>RJWH01000391.1:0-641364 GCA_004363575.1 Solenodon paradoxus
TACCCGGTCCCTCCCTAGTTCCTGCATAAAAGATCCTAGCTAGTTCCCTTTGTGTCCTCTTATTCTCTTTGGCTTGATATTCTCTATCCTCCCTCTGGATCCTTTCTTCCTTTTCCTCTGGCGTCTCCCTTTTATTATAAATTTTCTCCGCTATTCTGAGTAGGTCCTGAATTGCCCGTGTCCCCAGGTTTTCTACTGTTTGTAGCTTCCTTTGGATATCAGGGGCCGCCTGATTAACAAAAGCTAGAATGATTGCTGCCCTTGTTTCCTCTGCCTGGGGGTCCATGGGAGTATATTGCCTGAAAGCCACTAATATTCTCTCCAAAAAGGAGCCTGGGCTCTCATTGGGTTCCTGCCGGACTAAGTTTACCTTGGCCAAATTGGTGGGCTTTCGAGCCGCAGCTCGGAGACCGGCCATCAGAGTCTGGCGGTAAACTCGGAGACGCTCCCTACCTTCGGCGCGATCAAAATCCCAGTTGAGGCGGATCAATGGGAATCCCTCCGCGATGAGGTGGGGTTGTGTAGTGGGCCGCCCGTCGTCTCCGGGAACGACCTTTCGGGCCTCCACCAAGATCCTCTCTCCCTCCTCGGTAGTGAAGAGAACCTTCAGGAGCTGCTGACAGTCGTCCCACGTGGGGTTGTGGGTAAACAGAATAGAATCCACCAAGTGTATCAGGGCTGTGGGTTTCTCAGAGAAAGGGGGATTCTGTGTTTTCCAGTTGTACAAGTCACTGGAAGAAAATGGCCAATATTGATAAGTACGTCCCCCATTTTCCCCAACGGGACCCACGGTGCGGAGAGGGAAAGCCTGAACAGATGCGGGGGCGGGGTTTGGTTCCGGGTTGACGACCTGGTGAGATCGAGTTCCAAAGGCGGGCCCCAACCCGAAGACATTTGGCTGAGGGGTTACTTCAGTGGAGACACCTGGCATCTGGTTGGTCTCCAGTGGGGCCATGGGGGCCTGCGGGGGAGAAGGGGCCTGGGCAGGGACATAGGGTGGCGGGGTTTCTGTGTCCAGGTCAACGGGACTTGGGAACGATCCTGCATCTTGAAGAACCTTAGAGTCAGACTTTGGGAGTGGCTTCTCACAGTCGTCGCAAAAGCGCACTGCCATGATTTTAGGACCTGGATTTGAAGATAGGAAAGGTTTTAGCCAAGGGGGTGGGTTTCTGTACCATATCTTGCCAAATTAGGATATAGGGAAATTGATCCGGATGCCCATGTTGAGTGGTAAGGAGAGTTTTCTCCCTGACCTTGGCAATCGTGCCAAGGTCGAAGGTTCCCTCCTGAGGCCATCCGACTCTGAGGTTAGGCCATTCTGCAGAACAAAAGGTTATTAATCTTTTTTTTTCTTGATATCCAAAGACAAGTCATCTCCTCTCCTTCTGACATCTGAGAAATGGTCAACAAAGAGAGAAAGTGGATCATTCTGTCCCTGACCCATAATAACAGACCACGACAACACAGAGACAATGACAACGACAGACAATGTTCGGCCGATCTAACCCAAAACCAAATACCAGAAACAGATTTTCTTACCCGAGGGACAGTGGGGACGTCTCCCACACTCCCTAACCAGGCACCATGCTAGATGCGTCCACCTAGGTGTCCTGGCTCCAGAATTTGGGCCCCCAGATTGGTCCTATCAACCAGCGCGCTACCTGATTAAGTCCCTTTGTCATCTGAGAATGCGTGCGGTTTATTCCAGAAGGGAGGGGATCGATCCCGGACGAGCCCCCAAATGTTAGGGTCAGCGTTCGTCCTCCCAAGAAAACGCACACACACTTCAGTTGACAATGCAAAAGCAAAAGGAAACTTTATTTCCAGCTAGCTGGGGTCTGAGCCTCCTCCAGCACAGCAGAGTCAGACAAAGACCCCAGGCTTTGTTTCAGCAGGGTTTTTATAACCAAGGTTGCAGAGCAAGGGATTAGTTACAATTTCAGACCTTGAAGCATTCACATATTTAGTATCTTTTGGCCCCTGGTTTCGGGTATGTCATCTCTAAGGAAAGTTACAATTCCAGACCTTGAAGCATTCACATATTTAGTATCTTTTGGCCCCAGGTTTCGGGTATGTCTTCTCTAAGGAATTTCTAGTTTTAGGGCCAGAAAGAAACGGGGTTCTTATTTCAGGAAGCGTAACTCAGGCCTATAGCTATTTCTGTCTGGAGCCTGTCATGGCGGTGATCCGGCTCCTACAACACAACAGTAAATACAGACTTCTTTCCTGAACTAATAACAAGAGTTTCACTAAAAATACAAAATAAATAAATAAATAAATAAAATAACAGTATGGTCAGCCTAACAAAATCTAAACAATAATGGGCAGAAGAATCTGATTTCTGGGGTTGCCATATTGCATTATGTAAAATGTCAGGATTTTAGTAACAACAAAGTCATCAGATATGCTAACAGGACTGAAAACATAACAAAATATGACCAATAGAAATTATCCCGGAAGAGACCTACATGTTGGAATTTAGATGAAGACCTTAGGCCAGCCAATTACAAAAATATTTAAAGAACTAAAGTAAAGTACATTTCACAATTAGATGAAAGTATGACGATGATACCTCACCAAGTAGAGAATAATAATGAAAATATAGAAATAATATATAAAAAAGAACCAAATAGAAATTCAAGAGTTGATAATATACATGAATTATAAATTAAATAAGCAACAATTCAATTGAATTGATCTGATAGGAAAAAAATACAATGACTTAAAGATAGTTCAGTCGAAGTTACTCTATTTGAAGAACAAGAAAACACAATGGAAAAATAAGCAGAGCATCAGAGATCCCTGAGAAAGCATCCAGAGCACCAATACATAAATAAAAGGAATAGCGAGAAAAAAAGGAAAAGTCATAGATAGACTGTCTGAACAATAACAACCATTCATTTCTCAAATTTGATAAAAATTATCACTTTATACATTTAAGAAGTTCAGTTAACTCCAAATAGGATAAAATGACAGCATCCACACCTAGTACATTACAATAAACTACTGAGAAAAAGACAAGGAGAATCTTGAAAGCAAGAAAAAAACTATCCATCACAGAGGTGATTGTCAATAAGATCAATAGTAAGCCTCATATGATTTCTTAGTGGTTGACTAGATTGGTGTGAAGACCAGGAACTAATTTTCTTCCTCATTTCTGTCTATGATTTTCTATATGTTTTAATGGAACGTGGGCATTTAGACCAGTTATGAGGCACAGGCACCAGGGACCATCTATCAGAAAGATGAATCTAGTCTTACTCATTTATTTTTTCTTCCAGAGTGGGATTCTCTATTCAAACTGTAAGTTAATAGGGGCGTTTAATACTGATAACTGACCATGCTTTTACATATACTGAAACTTTTATTCAGAGCATCAAAAGACTTAAAATGCAATCATTACAGAGAAATAAAAATCATATCAATGGGAATCAAGAAAGTGATTGACTATGATTGGTATCTTAAATCAATGCCATTAAGTTAGATTAATATTTTATTAATACTATTAACTGGCAAAGAGAGAAAACTGATGATGTTCTAGAGAATGGCTAAAACAATAACCTTTGGTAGGAAAAAGGATATTTTTCAAGTAAATACGTAATGGGGTAAATAAATTCTACCTGGGGAAATGTGAATTTTAAATGCGGAAATAATTCACTAGAAAATATATGAAAGGATGTATATTTGTGGTGGAAAAGTCTAAATATCATCTTTTAATTTCTTCAAGTTTTTTTTTTTTTTTTTGGTAATATTTACCAACTGAAAGTGATGAAGGTTTGAGAAGAATGAAAATATTATATAGACTAATTATAAAATTCATGGTCTAAGAAAAACATAATATGACTTTTGTGTGGAAGCAAAAGCTCATTTCACATTAGTAATAATAAATTTAAAGTGAGACAAGTGATTGCATGTATCTTTTCCCACACAAATTCAGTTGCAAGGTGCTAAGCTTACAGAACACCGGGCTATTAGCCAAATTGTGGCTTAAGTGAGTATACAGAAGTAAGACAGGGCAAAGATAATTGTGGTACTGTGCACAAAGATGATGATTATAATGACTACGAAATTTAAGCTTAGTTTGCTATCTTTTCATTTGTTGTTATATTATTGTGACTTTGCAGATATATTTTAGAATCAGTAGTTCTTCATTACTTTCCATTAAAGTTTCCCTTAATCTACTGTCCAGTAATCTAAGCTCTTAAAACTCTGATAATGACTTCATGGCTCTCACCTACATTTCGCAAAGAAGTTACGATTTCTAAACTTATCACTCACTAATTAAATTATTCATTCATTCATGAACTCATGTAATTTTCTTCTTGGATAACGATTCTTCTCTAATTGTAAACTTCCTTCACTGAAAAAACCAATATGCTTTATTCAAAGTTCAAACTACAGAAAATTGAGTAAATAAATTATACTAAATTAAAAGTGTGTGAAATGATTGCAACAGATGAATTTATCAGCAGTACAGTCAGAGTGCTGACTGGAAAAAAGTTTCAATCTGGTAACTTCAGTAGAGTTTACAAGGGAATCTAAAATCTATGTTTAAGAAGAAAAGTCAAGTCTTTACAAAGTAAACATGAAACAAACAAACAGAAACCTATAAACATAATCTCATCATTAGAACGACTATAATAGCATTGCAAAATCCGTCATTTTAAGATAGGCAATATTTCACATTGTTAGGTTTAATTCTTTTTTTCTTTCCAGATTCCTGTTGATATGACTTCAAGGTAATGATTAAATGTTGTCTTTCCATGTTTTGAAAAAGTTTCAGCATGCATATAAAGCATTTTAGCATTATTAATTGCCTCAATATTAAACTGCCACTAATCATAGTTTGAATAAAGTACCCCACACTGAAAGGGAAAGTACAATGAGTAAGAGAGGACCCATGTATTCCAACAGATATGTTCCTGTTGGTCTATAAACCAGAGTTCCTGATGAACATACAGAAAAAACACGGAGATGGTGAGAACAAAGAAAGTATCAACTTGGCTTAGCTCATGGTTAATAGTTAGAATATTTAGACAAGTATATGTCTGATTTAAATCACATTCCATACTTACGATTTTTCCAATTTTAAGTATTCTAGTAATTAATCATTAATAACATTTCTAAGCAATAACATTTTCTAAGCCTTTTTTTAAAAAAGGTCTGAGACCTGCTCTCTCTTTATAAAAAAGTGATATTACCAAGTGTAAATAAATGTTATAGCATTCTACTATCAAACTGAAAACTATTTCCTGAAGATAATAAAAATATTTTAAAACAATAGAAAAATCATCACTATGTATTTGGCAGCTTTTTATCCTATAGCTAATTAACTTGAGAGTGAGTTAGAATCTTTAGAATACAGGACCTAGGCATGATGCTGTGCAGGCCAAAATAACAGACTTGATTTGTTTTGGGGTTTTTTTTTGTGTGAGTTTTTGGTTTGGTTTTGCAAAAAGTTCCATAGCATAATCAGCACAGATTTTCACTTAAAATTTCTAGAATACTCAAAATATATATTTCGAATCCCATCTACCGTTCACTCACCATTTATTTCCATTTACATATTAAACAACTAAATCTCAGAGAGATAAAGACATTGTCTAAGGTCATATAGATAAGGGATAGTGAAGTCAAGATTTGAAACCAGATCTGCTTGATCTCAAAGCCCACACATCCCTACAAGGAAAGAAACTATGGAAAAGTTTTTCAACAAAAAGATGAAGTACATAATCAGTTGTATATTTTACAAATGCCACCTCAGCCAGAATTTATGCTTGGAGTTAAGGAATCCAGATAGCAGTTTTACTGTGGGACCCAAGGTATAGGAAGCCTTCTAATGAAAGTCAGTATTGGTGAATGTAGAAAGGAGACCCTCACATATAAACACACTTAGAAAATAGAATAATGAAAGGTGAGTTGAATGTGGGAATAAACAAGAGGAAGGAGTTGAGGCAAAGACCCAAGTTCCTAACTATGTCAACTGGGAATTGATGGTATGTGACATTCACTGAGATAAGGAATAGAAGAGGCAGGTGTGGTTAGGCGGAGGGCAATTCAAATCCAGACCCTGCCCTTGAAGTGGCCATGGTCCTCCCACTAGAAATTCCTATTGGTTGAGAATAGGTGATCTGGGAAAGAGAGACATAGAGATCTGGAGTCTTCAGAAGATAAATGATAATGGAAGTCATAGATATGGGCACGGATAAGTGACCTGAAGAGTTAATGGAGAAAGAATATAGGGTAGACTGTTTAGAAAGAATCAGAAGCAGACAAACACCTACTAAGCATGGTGGGTTGAGAGCCTCTATTCTAATCAATTTGCACAGCTCTTATTTTAATGAATCCCCAACCATTTAAGTTCTGCCTGCAATCATTAAATTAGGACTGGTACCTGGGATCTAAAGTAGATCTCCAAGGAATGATTCCTTTCAATTTTTTTTCTTTTTTAAATTTAGTTTATATTTTTAAGTTTTGTGGAAGGAATCAACGTACCATGACATTATTTGAGTCATTATAAATCACTATCTTTATAAAACACATTAAGTACAAAAATATAGAATCATTGTCCTCATTGAAAAAAGAAACTGTAGTAAGCTACAATTATTGTAGGATGCATTTTGTTTTTATCCCCAGAAAATCCCCTGCTATTACTGCTACTGAATAAAGCTTTAGGGGGCACTCACTGGGGAACAGAAACAATATTGTATTAGTTGGTTTTCATGACAACCCCATAAAATAGAACTATTATTGTGTCTACTTTGTCTACTGTGAGGAAATAGGTAATACAGAGATTCACTAACTTACCTGAAGTTTAATGCTAGTATCTTTGGTCCAGGTTATTTAATTGCAACATTTGTGTTTAAACTACTATGCTTTTTAAACTAAGTAAACTGCCCTTTCACAGCAGGGTATGGTGATTAATATTAAACTCTGCTTACTTTGTATTAATTATGCTCTTAAATTATCATTATTCTGCAAAAGAATTCTTTTATATTTGCAGGTATCCTTTGTTAAATCAAGTATCAAATTTATATCTTTATATCTGATTCTATTCAATCTTTAGTTTTTTCGTTACTTGTGTTGGAAACGTGTGGAATTCTTAGATTTTCTTTAATGTAGAAATCACAAAGATTATCACAATATAATTATCTGATTGCTTACAAAATTCAGTGACATTTGCCAAGACTACTGAAGTATATTGTTTTTCTTGATTTGTTTCTCAGTAACTTGAAACTGGAGATGCATGACAATATTAAGATTTTTTTTCACATATTCTCCACAGTGATCTTTTCTGTGATCCATTTAAAACAGAATAAATCCACTTACATTTTATTAACGTTTAAATTTCTCCACCAAACTATCAATGAATATTACATAATGTGTAAGAATGCTTAAAATAAGTCTGTGATTAACAAGATAACATAACGTATGATGGGGATATATTTCTCTGTTCCCTAAAGGTCAAGAAATAGGTCCCAATCAAGCAATCAGACAGAGGAAGTAACAGAGCTAAGTGCCATCTGTTATCATAGGGAATAAGTGATCATTTAATTAAATATAGGTATGCATTATTTATTATCTTGAAAGTTCATTTGATAAAGGTCTCTAAAATAACTTGATATTTTCCATATAACAGAACTTTTAAAAACATAGATTCTTGCTAATGTTGCAAAAGAGATTTAGCATAATCAAAGCAATATATTTATCTTTCATTTTCAAGTGCTTTTTCCCCCATTTCTATTTTTATGACTTTCTGTGTTCATTAATAAATTCTTGATATAAATTCTGAAAAATCTATTAATTATTCCTGGAATAAGTTTTGGTTTCACATTTGATCCTCTCACATACCATACCTTATGCAAGTATCTTCACAAACAATTCCTGGGTTATTAATGAAAAACTTTAGTTTTACAACAAGTAACAGGCTTCTTACTTCATAAAGTGAATGTGATTGTATAAACATGAATGTCTTGAAATAAATAGCAGTATTCATTTATTTGTTCAGTTGTGGTTGTTGACAATTTTGAGCTGAGTTATGTAATACTCGTCCCATGACATGTGTGACCAGTAGTATGCTTTAGAGAATAATGAATTTGTATTGTTATAGAAATATTTAGTCATAGGCATAAGTCGAGATATGGTTCAGTAATAGTTGGAGGTCTTTAAAGTCTTTTTTATTTATGTCAGAGGAAATAATTTCTTCCTCTCAAATGTGATTTCAAACAAGTGTTATAAGTATATATTCCTTTGGCAATTTGAAAACAATTGATCTTCTTGATATGTTAGCTGCTGGAGTTACACATTTTCACGTAGATTCCCCTGTGCTTTCTTGTTTTGATAAGATTTGATGTCTGTGTTCTCTTGACATTTTATCTTTTATTACTTTCGCTAGTAACATTTCATAAAATGACCATGCTATTTTTAGGAAATTTAAAAATAGCTATTTTCATGTCTGACTTAAATTGATATTGCTACTTATATTGTAAAGATTAACATCTTCAATAGCACATGTTTAGAATTTTAAAATATATATTGTTGGCACATGAAGTGAAATTAAAGTCTAGACATTTGACTCCAAATATAAGTGAGTGCAATGACCACTTGGTTTGTGCCAGCCGTTTTCTTCTGATTACATCATGTCTTCTCATTCTTCTCCATTTCATAAATATTTGCACAACTGCTATATTTTTCAAAAGCAATAGGCATCAATGAGGGATTATAAATTAGGGAGTGCTAGAATCCAAATTTCATTCTTGAAAGAGCAGTCTGATCACTGCGTGAATAATTATTTGAGGAGTGTTCCAAATGGATATAATATCAGTTAGAGAGTGTCTCTACTCAACTAGTCCATTTGGGTGAGAGGAGAAAAACATTATTTAGAACTCAAGTTCATCATCACAACCTTTTAAAATCACTCTTTCCTGTCAGAAGCATGTATCAAATTTATCTGTCTATTACATATTACATAGATCTCTACCATAATTTAACTTCATTACATTATTATTAAGAAAAAATATTTCTCTACAAACCATTGGATTATTAGGAGCAGGAACTATATCCTAATTCAATTTTAAATCTTCTCTAACACACTGCTTCACACCTAAGAGTTGAATATATGATAGTTGGAAAAGCTAATATGCTAATCAAGAAAGCACAAGAGATAAATTTGGTATTAATCAGAACACTGTGATAGATGAATCTATATTAATGTGAGAGAAAAAATTACAGCAAAAATAGACTGGAAGAGAAGAGAGTTAGGATTTAGCTCTGAGTTGGTCCAACCATAGGAAAGAATCATACGCAAATAATTGAAAGTGAGTAGCTATTAGGATAACAAGAGAATGCAAAGACAGAAAATTTATAAATAATGCTTTCCAAAGACTTCCTTAAAGCAAAATACATCAAAAAGGACAAGGCATAAAATCTAAGGGCTGATATTCATGCATTGACTTTAACAACTCAGACAATATTGCCCAGTACAAGTCCCAGCAGAGTGGCGAAGGAGGAGTGATTTAAGATTGCATACAATTGAGTAGTGGATGGAGAGGAATAAGACCATAGACAGATAAGTGTAAACAAAAAGGAACACTGTTTTAAAAACATGTATTTTGTTTTGTTTAGATTTTAAGAAAGGATATTTGTGCTTATTTATAATTTGAGAGAAAATAGAAAGGCAATTAAAGGAGAATTAAAAAAAATTATTTCTTTATCCCTTTTTTCTTATGCCTACTTCGCTTTTTTTTAATGTAGTCACTCTATTTTTCTTTAATATAGCTTTTTCATTCTTTTTTTAAAGTAACATCAGTTGATTGATCTAATTACTCTATATCTGTAACCTTTTATCTCTATATTAAATTTCATTTACTTGTTGACAGCACATAATTGAGTATTTTTAAATCTCATTTGACAGTTTCTTTGCTGATTGAAAAAAATTTAATATATTCATATTTGCACTATTTACATTTATCATAATTATTAATACAGTTAACATAAAACCTAGCAACTTATTACATTTTTCTATTTGCTCTTTTTTTCTCCCTGTCTTATTTTACAGTTATAGTGTATTGATTATGATTGTCTTTCATCTGTTACTGACTTCTTAATGCATCTTTAAAATTTCCCAATCATTGAGGCGTTATTCAAAACATGAATAATTAATTTGAAGTGTGCTTTCAAGCAATATTATAATATTTCACTTGTGATATAAAGGTCTTAAAATAGTAGTGTATCAATTCCACCTTCTCATGGATATTTTTCTTTTTTTGTCATGCATTTTGCTTTTATGCAGGCTATAAACATATAAATCATTTCTGTTTTTTCTATAGGTAGATGAGTAATTTTTAGAACAATTAAAAACAATAGAAATACAAATTTTGTGGTTATATTTTCATGCATTTCCAGTCTTTTTACTCTTCATTTATATTCAAAATGTCTCATTTATTACATTTCTTCCAACTGAAGATCTTTCTTTTACATTTTTCTTTGGACAGGTCTTCTATTGTTTGTCTACTTTACTTATTTTTTAAATCATTTTTTAATATGAAAACTTTATTATTTGGAATATTTTCAAATTACACTATGTTTTTCAAGATCACAAAATGATTCCTTTCAATAAACCCTTTCCTTAGTGTCTTTAAAAATAATATTCATCTCAGCAGAAGTTATTTCCACATTATACATCTGACAAGGGCTTAATATCATATATATGCATATAAATGTATATAGATATATATATATATAAGACTAAACAGAAAGACAAAAAATCCAAACACTGAGCAGAATATCTGAGTAGACTTTTCTCCAAAGAAGACATACAGATGACCAACAGGCACATGAAAAGAAGTTCTGCTTCCCTTGCTATTAGGGAAATGCAAATCAAAACAACAATGAGAGCTATTACCTCACACCTGTGAGCGTGGTCGGTCTCCAAAAAGACTAGAAGCAAAAAGTCCTTTCTAGAGTGAATAGAAAAGGGAACCATTATATACTGTTGTTGATGATGGATATGCAAATTGGTATAACTATCAGGAAAAGGAGTTTGGAGTTCCATCAAAAAACTGGCAACGGAAATTCCATATGTCCCATTATCCCACATCTGGATATTCACCCAAGAACCACAACAACAGTAATTGAGATATATCCACCACTGTTCATGAAGCATTATTTACAATAGTCAAAAAATTGAAACAACCTAAGTGTCCATCATCAAATGACTGGACAAAGAAGATGTGGCCCATACACATGATGAAATATGATACAGGTCTCATAAAGAGGAAATCCTGGAATTTGAAACAACATGGATGGAGACAGAATGGATTAAGTTAAGTGAAACAAGCCAGAGGGAGAAAAAAGAAATCAGATGATCTCACTTTACATGGAATATAAAAAATAAAGCAAATGAACAGAAAAAAACAAAATAAAATTAAACCGTGAACATTGACCAGAGTATTCAAATTAACAAAGGTGAATTGAGATGGTACAAAGGACAGTGGTGGAGGGCTTTTAGACATTTGGTGTTGGCATGGTGTGTTATCATATATTTGGTGAAGAATGAGCCTAAATATCTAAAATATCAGTTTCTTAGCTATTTTAAATAATCCTGAAAAATAGAGATGTGCATGTATCTTTTTTAATTAGTTTTCATATTCTTCAGATAGATAACTAGAAGTTTAACTATTTGATAATAGGTATTTTTATTTTCAGGTTTTAAGGAACTTCCATGCAGTTTTCCTAAGTGACTGTGCCAATTTATATTCTCATAAACAGTATACAAGGATTCCCTTTCTCCAACCCTTCAACAACATATTTTAGTCAGAATCTAAAGACAATGTTTTAAGTCTTTCTGATACAGGTCATTCTCACAGGTGTGAGATTTGCCTTTCCCCAATGACAAGTGATGATGAGCAAACTTTCATGCAGAGAAGATGCTTTGTATGACTACAATCTTTGCAAAATTTTTGAGCGATGTTTTGTGTCTTTTTGAGAGATGTTTTGTGCATATGCTCTATCCTTGAGACTGTTCCATTAGCTCTTTGTTATAAGTGGAGTGTTGAAGTCCCCCACTATCACTGCGTTGCTGTCACTGTCTCTCTTCAGATCTAATAATACTTGCTTGATATATTTTGATGTTACTTCATTTGGTGAATATATATTAATAAGCAGTACGTATTCCTACTGGAGTGATCCTTTAATCATTATATAGGGTCCATCTCTGTCTTTTGTTATGCTTTTTAGATGGAAGTCTGTTTTATCTGATATGAATACAGCAGTTCTTGCTTATTTATGGTTGTCACTCAACTGTAGGATTGTCTTTGAGTCATTGACTTTGAGCCTTTGTTTATCTTTTTGAAGAAGGTGGGTTTCCTGAATGCAGCAGGTTTGGGTTATCCTTTTTAATCCATTCAGCCACCCTTCTACATTTGATTGGTGAGTTCAGTCCATTAACATTTAGTGTGATTATTGATATATAACTCCTTAGTGTCATTTTATAATATATCTTTTGCATGTTGTTCCAGACGATGACTTTGTTCTCTTTCTCTTTTTAAGTTGGAGGCGTGTAGTTATGTTTTGATTGATTTCACCTTCTTTTTTCTTCTTTGCTTTCTCCCTGGAGATGTCTTTTGAGATTACCCTGAAGTTAGCTTTCACAGTTCTATGTTTACTACCTAATTTAACTGAAAGCATGTTAGTCTTCCACTCATTCTAACTATTCACATTTTTATTCTCTTCCTCCCCATCTTTAATATTTGCTGTCATACTGTTTTTCTGTGTGATTACTTTATGCTTTATAGAGCATCTTTTAATATTTTTTGCCAAGTTGGTTATGTGGTGATGAACTCCTTTAACTTTTGCTTATTACAAAAAGTTTTTATCATTCCTTAAATTCTGAATGATAATCTTGCCAGATACAGTATCCTAGGTTGAAAATCCTTTTCTTTCAGCACTAAATATATTATGCCATTCCCTTTCGGCCTGTAGGGTTTCATTTGAGAAGTCCACTGACAGTCATATGGGGCCTCTTCTGCATGTGAAGTGTGTTTCTCTGACTACTTTTAATATATTTTCTTTATCTTGTTATTTTTGACATTTTTATTATTATATGTATAAGTATATTTCTTTTTGGGTTTCTTTTATTAGGAACTCTTTGAGTTTCCTGGAGCTGGAGGCTTGCTTCATTCTTCTTCAAATTGGGGAAGTTCTCATCTATTATTTCTTCAAATATGGTTTCTGCCCCCTTTTCTCTCTCTTCTTCTGGGACCCCTATGATGTGAATGTTGTTCCTTATGATGTTATCCCAGAGGTCTTGAATGTTGTCTTTGATTCTTTGAATTATATTTTTTATCTTTTTCCTGTTTAACTTAATTGAGTTCCTCTGTCCTATCTTCCAGATCACTGATTCTATTGGAAGCTTTGTCCATCCTATCGTTGAGTCCCTCTATTGAGTTCTTTAATTCAGCCGTTGTGTCTCTCATGTGTTTAATGTCTTATTTCAACTCTTCTTTCTGCTTCCTGACATTCTTGTTTACTGCCTCTAATGATTTCTGGATTCCCATGACTGTGTTAATCACTGTTATCCTAAATTCCTCTTCAGGTAATTTACATATATATGCTGTATTCAGATTTTCCCCTGGGTATTTGATTCGATACATCGTTTCACATATATTTCTCTGTGTCTTTGCTTTATTCAGCATTCTGTTTATATTTCTGAGAGTTCAGTTTCCCTGAAGTTGTGTCAGTTTGACTTGCCCAGGATTGGCAATCAGTCTGCAACTTCACCTCCACCCACAAGTTGGCACTGGCTAGCATTGATTTTTGGTACTGCCTTCTCATTGCAAGCCTGAGGGGTGGGATTTCTGGTGGGTGGATATTCAGTAGGTGGGATTTCTGTTAGATGGACTGTAGGCTGTAGTATGACATGGATGTAGGAGAGGCTTGAGCTTTGAATTTCTTTGGCCGATTTCCTTTTATGGCTTCACCCTTCACAATTTCACCTCATGGGTTCCAGCTCAACTCCCCTTACACTGGATCTTCTTTCACCCCCTACTAATTAGGCCCTCTGTGACTCTGTGTCTCAGCCCCACTGGATCTAAATCAGCAGCTTGACCGAGAACCCCACCGGGCACCTTCACCCACCATCAGTAGTCAGCTGATCAGTCTCTAGCTGAAGTGACAGTTGTTTCTTGGTGCTTGTCCCAGGAAAATAAGTGATTTTTTTTGTTACTTTAGGTGTCTGTGAGGAGCGACCAAAAAGTGCATCCTACTGAGTCAGCATCCAGAAGTAGATCCGGAAGTAGAAAAATTTCACTTTTTTTTTTTTTTTTTTACATTGAGTGATGGAACATATGATATCTTGATTTGGAGAGAGATCAAGAATAGTAGAATTCGAGTAAGGATATAGATAATCCATTTGTGTTTCTCATTTGCTGTTGAAAAGTACCAAAAAAAACCCCAAAAAACAAGAGAGAGCCATTAGGTAATTGCTTGTTAGTATTCTGGTTGGTTTGAAGATGGAGAAAATGCCAACATGAACGTTAATGATGAAAATGCTTCATCAAAAAAATAAAAATAAAAAAGAGAAAAGCAAAATTCCATAAGCCTTGTTTTTGAATGAGTCACAAGAGTTAGGAAATATTGCTCCAGTGGAGAGAAGGTTCTATTAAGGAGCATGGGAAGAACATCTGTACTAACAGTAGGGAAATGTTGCGTTTGCTGACGCTACCTGAAAACTCAGATGTTCATGAGTGTTGAACAAGATCAAAAGAGAGGATATGATATTTGATATTGAGTGGATTATCTATATATATAATGAAAAAATACAAATTTAAGACATTATTATTAAAGTAAAAATGACCCAAAAGTCAAAACACTTAAGAAATGAGGGGAAGGACAAACATAAATAGATTACAAAATTAGGATAAATTGAGAAAATGTCAAACAGATTGATAATGGTAATATCAATAAACAGAATGATTTGCACATAGAATTGGCAAAACTTTTGTATATGAAGGTTAAGTCATGATACCTTTAACCTACAAGGGATTTAGATAGTTGTGAAATAATTAAATGTTGTTACTTCAATTTATGACAAGTAGCTTTTCAAAGGCAAAACTCTGGGATGTTTTAGGTTTAGTAAAAAAGTGTAGTAAAATAATCTATATTTCGAAGGGCATAGTGAGACATTTTGGAAATAACGAATGAATGGACAGATAATTTTAGTGGGGAAGGGCAGAATAATACAGATGAATATAGTTAATGATACATAAAACGGGCATGCATTAAATATCTCTAAAGTAAAGTAGCAATTCAATTGGTTGCCCTGGTGGAGTTCTAAATGGTGTGGCACAGGCTGGAGTAATTTCATAATGTATATTGACTTTAAATGTTCATACACAGAAAGTTAATACATTAAAATATAACAAGGAATAAAAAAAAGTTTGACTCCAGTTTTGAATTTGTTTCATTTAAATATATCAAGGAATAAAACAAAGAAAGGTTTGAATATCCAGATTTAAAACTTGTTTTATGAATGCTCTCCTAAGGGCTTACATAATTTACATAATGCCTTTAATATTTTTTACATGTATTATTGTCATTATGCTTCTTGCTTATAGCTCAAAGAGTTCTATAAGAATCCTACTATAAAATGAAATAGCTGTTCATGATTGAGCATATTTTTTGGTTCACTTTAGATGACTTATATCACCAAGAGATGCATAATTTATTTTATTTTAAAGAAGATTTCAAAGTTTTATCTGAAGAGTTGAATCTACTTTTGCTTGTTCGAGGAGGTCAGCTCTAAAATGGTAAACTAGTAAATACTATGTATTTGAGACATCAAGCTGAAAAACTTGTCAACAGAAACAAGACTTTCAACTCTAAAATTGTTTCAGTTCACTGACTGAAACATGGACTAAGAACAAATATAAGCTGAGGTCAAAATACACTGTCATTTTTATAGCAAGCTCCACCACTGTGCTTACTCAATAGTAATGTCTAGAAGAGATGACGAGAAATGACTTGATATAAAGTGTATGTTGGAGAAAATGAGAGGTTTCTACATAGCTGGGAGTAGACTAGGTATGTGTCAATCTATCTGTTGGCGCAAATAAAATAATTTCTATGTAGTGGATGGTCCACTAACTATCTGAGAAAATGTGAGTTTTCAGAATAGCAGCAGGGATGTACGTACAATATGACCATGGGTATCAAAAAGAGAAATTGAAAAGTAATCTTTTCTGGTACAACATAATACTTTTATAAGTAGCTCCACGGGATAGTGGGAAATTCCAAATAATAAATGCACATATGTTATAACTATGATAAAGGGGACATTCTTGCTTTATGTTTTAACTTAGATTTCTCTGACATAATCATATCTTCTTTAAAGTAATAAAGCAATAAATGAAATAACTTTGTTTTGCATATATTCAAAAGGATTTATTGACTTGAGTCTTTTTCTTCTTCTCCTGTAATTGTCACATTTATAAAGGTTCTAAATTAGAGTGATCACATTGGATTTCATATCTTGCTGAGTGACTTAATCTATACAGACTAAACCTCAATTTATAATATCCAGTTTTAATTACTTTCATTACTTGAAAATATTGTAAACTTGAGCAAGTCACTTAAATTCAATTTTGCTTTTAAATCTACAAAATGTGGAGATGCATACTCATATTAGCTTTGTTGTTTGGGCTGAAAGAATTATCAAAGAAAATGTCATTGCAAATAATCAAATGCAGGATATAAAAATGCATAGAAATGTACTATATGAGGCTATAACATACATTACCTAATTTAATTGTAGGTATATGTTATTAAAATAGGGGGGGAGAAAGCTTGTGAGAGACAAAAAATAATTGTGAGTTAACAAAGCTAAAGTTCACCAATGATGCCATTAGGTCATGTATATATTAATTTTTAATCATTTTACAGATTTTCTGATAGACTGATATTACCAATATTATTTAGGAGCTATATTGAACAAAAATAATTTTGCTAATGTTATCAGTTTTTCAATCTCCTTATGATTAATGAAGGAGAAAAAATATCCAACCCTAATAATATTTTTTCTTTCCATTTATATCTATGGAGAATTTAGAAAAATTAATGAAGACGGTCAGGAGAAGAAATTATGTGTAAAATAATCAGTTTTAAAATCAAATGTAATGGTCTTTTACTCCTACCTCTTGCACTAAGATTAAATGTGATTCTGTAAATATGATTTTGTTGTCTAGTGTTTAATCATCTGCAAAATACAGCACTGTAGGCTCAGTATAAGGATTAAATGAATTAAAATAATAATACAGATCTGATAAATTAGTAAGTAAACAATACATAGGAGTGTAAATTGCTACTTTTAATGGCCCCATTACAAAAATAATATTACCCCATTTTAAATATTTGACTGCTGACAACTTTTATGCTTCATTTTTCCCTCTTCTCTCCTGCCTCCTATCTGGGGAAGCTTATTAGAAAGAAGGTGGAATGCTCTCCTTTAGGTTCCAGTGCAAATTTCCAACAACACAAGCATTTGTGTAGACATAGGGCCTTCTTCCAGGGCTTCTTCATAACCACAAGCCAACCTCTTTCTCGAGTCATTTTCAGGAAAACTTGGGAAGTCTGCCTGCTCTCCCTGAAAACTTCATGATCTAAGTATGAACCATTTCAAACTCTATTGTGTGTGTGTGTGTGACTCCATCATTCTCAAGTTACAGATAAATTTTGAGTGAAGGTCTTCTCACCTCTGCAGAGTGATAACAAAGGTGTAAATATATATTACTACTTTTAGTTATATTTAATTCATGTACTTATTTATTTATTTATGCATTTGACCTATTTTCTAATCTCTGTAGACTTTGTTCTAAACTTTTTGCAGTGGTTAAAAACAAAACAAAGCACATTATCATTAGATGTATGGATTAGTAAACAGATAATGTAAATCATGAAATTGCAGAAAAGAATGTTTAATTAGAGCCTGCAAAGTGTACTGTGAATATATAACTATTGACAGGAGGGAAAAAGGTATTTGCAACAGAAAGATCAGCATAAATAAACACCTGATTGGGCAGTTGAAGTGCATAAAATGATTAAGTTAAGATTTGGTTTTAAAAATCTCTTGAAAGTCTAGGGTAGTTAAGACTCAAAATGTTCCTGTGAAAGTAGAACAAAGAAACACAAGAACTGGAATGGTAGATATAAGTCTGATCATGGAGGACCTTTTGACTAACATTTATTAACATATTTTTAAAGTGTGGCAACTTAGGAAAATACAAGAAATAGGCAATGGATAGACATGTGGATGTACATCATGGAGGAAACTATAATGTAAGCGTGTGGTGGAAGACCTTTTCCCTGACCCCAGTGCAAAAGTTAGTCTGCCAGGAATTTCCCACCCTGTTCTGTGGAGTCTATAACCACATCCTATTTTATGGAGACTGCAGTTTTGTCTTGTTATTGTGACCAAGGACTAGCAAGTATAGTCTCCCTACTCTGCAGCTGTATATATCTGATAAAAGTTGCCAGTAGAAACCACATGTAGCCAAGGAGATGAAACATTACCTCAGAGTACAAAAGGAGCTCCCCTAACCGCCCCCACCCTTGCTCAGCTTTGGGTAACAATACCTCTGAGCCAGCACCAGAGCATGCAATAAAGTGCCATTTTCTCTACCTTTGAGTGCCCAGCTGTCAGTCTTCTCATTGTCTAGAGGCTCTGCCATAATGAGTTCATTCTGATTTGTTTGTTTTTCACTTTTCTTTTCTTTCGAGGATACTCAGGGGGAGAGAATTTTTATTTTAGAGAAGCAGTTCTGATTTCTTCTCATTCCATTATTATGAGAACTAAATTCTTTAAGAAAAAAACACAGAATTTTTAAACTCCCAACTCATATGCAACAAGATTTTAGAAAGTACATTTATGTTTATTACATATTGAGGATGAAATAATGAATTTCTAAGTAGTGGAAAAATAAAAAGAAGCTGAACAGACACTAAATGTCTTCACTACCTGAACAGAAGCGATGACTGAGGTTCAGAACACAGTTAAACTAAGAAGAAACAGTCTCATCTTATATCATTTTTACTTAGTTGGAAGACAGAAAACAAACTGTCTGAGAACCTACAGAGCATTAGCCTGATGGAGTTCCCATGAATCCCAGGAACATCACACAATGTCTCCTGTGCTATTTTAGAATTACATGGTCATAGAGAAGGGACTGAATAAATCCAGAGCCTTTTATTTGTATCTTCTCATGATTGAAAATTAAAAATAGATGATATATAGACAGATGACATATAGATAGATGCTATCTCTAGATTAATAGATCAGTAGATGATAGATGGTTAGACAGATTATAGAGATAAATGATATCTATAGAAAGACACATAGAGACAGAGATTACAGAGATAGATGACGGCTATAGATGGTGGATGAATGGATGGTTGAATGGGTTGATGGATGGGGAGAGGGAGGGGGGAGAGAGAAAGAGAGGTGATAGATGAAAGAATAAACAGACGAACATAATGATCAATAGTAGTAGACAGTCTCTAAAATTACTCTAAATAAACCCTGCCTGGTCATATCCATGTTCTTGTGTAATATTCCCCCACTTGCATTTGACTGGGTTAGACCTACTCATACACTTGAATTAATTGATACTATTTAGCCTCCATACTGAAATTTCATATTTTTATAAACAATATAAAATTTAAATAATAATTTATTTACTGTAATTATTTTTCAAATAACCTCTTCTTATTTTAAACTTCATGAGTGTCTTATTCCTTCTAGTTTTTCATTTACATAGCTTATTGTTGAGCATGTTTCACTTCTTTGTTGAACTGAAATTCAACAAATACTTAATAATTTTACTTTTATAACTTATACATGAAATTTATATGGTATAGGATCTTTAATCATTCTTGGGTTATGAAGGGCTTATTATTTGTCAATTGTTCCTCCCACAGTTTTCCTGAAGTAACTGGTTTTAATCTTACCTCCACGGTAACATATTTGTTAACACCATAGTCAGGATCTGGAAGAAAAAGTGTCAGGTATAGAAAGGGGTGCATTCAGATTTTGGTCCCCAGCAATTGAGGGGGTATTTACAAAGGGTTATCATCTTTTGCTTTTAATGTTAGGCAGCTACAGAGATACAGGTGCCTACTCTATATGTTGTCTTGATTCAGTAGCTCTGTAGGCAATAAAATCTCACACCATGTATGCTTCCCCAGGCCTCATGCTTCTAACCATTTCCCTCCTTTCTGATACCATAGTGCTTTCCTTCTTTTAATATTGATAAAGCACCATTTCATCACTCTTAACTAACTTAATTACATTAACTGATGTGAATATAGTTAATGATGTTCTGCATTAAAAGTTCAAATAAATATTTATTGCCTACTTATTTGCTGTGAAAGAAAAAAAGGAATTAACTGATTTTTTTCTCTTTCTAGATCAATTATTTTAGACATAGAATAAGCAGGGAGTGTGAGAAAGAATAGAGATGGTTATGTGACATAATTTCTTCTGTGAGAAGGAAATCAATCTCTTTAAGAGGAGAGAAATCAGGTTTAAGATAAACATAAGAAAGAAACACTACATTTTAAAGTCAGTTACAGGTATTGTAGATAAGTTAAAGGGGATGCCTACTATTGATAATGTTATCACAGACACATTATCTACTCAATTTCCTTTTGCGTTTATGTCTTTTAATCATTTTATTATTCACACTACTAAGAACATTTTTACTTTACAGGCATTACAAGTAAAACATTAAAGTATCGCATGGAAACAGGTAGGCCACAGGATTATAGATTTTCTCAAGATCAGAACTCTAAGACTAATTCAGTGGAAGAGCCTTCCACTTGTCAAGGCGACACAAAGCATTGGGCTAAAACAAAGAACACTTAGCTAAGAAAGCAAAATCATGTGAGATGATGGGGTCATTGCCTATCCAAACTTGCTTATAAAACCACGTGGTGTTTCCTTATATTTTTTCATAAATTCAGTTGATCATGAGACACTAGTTTGTTTATTGATGAAATCAATGTGATAACATTTTATAAATGACTTTTCTATGTTAATGAGGCACACTGGCATATATTTTTCTTTTCTCATATCTTTGCTTCATTTGAAATCTAGAAAATGCTGACGAAATGGTTACGAAAATGGTTATGAAAGGTATCTTTTTTTCTTCCATCTCTGAAAGAATTTATGCAGCATTAAAATATATATCTTCTTTAAATTTTTGACAGACTTCAACACTGAGTATACCTAACCTAGTAATTTTCTTTTGGGAATGTTTATAAATTTAAAATTCTATGTATTTAGTATATTCAGATCTATTTAAATTTCTTAACTGTATTAGACTGAACTATTATCATTTTATATATATATGATTTTTCATATATAATATATATACGTATATATGCATATATTGTCTCTCTGGGTTTCTTTAAATTATGGTCTCACTGTTTCAATAGAAAGAGCAAATGTTTTAAAGTTTTTAGGTATTTAAAATCAAAAGTCACACTATCTTATATTTGTGCATTCTATGTCCTAAGTACATTTAAGGAATGGAATAATAGATTCCTCCCCCTTAATGGGGGTTCTGCAAAGGATGAGGTCATATTATTTTTATCATTGTCAACTTTCCAGTGAAAAAAACTAATACTATATATGAAATAAATTCAAAACCTATCAAGACTGAATGATAGCTCTTAGAAATCCAGTCAGTCATATGTCACCAGTTCCTTAGTTCTGGGTACAATGACTATCCGTTAATTAATTATAATTTGGCTTCTGAGTGTGGTTTCTTAACAGTGTATTCTTCTCTGCTCTTGATTTCACCTTTGAAATATTTTCCCTGTATAATAAGAAATAGTGCAAGTTTGCACATGATCTCACAGAAAGTTTTAGTTGTATGTGATTCAGCTGTCTTAATAAATTTGTGCCTTTCTTAAAAATATGTTTGTGACTCACTGAATGACCCTTAAAACAACATTTATAATTCTCCTTAAGATACACCTCTGACTGCCTTGAGTAAAGTGCCAGATTGCCTTAAACAATGCCTTTAGAATTCTTAGATTCTCTTGTATCTAGCTGAGTAGAATCCCAAGCATTCTCTTAAATCTTCTGAGATATTAACAAAAATCTTACTTTTAGACTATTGATCTCCACCCTAAGGCCATTTTATACTTGACTTTTTTGCTAGCTTGAGAGCATGGGCATTAAAACAGTTTCATTTTACAACAGGTCACCCTGGTCTCACCACAGGTTCTATAAATGCAGCCTGTAAGTGAAACTGTTTCTTTTTTATTTTATATATTTTAACCATATCTCATATGTTAGTAAAGAAAAAGCAAGTTTACATTTCTAACATTCTGCTTAGGAATCATCTTAATCAGATTTACAACTTCATTAAGATGACTTCTGTCATTCATGTTACTAGACAATTTGTTCTCCCACTACACAATATTCATAAGCTTTTTTAGCCACTAATTACAAATTCTTTATTCCTGTTATATCCTCTACTAAGAATCCCATTGCTACCTTTAAAATTCCTGTCATTACTTGGTGTCGACATTATGTTTTAGATTTTTGTTATGGCAGCATGCTATAGAATACCACGTGACACAAAACAGCAACATTTTATAATTTCTTATAATTTTGTGGTTGGCTGGGCATTTCTTCTATTGTTTCCTTTTGTTGTATCTTGAAGGTATTTATCTCAATTGCTGAGTCTCTTCAATTTGAAAATTCTCAGTCATTGTTACTTCAAATATTGTTTCTGATGATTTCTCTCTGTTCTCTTGCAGGACTAACATTTCTTTTAGACATATTGGACTAAGTGCTGCTATCTGTTTTTATCATATTCTCTCTTCCCCCATCTCTTCTCTTAGACTCTATCCCACCTTCAACACTTCAATTCCAATCATTAGTTGTGTTCCGCATATTGTAATGTCCATCTATTTAATTTTTAATATTATCCTCCAGATAATTGAGTACTCGTCATTCCTTTATATAGATTCAAATTTGTGCATAAATTCTACATTTCTCCCCTCTGTTATATTTTTTCTCTACTTTAATGTATCGAATGTAATTGTTCTAAGTGTTATCTATTAATTCCAATACTTTGATGATGTCTGCATATATATTTATCAACTACTTTCCCTTTATGGGAATATTTTTTCATATTTTATTATATATTAACTCTTACATATGCTCTTTGTACATATTTTATTGTATCATATTTTATACCTTTATTTTCTTTTGAAAGATAGTTTGATTATTTGCATTTCACCTTGAAACACTCATATTACCTTGACACTGTCAAGGTTTGATGGTGTTAATCTCCATAATATAGGTCTATTTTAGTTTTGTCCATAGTCATAAGATATAATCCTTGTTTCTAAAACATGGTTCTTATGATGGGTAATTCTATGCGGCAACTTAATTATACTATGGGTTACCTATACCATGGGGTTCCTAGGTTTTTTTCTTAGACATTATTTCTGGGTATGTATGTAAGAGTGTTTCTGGATGAGATTAAATTTGATCCAATGGACAGAGTAAAAACGATTTTCCTTCCCAAAATGTGTGAGCCTCATCCAATCCATAGAAGACATGAATAGAATACAAAGTTAAGAAAGAATTCTTTCTCTCTGTTCTACTTCACTTCAAGTTGGAATTTCAGTATTCCCCTGACTTAGAACTCAACTGAAAGGTACACCAATGGTGCACTGATACTCAAGTCTTTGGAGTTGGACTACAGCAATACTCTCAACTCCTCTGGGTCTCCAACTTACTGACTGTGGATGGATAGTGAGACATCTCAGTCTCCAAATCACATGAGCCAATCCCTTCTAGTGCCTTTAACTCATTTATTTAAAGAACTCAGATAATAGAATGTTTTCACTCTAGAAATGGTCACTTTATTGTGTAAATTGAAGACAAATGGTCGTCATGTAATACACTTCACACTGACTGAGCCCAAGGTAGAACTTTGTCTCTCCACCATTGCTGAGAGCTTTGAAATCTTTTACTGACTCTCTCAAAGCCAATAGATTCACAAAGAAGTAGTCTAAAATAAGTTTATTGCAACACTGTGCATGCATAGTTTGCTCACAGGAAAAAAAGAACTTAGAAAAACAATTATGCATATTTGGTGAACTTCTTTTTGTCGATAACTTCTTTCTAGAAAATTATCCTCAAGTTCTAGTCATTAATGTAATGCAAATGCTTACTGCATCCTCCTCCACCCGGAGAATGAACTACCCTCTTCTTTTTCATACTTCCCTGTGCCACTATTTGGAAATATACATGAGGAAACAGGATTTCAAGGCAAAATTGATTACTAGTCTGATTTCTAAATAGATATACAAATAATTTTGAACCTTCATCTCAGGACCTGAGAGGTAACTGCTAAATCCTGGGGTTTTCCCCACTGTTAGGACTCTTTGCTATTCACATAAATCATCAAACATAAGTTAAGAAAGTGACTCCTGGTGCACCCATACCTCCAAACATGTAGTCACATAATAACATGGGTCTTGGAAGATAATACTTTCCATAAATCCAGATCTAGCTAATTAGGTTGACTTAACAAAGTCCAAAGAACACAGGGACAATAAACACTAGGACACCATCAGGTTTGCAAGACTCTGCCATCACTTAGATATAACAAATATTAATCAGAGATCAACTTCTCACCAGAATAACATTCTTTTTAAAATTTTTATCTCAGTTCTTATTATTTGCTACATTACATATGACTTTCACAAGAAATTGCAAGCCACGAGATAAACAAAAAAAAAGAATAAACAGTCTGAAGGCACAACATGAACATCAGAAACAAGCTCAAACATTACATCTATTTGAAAAATTAAAATAAATTTGAGTGATATGCTAAAGACTCTAAGGAAAAGTAAATAGCCTGAAAAAATTGATAATGTAATCAGAGAGAGGGGAAATCTAAGCAACAGTAAAGAAGAAAAAATAATTTGAAACATCAATACTGTAACAGAAATAAAAAAATGGGTCTTGAAGCATACCAGAAAAGATCAAAGAAAAAAAAAATGATTCTATAAATTTCCCAATGTGAAATACAAAGACAGAAAATAATCCAAGGAAATAAAATGACCCATAATCTCAGGGATAATTGCCATTGTGCAACATTTGAATAAGTTGAAAATGAGAATAAGAAAACAAGAGTAAAAGAAATATTTAATAAATATTGACTGAAAATATCCCAAAGTTAATGCCAGACACCAAATTACACATCCACAAAAGTCAAAAGAGATCAAACTGAATTTAAATACACACACAAATAAACCATCTAGAAAAATATTCAAATTTTAGAAAATCAAAGACAAAAAGCTTCTAAAAACAAATCAGAGAGGGTAAACATGCAAAAATCTTTTAACTCTAAAGGATAAGAAGTACAGAAAGTTTCTCATCAGAAGCCAGGCAACCATTAACAGAGTGCAGTGAAATGTTTAAAGTACTATACTTAAAGAAAATAATATAAGTAATCTTGAATTCCATATTAAGAGAAACTATCCTTCAAAATGAAGGAAAAAATTAAAATCCATAAAACATGCAAAGTAGAGATATTGTTACAAGCAGACCTACCCTGAAAGAAACGCTAACATAAATTCTTCAGGAAGAAGGACAATAACATATATCAGAGATTTAAGTTGACATAATGGCAGAGTATCTGAAAAGGAATAATACATAAAGGCAAAATCAAAGTTTTTATTCCCTCTCTTTAATTAAGGAAAGTTATAGATAGAAATAGAGAGAAGCAATGAGCTTATTTTATTCTATTTTTTTCATCTTGGTTGTTATTTCTGTCCCCTACCCTCAACCCCATACTTGCCTCTAGAAGTGAACCCAAGTCCTAAGGATATATTTGAACTATGTCCGGCAGTGGAGCAAACCAGATGACAATTTTAGGTGAAATGCTCACTTGTCATGAATGACCTACTTTTTGAGAGTGGTTGTAATACATATTAATTTAATTAAGATTAAGATAAAAGCAAAAGTGTCAATCAAAGTCTTACAAAATTTGAATTAAAAAATAATTTCCTATTCTTATCAAAGTGAAATAATCTGCATATGCCAGGCCAATTCCACATTAAATTTCAAACATATTTTGCTCATTCCCTTTAGAATAAATTATGCAAAATTAGTTTAAATAATTTCTCTTTTTTTTTTTTTTAAGGAAAGGTACAGGCAGGAATGAAAGTGAGCAGGCAGTTGGGCAGAAAGAGGAGGAAGTATATATATTTTATTTTTTATTTTATTGTTCACACTGGTTGCCCAGGGCTCAAACACAGGGGTTAGTAGCTTATTCCTTCAGAGGGGATTATCCTAACTCCTGCTCCACCAGAGTGAGCTATTTAAATAATTTTTAAGTCTTTTTAAATCTTATTCAGATTTTAAATTCATGGAATATAAATAGGATGTATATATCACAATGTCATAGTAATTTTTAGCAATGTTTAATACACATTAATTGCATTATTATGTGTTGAATACATTATTAACTGGTAATTTTGTTAAACTTTAAAATTAAAAACTTAAAATATCATATAACACTTCTCTAAAATGTTTTTACCATATAATTGGGTGGAATACTGTCATGATCTCAAGCATCAACATCTCCTAGAAACAATTCTACATTTTCCTAGTCATTTCTTATTCACTTTCTCCATGGGAATTCCACCAAAACATGTCTTTCTTAAAAAGTCTTCCTGCCTATCTTTACTGTTTGCTCATTAGTGACCATACCTCTTATTTCACTGAGAAATTAGATGCCTTTGGTACCTGTAACTTCCTTCTACTAACCTATTGCTGGAGACATCTTCCTAAATTGAAAATCTCACCATGCAATTATCTTGATTAAAATCCTTCCATTGTGCCTCATTGTGCTGTAGAAAGACTACATGCTTCTACCTCACTCGTCTGTGTTCTAGAAGTTGCAACATAATAAATATTAGGAATCATGAATTCTTTTGATAGTATATAGCAATTTAACACTTTTCTGACTCATGTAATATTGATAAATTCCTGTGAAAAACAATGCTTCCCTCCCAAATAAAAATGTAGATTTTTAGGGAAGGGAGCACAATTCCAAAATGATGCAATCCTAAGGATAAATTAGTAATATTTATAAGTATATGATGCATAGTTTTAAAATGCCCCTGACATTGTGCTAATGTATTTGTGTCATCACTCACTGATATCACAAAATTCATAGGAGTTAGGGTTGTTATTACTATTATTTCAGTTTTTTAGGGGAGAAATAATATTTGAGGAGAAGTTTAGTGACTGGTTGTAGATCATACAGCTAGTAATTGAAAATTTGAACACATATTCAGAATATGACTCTGAAGTCCACATAATTAGATATTAGTCACTTCACTGTGTCCTTTCATAGGGCATCCCTTTCTAATCTCCTCAACATTTTCCTCACTGCTTTCTCTGTCTCTCTCATGTGTTTTCAAAAACTTCTGCATACCACTTCTACTCTTTAACACACCCAAAACTTTTTTTTTCTTTTTCCCTTCAAATACTGATTTCCTTACTTCATCTTCCACTTGTGACTACTTAAGTGCTGTCTCAAATCTCCTTGTCACTTAATTTGTTTAGTTGTCACTTTGCACTCTCATGAACTCCAGTACCTCTTCTATCACTTAAAAATTTATGTCAAAGCTTCATTACTTGCCTCCAACACCAGAATGAAAGTTCTATATCATCTTCGTTGTTGTATACCAAATACTTCAGCTATATGAATGACAGAAGAGAGATTGATTGAGAAGAAAGAAAATAGCAACATGGAAATTTGGAATTTAATCCTCAACTAAGGTTGTAACAAGATGTCAGTTCATTTTTCTCATGCATAAATCCATTAACTAGATTAGTCAATTTTTTTCCCATTTACTTTCCAATATGCTGTATTTGTGAAATTATTTAATGGACGCATAATATTAAAAGCAGTGTAACATTTAATATTGTTACGTCATATTAAGTAATTTATGTTTTAATATTTAGTTCACTGATATCCAAGTCAATGCTTTTCTAGAATAATTGTCTTTCATATGTTTGTATATCTATTTATATGTTTTAAAGAAATTACATATATATATAGACAAGATGATAAGTAGATGATAGAAAGATAAAAGATAAATTTCTGTATTTGCCATTTATTACTTGAGTTATATTAGGCTAGTTCTTAAAATTTCAAATTGTGTTTTGGGGACTGTGAGGTCAATTCAAAAACTTAACAAAATGTCTTCTAGAGTAAATAGTATGAACTTGTCTTCATGACTAACATGGACATACAGGGAGATAATAAAGTAAATGTAAATATGGAATCCATCAAATCATTTTTTCTGTTTGATTTTAGTTTCAATTTTAAAAAAATGCCTACTTATGGCAGTACTTTGTCATATCTACCCTGGCAGTCCAGTGGTTTAGTCAGCTTGTGAAGTCCACATCCAGGGTCCCTGGTTCAAGAGCTGGGGACTAAGCAACTAAATAAAATTAATAAACTGCTTCTACCTCTTCCTTCTTCCTGCCTGCATGTCTGCTCACCTTCATTCCTGCCTGTAACTTTCTTTAAAAAAAAATCTTCTATAGCACCTGCTCATAGCAGGCACTTACTATTCTATCACTTTTACTGCTCCAATCATACTAAAGTGATAAAGCTTTTCCCTGATTCATATTAATCATTTATATCATAATGTCAAAATTTACTTTTCAGTACCAAATAACTTCTACTGATAAAAAGAATTGAGTCTTAATCTGTATCTCCAGTCTTGTAGAATAGATAGCATAATGTAATTTTGACCTCTGATTTATTGGTTTTTATTGCCTACCTGAAAAATTTGAAATCTAGTTATTTATATTGATATGTATATATGTATACATGTGTATATACATATATACATATGAATATATGTGTATATTTAACTATTTTAGCTATATACATACACATATAGTGTGTACATATGTACAGTATGTTATATAAATATATATATATATATATATATACACACACCTACACAGTTGAACTCTAGTAACTGCTCTAAGACTGTGGAAATAGTACTGGCACTATAGAAAACTATGAGAAGTTCAATAATGGAAAGTGGTTATTGATCGTTAATTCATACCTCTAGAAACTACTAAGTGACTATACATGACAATGCGCAACACACATGGAAATCCTTCTAGTTAGGTTGCCTTGTGGGTGAGAGGTAATTTACTTGTCATGTACCTTTATTCCTTCATCATAGACTATGGCCCTCCACAGAATGAGAATTTATATTTTGTTCTAGTTCTGTCATGTCAAAGCAGAGATTCTTTAATAGGGAAAACAAATACTTTCAAGGAAAAAGCAAGTTAGATGACTGAGCTCAACTTTTTTGACACACGTTTTTAATCGCAGGTTAAAAGTAGAATCTCACTGATCTTTTTCTTTCCCTCACCTAACCTTTTTTTAGAGCAAAGAAGCAGGCAGGAATAGAGGCATGTAGGCAGGCAGACAGAGAGGAACGAAAAACATTTTTGTTTATTTTAGTTCTTTATTTTGATTGTTCTCACCAACCTTGGGTTTTTTATGGACTGTCTCATCAGTCTCAGACTGAGTTACTGAGCACCAGGGTAGGCTTCATTGATAAATTTTATGGACATACTTGGACAATTATCAAATTGACATTATCCTCTATTCCTTTATTCTGTATTAGACTATGTTTCTAAGAAAGCCTAATCTCATATACATTTATATAGAGACATAGATACAGAGAAATAAACATATCTAGACTGACAGAGATGATTTTTAAAGGCACAATATGTCCTATCGGTATATATGGTGTCTAACAGTATTTCCTGTTTTGCGTTGTTTGAGACACAGTTTTCAAAGTTTTGGGATTTTAATCCTGTCTTTCAGATTTTTTTTAATTGAGAAAGATCTTGCACTATTGAAACCACATACCGATATAGTGGAAACAGAACAAAAGCCTGCACTTTCTGGTTAAGTGTCTGATCTCTTTGCCACAATGTCCACTACTACCTACATTCTCATACCCCCACAGGGCAATTTCCCAGTAAAACTCAAAATAGTGGGAAGCGAGAGAAGAGAGAGCTCATAGTTTCAAGATGTTATCTCTTCAAATTTTTGTTTGATTTTGCTTTCTTTGCTGGAACTAACTAGAATAGGAAAAAAGTAGAAATGTTAGCAAAATATTCTGACTAGAAACAAATACATCAAGGGTAAAACACAATTGGAATATAAAGAATAACAGAAAACAAAGAAAATGCAGTAATCGAGAATATTAAACGCCACCAAGAAGTTAGAGTGGATGAGACAAAAGATACAAAAGCATCCATCTGCAGAGATGTATATGCATATCCATGTTTATTTCGGCCCTATTCACAATAGGTAAGAACTGGAAATTACCTAAGTGCTCAACATCAGATGAATGGATAAAGAAGATGTGCTATTTTTTTCACAATGGAATAGTACACAGTCCTTAGAAGAGACGAAACCCTGTCATTTGAATCAACTTGGATGGAGCTAGAGGGAATTATGCTAAGTGAAACAAGTCAAAAGAAGAAAGATACATACCAGATGACCTCACTTATAGGTGGAATGACTCTAACCTAGGGTAGAAAAAGCCTATTTTGGCAAGGAAAGTTTTGTTAATAAAGTTAAGCATAATCTCATTGTTAAAATGTCTATGTTGTTGATTAAGCAAACAGGGAATTTTTAGAGGGTTTATACAGAGTTGCTCTTATTATTTTTTAGCTGTTATTGTTCTGTTTGAATATATATTTTGGTAGTAAGAAAAAATGTGAATAAATAATAATGGACAGATAATTTCAATTCTCAATTTAGAAAAGTGTATTGAGAGTGTTTAATGTAATTTTAAACTCTAACACATAAAGTACTTAAATGGTAAAAAATAAAGATTTATAATTATATAACATATATTTAAAGATACCTTTAAAAAGTAAGAGGAAATATTTACTTATAGTTTGACATCATAGCATTTATAGAAAAATTGTAACAATGGATATTTGACTAAGAAAAAATGGGCTAAGGAAAGCAAAATCCTGTTTTAACTAGAAAATTTAATGAAGATAAGCATTAATCTCAAGTGTGCCCTGGTAGCCTAGTGGTCTAGTACACCTAGGTGCAGTCCCACATACATCCCAAGATCCAGAGCCAAGGTGAAAAAAAATGTGAACAACTAAATAAAATTTATCTTAAATATTGTTTAGAATGATCAAATACTTGATTTTTAAATGTTATAATACCAAATAAAAACTGGAGCACCTTTATTTAGTATGCTTAGAATTATAACAATATGTTTGATAATGTTTTTGTAGCTCAATTAACAATGCAGTACTTAAGTATATTTTCTTGTTTAGTGTTTTTATTCAAGTGGTTTAATAAATAGTATTTTTTATTAGCATTAAATTTGAGAAGTGTAGTTTAACTCAAGCAAGAAATTTGCCAAACAAATGCTTGACAATACGTGAGAGTATGTGAAACTTGGAAATAAAATTATACATATGTTTTATATGAAAAACAATCAATTGAGGAAATGAGACCTAATTTAATTTCCTTCCTCAATTGAATTAGAATATTGGAAACTAGTTTCAATTTTATAGCTTAAATATTAGACTGACAATATTATTTTAAAAAATCATTTTGAAAAATGCTATAATTGTCCTTCATACTAAGAGTTATCATTTCTAATATTTAGTTACAGGGAATCAGCAAAACACAATAGAAACATGAATCCCCACAACTCATTATTTTCCCTTTGATTTAATTTTTTTAAATATTTTTATTGAAATAACATCACATTGCATTATATAAGTTTTGAGTATTCATCATCATAAACCAGCATCTCTATCTGCCATTGAAAAGGCCTATTATATCTTTTACCATATCATCTGTCCCCTTTTACCTAATATTCCTACTCACGTTCCCACTTTTAATTTTTAATCAGTACTATCTACTGATTAAACATAAAATTGGTATACTAATATTTATATTATAGCTATTATTAAATATACTTCACACCTTAGAAATAGAACATTGTAAGCAATCACATGCAACATCACTTTTATTAGAAAGAAGTTTCATGTATTTTACTCAGCTACTTCTTACTGCTACTTTAGTAAACTTTTTGTTCAAACATGTGTTCTCTACACTAAATGTTGAAACCACTAGCTGTGTAAAAATTATATAATTTATTGGCATAAACTATAACTTACATTTTGTGGTATATATATTCTTTCATGTTCATAGTATCTAAGAGCATCATACATTATATATGAAGATTATTTGAATGTTTATTTAGGAAACATTTGAAGAATCTGAAAATATTAGGTGTACTTTATTGAATTGAGAAACTAATCAAGACGCTACATATCTTGCATAGATTAGCTTGCAACCAGACTTTTCTTATTAGCATAGTCTGTATAGACTACAACTATTAAAAATACATTTGATGCATTTTGTATATTATATTAACAAATACATCCATTAATAATGAGCATTGATTATCAAAACAAAATTCCCTCTGAATTTAGAATGCTTTTATTTATAAAAATTAAATGCCACTTCGAATAAAAGATCAAAATTAAATTTAGCGACTAAATTCAGTAATTATTTTATCTGTATTTTTATTTTATTACTCCATTTCCAGATGTCATAAAATTTGTCTTTGCATTTATTTGTATATTCTTAACTATCCTCAGGAAATAAACTGAGTGAAAACTCCAAATGAATGGGTAATTGGTAATGACATTCTTAATATACCAAAAAAATGCAAGTGATCAAAGTTAAATTATATTACTTAATAAAATCATTTTATATTAAAGCCATACATTTTAGAGGTCAATACATTTTGAAACTCAGAAAACAATTTTAAAATTAACATAGAAAAAAATAGAAATGAATGCTTAAGTTTTTGAATACATGCCCGTAATACTATTGACTGAGAAATAATTGACTTTAATGTAATCAAGAAGGCCTCGTTCCAGAATAGGGAACATGGTTTAAGTTCATGATAAAGGAGTAGTATTCTCGAGGTGTATTTCACTAGCAGGAGAATGGTATGAGTTTTAAGTCATTTATTTTAAACTTTTTGCATTGATTTAGGAATCTTCAGACAAAGCCACAATGTGAAGTCTTCAGTGACATTGACTAGGTGGTCTTACTATTTGTTTCCTAGACATGTGTAAGAAGAAAACAGGATGTTTCTCTTCTTTCATTGTCATTGACAAGGACAAATAATGAATGGGTATTTCATAGTCACTGACAGGAAACTGAGAATGCTTCCTCCTCACCTGGTAGACACTACCCAACAGTCAAAGAGGAGATATGGAGACTTTTGTTTAAATTAGGTTCCACTATACAAATTACTGACTTTGAGAAAAATGTCAATGTATAAATCCTTTTTGACCCATTGATTGATTACACAAGTTTCTAGACATCCAAATACAAGGACAACCTATATGATCATATTGCCAAAACAATGAATTATAGAGATGTCTGAGTTTTAGTGGTTTTCAGATTTAAACAAGATTCAGTGTAACTAAAAATTTGTTTCAGTAGGTTCCCAGGAGTATAGTCAGGAAAATAACTAGGATTAGTTTAGATACTAGCATAGTAATAGCTTCTAACAAAGAAATATAGGTTTGCGTTAAGTACAACAAAAAAAGGAGAGAACAACAGTAATTTCAAAGTGTACACATTTTAGTATAAAATTAGAATCACAGTAAAATGGTTATAATGTCCCTGAGTGATATTTTTATAATTTATTAACTTTGCTTAAGAAAAAATTTTATATAGTATTTCTCATTACTATTTTATCTACCAAATATTGAGTGTTTCCAGAGCAAATTCCATGTTTAAAAATTCCAAGATACCTTTATCGAATGAAGGACTTTTCAAAGCATCACTATAGTAAAGACATTGAGATTGGAATCATTACAGAACAAAAAAGCCTAGAGACTTGTGAGGTCATTTTGCAACAACCTTATTTTACATATATTGTACAATGACAAGAGGCAGTGAGTGTTCTGTTTATACTTTTGAAGGACTTTACATTGAATAAACAATTATCATATAATAGAAGAAAAGTTAAGAGAATAATTGAAGTACATGTCACTATAGAACAAGTACCAGGAACATTTTCTTTTTAACATGAACTGAAACCAATTGACTTAGAAACTATTCTAAGTTTAGTCTTTATCTTTTGATGCTTCTGACATAATCACTGAAAATGCTGTAATAGACCTTTTAATGCTACCTATTTGCATCCTGTATGATTATTGCAAATCCAATCTAAGTGTATATCTTATGTTTCAAAGGCAAGAAGTCCTAAAATGGACATTGATTGGAAAAATTGGAAAAATTGGTCCAGAATTTTTATATTAGAACTTATATGACTATTATGTACTATCAATAAGCATATTACTGTTGCTATTTTACATTGCTATTCAAATTTAAGAACAAAATATTCTCCCAGAATTAAGATATGTTTCATATTCTGAAGCTAGTTGGACAAAAATAAAAACTTTATAAATGAAGTCTGGAGATTAAGTTAATATGATTTATTTTTGTTTACTTTTTCTTTGAATGTTTGTGTTTTAGATGTAAAGTTTGAATTAATTAAATTCTTCCATTTTTGGTACATTGCTTTTGCTTTTGGTACATGTAGGTATTCTATTCAATTTTATCCTTCATTCTTTTCAGCTACCTTTTCATAAACTGGTCAGAAAATCACATAATCTTTATTGGGTCTTTTAATATTTTTTTAAAGAAAAAAAAAATATTCAAGGTAGAAAATGATGCCTTAGAGTAGTGCTGTTTAATAAAACATTTAATTTTTATATAAAAGTTTGAATAGCACAGACTTAGACACTGAATTCCTTAGGTAGGCTATAAGTTGCTCAAATTTAATTTTCAGATAGAGCAATTTTAAAGAAAGACAATGTATGACATTGGTTTTATGTGAAAAGTACTGTAGGATGTTATAGAATGTGATAACAAACTAATCAATAAAAGGATAATTTTAAAGATATAAATTAATAGTTACATTTTCCTCACACTACATCCAATAACAAATTTCAGTCAAACATATTTTGCTTTACTTCTTCAAAATCGATTATAGCATATTTCAAATATTCATCATGTTTGATTAAGAAAACACCCACACACAAACACTGGATATATAAAATATTGTGGCGATAGAAGCAATGACATAAGAGGTTTGAAATAAGCATTAGCAATGGTGTTAAATAAGCATTAGCTTAAATTGATAAAATAAACAATGACAAAAATATAAATTCATTATGTTCTCCTCTCCTTCCCTTTCTCCCTCCCTCTCCCCTCTTCTGTCTCTCTGTCTCTGTGTGTGTCTGTCTCTCTCTGTCTGTCTCTATGCAAAACATTCCTGAAAAGGTCACCAGGCATATTAAAGCCACCAGGCATATTTACACTTTACTCTTTTCCACTGACTATTTTTATTTCATTTACTCTCATATTTTAGAGAACTGAAAAAATAAAGAATTAGATATAAACAAAATTTACAAGAATCTCTTTCATCAGTTCATTAACTATAACACAGTTCTGCTGTATAGAATCTTCCCGGACACAATCATACTTTCCTTTCAAATTCTAATTGACTTGCAATTACATGTTTGTTCTAATCTATTTCTATAAAGGTGATAGAACATGATTGCATAGCCTTTCAAAATGACCACTATATACCATTATCAGACTAGCAAATTGCTTTCTCCTACACTTGTTTGGCATTGTAAAAAGTATTCTTATTTGCCACATTTTATTTTAGCGTCTGTATGAATTAACACTTTCTAATTATCTTGAACTACAATTTCTTCTCTATATTCGTTCTTTCTTAATAGAAGTTAATAACTAAAAAACTGACCTGTTTAGTGATATCAATGTCATACAGCTTTCTATACAAAATTTATTTTCCCTTTTTGTTACCAGATTAAGTTCTCAAATTTTTGAAATGATAAAAGAATTACTTTTAAAATTCAAGATCCTTGTAAGAAAATACACTTAAATCTTGTATTTACTGCTACACAGATCTACTTTCCAGAAGTTTTTAAGAAAGAACTAGCATTTACTAGGTATTATAGAATAATACTTTACCTGAACATTGAAATAATTCATGGTGTTTTTATTTTGCTGATAAACTAGAGACTTGGAACAAACAGCATGCAATGATGAAATTAGTCACAATCAATAAATATCCCCTAAATCTAAATCCAGTACTTTTTCCATTAAATTCCATTGACTTCAAGTGGAAAGATCTGCTGATTTTAGTCAAGATACAGGGGATTTATGGGTATGCTGATTATGGAATACCTTACCCACAATCACTTATAGTAAGGGGTAATTCATAGATTTTCTATGCCATTCTTTTTCTTTACATTATTTATCAAAGTGACACTGTATCATAACAGTATGTAGGTTTAAAGTATGGCATCTTTGTAAATCAACATCTGTATATAATACATTAAGATATCCAACACCATTCCAGTTCTTCTTTACCATATAAATGGTCTCCCCTACCCAGTTTGCCCTCCTTCTCCCAACTTCCCTATTGTAACCACTCATTTGATTTTATTGGGATGCTTCTTCCACCTCTCTTAAAAAAATGTCCTTTTATCTATAGCCTTATCAATACTTACTTCCATTCTCATTGTCATTTCCCTAATAACAGAACATTTTTTCTTGCATTTATTGGTTATCAGTATGTTTTCTTTGGACAAGTCTCTATTAAGATCTTCTGACCATTTTACCAATTCCATTCTTTGATAGAAAATATTTAACAAGAAGGCAACAAAAACAAATGATAATTATATTATACTACATATTTTCATAGTGGAATTAGGTAGCTTGAAGAACAGAAATTAGCAGAGTTTTTTTTAATAAGTAATATATAGTAGAAGATAAGATGATTAGTGTTGTGTTTTGGTAAGAATTTCATTTAACTGAAACTCTCTAACTAGGGAATAATTCACGGTAAGGTTATGACGCCTCAAGAGATATTTGAAGGTGTCTTGGAGGGATTATTGGGTGAAAGTTTTAAAAGACTTTAAAGTTAATTGAATTTAGCATTTCAACTTAGAAATAAATGCTAAGAAAACATTTCAATAGATTGACATGAAAAAATATTTATCATGAAAGACGGCATAGTAGATTCTTATTATATGTCAACAATTTCAAGCTCCATATGTCAAGTCAACTTATTAAATTTTGGAGGCAGTTCTATAAGTATGTGATCCAAGGACAATCAGTCAAAATATGTTTTTCCTTGCAACTAACACATTACAATCTGCAGTCTGCCCAAGAAGTTAATGAAAGCTGATTTAAAACTTAAATCCACATTATCAACTCATCAAAATATAGGAATTCCAGGGAGCCTGTAAAAGTCCTTAAAATTTTAAAATACTCCTTTGTGTTCATTACATTTTTTAACTACTGCCACCATTTTCTACTAATTTCAAAACTAAATTTCCAAAATAAGTCATCCATAACTGTTGTCTACAATTTTTTTATTTCCTTCTTCCCCAGCTATTTTATTTCTGATCTATTCACTCAAACACTCTTCTGCAATTGCTTATTCTAAGCTCACCATTGCTCACCATTGAATAATTTGGCCTAGTTTAAGTCTCCTATTAATGGTCAGAAATCTTAGAAATATTTCCCTTTAAGAACAACTCTCCCCTCATGTCTTTCAGGACAATATTCTTCCTTTGTTCTTTGTTAACTTCTGGATGTCTTTTTTTTTTTTTTTTTTCTATTATTCTGTCCTGGCTTCTCCAGAATAACATACATTTTTAGAATTTTACTCAAGGCTCTTTTAGGCTAATACAAAGTGATTTCATACATGTTAATTGTTTTGATCGATCAATATATAGGCAATATTTTCATACTTTCCCAGTTACCTTTCTTAAATCATAGACATGCTTAGTGATAACCTAACAAAATTTTCACTTGATTCTTTGCAAACATCTCAAATCTAGAATGTCTGAAATATATACGTCATAATACCATCCAAGCTTCTTTAGTTCATGTATTTCATAAAATTCCAGAAACTCATATCCATTTCCTCAACCTGGGCATCTAAAACTCACTCCTAAGCAATCAGAAGTTATGTCTATTTTCTATCTTCATGAAAATCTCTCCCCATTCACACTACTGATGCCCTATTCCATAAAAGTCATCTATTTTCTAGATTATTATAACTTTTTCCTAACTTGGGTAATCCAAAGCCATTCTTCTTTATTCCCAATTTATTTCTTCAAGTGAACCCTCAGTTATAGTTTTAAAATAAATATCTGATTATGTCATTTTCCCTTATGAAACTCTTCTGAAACTTCCCATTTTCTTTTGACTAAAGTAAAAAATAAAAAAAAGGAAAATAAAAAAGGTCCTTAATATTGTTGTAATGCTCTGCATGATCTGTTCTCTGTTTACTCTTCCATTTTTATCTCCTGTCAGGTAGAAAACTGCTTCACACATTTATGATCGATTTTGAAATAAATACATGTCCCTATCTAGTGAAAGTTCAGTAATTTTATTTGCAGAAATTTTGTTCACTCCTGAAATGAATACGTTTTTAAGTTTTAGCCACTGAAAATAAGTTCAGCAAAGAGAGCTAAGAAATGACTTCATTTTTAAAACGTCACTTCAGCATGATATTTCTCTAGATGGAATACAACAACTTAGGCCACTTTTGACAAATGTTTTTTAAAAGATATTCATCACTATAAAGGACATTCTGAAGGTGTCTTTATTTTAAAAAATTCTCTCTATTTGCCTTCAAACTTTTTACCTCATCTACATTTAGAAGGAACTCAAACACTACCTAAAACACAATCCACCAATAAAGGGAACAGAATTGGTCAGAACTGGTTAACTGGTTGATACATAGATGGAAATTTGTTTAGGTCGAATACTGCTGGACTTATTGAGCAACAATTTAGAAATAGACACCCCTGGAAATGCGGGAGTTCATAAACTCATCTTAAAAATAAATCTTGAATTTAATGTAAAAAACACTCATTAAATGATCATTTAATTCCAATAAATATAATGTATACTGAATACGTAGTTATTATAATACTTGCCTTTTCTGAAAATGGTTTATTATTTCAGCTAAAATAAATTCTTATATAGAACATTTTATCATATATGATAATGTTTAAACTAAGGCATGTACACAAATGATTAAAACACAATTAGAAAAAATGTCAAAGAGAGATAAGTCATAATTGCTCGGAGAAAAGTAAAATCGTATTTATAACCAATGGTGTGTGTTTTCAGGAGAGTATTTCATAGGTGCATGTGAGTTATTTATTTTTAAGATGTTAGCTATGAAAAGAAGACATGCAATGTATTTTTATTAGGCATAGAAATAAGCATATCTCAATTATGATCTTTCCAACCTCCCTTGTAGTTAAAGGAGGACAATAAATGCAGGTGAAGCTTTGATTTGGAAATTAGAAGAAATCTCTAAATTGCAAGCTAGACTTTGTAAGAATGGTTTTGCCCAGTGTCCATTTCTATCAGCTCTCTACAATACACGTTGGAGAGAATTACAGACAATCTCAGGCATAAAGAAGCCACTTGCTAAGGAAGAAGAAACTGAATAAAAGGTGTTTAGTAACAGGTCCCACACTTTCTTCCACTAAGTTAGGTTTGTGTTGAAAGAAAAAATTGAAAAAAAATTTGAGCAGTTGTTTTTTCTCATTTCTGTTATTGGCAGTCAAAACAAGTAGTACAGGTGGTTATTTTAGAAATATTTATTTAATGTCTGTGTTTAAAATAGATTTATTTAGGAATTTGATCAAGTAAAGTGTATCTAATCTCAAAGTTAAAGTATGTTTGAATTACTAAAACATAATATCCTCCATTTTTTAAGATTATATTCAAACTGAGCTTGAAAAATAAACCATCTCTTTTCTTAGAAAGCTTGCACTATGTTTGTACCCCCAAATGCTGGTTTTACATTTTTGTGCTTATGGCAAAAATAAATGGTTGGTTTCAAACTTTAAATTACACATGTACATATACTAATTATTAATTTTCTTAGTGGATGATTAGTTTATCTTCATTATTATCATCACAGGTTTAATTATGTTTGCATATTATATTGAATAATAAGATACGCAAAATATGCAAAATAACAATTACGATAGCTTATACAATATGCCAAGCTCTGCGTACAATACCTGATATTTATTATCACTAATAATTCTAATGATAATCCTTCATGATAGAAAATATTACACTCAGTTCTTATAGACAGATGATTAACTGAGAGAGATGAAGTGACTTGTCCAAGGCCATGCAGATAATTGTTAGCAAAACTGCTGGATTTTGAAATTGTGTACATAAGCCACAACATCTATAACTTAGTAAGTACGTGTTCTTTACTTTTTCAGTTCTGCTTTCTCCATTTCAGTACAACAGATGCTAGACTATTACACAGGTAAACACTCAACTCATGGCTTAAAGTTCAGACAATAAAAATATAGCAGAATAATTGGAAAAGAAAAGAAAGAAGTAATTCATAGAAGAGTTACTCTTTAGTAATCACATAGCATCAGCCAGATTATAGTTTAATTGAAGTGAGTATGTCATTTAAAAAGTTTCCCACAAGTTAAAAAAATGCAATGAAACAGAATGTAATAATCTCTCTAGTACTATAGAAAAAAGAAATATTTTCTTTGAGCTCCATTAATTCTTGTTAGATAGTAGCAACAACTAGCAGTAGTTTAGAAAACTTGTAAACCAAATAAATTGTATACACATCACTAATTCTAACTATATTCTTCAGGTTTTCAATGTCACATGTATGTGGATGATTCAGAACATCTTTTTTATTTTATATTTATTGAAAAAATGTTATTACTTGGCACACCCTAAAAGAACAGTGGTAGGGTCCCAGCCAAGGTCCTGGGTTTGTGTCCCAGGGTTACAGGGGAGAACACGGATGGATACCTAAATACAATGGATGTGTTTCTTTCTCCTCCTCTCCTTGCCTGCCTGTCTCTGCTATTCTTCATTCCTGTATCTTAAAAGAAATACCTACCTTAAGTTCTCCCCAACACTCATTTCTCAACTATATTTGCAAACCATTGCAAGTTAGAAACATTGTTACAAATATTAACATTGCATATATACATAGGACTAATTTTCCAAATAATTTTATTTTGATCCTAATTGTCATTTTACCCAGGACATTGGGTCACCTAATATTACCACATATTCTGAATTAAAGTGTGGTGTGCTTAAATCTCTCCTTCTCTCTCCCCTATACTATCTAAAGTAAATTTTCTGGGTATCATTTAATGAAATGTGAAAGTTAATTAGTTAAATGTTTGGGTAAACTGAAATAATTTTTATTCAATGAAATATATTAAACTTTTGTTTCTATAGTCATTTTGAAAAATGTGTTTCTCAAAACTGGAACAAATTTAGCTTGATTATGACCCTTAATAAAATCCATACTAGGTTAAAATATGTGATACATGCACTAAAGTAAATAAGATAATCATATTTCAAATGTGTATCAGAAAACTTATCACTGAATTTCTCCCCCTTACTGAATAGAATACTAATAAAAATGAAAGTGTCATGAATCTCTCTCATTTGAAAAACATGAGGTTATACATACAACCTAAATAATATATGTGAAAACAGTGCCTTATACAGTGATCTGTGAAGAAGAATGTGGAAAGAGGCTAATAGGGAAGAAGTTCATAATATACGGGCTCATTGAAAGCCTAGGAAGCCCAAATAGCCAAAGTAAATAGCATACACATAGTGGTCAAACCAGCAGTCTCTGATGGACGTTTCAGGAAGAGGACTGATACTTAGTGGCAGGATGCAGACTCTGTAGAACAAAATAATACCATAACAGAAGGTCCACTTGTGAATAGAAGAGACAAAAAAAAAAAAAAAAAAATTATCATGAAAGACAGAGTTAAGGAAACCAAACAAATATAAATAGGTAAATGAAATGAAATAGAGAAAACGTAATGAAAATAGCAAGTTAGCAAATGAAAGTCAACATACAAATTGATTTGGTGGTTGGGGTGCCAAGCATTCAGAGACTATATTTACCCTCTGGTAAGTGGGCATATAAATCGGTCAACCTCAATGTCCTAAGAGATCCCAGAACAATAATGTTGAAGGAATCGGTGGCTGGGTGATTCCCTAAACAGTGATATTTAAAAGAGAAATGAACTTAGTCTTCCTTCAGCCTTCACTCCTGGGATTTCACTTTTAAAGCAGTTCAGTCTTAATCCTAACCAGAACAACTTGCAGATAAAGTTTGAAAGGGCACACTGTGTGCCAAGAAATGCTGACCCAGAAAAGTACATCAAGACAGGGCAAAATAATGTCGTGAGAACTTAAAAGGTAAAATAGGAGCCCTCTGGACATGAAAAAAAAAGTCACTGATACAGACAAAATTATAATGGTTTCAACTGTCTTTATAACTTTGATTGTTCAAATATGTACAAATTTGCAAAACAGGAAAGTGTAACTCAATTGTGTTATGCTTACCCAAATTTACTTTAAAAATTTCCTTTAAAAAAAGGAAAATAATTATCATATGAATATATTTTTATTTTGTGACATGTTTTTATTACTAAAGATACAAAATATTCAAAAATTAAAACTTCTATATTCTGTCACATTCTCTCTAGTGACAATTAACATTTTTTCTTTATTTTAAGGGGTATTATATAATATGTATAAACAATATTTTATACATTTTTATTTCAATTCAAGATTATCTATAAATAAATACAAAACCAAAAGTTTTCCCTTTCATTTATTATATAAAATATAGAAAAAGGAAAATATTTGACATATGTCAGAGAAATCAGAAGACGTATACTGCAATTCTAAAGATTAGGATATGATGAAGTAATTGAGTGCATAGTGAAATCATAGATTGTTGATCTACAGATAATTATATCCTAGCTGTATTGTCTTTAATTCAAGAATTGATACATAGACAACATATGTATATTAATTAAAATAAAATATGCCATGCAATGGGAAAAATTTACTTTGCAGAATTGGATTAAAAGAACTTGATAATATAGTTCATCTGTATGAAATGATGGCACTGGAAATTTGAATTTATGCTTTTTTCAAAATTAATTGCACTCCATTCCACAAAGAAAAAAAATTATGTTCTATAAAAGTACTTTATAAAATGAGACATTTGGGCAAGTCAGGAATGAAAGCAGACTATGAAAAATGAATCTAATTTTATTATAAATATCTGCCAACCTCATGGAAGGTTTAGAGGAAAAAGAACTGGCTTTATGCATATATGTATTTCTAATTCTGAAACTGCCTTTCCCATATACAATTATTAAACCAATAAGTAACTATATTTATCATAATGAGAATGAGACTTCTTATTGACCAAAGGAAATTATAAGTAAGCATGAGGTGGAGGGCTAGGATGAAGCTTGACTTGTTCTGATCAGAATTAAGAAGTCAATACAAACAGATTTTAATTCAATATTTATATGCAATGAGGATACAGAAATAAATATCTCTGTATATACAAGGATTTATGTATATATGTGTATATATGTATACATACATACACACACACGTGTATATATATATATATATATATATATCTTTTGTTGACCCACTGTGAGGTCCCAGCAATAAGATTTAGTTAATAAATTTCTAAATTTTTATTCAAGAAGTTATAGTGTAAACACGTGTCTACTTATTTATATTTTTAGTTTATGAGGTTGTTTGACTTTTCTACCACATATAAGTGAGGTCATATGGTGTTTGTTTTTCTCCATTTGGCTTATTTCACTTAGTATAATGCTCTCTAGGTCCATCCATTTTATATAAATGGTAAGATTATATATTTTTAATAGCTGAGTAGTATTCCATTATGTGTGGATATATATCACATCTTTATCCACTCATTGTTTGACAGTACTTATTTTTAAATAATGCTGAAATAACCATGGGATACATATATCACTTTGAAATAGTGTTTTTGTGTTTCTTAGGGAAATAGTTAGAAATAGGATAAATGGATCCTATTGAGAATCTATTTATTTAATTTTCTGAGGAATTTTCATACCGCTTTCCATAATATCTTCATTAATTTACATGTCTATACATAACTATTTTTTTTAAATTCTGAATGCCAAAATCTAAAATTTAAACTTGCTATAGTATTAATAAATATCATTCTTAAATTTAAAAAATGAATAATAGCATTAAATATTAAAAATAGTTAAAAGTCCAAACAAATATATAATTAATTAGATAGAGAAAAACAGGTAGCATAAGAGAAAAAAACCTTTCTTACAGAGTAATTTAAACCTGAAGAAGAAGAGGGAAAGTTAAATCAACATTAATATTTTAGCAAAAATTACTACATCGAGATCCACTAATGAATGCTAAAAATAGCCAATGATATGTGAAGAAGAAATAGGATCTCTCCACAGTATCAAAATATATCCCTAAAGTATTCATTGAAAGCTGTGCTATTTATTACTTATTACCACAAATTCTTTAATAGATTCCCTCTTAGAGATAGTGTGTCATTCACTTTCATATAAATATGGTCTAGAATTAAGGGTTCACTTCCAAAAAATGTGATATAGAAAGGGAAGAATAGTAGCTTCTCAGTGAAGAAAGCTGGCAGATTCCCTAATCAAGAGTACTAGCAGGTGCTTCACCTTAACAACACCTGAAATGAATCATATGGATCTCATGTATGTCCTGTTATGATGTCAAGAGGGGGATACTTCATCTATGAAGTAATCTACATAATCTGAAGTCCCAGAAAATATCTCTCATTCCTAAATTGAAGAACGTCCTGTAAAATAACTGAAAAGTAATTTTAAATGTGTCAAGGTTGTTAAAGAACTGACTGTCACAGATTGAAGGAATCTAAGGAGAGATGATAACAATGTGATATCCAGAATTGGATTTTTAAAAAGACATTATATAATGGATAACAATGAAATGGGAATAAAGTCTGCAGTTTAGGTTCTAATGGCTGTATTCCTGTCAATTTCTTGGTTTTGATGAATGTAATGTAACTATATACAATCTTAACAGTAGTGGAGGTATGGATGAAAGGTTTATAGAAGCTCCCTGTACTACATTGTGATACTTTGACACATCAAATATTATTTCAAAATATAAAATTTTCAATTTAAGGTAAGTGGAGAGAGAAAAGAAGACGAAGTAAAGAAATACCCTTCGGTAAAGATATAGAAAATACAGTGACAGAACATTAATTACCTCTTTTAATAGGGTATACTGTCAAGAATCATTAGGTAAAATACATTACTACCTGAGTTTCATTATGTTGAATGGAGGAAAATACATTCATAGTTATTTATTACATAGTTACTTTTAAAATGATAGCATTTTATACAGTTAATGATTAAAACATATTCAGATATTTCTATTTAATAATTTGTCCACATATATTTAGGAACACATTTCATATTATATGATGGAATCAGTTTCTCCTAAAATATCATGCTTTAGATTATGTTTGTCAAAAGAAATTAGAGTAAGTAAATGTTCCCAAGCAAGGCATGTGACTACCTTTATAAAGGATATTATAATAGAAATAACATTTTAAAGACATAACTCCACGTTGACACCAAAGATTAAGATTATTGTTCATTATATATTACCGATCCGTCAGGTTAGGGACCAATGAGAAGAAATACAGAGAATTATAAATTTCCTTTCCTTGATAAATATATTATTGAGTAGAAAATATATAGATATCTGTATCTTTATAGTCATTATATTTTTTATGTATAGAAATAAATATGTATTATATATACACATCCATAAATATGTCTTTCATAAAGATGCATAAAATTTATAGATGACAATAAAATATATGGTTGAGTTATACATACAATGATATATATATATACTAGTATATAATATTTCTGTTGTATATTTAATAAATATATAATGTATGTGAAAAAGTTATAGATAAAATACAAACAGTATACTTATATTAAATTTTGGATCATGGAGCAATCTTTTTTATAAGCTTGATAAATGCAAGGTATTATTCCCATACAAGATAACCCACAATTTAAAATAATGTATTGTTTTAACCAAAGGCTTAAGTAAACTTTAACAATTATTCAGAGCCTGTCATTTTTAAGGTAAATTAAATAGATATGTTCTACTGAAAATTGTTTTACCCTCTTGGGTAGAACATTGTTTAACCTACATCAGAGAGCAGGATAATTTCCAAAGATCAATTTCCAGCCTTCAGATACTGTCTCATAATAAATTATTTTTCTTTGGGATATTTTTAAATTAGTCAGCAATTTCAAAAAGGTTTGATTTGCAGCTTTCTTCAATAAGACAAATGGTGAATTCATAAACTGAAGGTTTATATAAGATTCCCAAGTACACACAATATTACACAACTATTTATAATACACAGTTCATTTTGCATATATTGACTTTTCAATATATTAAAAGTATCTGGGAATATGAAAGTCAAAATAATATTAATTAAATATTAAAATATTTAAGATTAATGTGAAAATTAAATATATTAAATTTAAGAATAACATTAAGATCAAACATTATTATTTTCACTGATTATCTAAGACAATCATGATTTTAAGTCATCATATATCCATATAAACATTGTTCAATCCCATATAAGTTCTTTCTTAATTTATTAATTAAAATTATTTGAAGGAATATTGCATTTTAATATTATATGAAGTGTATATAATCATACATAAACAAATCAACATCTGTGTATAATGCATTAAATATACCACCAACAATTCAGTTATGTCATTCACCATATAATTGACCCCTTTTAACCAATTTGCCCTCCAATCCTCTTTCCTTCTTAAAACTACTAGTTTGAATTTATATACTGATAGTCTATTTTTGTCTGATTTTTTTTCATTTGCTTGATTTCTCTATATGGCACACATGAATGAAATCATTGGATGTCGGAATTTCTCCTTTTGACATTTCAGTAAGTATAATTCACTCTAGGTTTACCTATCTTGTTCCAGAGAGCAGGATTTCCCCCACCTTTTACATATATATAGTTTTATACTATCCCAGTGTGTGTGTGTGTGTGTGTCTCTTTTTTATCTTCTCATCTGTTAGTGGGCACTTAGGTTGCTCTTGGCAACCTACATATATATATATATATATATATATATATATATATATAATGCTGCAATAAACATTAAGGTGCATGTAACTCATCAAATTAGCAGGAATTTATTTTTGTTTGGTCTTAAGCTAAATACCCAAAGTGGGATAATGGGAGTGTATGACATTTGAATTTCAATTTTTGGAGGCATCTCCATACTATTTCCCATAATGGTTGGACCACTTTACATTTCACCAACATAAAGTGTACTTTTATTTGCATCATGACACTTGTTGTCTCTAGTCTTTTGTATAATAGCCATTCTACCAGGTGTGAGATGCAATCTCATTACTGTTTCACTTATAACCTGTTTTAAACTGAAAGCAAGTTAATCTTAAGATCATTCTGTCCACTTTTTTACTCTACTCCTTCCCACATTTTATATTTTTAGTGTCTTGCTGCTTCTGCATGGGATTTTATTCATTTTGTAGATAACCCTTTAGTATTTATTATAAGCTGGATTCATTGTGATGGTATTTTTTAACTTCCGTTTTTTTTCTGAAAGCCATTTATGACTCCTATTTTAAATTTTAAATGATAACCTAACAGCTTAGAGTATTCTTGGTTAAAGGTCCTTTTCTTTTAATTCTTCAAACATATCATGCCGCACTCCCTTATAGACAGCGAGTTGGATTTTTTTTTTTTTTCTCTCTGTAATCTTTTGGGAGTTCCCTCGTATGTGATTTGTTTTCTTTAGCTTCTTTTAAGATTCTGTCTTGAATTTTTGTCAGTGTAATTACAGTATGTCTTGGCTTGTGTCTGGGTTTCTTTAGTTTAAAACTGTTTAAGCTTAGCGTATCTGGGTATATTTCCTTCTCCATGTTAGGGAATTCCTCAGCTATTATTTCTTCTACGTTTTCTGCCCCTTTTTGTCTCTCTTCTTCTGGAACTTCTATGATGCAACTATTCTTCTTGATGCTTTCTTATGTCTCTTATACTATCTTCATTTCAACTTTCATTCCCTTTCATTGGTCTTCTTGGGTTCTGTCCACTTTCCTATCTTCTAGCTGAGATTCAATTGGAAACTTCTTCCATTAATGATTGAACCTTTCTACTGTGTTTTTTTTTTTTTTTTTTTTAAGTTCTGCTATTGTGTTCTTAAGCTCTATGAATTCTGTTTAGAATTTTCTCATATTTTCTGGTTCTGCTGTGCATTATAATTGTTCATTGTGTTCCATATTTCAGTGAGAAACATTAAGACTGTTGCTCTAAAAACTTCTTCAGTTTACTTAATTCTGTTGCATTTGGATCTTTCTCTGGGATTTTGTTTGATCCATCATTTGGTATATATTTTTCTCTCCCCCCTCCCTCCCTCCTTCTCTCCCTTCCTTCCTTGAGACTGTTTATTTCTATGGATTAAGCCACAAGGCTTTATTTTCCTATCTTGATCAATAGTCTCATGTCAGGATTTCAATTTGCAGTTTGCAAATCTCAGCCAGAAACCCATGCTGCCAGGCCAGCAAGCTTTAGGTTGTTGGAAAGCAGTCAGGTCCACAGTAGTTCCAGGGAGGAGAGAAACAACTGTTTCTCAGATTGCTGGAGTCTCTCTTATGCCCCTGTCTAAGAGAACTGCCATAACAGAGTTGGACGCTCCACAAACCAAATTTTGCAGGAAAACACTGTTGCCTGTGCTGGGTTATAGATTCTGACTTCCTGTTGTTAACCTGTATGATTTCTGCCCTGGTAGCATGAGAACCATAGCCAAGGAAATAAATTGTTCCATATCTTCTAATTATAGAGGGGTGAGGATTTTGATCTCTGACATTATTCCAATATGGCATCCTGCCCCAACCACCCACCCCGTGATAATCCTAACACCAAAATGCTATCTGCCAGTGCTGGTGCCACACAGACAAAAGAGAGTCTTAACAGATATCCTATAATGTCTCTGTTCACTGGAAGACTATCTTTTAATATTCCTTCTACTGAAGTTTTTGGTTCAACAAAAGAAAAATCCTTTAGTTAGTCTATGCATACTATATCTGTCATTCCCTGTTGTCCTTCATCGTCCCTCATTGCTCCTCATTGTCCTTCCTTCTCTGCTCCCCAGGAGCCTATTGTTCGCCAAAGGAAATCTCCTTTGTTTCTACTATCAGGATATACAAGCCTTCTAAATTCTAAGCCTTCAGTGCACAGAAAGAGGATGTGTATCACTATTTTCCCTCTTGACCTTGGTTTCCAGTGTCTGACCGGTAATCCTGATGACATAGCATCTCAGTTTTTCCTACACTTCCGTTGTCTCTATCATTCTTTTCTTGTGGAAATGTTGGTTTCTCAATCACAGTTCTTCTTTGAACTCTGTAGTTTATATCTAGATGCAATTTGCTATGCCCATGAGGAAGATGCACGTTCAAGATCTTGCTAGTCTGTTATCTAGGTCTGTTTCCTGTTATGATGGTTTTGATCACACAATATCATTTAATTACATATGTTTAAATGTTTCCTATGGAAAGCAATATTATAATATTTTTTAAAATGCATTATTCTATATCTGTCTCTCCATATAACAATTTTTATCAGACTAATTTTCACAAAATATATAGTAGCATTGTTCATTTTTATTACAAGGAATTTAGAATTTCATTAAGAAAAATGCCAGTGAAAATTTTACCATTTTTTTAATTTCACTTACAACTCTATTTTAGCATTTTATAAAATAGTAAATGGAAATGAGGTTCTAAAATGGCCTTTGAAATACAGCAGAATCTGAACAGTAAGAAAGGGAAACTTATGAATAACATGGATTAGTATAGTATCAAATAATAGTAGTAAAGAAAGTGGGTACCCATTTTCATCCTTTGTCTGGTCTGTTTCCAAGGAAACAAGAGTGAATTATTTCACAAATGACCCTATGCCTGAAGACTGATGAAATTATATAAACTATAACCTAACCGGAACAGGAAAAGTAATTCTATTTAGCAGGTAAAATTTCAAAGTGTAATATTTATTTTACTTCCCAGCAGCTTTTAAAAATAGATTGTTATTACTTTTTGCTATGTTATCAAAGTTCCTATTCTATCATAAGACTATGATACCATCAGTAAACCAGTATGCTGATTAAACACCTTTGTTTAAACATATCTGTACAGGAACTTATTCATTGATTCAAATCTGGTTCCTACCGATGGAGCTAAACTTGAATTCAGCAGATATCCAGATGGTTATCAGTAGGATATCATTTGACTACCAATGAAGTTTATTATGTGTTCTCTGTCTGCTGGACTTCCAGCAAAACTAATCACGCATAAGGAACCAGAGTATCTTCAAAGAGTTTGACAAAAACCTCGCTCTCATAAATATTACAAGATATGAAAGTCTGGTGATGCATTACCTATGATCATTATAATAAGCCTCTCTGAAAATATCGAGTAGTCACTAAAAGGATAAAAGCTTTACCTCCTCTTGAGAAAATAACCTTGGAAACTTCTCACATAAATTCTTGTAGCAATTTAAAGAACATGTCTTTTCATAGAGATGATTCAATTTGCAAGTTTATTTCTATAAGAATAGTTAATATCTCTAGTTTACTATTTCCTCTCTGATCTCTATGTTTTTTATCATAATATACTAATGCATTGTGAGTTAACTGGAATGGATAAAATTAGAAAATGATGAAAGACCTAATATATGTAAATGAAATCTTTAGAAATGATATGCATGTGATTGTGTGTATAATACCATAATTAATAATATAACTATAATAAGATATAGAATTAATAATGCACATGCATATATTCACATGGAATATAGTGTTTTAGGTTCTGGGAAGGCTATCTCATATACATATTATGTATATAGCACATAACATTTTAAAATAAATATTAATAAATTAATTGTAGTTATTCAATATAGCAATCAAATATTTGATAAAACTCTTAGATGAATATGTTTTTATCATAGTGTATATAACTCTAAGCAGCTTATACATCTGATGATTGTATCTAACTCTTCCCTTTCCATATCATATATAAAAATTAAATCAAAATATTTTGTTAGACTTAGTGGTAAACTTAATGTATGGATATCTTAAACACTGGTCATGTTATAAAGCAATGTTACTGAATACCCAAATTGAATTTTTATAGGAAATAGCTTTGTTGAGAGATTCTGCCAGCTCTGAAATAAAATAATAGATATTAATTGAACAAAAAGGTGTTGTATATTAGAAAACTGGCTTAAAATTCTCATGGTAAAGAATGCTGATTAGAAAAAAATGTGTCATTTAGAAAAGTCACTTAAATTCTCTGAACCTTAATATTGCCCATTCAGAAAACAAGCAGTACATATTAAAATCATATTGAAGATCAAATGAAATGAAACAGCATAAAAGCATAAACCAATAAACTTATAAGAAGATAAAATGGAAAAATATAGAGAATGCCCTCACTCTCAGATATGAGGATTTATATGATGAAGTTTTAGAAATAAAATATTCCTTAAAGTATTTTGGAGATGAGATTGACCAAAGAGAGAAAGAGAAGGCTGTTGACCTTTAAAGGTGAAAAATTGCAATGTAAAAAAATAAATTTTGGTTTTTAGAAGTTTTAGATTCATAAAAAATTACAAAAAAGTAGTACAGAGTTCTTATATACCTTGCCCTCAATTTATAATCTTGTATCTTATATAAGCACAAAATATTAACGAAACTTAATTGATCAGTATTTAAACATTATTTGTATTTCCACCATCATTTGTATTTACTTAGTATTGACTGGATTTGTCACTACTGATGCTATGCTTCATCAATGGTTAATATCTGTCATGGTTTCTCTACTGCAAGTTCATGGGTTTTTTTTCCATTGAATACTGTATACAATATTATCTATTTGTACTTATTTGTAGTGCTTCTACATGGGATATTTGCCTATTCATTCATTTATCAAATGTTTATGTCAGTATGGAAGCTCTTTTAGCTGAATTCTGTGTCCCATTGTCATATCATGATAATTGTTTAAACTTCCTTACTTCCTCAGAATACCAGATGCTCTAGGCCCATCTTATACAAGTTTTAGTGCTATTGTAAATGTTATTTTTTAATTTCAGTTAAAATTATTTTATTGCTGGTGTTAATAAAAAGAACACAGACCCAAAATGGAGTCATTTGTGCTAAATCCTATCAACATTTAATACTTAACTGGAGTTTCAGCCTGTACTGAAAGTGGAAATTTAAATTAATCAAACTTAAATTTCCTGCTCAGCATTCCTGAGGCAATCTGCAGGACAATAACCGTGCCCCACCACCTTTCTTGTAGGAAGATGGTTTTGTCTTAAAATATTTTTTCCTTTCTATTGCTAATAGTCTTGTTTCACATTTTTGACGCTATAAACATCTTCCATTTTGTATAGCTCCTTTAATTTTCCATTTGCTAGAATGGGATGCAAAGCAACTTATCAACAGTTTAATAAAGCCAATTGAGAAGACAAAAGCTTCCAAAAAGGCATGAGTGATGCCATTTTGTGCAGGGGGCTTTGTTGTGTGGCATTTGGGCAGGATTCTCCATTAGCCTTTGTCTCAGTCTTTCTCGGTGTTTCCTGGTGGCTCCTTTTTGACCCCAGGCTCTTTTCTTAGTCTTTTCAGATAAAGAGCCTCATATTGTTTTGCCTAATGTCTTATATTAACATCTTATTGCATTTCTTAACAGACTCTGTCTCTGGACTCTGAGTAAATTGCAGCAGTACCACACCCAAAATCTGAAAGCCCATACTACCTCCACCGGCCTATGAAAATAGCCAGTAGCCCCCCAACCCTCAGGCTGCGTTCCTTTATGGAGTCAGTGCACTTCATGATGCCAATAAAATAAATCTTTTGGATACTTGAGGTGTTTCTAGGTTACTCCTTCCATGGTCCCGAAACAAGAAATCCCTAAACCTTTTGGGGAACCTAACACCAATAATATCTCTAAATGTATTTAATGGAGTATGTTATTTTCACACCATGCATAGAAGATTATATTTGTTTATTTAACGTGGATCCTATAACTTTGCTACACATGTTCATTGCTTAAAAGAGTTCATGTATTTATTTTAGGTATCTTTACATAAAAAATCAGGTAAGGGAAAAGAAAAACTTTGTCTTTCTTTCTAATTTATGTGTAATTTACTTACTTTTCTTGTTCCTTTGCACTAGTTGGGGTTTCTCTCCAATATAGATGAGGAGTGGTGAAAGAGAACATATTTATCTTGTTCTCAAACAGACTGAAAGCATCTAGTTCCCCCAAGATTAAGTGTCATAATAGTTACACTTTTTGTTTTAGATGCATTTTTATTAACTGGAGGAATTTTCCTAATATTAGTTGAGAAATTTTATTTTGTAATCAGGAGTAAGTATTGACTTCTATCAAATGTTTTTGGCATTAGTTGACATGATTATACAGTTTTTCTTCATTAAGCTGTAACCATAGTCGACTATATGCTATTTTTCAAATTAGCAGTCAGCCTTGCATAGTTGGAATAACTTCCACTTGGTCATGGTATACACATTTTGCATGCATTGCTGGGCTGCATTGCAAATATTTTTTGACTTCCATAGTTTTCATTTATTGTAATGTCTGTATCTGATTTTAATGTTAGGAAAATGGCAATATTATAGAATGAATAATTTTCCTTGTACTTTATATCCTGGAAGAAATTGGTACCTTTTCTTTCTTAAATGTTTGGTAGTGTTCAACAATACAACCATCTGTGCTTCCTGTTTTCTCTCTTGGTATGTTATTTATTTTGTTAATTCTATTTCTAGCATATGTTTAGGTATATTTTGGTTATTTATTTCTCATTACATGAGTTTTTGAGACTATTTCTATATCTCACATAATTGAGATAATGATAATTTCATCATTTTATGGTTCATAATATTCTCTTATTATTCTTTTAAGGTTCATAGGCTCAGGAGTGATGACCCCATTTTAATTTATACTTGATGCATTGTGACTTCTCTCTTTTCTCTTCAGTAGTCTAGCTTTTTTAGTCTTTTATTTATTTATTTTAAAACAGGAAGAAAGGAAGAAGGAAGGAAACAGGGGAAGAAGGAAGAGAAGGAAGAACCACTTTTTAACATATTTGGTTATTTTTTTGGTCCCTGCCACCTTTCCCCAGTTGCTAATCTTTAGTCTTTGGGCATCACAGAGTTCACATGCCATCAGTCTCAGCTGTCTGAGTCAAAGGGGCATAGTCAAATCAATTCTATTAGTTTTAATTTTCACTTTTTTTCTATTGTTTTCCTATTGACCTCCGCTCTAATTATTATTTCTTTTAATTTACTTTCTTTAGACTTAAAGTGCTAATTATTTCTAATTTTCTAAAGTGCAATTTTGGTTCTTAAATAAATATCTTCCCTCTCTTCCATTATCCATTTATATGGCATAGATTTTAATTTTTGCATTTCTTTCTCTATTCCCCACAATTATTTCCATATTGCATTTTCATTTTCACTTAGTTCAAATTATGTTTGCAAATATCACTGAGACTTCACTAACATGTGTTTAGCAACTGTTGTTTAATGTCCATCTATCTGTAGTTATTGATTCATAATTTACTTTCATCAAAGTTTGACAGCACACTTTATCTTATTTGTCAAATAGGATACAAAACTGGCTTTAGAGAAGTGGACATTTTGTTTTAAAAAATATAATAAGACAAGGGAAATGGAGATGATTTGCAGGAGAGTTTTATAATGGAGAGAAGGTCAGAATGAAATCTGTAAGAGTTTTAAAGGTTTAGTAAAAAATTCTCTTGTATACCTCTCTCCCCATTTTCTGAGATTTTGCTCTATGGTTTCAATTACTTTTGGTCATCTACATTCTGAAAATATTATGTGCAATAAGATTTTGAAAAATAGACAGACCATATTCACTAGCATTGTCACATTAGCTTTATTTTATTATTTGTTATTATTAAACTCCTACTGTGACTAATTATCAATTAAACTTTATCATAGGTATGTTTATATCAGCGAATGAAATGGTATCTGCATGTATGTGTATATATATGTATATATTTATACATACATATATTATACACACACATATAGTGCTATGGTTTAGTACTATCCTTGACATTAGGTTGCCAATGGAAAACTAGGAGATAACGGGGTGACTGAATAGAGCCTATAGGCAAGGATAGAAAGAACAGGTTTAGGAAGTGGTCGATGTTTTACCTTGATGTCAGTCTATATTTGGGAGCCTCTAAGGATGGTTTATATGTTGGCTTAGACTGACAGTGACTGAAAGTTCAGGAGCTTGGTGGATGAAGAGGAACTTGATAAAAGCTTGGTTAGTTAGCATATTGTTTGGATTGATTGGTGAGTATGAAGGATCTAGCTAATAATTTATGAGTAAATGATGAAATACTAGAGGATAATTTTTCTGGTCTTGTCATAAGAAAATAGGGAAGTCTGATGTTGGTCATATAAGAAGGTTTCTTTGCAGTAGTCATTTTTTGTAACAATAATAAAAAAAAAGGTAGGGTTGTTAGGGGATTTCTAAGCATCACTATAGCCTAATAGCACAGGGCTCAGGGAAAATTCAGCATTATCAGCTTCTAGTCTTTTAAATTTTTTCAAGTGTATTTTATGGCTCAGAATGTAGCCTGTTTAGGAAAATATTCCTTCCAAGTAAGTTTGAGAAGAATGAAGTTTCAGCTGTTGATTGTAATATTCTACAAATTACTGTTAGGTCAATTTGATTGATAGTGCTACTCAAGTCAACTAAATCCTTACTGAGTCACTGCCTGTTTGATCTACCAATTACATGAAAGGGTCTCAAACTATAATAATAGATTTGTTTGTTTCTCCTTTTCAGTCGTCAGTTTTACCTCATGTATTTGACAGTCTCATATGCATGAAATTATAGAATTATTATCCTTTGGACAATTGACTTCTTTATCATCATGCAATACCTTCCTTATTACCAATTTTAATTGTAGCAGATTTTTCACATTAAGCAATTCTGAAATACCAGCTGGTGTCCTGTAATTCAATATTGGTCTGACACTCTCTACCTAGGAATCCCACAGGTTGATGGATCAGTCCCACAAGGTTGCCCTCCAATCCTTGCTTCAGGTATCAATAGCAAATCCAGGTGGTTAGCTGTGTTTCTGATCAACTGATTGTAAATCAGAGGCTCCCAAGATTCCCTTTGGATTAGATTAATTTGCTGGAACACTCAACTCAGGGGAACAGTTTACTTACAGATTACTGGTTCATTATAAAAGGATATAGTTTAGCATCAGTGAGATGGAAGAGATGTGAAGATGGGCTAAGTGTTTTTATGATCTCTGTGGGTACACCACTCTCCTAACTTCTCCAAGTCTTCACCAACTTAAAATCTCTGGTATTATTTTGGAGACTTCATTATGTAGGAATAATTGATTAAATCATTGATCATTGGTGAGTGAGTCAACACCCAGTCCTTATCCTTTCCCATGAGAGCTGATATGAGACTAAAAATCCCAACCTTCTAAACACATGACTGGTTTCCTTAGCTCCTCCGAGGCTTTTCAAATTCACCTTATTAACATAAACTAAAGTGTGGTTGAAAGAACTGTAAAGACATTCATCTAATCCTTCTGACTCTGGAGTACTTTAAGAACAGGGAAGAAAACAAAATATTTTAAGAAAAGATGCCCCTATTACTCTTACATAGAAAATTAAAATGTTTAAGGACCAATGTGCTAAGAATAGCAGGCAAAGAACAAAGATATATTTCTTATCATAAATCACAATATCATCCACATATAGTCAACAGATCTTTGACATAGGAACAAAATATCATAGTTCAACAGAGACAGTCTTTTCAACAAATAGTGCCACAAAATTGCACATCCACTTGCAAACAAATTAATCTAGACACAGAAACCTTTTTCACAAAAACTAAAATATATCATAAACCTAAATGAAAAATTATTACTCCTAAAAGATAACATATACAATCAAGAAGACCTTGGCTATAGTGATGACTTTTTTAGATATAACATCAAATGTACAATCCATGAAAGAGATAAGTGATAAGCTGGACTTCATTTAAATTAAAAACATTTGATCTGCAAAAATGTCAATAGAATAAGGGGACAAGTCACAAAGTGGAAAAATTGTTTTCAAAATATAGTTATAGTCAGCTGGCTGTAGACAAATACAGACCTATAATAAAAGATTGTTATCCAAATTATGTATCTCTTAAAATTTAACAGTGAGAAATAAAGCAACTCAATTTAAAAATGAGTCAAAGATCTTAACATACAGACCAATTAAAAATAAAAGAAATTCAAAAGGCATATAGGCTGCTTACAAAAGCATATCCAGACAGTGATATCAGTTACATGGTTGTGTAAACTATTCTCCTTAATATTCAAATAATCATTCAACTATAAAAAGGAGAGTACTGCCATTCAGAACACCAGAGAAATCAACACATCAGTGTATCAAAAAGATTGCTTATTCCAGTGGATAAAAGATAGAAAACTCACTGAGAAGATTCTCAGAGAAAACATCATCCTTTAAAAATATCATTATAACAAATTTTCATATTTTTTCTGATCATGGAAAGCAAGAACAATACTATGGTTGTGCGGTATACTGGGAAGTGAACTATCTTTGTCCAGATTTGGTAGGAACAAGTGTTATGATAATTTTCCTGTCCAAAAATGTCTATATGTGAATGTTATTCACCATCTACTGTTCATAAAATTTTATCAAGTTCCAGCGTTAAGACCCAATATACTTATTTCTCTTTAAAAATATATTCACGTCATTGACATTCAGGGTATGCAAATTAAAACAATAAGAATGATACTACAAGTTTACAGAATGGTCAATGTCTTCAACATTGACAACACCAAATGTTGGCAAGAATGTAGAGTAATAAGAACTATAATTCATTATTGGTGGCAATAAGAAATGATACATATACTTTGGATGGAAATATGGAGGTTTCTTACAAAATCAAACATAACTCATAGCATGATCTATCATTCACACTCCTTGTCATTCTTCTGAAGTACCTGAAAACTTATGTCTACACAAAACCCTTCGTATCAATGCTTATGAAAACTTCATTCATAACTGCCCAAACTTGGAAAGAACCAATATGCCCTTCTTAGGTAAATGGTTAAAAAACAACAGAAAACTGTGGTGAATTTGAATAATGGCATATTGTTAAACACTAGAAAATTAATTAGATATCAAGTCATGAAAATATATGAAGAAATAGTGTATGTGTACATAAATACATATATTATATATATGTATATATGTACAGATATATGTATGCATATATATATGTATGTATATATATATACATACATATATATTAAGAGAAAGGAAGCAGGAAGGAATGAAGGCAAACAGGTGTGCAGATAGGAAGACAGGCAGAGAGAGAAAAGTAAGAAGTAATTTTATTTAGTTAGTTGTTCATTTTGTTTTTTTTTTCCCCTGGCCCTGGGTCTCAAACCCAGGTCCTTACTCTTAGTGTGAATTACACAAGGACCCATTTCATTTAAGATGTGTCATGGTGGCACAGTTGTTAAGTTATGCTATAAACCTAAAATACCTTTTAAAAATAATCTTAATTAAAATATATATCAGTTGAGAATTTGAACATCATACTATTTAGAGGAAAAAAGCTGATCCCATAGTTATTTAAATACATTTAGCATCAAAGATCAAAAGAAAAATGAAGAGTGGAAGCTACTGTAAATGTTATATGTACTATTATTTTTGTCACTTTGTAAAAAGTATTCTCTTTTCAAGAATATCATTTATATCAAACAAAAAATGGAAACTAAATATGAGATACACAAGTAAAAATCTTTTATTTGGTTGTTTTGAATAATAGGATAAAACTTTTCTGTCCTGTTTTCTTAGACATTTCATTCTTAGTGATATATAAACTAGCAATTTTTATTGTATTCATCATTTCTTAACTTTTTGCAAGCTATCTTTAGAAATAATTTACTAAAAAATATGGGGTACAATTCTAAATTAGAGTTGTAAATCCTTAATGAATTAGCTATTTCCTACCACTTTGCACCTATCTTGTGCAAGCCCTTGATTTTAGTTAAGTATCATTAATTAGCATTTTAATGTCATTAAACTATTGTAGAATACTTTACATATTTAAAAGGAATATGAATCATATAAAAATAGCCAAAGAGTATTTGCAAAATTTAAATGTATGCAAGAATTTATAAATGCCTGTACAGCATGTTGTGGCACTTATTTCATTAATTAATTAGGAATGCAATAGTGTCTACTAATTATTCCCAATGCACTAATGTGAACATTACAAAAATAATGCTTTTGCACAGCATAAAAGACAATGCATTTTGTATGCTTTTAGGAAAACAAAATATCAAACAATAAATGATCTCATAGGACTTTTTTTTTTCCAGTATCTCCTAAATCATGTATTTATAAAGATGAGTTCAATTTAATTTGCCTGATAAACTCCAGTCCTTTTAATAAGTGCCCAGAAGAAAACTAAGTTTTTAGAATTCCTTTGTAGATTATGAGGTCATCAGAAAGTCTCTAAACACAATCCAATAGGCCCCAGGATCCTCAGTGTCCTTTTGAATTTGCTTAAATCTCGACACAGAGTCTTAGGTAAAATGTACCAGTACTAATAAGTTTAATTTAATAAAAGAACAATACATATGGTTTTTGTATTTCATTAGTGTAGGATCTGCTTTCTCCTATATGTATATTTGCATGATCATAATTCTGAGTGATTTTTTTCTTATTTCTTCACATTTTTAAATGAACATTTAATTAGGCTAAATAATTCTAAATATAAATATTCACTATTATATATTTTGGACATTGCATTTACAATATGAACATTGATCAAATAATTAAGCCCTCAGAATATTCAGTACAGAAAACTATTTTGAAGACTGTAAAATCTGCATATGTATAAGGCATATTCGGGGCCTACTACTATGAAATACATTATATTGTAATACATATTTTTAGATTTTAATTGAGGGGTTAATTTGGAGAAATCTTGGTATTCCTAAATGTAGGCTTTATTAAATAACCTTGAGATAATTATCTCCATTTCTTCTAAACGTTTAACTTAAAAACCTGCTTATTAAAATTGTTTTTACCAATTTTTTTCAATTATTAACTTCATGTTTTTGTACACATGAAAATCAAATTATTGAGGCTTAAAAATGTGTGCTAACACTCCCCTAAACCTGAGAAATTTCACACTTATTTGTCTGAAAATACAAAAAGAAACCCACAAAAATGATAACTCTTAAAGGCACCCTATTTAAGCACCAAGGTGAAAAATTATAAAAAAAAATTTTATAAATTATCCAGAAATCTGCAGGCAATGCATAGGAAAAATGATTACTAAAACTCACTTATGCACAATAAGAACACTGGATTAGACACATACATACACACATACATAGACACATACATCAAGAATTAGGCTTCCTGAAAGAAAAAATCAAAAACAATGAGATGAACATGATTATGGTTTAGACTGTTCTTAACTGGTGTCCAACAAATTGTCATTTATTTTATTTAAAATGAATCAAATAATCTTGCAAGGACAAAATTCATTAAAGATCATCTATCTAAATTAATTAATTTGTGCATGGTTAAAAGGTTCCACTAATTCTTCCTTCTCTAGAAATTATGTGATCTTAAATTTTTCTTACTTTAAAACAAATAAATGAAAATCTCAAGGGGATTGACACAGCTGCTTCATAGTTTAAATTTCTACTTATTAATTTATGGAGAGTGTTTATAATGGTGATGAAAGAAGACCTGAAAATCAATTCCTCCCATGGACAGAGTCTCAAGACATATTTGGAAAATTTTTTTTCTTAAAATAACTTAAAAGACAGCTGAGTCATGATTACTCATTGAGAAGCAAGGAAGCAAGCAACATCAAACTGATTGAGCGAGGCTGGGACACAATCTCTCCATAAACCCCACTCTCTAAATAGAAACCCACTACTGGGAAAGAACTCAAAAATGTCAATTCTTTTCCTAAGGGGAAAAGTGTACTTTTTTTTTTTTTAAAGGAGAAGTACAAGTGGGAATGAAAGCAAGTAGGCAGACAGGCAGGAAGAGAGAGGAGGAAGAAGCACTTTATGTTTCCATTTAGTTGTTTACATTGATTGTACACCCTGCACAGGGAATAGAACCTGTGTCATTGGGATGTACATGGACTGTGCTCCTTTAGAGGCGGCTGACCTAACCTCTAACAGGACTCACCAGTACTCCAAATTTTAAGACCCACTCCTGAGAAAAGATCTCTCAAAACATCTGATTTTGAAAACAACAGGGCTCAAGTCCTGAGACCCACAATTCTGTGGAGATCAGAGAAATCTCTGCAAGGTTCCTGAGACAGGACTCATGCCCCTAGGCCCAGGTCAGAGGTAGTCATAGTGTCCAGACTTAAAGAAAAGGACGAACACCTGCTTTTATTAAAGTGTTAGCCTGGTGGGGAAGGCATCTAATTAACACATGCATCTAGGAGCCTGTTATAACACTATAGATAATGGCAGGTACCAATTTTGGAATCTCCCTTTGCCTTGCTCCAGAATACCAAGATATCCCAGAAAGGAGCCTTTATACATATCCGGTGCTACAGTTTTACAGTTGTATCCCAAGGAATATCTCTTGAACATCTGACTCTGGAGGCCAGGAGACCTTGGGATATATATATGCATATATATACATATATACATATATATCTCTCTGTATATATATATACATATATATGTACATACATATATATATGTACATATATACATATATACATATATATACATACATATATATACATATATATGTACATATATATACATGTACATACATATATATGTATATATATATGTATATATATATATATATACAGAGAGAGAGAGAGACAGAGAGAAATAATAAATATATAATCTCTGTAAGCTGGTTCGGCAGTAAGAGGCAGAGGCAAGGGTGCCATATTGTCCCATGGTGCAGGTTGAGAAAAACTGCTTCCGGAGAAGAGACAGAAGAAGCAATCTGAGGAAGCAGTGTGAGAAGAGTTGCTTTTAAGGGGGCAGTTTATGACTAGAACGGAGTGGGCTAGAGGTGGAATTCCAATAAGGTCATCTGGCTCAGCTGTTGATTTAGGGGTAGGGAGTTGACAAACTGGAATGTTAGGCCAGTGTGGATGGGTGGGGATGGAGTCCTTGAGTTCGGTAAACAGGAAAGGAGTTAAACAACCTCTGATCTTGCTTCAGACTGCAAAACATTCCATTTCTCTTGCTTGGCTGAAAAGTGACAACTTTCAGCCCTTTTGTCTCCTGTATCAATCACTTTTAAGTTCTCACAGTTTTCCTCCTTTCTTCTCTCCAATTCAGTGACTTCTTCCCATTTTAGACCATTAATTTGAATTCTTTCAGAAGTAAATTACTTATCATTAATGTTTTCCCCTGAGGTTTTATCATATTTTTTCATTTAGAATATATTCCTCTGATTATTTTTCTTTCTATATGGGTTTTTATACATTAGATGAAACAACCTCTTTTCTTGAAGGAGTGATCTGTGTAAAAAATCAATGTTTAATAAAATATTTAAAGGGAAGTTGCAGTCAGAAATGAAAGCCAGTAGGATGGAAAAAAGATTCTGAATATACACAATGTCACTAATTATCTTTCAACTCTAGAGAATAACAATGGCATACTATTGTGTCTGAAAGATTTCTGTAGCAACAGCCTGCTGAATGATTGCAAGTCAAATATATTTAAATGAAATGCATGTTAAAGTTTATGATGATGCAACTAATGTTGCAAAAGAAGTGTGTGAGGTCTCTATGCATTTTAAAATAATATTGCTTGTATTAATTTATTTGGTAAATCATTCATTCATCTAATCTTTATTTACATCCTGTGCTGTTCAAGTCACCAAAAATAAGAAGATGAATAAAACAAATGAGTGTCATTTCTCTTTTATACTCACATGGGAAAGAAAGACAGTAAAAATAAATAATTATATGCAATCTGAATCAACTGAAAAGAATGAAATTTTTGACAAGGTCAAATTTGAGAAGAAACCTCAATGAAGGAAGGAGTGGTTATCAAAAATCTGGGTGAAATATTCTAAGCAGAATTTGATACATATGCAAAGGTACTCAGACAAGAATTAATCATATTTAAGAAGCAACAATGACGTCTTGTCTGAAGTGAAGCATACAAAACAGAAATGGAAAAAGGAGAGATTGAAATAATCACGAAGATCATAACATAAGGGACCTTGGAGACATGACAGGGCATTCTTGTTTTATATTGAGTGTGATAGAAAATCAGTGAGTAGAAACAGTGAGGATATAGATAAAGTCATCAGGAATTATCTGATCTGATCTATCTCTGGTATGAAGAAGTGAAATTAGGGTCAGGGATGAAAATGCAAGCAAGGAACCTTTTGTATAGTGTGATGGCTCATGGGGATACCATTAGAGATGATAAGGAGTGGTTGAATTTGGAGAAGAGGTTGAAATTTATGTTACCAGGAGTACTTTAAAGTGGGATAGAATACTATGAAAAAAAGGAATCAATTGCTCCCTAGATTTCTCTTGTTGTCTTTCCTTTTGTTAAGTATTATATAATTGATAGTTTCATTTTGGAACTGTGTAAGACTAGGCTAGTATAAAATTACTATGCTAAAAAAAATTTTCTGTCTTAGATGGATTAAGTTTGAAATATATTTTAGTAATAAGTAATATTAACATTAATGTTAATTACGTTAGTATTTATATTAAATAGACTACTCTGAAGACTTTATTTTGGGACTTAGAAATGTTTTAACTGTAGATGTAAGTATGAGAATTATCTGTATGCAGATGTTTTAAAACCAGTGGAAGCCTAAGGAACACTGAATAAAGAGAATATAATACTAAGAACGGAGCTTTTTGACCCACGCAGATATTTAGCTCAGGAAGACAAGTCAGAAAAAGATAATTAAAAAAGATTGGTGAAACAGGAGGAAGATTTAGGAGAGCAGTCAACACAAACAAATTAATGTATGTTTCAAAATTCATAAGGTGATTTAATAATTCAAACTTTGAAAAAATGGTGATTTGGCTGAGATTTAACATTGATTAATGCATATACCAAATGTAAATAATTGTGATCACTAACAGTAAACCAAGAGAATGAATAGGAGAAATGATTGAGTACAGATACGTTTTGAACCTTTTCTGTAATGGGAAGCATGCAAATGGCCAAGTAACTAAAGGAAGATATAAAGACTACTAATGATATCATTTAAAAAAACGGTTTATTACTTCATATATGTATGCATATAGTTTATCTGCAGAGAGCTATGTGAAAATCAAAAGCCATAAATTTTACTCAATTTCATCAATTTGTAAAAATTCTTAAAGTAATTATGAAGTCAATTCTAAGCAAGAATGTACATTAAAATTTTAACAAATGGTTGTATTTTTATCATCATGTCTTATAAGGATGATTAAAGAGATTACATGACTATTGAGACTGTAACTTTGTGTTTTCCAAAAATCAAAGAGGTAAATCAATAGAATATTTTGCTGAGATTGATTCAAAATTTTTAATTATAAATTTAATTTGCAATGAATTTATTTTGCACTAAATACTATAGTATTTTTCTAAAGTGAAAATTAAATGTCCACTGTCATCAAAATTATAAGCAAACATTGTATATCATCTAATGCAATGGTGAATATTTCAAATCCATTTTAATTAATGTGTTAATTAGTCCAAAATTAATATTAAAGTTTTTTTAAATACTCTATTTAAATAGAATATAAATGCCCCAAATTTAAGTAAATGCACATATTTCCATTTTTCTTACATAATCAAGAGAATATAAAATTAATATTTATTAGTTAGCAGAATGTTACATTAATCTGTTATATGCCTTTACCACTGCACTCTTCTAAGTTCAAATCAGTCCAGATGGTTATGTGCTCTTAGTTAACATAGGGGTAAGGTTGTAAGAAGAATAAATATGAAAGACAGCTTGTTTCAGACACAAGTACTCAGTGGAAGCTCATTATATGGGTACTATATTCTCTTATCATCACTACTATTCAATATTATTTGAGTAGTTAGGCAAATTTTCGGTGTTATAATAATGAAGAATTCCTTGTAACTTATAAGTTTAAATATTTTTTTATTCTTGATGCCACTAAGTAGATGTATATTTATAGATATGTTTAACTCATTTTGGTATTGTTAATATTGTGAACGTGATTTTCTTTCTATAATCCTGAAATAAGTACATTTGTGTCTAGAAACGGTGCTAGTTGGTGTATATTGCATTTAAAAATACAATGTTACCATAATTTCTAATCATTTTCCCATGTTTTTTTCCTGTGTTTTTCAAGTTTCCAATTGTACCGCATAGAATTAGTAGTAATTTAGTCTATATCTTGGTCTTCCCCTCTGCCATAACAAAACACAAGACAATTTTTATCATACTTCTATAATGTTGGAAGTTTAAGTTCAAGGTGCCAAAAGATCCCAGTATTTCCTGACATGCAAACAGTTGCCTATGTCTATATCTTCATATGGAAAAGAAAGGAAGCTCCAGTTTTTCTTTCTCTTCTTAAAGGGTACTAATCTCATCATGGGACTCCACACTCATGGCCTCAGCTAAATTTCATTACCTCCCGAAGATCCTGCCTTCTAAAACCATAACCTTGGAGGTTAGAATTTCAACATATAAATTTTGAAATGGACATCTATATTAAATCCTAACAATCTGTTAAGTCCTAGTATTTGTGTACTCTTTTGCACGTCTTCGTTTTGTATAACACCTACAGAGGGAAGTAAATTGATAAAGTTCATACCGAATGCATCTGTCTTTTGTTCAGTGTAGAAAGAAAGAACTATTAATTTTACAGTATTAAACAATATTGGTTCTTTGTTAAAGAGTTGTCAGCTGTTGGTATTTTATTATTTTAAACAGCAATATTTAATAAATTTTATTTGTCCAGTATCTTCTGACCATATATGTTTTAATACTAAATGTTATTAAAAGGAATATGAATCAAAATTATTTCCACAAATTAAAAGATTTCTTCTAGAAAAACATCTTAATATGCCTTGTCTGATCTAGATTTAATTTACATAATAAGTATTCAATGTTTCTATTTATTGACAGTTTCTTTATTGACATTTTTCCTCAGAGTCTTCGTTACACACATGTAATATTGAATTCAAAGTTAATATACAAAATCTATAGAGGTGAATAATTTACATGGACAACTTGCTTAAAAATATGTAAATGTCACTTAGTACTAAACTAGGAAATAAAATTAAAAATATTCTTCAAGAATGCCAGACATACTAACTCCTCTGTTACTCATTGAGTATTATTTATTCTTATCTCTCAGTCTCCCAATTCCATATTCAAATTTCAATTTTTCTAAATGCTGTAATATATATGTATATATATGTAATATATATGTATGTATGTGTATACATATATATAATAGAACAACTATTGGTACATCACTGGTTCTATATCCCTTTGTCCCTGTTGTCACCTCAAGTATTAATACCTTTCTAAATGCATTTCACTATATTTAGAAGTTAAACTATAGTGATGCCCTCAAATCCAAGTTTATCCATATATATTTCCTCTAAATAAATAAATTTACTGTTTTTGAGTGATCCTATATCTATATCAACTTAGACATATGCATATATCTTTCTGATCCTATTGTTCTTTTCGTACGATGCCTTTTCCTAACTAAACCACAACCATATCTGTTGTAGAGACCTAATTATAAATTGTACAAATGTTTTTCAAAATCTACTGAGCAGTTTTGTCCTAGAAATTTGTATTTACATTATAGTGTGCTCTATATACATACACATACATGCACACATACACATACATAGATGTATACATGTATATATATGTATAAAGTGTTCATCTATTTCTTGCAGGGATTGTGAATGTTTGGCATTGCTTTTCTCAAGATAACATTTCTATTTTGTGAACACCACATTTTACTTTTTCTTTCAAATTATGAAAAAGTTATTGAAGTTTACATTACAGTAGTTTATATGTATGTATGACAGCCTTAATTTCGTTTTCCCAAATAAGATGGAACAAAGCTATAATATAATAGATTAGCAAAAATATACGACTTTAGAAACAGAATGAACAGCATAATTTTTATATATTTTAGAGAGTTATCATTATGATTACCATTATCTCCAATTTGATCATTATGTCCTCTTAGCTTTTGGCTTTATCACCTGAATCAATTGTGAAAGAATACTTCCAGGAATGTAATGCAGATAAAATTTCATTAGCTAAAACATAGATATCATTATTACATTCTAAGCAATTTATTTTTGACAAAGAGTAAGAACATTTCATTGTGTAGAAATGCAAGAAGACAATGCATATATTTTGAAAACTATTTAATAAGTGATTTATTATATAAGTATTAACAATGTGTGAAATTAAATATTAAAAGCATAATTAATAAAATACATCAATCATATCAATACTATAATTTTAAAACTTTGCTGTCTCTAAAAATAGTTATATCTATCTAGCTCTCTCTATATATATTTCTGTATAATTATATTAATTATATATATTCAATACCACATGATAGAATTATATGGAATATGAATATTTTTAGAATTTAAAAATATATTTCATAGTCACATGTACAAACAATTCAGAAAAGTTAAAAAGGAAATTTAATTTGAAAATATATATTTAGATTTTTATATTACAGATGTGACAGTATTTTATATGGTATTATTATAAGTAATATAACCTCCATGGTGACCATTTCCATAATATCAAAGGTTAGTAAATTAATAAGATAAGAGTTAATTATATTGATTATGAAACTCTATGGTCAGTTGTAATTGCTAACAATTCTGAAAATAGTTTATAGTTAAAAAATTACTGCAGTATATGAATAAAATGTGTAATATTTACAATATATATTTTCTAGGAGAAAATTAAAATTATTTGGAGATATTAAACATAAGAATATCTATATTAATATCCATTGCTGATTCAATGGAGCTTCATATATCTATTTTTAAAAATCATAAATCATTTTATTAAAGCTATGTATACTTTGTGAAAGTCATTCTAGAAAAAGATGATGACTATTATGCAGCATATCTATAATCTCTAGAATAAATACAAGTATATAAATATATAAAGTAGATACAAATAAAACTTTTATGAATGAATATATATGTGAATACACGTTAACATATATATGCATTAAGTAAATAGATAAATTTGGAGATTACACATTTGCACAGCTAAAAAGAATGAGTACACTGGATTTTATAGCTAAAAAATGACAAAAACTTTATTAAAGATTATATAGAAAAGTCAGGGAAAATGTTAATGAGAAAAAATTGATCTTAATGAATGTTCTCAGATGTAATAAAAGTTAAAATGGTTTCTTCCTGAATAGAGACCCTTGAAACTTCCTTTTATGAAATATTTATTTTAGAAAACTTGTCATTGAAAATTATTTTTCTACTCTTGGAAGGTCACACATTTTCTTTCATTTTTTTGCCAGGTTTATAATCCAAGAATGTCTTTCCTAAACTCTGGGAACCATCTCTTTCAAGTATAATAATCCAGAAAAATAGTGCCTTTCTCAGTGTCTGTGAGAGATTAGGATCCTTGAGTCAACAACCATCAATTAAAAAAAAACACCCATTTCCCAATCACAATGACCATCATTCCCCAGTTTTTTCCATTAGTTTGCCCATGTTAATCTCTTACCTTCTGTTTTGGAAGAGTTGAGTTTAATCTCTCCCTCTTATTGGTATAGTCTTGAATAATTCTTGCTTGTTCAACTCCTTCCAGTGCAACTTTTCTTCGACAAGATATATAATATGTAATGAAAACCTCTAAAATATATGTATTTTGAGTCTCACATTTTAAAAAAAGAATAAAAAGAATGAAGACGAGCAGAATTTGAAGAAATAATGGTAAAAATTCCCTGATTAAAAATAAGAAGCACACATATAAAACATGTATTAAAAAAAAGAAAGGAAAAGAAAAACCATATTCAGATTTTATATTTTAAATATTTATTACTGGAGATATATATTTAAGTAAAAACTAATTTGAGCTTATAGATAATCACAACTGTATTATCCACTCTTAGAGCAACCAAGTGGATCTTTGAGATTCAAGTCACATTACTCCCTTAGGAAAAACATTGCTTTCAATTGTTATAGAGACTTAGTTCACTCATGTCTGACCTCCTTTGAAATCGCTCTCTTGCTACCTTGCTCCTGATGTACTCCACATCATCATGAACTTTATGCTCTTGAAATCCATCAAGCATGCTTCAAACAGACATTTTCATCAACTACGCGATAAACTGTCACTTTGTATAGGTAGCCACGCAAGTTGCTTCCCCCTTTTTTCAGGCTTATGCTCAAAAAGCACTAGATTTTAATCTTTGCTTTAATCATATATTAAAAAGAAACTGTTCATATACATACAAATACACACACACACATACTCATACACATCTACATATACCCCAGCAGTGCATTCCTAACCCATTAGTTTGGTCTTCCTTTTTTTATAGAACTTACTAATACCTGTTATGCTATGCATGTAATTTTTAAGATTTTAGTGTATGTTTCTAGATCACTAAGGTTTATGAAACATAAGGAAGGATTATTTTTAATTTCACTTTGTTTTTTATTTTCAATTTTCTTTCATGGAGTATATAGATTATATCTAATGTGTACTCAACAAATATTATTGAAATGAGTTGTAAATTACATGCCAAAATAAAAGCAAATTATGAATGCAAATAGTAACCAGAAGTATCTATATATATATAAATATAATTTTATTCTCTGCATACAAGTTTTATGTAAAAACATCAATTACATTTCTATATGCAATTGTTAAAAATACATCGGAAAATGAACAGAGATAGCAGGAAAACTTAGAACAAAACTAAAACAATGATTTTCTCTGGAGAAAGTTCAACTTTTGTCTCTTTTTGATTAACTGAAAATGTACTTTTTATGAAAATTAAAAATGTGTAAATTATGTCACCGAATAAACTTAAAAAAAAAACTAAATAGTAAGTGATGAAATAAATTTTACCTGTCATCATATTACCCTCAGATATCTCTTATTAATCTTGTTTATATTTTTTAAGAATAAGTAAATGTATATTAACATATTTCTATAACTTTTATCATTAAGTAAGCCTTTTAATTACTTCAAAATATTATATAATATAAATGTACCATCATAAATTTAATTTAGATACTATCCTAGATATTACCATCTTTGTTAATATATCAATTGAAACATGAATTTTAAATAATTTTACACAAATATTTGCTCAGGTAACTTTTTTCTTTAATTTATATTTCTTAAAGTGATATTTTAACCACCATAGAAATACCCATTGTCCATATGTGTGTTTTAAGAATCATCTTCCCATCAATGACCCTGATCTATCACACTGTTCAATCTTTTTACAATTTTAAATATAACTTTTAATAACTTGTGTTTTATTGTAGGTAAATATGTCTGTAATTTAATATTATTTTTAGTGTCAGTTGCTAATTGACTATTTACATTTGTTCTATGGTGATGTTATTTTATCCTTATGTTTTGATTACAGCAAAACATTTTTAATATAGGTTAGTTTTTTTCTTTGTTTTAGAGGAAAGATACAGTCAGAAGTGAAGTGAGGAGGCAGGCAAGCAGGAAGAGAGAAGAAAAATCATCTTTATTTTATTTTACTTTTTTATTTAGTTGTTCACATTGGTTGCTCCCCTCTGGATCTGGGACTTGAACTCAGGTATATATGGCTTACTCCTTCAGAGGTGATTGACCTAACTGCTGCTCCACCAGCGCATGTTAATTAGCACTTTAAATCATGTGCATATTATAATGTTTCTATTTGGTAAGATCACACATGACTCATTTTCATTTTAGTTTATTTTTATTATGCAGAAATTTTAAGTTATGGAGTACGATATATCATAATTTTATTGATTCCAAGTTTAATATTATTATAATATTTAAAATTTCCTTTATGAAAATCAGTTACTTTCCTTTTTTAATCACTGATGTTTGCTTTTGCATTTTAACTTATCTATATTTTTACCTAGATATTAACCTGTCATCCCAACATTTAAGAAAAAAGTAATCATTGATTTAAACACTACCTTTGTTATTACATATTAAGTAACATTTATGAATATTTATAGACTTTTACTCCATTGGTTTTTTCAAACACTAGATGCCAATTAAAAAAATTCAAGATAACTCTATTACTTTCTGAATAACCTTCAAATGTCTGTTTCTCATTGGGTTAACATAAATAGCAAAATTATTTTCATCAAGTCCCTCCATTTTCCTCACACAATCAATGAAAAAAAAACAACTAAATGTCACTTAATTTTCTTTGGTGATTTCATATCTCATTTACATAAATTATTAATTAGACCAAACTATTATAAATTAGTAACAACCTTCAATGTTACTAAAATTTAAAAATTAAAGATTCCAAAGCATAGATTTTAGGAAACATAGTATTAAAATGTAAAATTATACTGTTTTTCTTTTTCCATTGAAGAAAATGTAGTGTGAATTGCTTATTATTCTCTGGCACTTTTAGTAAACACCAGGTGGAATTTACTATACAAGGTAACCCAAAGTTAGGCAGAGAACATTTTGTGTTGTGATTAAAGGTTCTTTAAATGCATTTCCTGTAATACCAATTCCTCAAAGCTACACCTATAACTTCAACCAGATGCTAATTATTTGAACTGTGATTAACAGTGTGACTCTTATGAAGTAATTTTTAGAATGATTACAGTTACTACACTTTCATTCTCTGGAAGTGCTAAGTACTATAATCATCACCTGTTCCCCATGAGCCTTATTGTACCACAGTCTATTAACAACGAATAGCTCCACTTAACCAAAGCTTGGTTTCTAATGAATTATCAGTAACTACATTTTTATGTTCAAAAAATGAACTGATAGGCACTGATCCTATGTTTTGACAGAAAATTTATTCTCACATGTGAAATATAGAATTTATCATCCATGTTATTCTTCAAAACAATTTTAGGTTTGTACGAATAACCTTTTATATTTACACAAAAATCTTAGAAATATTCTTAACTGCTGAAAAATTTATTTTGGTTGGCTAATTTTTCTTTATTTTCAATTAACAAAAGAATGTGCTGTGGTTGCTTATGAAGTGTGAAAGTGTAAGTTATGTATTTAAAAAACATAGATCATATTGATGTAACCACTCTCCTTCTGAAGAGGACAAAATTAACACAAGCCAGGGTAGTTTATATCATTTCTCATTTCCAAAAAAGTATAGTGTAGTCTAAAAGATTGAGTAATATCTAGTTACAGGTCTCATTACTAATAGAAAAAACAAAGAACTCAGATAGTCTAATATAAATCAACAAACAGATTTCAAAGAGGCTGTGGAATTATTTTGTTGAGAAGTTTTCCCTTGATTAACTTGATTATGTGATTAACTGAAACTATTAACTGAAAACTATTGACTACATATTTTCTACTTCTCATAACAAAGAATAAAGGATGAAGCAGTATTGACAGGACAGTGCAGTAGCTACAAGCTAGCCTTAGGAAAGACAATTGCCTAGGTTCCAGCAAACGCTGCCCAGCCATCGGTTAAATTTAAAAGCTACATCAAAGGATATACCATTTCTGAGCATTCCATTTTGTAATCCCTACATCAAAATATGTCCAACAAACCGCAAGTGTTCAATAAATGAACATACAATGGCTGAGTGAGCATTGAGCAACTTACTTATTCTGCCTGTATCTTATTTTCCACTTTGTAATAGCAATAATGATAGTAAATATGCGGTAAGATTGTTTTATGTGGTACATGGAGTGATAGGTCAGCCTTTCACCATCATAAACAGCAATGATTCCTTAATTTAGGAAAAATGCTGATTATTATAATTAGGTAATTAGAGAGATAAGTGCTCAAATACTCCATTGAACTTCAAGGACATTGATAGTTGAGAAAACATTTTATTTTTCATCTTTGTATTCATCACTGCAAAACTATATTGTTGGAAGGCCATCTCATTGCTGTCTTTATACTCAAGAAAGGGAGCTATATCTAGAAATGTGGAGTCTCGACCCAATTTGTTCTTGGAAGAGACTTTGATGTTGATTTTCCTCAGCAGACTTATAAGATTTAGTATTAGATCAACACTCAGCACTTAGCACAGCACTTACTCACAGTAGTTCTATCCTAAGTACAGGGACAAAGCAAATCAGAGAGGCATATGTAACAAATCCTGTTTACTGAAAAATACTTTATTTTGTTTTTCCTTTTATTTCTCCTGTCATGAGAAAGAACATCTAAAGTTGTTCAGTCAAGTCACCAAAAGTGAGTATCTAGGAGCAATTACCTGAGATAATCATACTTCCTGTTCTCCTTGCTGGAGATTATGTAGTTTGAACAGTACTTTGAATTCCTAGAAATCCTACTTCCAAAAAGCAAGGTACTAGTAAAGAGAAACAGTGCTTAGATCTCCCAAACTTCAGAAGAGTTCCAGTGGTTGAAATTAGCAGAAGAAAAATGTCGATATTAAAATTAAAGAGAATTAGAATTTCTGGTATTTATAAATAATGTTGTTGATCCATACTGATCTTAAATACAGTGATCTTACTATTCATTCATACTTACACAATTTATTTTAAGTGTTTAGCTATGGATAGCTTTTGGACAGTCTATGTAAGCATTCAAATCTCCTCTGAATAATAACAGATAAATATTTTTTCTTTTCTTTTCTTATTGCACTAACTGCAACCTCCAATATAATGTTGAATATAACTTGTGACAATGGGTGTCTTTGGATTATTCCTCAGATTAGAATTGCTTCTAAATTCAAATATTACTAAAGGAAAGAACTGGTAATACATATTTTTATTATTCATCATTGTCATTACATACATGGATTATTCTTGTTGAATAAATCTATTGCCTTATCTCTACTATGCATTATTTTTAGATTAAGCAATAATAACAATAATAGTATAACATGTTCTAATATTCAAAGCCTATACTGTTTTTTACTCTGTTTTGGTGTCTTCAGAACTAAGTAATAAGAGCAGGGAACTAAAGAGTAATCAAAGTCTGCTCTATTTCTCTATCAATTACCCTAGAATTTGTCTTAAAATTATTCAGTAAGGTTGATATTTTTACAAAACCTATATCAATATTACTTCTATTTACAAATTTTAATTGATATCATTTGATGACTGTGATCATACAAATATAAGGTGTTATTTTAGTAAATACTGATAACCTGATTTTCAGAAATTCTCATAATACTTCAATATATATGACTTTATATTTATTTCTTAATTGAAACCTTATATAGAAAAATAGCAATACATTGCTCAAAGAGTGATCATAGAAACATATGAATCCAGAAATCACTTATAAAGTTATAGTAACTGCATAAGTACAAAAATGCAAACATTATTGAAAATTTATAATTATGAAATTTGTATATAGTAATCTAGTAATTAATGAATCTAGAGAAGTCAATGTATTGAAAATCTGACTTCTACTTCAGCAAGCTATGTTTTCTATAATTTTCTTTTGATTTGTGCAAAGTGCATATCACTCTAATACTTAAATGATCTTATGTGATACATTGTTTATATGGTTATCTCTCCACTTGAGCTCCCATGTCCTTTAAAGAGAGAGACTGTTTTTTCTAGGATATGACATTACTTTTCATAAATAGCAGATGCTTAATAAGTCTATGAATCATGAATACATTTTTGTGTAGTATGATCTTAATTAAGTTCAGAAAGAATTAACTTTTTCTATATTTAAACAGATAACTTTTAGTGACCTAATGATACTTTGTTCTCATTTTCTTATAACTTTCTTATGTCTTATTTAACCTTAAAGACATTTTCCATGATACATTTGAAATAATTTGGATATAATATATGCATTTGAATATATCCAATAGAATCTAAATATTAAAGCAATTATGATAACTGTATTCATCCATGTAAATAGTTTGAATAGATTTTTTTCCTGACAACTTACATTATTTCTTTTAATGTTTGATACTTTGTCCAGAGACCTTTTATTCTCTTGAAAATAAATTTGTACTTAAAATTTTTCTTGATTATCAAAATATCACATTTCTATTAAAATTTAATAGCTCAATATTAAAACTGTTTTCATATCTTCTACCATGAAACTCTGAAGCATTAACTTTTCAGGGCTGAATAAACATTAAAACTATTAGGGTTATATCAATGATCAAAATAAATACATTACACATTTTAACTAAGTATTTATAATAAAAAGAAAAATTATTGCTGAAAATGTGAACATTTAATGAGATGAATAAGTATGTTTGTCATTTTTTGTTGACGTAACAATCAATATTATTTTTGTTTCTCTAGCTTGTGCATTAGGGCAAAAAACTTGTTTATATTAATAAGTAAATTATAATAGGCTCACAATATTGTTTCTCAATTGCTTGAAATTGTTTGAATAAGCCACAGTCACATAATGTTATCATCAAAAAATGAAACATCTAAAAATGTTTCATATCATTTTTAATTTAACTGGAAGTTAAAAATCATAAAGTACTTGAGTTTTTAAGAGATTTCCTCTCTATTCATTATAGTCCTTCACTTTATCCTCATCTACATGAACATTTAAAATTACATGTAATTTGGAATTCTAAAAAGTTTCTAATGTAGGGAAATTTACTATAATAATGTTAGTGAAAGGTTATTGGTATGTATGTATAGTAACAGCAGGTTCACTGCAAAGTGAACATAGAGAAGAATGATCTTCATCATGTTTTATCATAGGCACTTTAGTTTTGCAACCAATATGTTTAGAAAGCATATATAACAGTTTAAAGAAATTAATTCCTCTAAGCACACCTAGGCTTCCAAGTATACTAGATATATATGTCTCCAGATTGATAACTACAAGTAATAATTCATTTCAGTATAAAAAATAATTTCACATTTCTTCAGGAATGTATCATACAATAAGTAGTACAATGGAAGAGAATATCTACTTATCAAACTATAAACACTTAAGGAAACAAATACAATTTGGAAAGCAATGTTTTTAAAGTTCCATAGCAACTATTTAGTAGTATTTCACAATTATCCTTTAAATTAGAGCTTATTATAATTATAATTTATTTTTCAGATGAAAAGCTCATTAAATTTCTCAATGTTGGGAATCAGGGATTGATCATTGTGAAGTTTCAAGCTCAAATTTCTGAGCTTCAAGTACCCCAAGTCTTATTATTTTCATGTTTTCCTTTGACTGAGCAAATTCTCCTAAAATAGCTTTCTCAGCAAAATCTTGCTCGCCATGTACTTAATATATTTCAAGTTTAGCTTTCTTTTTAGTCTAAATATCTAACTCACAGTTTCCTGTCAGGTTATAATGAAATATATTTCTAAGACAGAGCTAAGACTATAGCATACAGGTGTACAGTATAAAGGTAGGTAGGTAGAAAGATTGATGATAGGTGGATGAATAGATATGTAGATACAGAAGTACATATACATTTGTCTATAAATACAGAGTGTCATGTGATGCCCAGTGTGTGCTGTAAGTAATTTGGTTCTAGATTCCAACAGAAAATCGAACTCACAAGCTACCAGAGGCTTTAACCAATACCATGAGTATTTAGATATAAGAAACACAGAAAACAAACACCATAGTCTTAGCAATATCAATACGGAGTCCTTGATTTTTAATACCAGCTCTAATATTCTACATGTGGACCAGGTATCATAAAAGTTGTTTGTTTAGACATCTTAACCTAGGGAAGTTAATAGGCCTGGGCTCCATAATTTTGCTTACCTAATTAACTATGTGAGTACTCAGAGTGGAACTAAGACCCCATTCTCCAGATCAGCTGCTTCTCATTGGCACCAGTGATTAATTACTCTATAAAAACTTTGGAAATTAATTATAGGTACAAAATCAGTGCCTAGTACAGACTGGATTTTTTGTCTTGCTTCAGGTATGGGTGACCTCCTAGCAATTCCTTGACTTAATTCCTTGTTTTCATTTTCTACAGCTGCTACAGGACAGAATCACAAACTAAGCAACTTAAAACAAACAACAATAAAAAATTCTGTTTCGGAGGTAAAAATTTAGATACCAGAGTTTCAGCTATCTTGACTGCCTCTGCTAAGAGAGACCTTTTCTTTCCTTCCTTTTGTAGTTGTCAGAAACCTTTGATACCCACTGATTTGCAGACATATCACTCTAATCTATCTCCATATTAACTTGGCATCTTTCTGTGTCTCTGTTTCCTCTCCTTTTCTTATAAGGACATCAATGAATAGATTTAAGGAACATCCGAAATACAGAATAATGATCCATAACTAATTTTAACTTCAAAGGTCCTTACTTCAAGTAAGGTCACATTTTGAGGTTCAAAGTGATATAAACTTTGGGGGTATATTATTCATTCCACTACAATGACAAAAGAAAAGTTGGTCAAAGGTCAAATATCAACACCCTTCTGTCTTTTATACTATACTCTCTTTCCATCAGGTTTTGAGACCACCTAACACTGATAAGGACCTATAGGTTGCAGTGAAGAGATTTATGATTCGATTCATCTCATGTGAGGTGAAATCAATTTTCATCGTTTTGGTTAGTTTTATTTTCCTTTATGAGAATGAAAAATAATATTAATAATGGATTAATTGAAAGAAACCTCCATGATAATTTTAATTAAACAAATTTTGATTAGTAATAGTTGACTATTTATTATTGAAAACTTCTATTTTATATAATATTTGTAGCAAAAAAAAATTCAGCACTGTGTTTAGACTTTTCCTTTTAAGAATGTTGATAAATTACCAATCTCTGAAATAAAAAAGGCATTTAGCTCACATAATCTTTCTTATTTTTCTAGTGAAATTTTTCTAATATTTCTTCATAACTTTAAACTTTGAACATTGACCTGTTATACCTATGAAGAGCAATTATTCCCTTAAAACATGAGAGGATGGCAGATGCAGTGTGGTGAAGGAGATCTAACTGCTGTAGAATTATTATGGTCCTATATGATTTATTTTGAATCCCAACCATCATTTCACCATGCTGCTGTCTTCTTTATTGTTAGAGTGAGTGCTTTCAATGACATCATATAAATCTTTACTTTGGCCAATATTTTTGCAGTGTCTGAACATAGAAGAGGTATGCCTAGCTTTCACTACCTCCAAGATTTAGAGGTATAATTTTTATTTAATATGAAAAGTTTTAGATGGGTAAGTTCCATTAGCCTCTTTTGTCAAGAAGGGACTATACCTATTCATTTTCATGTTCAGTTATATATTGAACTCCATCAACACATGAAAGGTATTATGTAGTGTTTGCAAAGATGGCAGTTTATTGTCTTAACTGAGTTCCCCACATGCACAAAAGTCTTCTAATAACATTGATCTATATTTCTCTTACTAAGCAAATGTCAGGTATATAAAAGTTTATGAAATAGAGAGCTTTTCCCCTCTTAAAACCCCTGTTCTGTTAGTGGTGTTTCTTCTGCTTGTCTCAGACAGATGTAATTTCCTAACTCCCTTCTCAATACCTCTCCAAAAGTAATTCAGCTAAGTATCTGATATAGCAACTTAGACTAACATTTCATTTAATTTTAGACTAACATTTCATTTACTTTTAAAGCACAGTGTTTTATATAAGCTTAAATGCAAAAATCCTGTGTAATTTAGAATGTAGAATATCATACATGTTTTAATATTTCAGTTTGTATGTATACACACATGTAGGTTAGAAGGAGATATGCAAAATGTTGAATTGGTCACCCCTGAGAAATACTTTGTTTTATACTTCTCTGGATTTTTTATTTTCCAATTTTTCTACATTGAACCTGTACTGCACAAATAGTCATCTTTTTAAAAATCATGAAAAAGTTTCACTTTATTCTTATTTAGGATTATAGTATTCAAATAACAATATTTATGACTTCCTGTCATTGCTAATGTATTCAATAAGTAGAGCTATGTACTTGTAATGTATATGGTATTACAGATTGCTTCAGTTACCATCAAGTAGCTTAAGTACTTTTCTATGTGTTTGCCTAAAATTATTTTATAGTGATTATTGTATATGACATTATTTTTAAATATTCCTCTCAAATTCTCTAATGAAACCAAAGCATTCAAGAACTCTTCTAACTCATTGCAGTACATTTTTTTCTCCATAGGAAAGTATTAGGCAAATAATCTGCTCCTCAAGAGGAAGTTATATGTTGAATAAATTTCATAGGGAGTGCTACTCAAATGTTGATCATATAGTATTATATTATGTTACAGTTCTGTTGATCACAACTTATCAGGAGTGAAGTAAGTGCATCTTGGATTGAGTAATTTTTATGGTTCTCAGCATTTCTTAAAACGTTGTTTTCAAAGTTTGTCAGATTTCCAACTCTGTCACTTGCACTGGGACACATTGCTTTCCCTAAGCAACATATAGAAATTAGTTAGGTAATTAAAAGATCTACAGAAAAGCATTGATATTGGTAAATAAATTTCAATGCAATAGTTCTAAGATATTAAAAGAGTAGATTAGCTTAGTTTTTTAAACTCAAACCTGCAACTGAAATAATTCTCACAAATATAAAGTGATTGAATTCCATGCATGTTATTTCATGTTGCTGTGCAGGATTCTATCTTGAGAATACACACATATACTCTTGGACATCCACCCAGATAAGCAAAAATACCCAGATCTCCAACACTCATTAAGTACAGTAAAGTCTTCTATTTATATCTACAAAGTCATTATGGCAACAAAATCCCTGCATTTTATGCAGTTACATAGTTATCTGGCAAGAAAGTACATCATTATTGAATCTTGACTTATCTCTAAACTAACAACAAAGGGTTGGAGAAAAGCATAGACTGCGGACTGCACGTTGGAAATCTTATTTCTATACTAACTACTCTTCCATCTCATCATCATAGGAAGAAAAATGTCATAATCATCCTCTATAAGTGTATCCAAAAGTGATGTGTTTTAATCCCCTATTGTCTTAACTCTAGTAAATTGGAAGATTAAGTCTCAAGTTTTTGAATTATCGTTTCTGCTTGATAATTATGAAAAAAGATATCTGATATGTGGATTCCAACTCGTAGAATGTTTTCAAATTCAAAATACTTTACAAATATAAGCGTACTTAATAAATACACTCCAAATCTTAGTGGTTGTATGACCTGTAATACATTCTGAGTTTAAGCAAAAATGGGGAAAACATTTTTGCCTGTGTGATAAATCCTTAAAAATGTGTATACCTTCTTAAAATCTTGATCCCAAATAAGGATGAGTAATCACAAGCAGAAATCTTTTAACCCTCCAAATAAAGCCTCATTCAAAAGCAAAAACAAATATTTCATCACTTCATCTATGTGAAACCTTCAATATTTAAGTCAGATCACAATTTTTTTTACATCATGTATTATAGAATGCTTAATTCAGTCAACAGTCAAGGGTAAATAAACATTGCATGTTACTTGTATGATTTCACTTGTAGTTTTCTCAATTAAATCAGATTTAGATGTTATATAAGAATTTTTGACATTTTAAAGATAAAAATAAAATTTAATTGAATAGCCTGAAGCCTCTAAGAAAAAAGTGTTCCATAAAGTAAATTAGTATAGCACAGATTGCCAAAATGTTGTTTTTTCTTATCATAAATATATGCAGAATATCATTATCTGCTTAGAAGTTTGGGTTTTGAAACTCAGTTCTATTCACTTAAAAAATTCCTGACTTGTTTTCATCAAAGAATAAGATAATTATATTAATCATGTATATATATTCTACATATATAACTATATATTATATAATACGTATTGATTTAAACATATATACATTTTTAAGTATTATTTAAATATTTATTATAACTTGCTCTTTCTATATAAATGCTATTTGCCACAGCAGCACTTTTATGTTAAATTAAGATCATCATGAGGATTTTACTTCCTTCCCTGATATATGAAATTTTAGAATTGAAGCTTCAAAAGATATAAAAAATGAGCTCTTTTATGAATAAAAATGACATTATATTGCTTAAGCAGACATTATCAAAAAGGTCAACCTCTGAAGTATAACTGCATTAACCTAATGCTAACATTTTATCTTCTACTTAACTTGAACTTTCTCTAAGAAAATTTAGTAGAGTCAAAATGTGTTTTAGCACCTATCAAATCTTTCCTCTTAATGAACAACTCATCAAACACTCAACTAATAAATAAATAAAATAGATAAATAAACAACTTGACTTTTTTCTTTTTTTTATACGAGCACACAAATAGGCATAAATCAAGTTTTACATTTTTTCTACAACAAGATCCTGGTATTATTTACTAAAATTCTCCTGTAAATCTGGGACCTGATTTTAGACCCCTAATTCAAGGTGTACTACATACAAGACATGTTTACATCCCATGCCCTACCTAAAGTTTGTATCTCCCACAGCTATCTAAATACTTATTTCATAACTTAATTAATGTCTCTTAATTAATGAGAAATGATCCGTGTTCAATTATTGTCACTAATGACAACCACTGCATTGTTTTGCAAAAATTACAGTCAGATTTGAATCATCATCTTATTATTTTTAATTTGTAGGGCCTCCTAAACTGTAGACAGCAGAGACCCAATCTCCATGAGATATGGGAAAGCAAAGTTTTCAGGGCGTGAAGGATTTGCCAAGAATTGCTATTAATTAGAGAGAATTCGGCTAGGATTTAGGTTGATAGTAAGAGTGATAACTTCAGTCTGACACATTTCCCCTTGGAAATAACCTGACATCTTCAAAAGCACTTAACCTCAGGGCCACAACAACTAATTGTCTCATTAAATTGCTAGCATTTCTCTTAGGGGACTTTTCTTCAAAGTTTGAGTCCTGACATGCTGGGCAGAGAGTGGCTACTCATAAATTCCTGGAAGAAATATTTACCTGAGAGGGGAAGGCACCATTCTTCCAGATAAAAAATTTGTGTGCTGGAGACATTTGAGTGCCTGTAGGCACTCCCTACACAGAAGGTAAAAGTGTTCAGGAACTGAGCATTTCGGTAATTTCTCAGGGGTGTGTTGGAAGAGGCATCATACTTTTACTTATTAAAAAATTCCTTCAGGAAATCAGAGGTGGATAATGTTTCTATGATTTTGTACAATAAAAATAAAACTGAAGGCAAATCAGCTTTGATAATAGTGGGATTGTTGACTGATCTGCCTTATCTCTGGGGCTTATCTAGGTTCATATAAAATGCTAAATGCAGGACTTCCAATTTTGAATATCTACTTTCACCAAATCAGTTTCAATGAAAATGTTTTAAGCATTGAAACATAAAATATATGATTTCAATTAAAAAATAATATTTTGGCTAAGAAAAAAAATTGGAAAACCATAATGTAGTAAGTATACATGTTTCTTTGAAAAATAAGGAAAATGGCACAGAAATGTGAAGTGACTTTCTCAAAGACCACCCACCTACCAGCAGAACCAGAAGGCTCAGTTCTATGGGAAGTTTCTTCCCTCACTGCATTCTAGGGGAGTGTCATCTTCCTTTCAGCATGCTTCATAAATCTATATGCTTTATAAATCTATAGCTCCTAAGGTGAAATGGAGGCTAAGACATTGTTGTCTTTCTCCAGAAACACTTGTTTCTATTCACTATTAAGAGACCCCAGGACAAAGCTTCCACTAGAGCACCTCTCTTCCAATCCCAGAGGCCTGAGTTCTCTTCATGTTTTCATTGCTTTCTGTTACCAGTGACTCCCAACTTTGAAAAAAATTTTTTTCATTTAAGTAATATTGGTTTATGTATGACATTATATGCATTTCAGGTATGCAGAATTATAGCTTCCCATATGTATAAACTACATTAGATCTATCACCAAAAAGTGAGTGTCTTTCCACCGCCATACAACTGACCCCTTTATCCAATTTACCCACCCTCTTTACTCATCCCCTCTAGCAACTACAATTTAATTCTTATGGTCTAAGATAACTCATGACACTTTAGCCCATTTTTTTAATTGTGAGAAAACTCAGGAAATAAGACTTTCAAAGCCATTCTTGAAAGTGGCAATGCCCAGGGAACACTGAGTAGTGTCTTTTTTCTTCTGCAGGTCACAAGATTTAATGCAACATTTTTATTTGGATACTGAGCTATATTTAATCTCTTGAGAATTCTCTGCTTTTGGGTAAGACAAAACAGTACTAGCTCTTTGGAAAAGTCAACTTGTAGAAAAATAATGATGATTTTTCACTGCATCATTCTTCTCTTGTTTTAAGCTTTCTTTTGTGTTTTGTGAATACATACCTGTCATCTTGAATTGACTGTTCACTGCCCACTCATTTTAAGAATGGAATTGATTATTTTAATTGACTGGGCCTAAAATGATTTTGTTGCTTTATTACAATGGACTTGATCAGTGTAGATCAGGAAGTGATATAATGGTTATTTAGTTTCTTGAATGATGGTGATTGTTTATGTGGGTAGATTAACAATTGATATAGGTATGTGCTATAGAGTAGAGAAGGGACTTTTAAGAAGACAAGCTTGCAGATATTTTCTCTCTACCTATTCCTTGGTGATTTTCTTGTTCTGGGGTAGGAAGAAATTAAAGAGTGTGACTGTTTTTCATTGTGCATTCAGCACTCTTTTGAAAACATATCTATGACTGAGTGTAGGGTTTTGGGTGATTGTAGAAATAACATTAACACTAAAACAAGGATAATTTTGTGATGATCATAAATATCTAATATTTCTATAAATCTTTACAAAGCACTGCTCTCAAACTAAGAAAGTCTCTCCTGTTTCATTAACCTCACCCTTCCTCTTTCTCATTTCCTAAGCTCCAAACTACTTGTTAGACATCCGTATAGCCCCTTGTTCACGCTTTATTATTTCCCATTTTGTCTTTTTTTGTGGTCCACTATAGATGATTTTCATTTCTAAAATGTTGATCAATTATTTTTATTTTCTCTTCAGTTTTGTCTAATTTATTTTTTCTAATTCTGTGTACAAAGACTTCTATTGTACAAAAAATTTGGTATCATGTATATATTCATATTTAGTATTCCATATAGTAAGCTTCTGGAATAGATATTTTAATTTCTATTTTACAGTGGGATAAAATCTGACAAGCAAGTTACCTGATCAGCGTTACATAGCTCAATGCGAAGACAAAGAAAACCTAAATCCAAGGTATTTTCTAGCAATTATATTTGTTCAACATTAAAAAGAACTTTCAGTAAAGTTGATTTTACATCAACAAAGAGCCAAGACATTTTTAGGCCATGTTTTATTTTCAGAGAAAGAGATGGGACAGAGTGTCTACTAGTCGGAAAGGCAGAGAATCCAGTGAAAAAGAAATTATAAAAGTTAACATTAATGGGGGAAAAAAAGTTAACAAATGATAGCTATGAAAATACTCCAATACACAGTGCCTTTTACTTTGAAATAAAAGTCATTTAATTTAGCATGTGTAGGATCATTTGAATAATTTTAATATTGAATAACTTATTTAAAGTAAAATTTATAATATTAAACTTTATTAAGTATCTGATATCACTTTATGGGAACTTATCTGTTAAGATTTAGAAAGAAGAATTCTTCTCCATCTATTTCCAATACATATTTTAAAAGAAGTTTAAGAAAAATATATTTTTTCTTTGTAAGCTTTCCCTTTTTATTTCATATTTCCTTGCATAGGAATAACTCAATTGCCAGGAATGATTTAACACACGACATAGTGGAAAGGATCAAATAACATGGATTTGTCATGCTCCCAATACTAGGTCTGATACTTTCTAAGAGCTTAAAATCAAGAACGAACATCGACTTTGCCAAAACAAAGGAAAAATTAAATCAAGCATTCTTTGCCAGGACTGGAGTTGGCCTCTGCAAGTGCCCCAGTCCTCCTCAATGAATCTCTCATAATCCATCCTTACTAGATCCCTTATTCAAGAACCATATTTATCAAAAGCACCTGAACACATGTTCAAACGTAAGTGTTTAGGCCACACCTCAGATTTACATAACCAAACACTGGATCAAGGAGAAAGAATACAAAACTTAAAAGCTAAATAATTAGTTTGGGAACTCATGTGACTGTCTCTCATTTTATTTTATTTTTCACTAGGTTTGTTACATGCATTTTTATTTATGTGTTGGTATTTGTTTTTTAAATTGATATGCAGTTGACATGACATTATGTAAGATAAAAGTATAAAATATATTTATTTGACACATTTATATATTTCAGTTTGATTACCATAATAATGTTACCTCTATCCCATCACATTCTTATTTCTTTTTTGTGGTGAGAATAATTAAGATGCAGTGTCGAAGAAACTTTGAAGTTTACAGTGCAACTTTACAGATGATGGTCACTAGATTAGGCACTAGATCTCTCATTTATTTACTAGTTTCATGACTGAGTATAAATAGATGTGTGCGTGTGAGAGAGAGAAAATTTATATATTATTTACTTTATTCATTCATTCATTTATAGACACAAGTTTTTTTCATATCCTGGCTATTATAAATTATACTGCAATGAATATGGGAGTATAGGTACCACATTGAGATACTGATTTTATTATTTTATTTCTTTTGTATGAAATTCCAATCCACAAATCCAAAATTGAGATATCTGGATCACATGGAGTTCACATAGGAATGCAGAATTCTCCTTCATATCTTATCTTTGTTTTCTTTGGATGTGTACTGAAAAGTCAAATTGCTGGATCATATGAAGTCTCTAAATTTAATTTTTTGAAAAATTTTCAAACTGCTTTTTATAATGACTGAACTCATGTACATTTTCAGCAACAGTGCAAAATGTTCCTGTTGGCCATTTTAATGTATTCTTTCAATAAAAAAAAAATGACTGTATCTTGTGCCAATTTTTAAATTGGGTTGCATTTTTTTGTTATCAAGGTGTATGAATTATTTATATATTTTAGGTATTAATCATTATCCAATATATAGTTTGAAAATATTCTTTCTCGTTCTATAGTTTGTCTTTTCATTTTGTTGATAGTTTTCTTTCTTGTATTGAACTGTTTAGTTTGATGTAGTTCCACTTGTTTATTTTTGTTTTTATTATTTATGTTTTCAAAACTATCAACTGATAATTAAGTTGTAATGTAAAAAGCACACCATAATTGCTTTTACTAACCTGTGTGATGAGTAAATTCAGATCAGATTTTAATGAATCAAACATATAATATTTTAATCTTTTTTTTTCTATTTTCCAAGTTGACTATTTTATAGTTTATTCTTTTCCATCCTATTTCTAATATGTGCCTCTTCTTCCTTGATCTTATCATTTCATTTAGTAACAACATAAAACTGAACATCTGAACAGAAAAATAGACCTCCAAGACCACTACTCCTGCAAATTCTGTTATTTCTTACTATCTACTAGGTCATTGTGTATTCAAAGTTACCACAATGATAGCTTTTTCCCATTAGATAAATGAAATAGTTTCTGATAGTATTATGTTTAGTTAGCTAAAACCCACAGCCTATTACATAGACCAAAATTGTTAATATCCTACATTGGTACTGTATATCCAATCCTTTTACAAAGACATGCACATATGTTAATAGGATGTTTCAGTCAAGCAAGAGTTAGCTGTCCCTGAAATCAGCATTCCCTTATTTTTTTTTCTGGGAATTTTTTCCTCCTTTCTTAGGATGAGTTGATTCACTTATTGCTCTTAAATTTGAGCCATGGCTGTGCACCAGTTTATCAAACAGATTTTAATAAGGTTAACACTTGAAAGAAATGAAAAACACATTTTGGCTATTTTCTCTTTTGATATATTCAAAGATACTTTGATATTAAAGATATATTAAATTTTAAATACACATACTTATTTTTATATACGTATTTGTGTATGTATGCATGTATACACATGTATATACATATTATATACTCTCAGGTATGATCTTATATTGCTTAATCCACAGCTTTCTGATGTAAGTTCTAATGCACCTATCCTGAAATGAAGAAAATAAGTTACCACCTACATATTCACCTCCTTTTTTAAAAATGCCTTTCTTACTGTGTATGTACTTGAAAGGAAATTTATGCTCTCAATTAAATAATAAAAAAGGACGCAAATGAGGGATATTGCTACAAATCTACAAATATATAATAAAGGATAACTAGAGAAAAGAACAGAAATATCTCTATAATTTTCTAATATTTTCTCAATTAGCCAAAATTAAATTCTGTATTCAGGAAAAATTCATTAGTATTAATGTTCATTATATTCTACTCGGATTTCAAATAAATGCATAAATAAATAAAATATAGCTAAGTGAAACTTCCTATAAAGAATAAACTTTAAATGAATGATTTAGAAAATTGAACATACATGCAAAATAATAAAATTGTAAAAAAATTATAAATGCAAAATATCCATCTTTAGGAAAACATTAGTTATTTACATTTTGACATGTCCTGTGAGACAAAAACAAAGTATACAAGTATTTCAATTCAATTCTGAGTATGTGAATATCACCCACATCTTTAGGTGATACTTTAAAATGTTTTAATAAAATGTCAAATACTATACTAATAAATGTGATAGTTTGATAAAATTGGAAAATGGTCAATAGAACTGACAGATTTATATTCTGCTTTATAAGATGCAAAATTTTAAAGTAGAAGCAACTTGAAACTTGAATTATTTAAATAAATAGACATCATGACATAGTAATTACTTCCTGAATTCATGATATTTTCAAATTTAAAATATTTCCCCGATGTAATTATCATGTCAAGAATATAAAAGAGGAAAGTCAAGTAAATGGAATCTAGTCCTGTTAATGAGTATGCTTTCCTTCTTATAGCTTTCTGGGACATACATAAAGTTCATGATTAATATCTAAATTTTATCAATAATTCCATATATTTGGTGCATAAATTATTCAAAAGAGAATATTGTTCAAAGATCTATTTTGAGAACCATATTGTCTTCCTCATCCATTTTGACAGTTAACCAGAAAGAAATATTGAAGTTAAAATGGCTTTTATAGAATCATGGCCCTTGGAAAATACAAAGTTTTATTATTTATTATATACTCAAATGTTATTAGCTACTTTTCTATCCTTTCTGTCATCACATCTCAGTTTGTGGTAAATTTGATTCATGACATTTTGCTTTGTATTTTCCAAATTTACAATAGGTAAATTTAACATGTTAATAGAGTTTCTCTTTTTATTTTGATTCATTTACCTATAATTGAAGTCATATTCATGTTAGTCCTCCATTTCTAGTATCAGCACTAATTACACATTTTATGTGTACTACATTGTATATATGTGCCATTTATAGATCAGTGGGGGTGGTCACATGATCTTACTAAAATCAGAACATTACTGGAAACAGCATAAATAAACCTCATTACCACACAAAGAGAAGCAGATTAGTACATTAGACTTAGTAATTGTGGTTTCACTGGAATTGCTTTCTTTTTCTCTTTTAAAATTGAGTTATAATTGACACAATGCATTCTCCAGTGTAAAATACAGTGATTTAATATTTGTGTAGATAGTGAAATGATCACTTACAGTAAGTCTAGTTAATACCAATCACCATACAGACTTACAAATTTTTTTTTGTAATAAGAACTTTTAAGATTTTTCTCTTATAAAGTTTCAAAGTTTAATGAAGTATTATTATATATAGATACCATGTTCACTTTTGGGATACAATTTGATGTATTTGGCATATTCATGCATGCATAAAATTATCACTATTATTAAGGTAATAAACATTCACCAACCTCAAAATTTCCTGTGTGTCCCTTGTCTAGTTTTATTTTTCTGGTAAGAACACTTTTAACAAGAGACCTACCCTCTTTACAAATGTTTACATGCACAATACTGTGTTGTTAACTATAGATACAAAGTTGTACAGCAGTTCTCCAGAACTTACTCATTTTGTGTAACTGAAACATTATACCTATTGAACAACAACTCCCCATTTCGCCCTTCCCTTTAGTGCCTGCCAACTGTCATTTCTTTTAATTTATTATTGTAGACCTCTTATCTAAATGCATCATGCAATATTTTTTCTTTCTTTAGATTATTCATGTGGTTGCAAAGGACAGAATTCTCTTCTGGTTTAGAATGAACAAGAGTTCATTGTATGTAAGCATCACCTTTTCTTTATCCATTGATCTATCTGTAGACATTCTTTGCGTTGTTTCTATAGCTTGGCTACTATGAATAAAGCTTCACTGAACTTGAAATTCATATGTCTCTGAATGGTATTTTTGCGAATCTTTTTTCAAATGATACAAATAGTGCATAGATCATAGACAATTCATGTTATAAAATTGTTATTTTTCCCAAAACAAAGTTTTGAAAAACATGTTTTATAGTTAAAAATAACTACACAGATGCACAAAGGCTTCTGGAAGCAATGGAATTTAAGGATGTTTTGAAGTTTAATAAAGCTGAAGATGGGAAAAATATTTAATGTCTCCAGAAGAATCATGATAAAGTAGGTTTTAAGAGGTAGAAAAAAGTCAGTACAGAAATTCCAGAATTTGAAATATCTTTATTTTTATCCCTTCCATTCATATAATTTTACTTTATGAATTCTGTCTTTGCTGATATACATATTATAAATTCCACCCAAACCATGATAAGATATCTTCTACTTGATTTATATTACATTTTATTATTATCTTATAGATAAAGACCACACGACCTCAAATTTTCTGATTTGCTTATGGTTAAGCAGCAATTTTAAAACTTAGAAGTAGGATTTTCCCCAACATATCAATTCTGACACTTTGTAATCAGAGAAAACGATTGTACTTATTTATGGAAAATTATATTTAAATAAATGATTATATTATCTTACTTTTTATCCCAATAATTTTATCTAAAATATTTTGAGCCCATTCATAAAATGAAATGATTACATTCTTTTATTTGTAATTTCAAGTACTTTTTATCTTAAAAATGGCCACAAAATATGCAAATAAAAAGTAATCAAAGACTAAAATCTCATTGCATAGAATATCTGAAAAAACAATTTAAATGATACAATAATTAGAACTTCTGATATTCTGTTTTTAAAATCTTGAAAATAAACCAGCCATAAACATGAACTGAATTAAATAGTAAAGCATATATAGCTTTATTCTGAGATGGAAAAGTAATGCTCATTTCAATAATATTTTTGATTATTGTTGAAGATATGTATCTTCTCATTTATATTTCCTATCTGATAATTAACCTACTTATATTATTTTCATAAACATCACATGTCTGTTCTCTTGCATTATAAATGTGTTCTTATAATAACCTTTAAATGAACTTGAATATTTTATACTTATTGCAAATATACCCCATTCTACCACTTGTCTTATTGATGTGAAATATCTTCTAAATCAGGAATATTTTTAATGCTGTTACTAAAACATAGGTAATTTTCTCATTTAATTTATTATTCTGTTTCTAGTTTAGTAAGGTAGTGTTAGTTTCATACTGCTGTTGTAACAAATTTCCACAAATACAGTGGTTTAAATCAGCACACATGTATTATCATATAGCGCCAGAGTTCACATTGTAAAGTTGATTGGGAGTGTTCTATTCCTTCTGGAGGCTCTAGGAGACTTTATTTTGCCTTTGTAGCTTTTAGAGGTTACCTGAATTCCATGATTTATGGACTGATCCTCAATCAGTGTAGTATATCTTTGTCTCTTTCTTAAGATTCTTTATTTCTGTCCTCAGATCTGCTCTCCCTCTCTCTGCTTTCATATTCATATCACCTTGTCTATCCCTGACTCTACTGTCTTCTTACCAGAAAATTCAAGACAATTTCTGCAAATCAAGATCCGTATTTGATTACATCACAAAAGTCCTTTTAATGTAAGAAGTAACATTCAGTAAATTCTAGGGATTGGAATATAGGTATTTTAAGATAGGGGCATTATTCTGTCGATCTCAAAGTTATCATTAGGCTAATATCACTTATAGATGTGTATATGGAAATATATATGTATATTTATGGTTATATATGTGTCATATATATCCCTACATTGTGTGTTCTAGTACTTATAAATTAGTATGTGTTTATTATACATCTTTAATATCTTTAATACATCCATCATGCCATTTTATTTTTTCAAAAAGATTTCTAATTTCTCTATTTCTCAGAATGATATAGTGTCTTTTCTCATATACTAATTTCTGATATTTTGTTTTGTTTATTCTGTTATGTTGACCTCTCCTCTTACAAATAAGTTAAAATAATTATGATAGCCAATATTTTTTATATTTTGGTATATTTTATTACTGTCACTTTTAAATTATTGTAGTAAAAATTGATCAGTAATCTGTACATATATTTCATCTTGTTCTATAAAAATGTTTGGTAATTTTAATGGGACTTTTGTAAACGTATGGCTTGACTTAGAAATTTCATATTCCTGTGCCCTGGTGGAATAGTGGTTTTTTAAAACTGCCTCCAGTCAAAGCACAGTACACATGCATCTCAAGGACCTGGGTACACGCCATAGGTCAGGGAGAGCAAGCAAGATGAACAACTAAGTAAAAATAAATTAATATTTCTTCCTCCACTCTCTTCCTGCCTCTCTTGCCTACTCACCTTCATTCCTACCTATAACCTTCCTTAAAAAAAATAAGCAATTTTATTTAGTAAAATGAATGGCTACCAGAAAGAAAGGGGAGAAAGGGTAAACAAATAAGTGTCAAAAGTGTCAATTATAGATGAATAATAGGATTGTATTTCCACTGGTGATCATATGATAGTATATACATATATGGATATATAATGATGCACACTTGAAACATACTATAATGCAATGTGACTAAAATAAAAATGTTCAATTAAAAAATGAAATAAGAAGTGTGTATTCCAAGATTTAGAGTACTGTGTTTTACATTGCCAAATAGGTCAGTTTTAACAATTGAGTTGTTCAAATTGTTTGTGCCTTCATTCTGTGTGGGTGTCCTTGTTTTGTTCATCAATGAGAGCACAAAGTTAAAACATTCACATATTTGTATTTGCTTCTCCACTTTGGTTTTAAGCAAAATTTGCTTTATATACTGTGAGGCTATATTCCTAAGTGGATTCAAATTTGAATTGACACTTCCAACATTCAGAAATGTCTCTATCTCACTAATATGGCTATTCAAGTATATTATTTTCTTACAGTTCATGTTTGCATAGCACATCTTTATCTACCTAAAAAAATGAGACTGCTATGTCTTGACATTTATGGTCTAAGAATATAGTTCTTATTTAATCCATGCTAATTGTAAGTTACAGTAGTATTGTCTAGTTCTTTTACATTAAGAAAATTATTGGTATGCTTAACTTTAATCTATCAATTTTTTCTGTTTTATTTTTCCTCTCTTGTTTTATAAGGGTTAATAAAGAATCCTTATTGTTCTATTAAAATCTAGTTTCATAAGAAGCAAAGTGATCATTTGTACTCACTTTATACATTTTGTACTTTAGTGGAATTCTCATTTCTCTTATTTTTTAATATGTATTGAAAAAATAAAGTTCTCTGTTTTTCTCAGAAAAAATTTAAATTTCTTTGTAAGGCTCACACATAAATGGCATGAGAATGTGCTGGCTTAGAGTTGTCAAATTTAGATTCTATTGTTCCTCTAGACCACAATTTCAGTAAGTTTCTGATCAAAATTGAGCACGAATTAATCATCTTAAAAGGAGTCAGAGATTATCTAAGAGGGTGCTTAAGGCTGCCAGCTGGTGACAATTTTTAATGAAAACAAAGGTAGCAGTAAAATTTTATTTCACCAAGAGAAGTCAATATGAAATACAGGTGTAATGCCAAAATGCAAAGGAGTGAATGAATTTTGACTCTCAATAGATTTTAATTAATAAGAAAATGCAAGTGTTATTTTTGGGCCATTATATGTGTTTATAATTTATTCACTGCACTTCTTTCTAAATTATAGAGAGCTAAGAGTAAGCTAGATGGCTTGAAAGTCTGTTTCCAGTATAGTAATGTTCTGGTGTTCACAATAATATCCAAGAAAAATTATTTGCCATGGTGAATCCTAAAATGATATATTAATAATGATTATCCATGCATCCAGAAGAGAATTGCTAACTATGTAACTACGTAAATTCAATTCATCATATCTTGGGAGATGAAGCACTTAGATGATCCTACAATTACAATGAAAGAGTAATAAGTAAAACACATTTTTAAGAAGGCTAATAGACCTTGGCCTATAAACGTGATAGAATTATTAGTTATGTGATGTTGATTATAAAATGTTTAAATGCAAAATATTTTAGAGAAAAATGTCAGGTACCAAAAAGTTAAATTTATTTATATTTAGTTGCTCATCTTTGCCACAAGCCCTGCAGCCCTGGGACTTTAATCCAGGTTCTTTGGATGCATGTGGACTGTGCTCAGGAGGAGGTGACTGACTTATTGCTAATCTACCAGGGTGTGCCGCCTACATTTTGAGAAGACAAAAAGGACTATGTTATGTTGAAAAAATACCAGTTTATGCTGTCTAATATGTATTATATGGTCTTAGTTTTTTTGAATTACAAAACACCTTGGAAAACACCAAAATAAATATTTTTATAACTCTAAAAAGTTATGAAAGCAAGTAGAAAATAATGAATAAATTAATCATAATGATGATATTTAGAATTTGTTAGATTATAAATGTAGTAAAACTTTGTATAAGCTTTCAGAATTCTGTATATCTTGCTTTCATTTGCTGTGTCTGAAATGACCAGAATAATTGTTCTTCTAAATATTATATTAAATCATATATATAAATTATATTTTGGTTGATTTTTTTTGTTAGTCAAAAAAATCATTTGTGCATTAAAGAATAAGGATATTTGCCTAGAAATGTTATAAGGGGTGTATAGATAATACTTTTGCAAAGTAACATCTAAAAATACATGATAAAATCAAAGAAATGTTTAATGTATACATTTTTAAGTACATAAATAAGCGAAGTCCTTGTTGATACGTTGTGGTGAAAAAGATGTTATGTCTATGTAATTGATCTCTAAAGCCAGTGTATGTCATTTGGGCATTAACCTTTTGCATACAGGACAAAGGAGACCCATGCTGGGGATTTCACAGAAGTGGGAAATAGTATCAAAAACTCAACATCATCCAAGACAACTTCCCCAAAATATTCTGTATTGGAAAACGAGAAAAAAACATATGCACATTTTAATTTAGTTCAGTTTGATAGTGTACACAATCCTCCAGCAATTGTTACTACTGGCATTATCAAATGCATAATCCATTAATAAAAGATAGAGTACCAAGATCATGAAAGTGGTATGAAACCTAAGGATGACTTGAAGCTGTAAAATAAACAAAAGCAAAACACTTTTAAATAAGATTATTTAAATTAGATATTGATGGATAGGATAAGAAAGAGTTTGCATGCTGTTGAAATTATTAGAGGGGAATTATAATATATGGAAGTATTCAAAATAGAGCACAGGATTGTAAAAAATATAAAAAATAAACACACGTTTAAAAGACATGAAAAGAGTAAGGGAAAGACTAAACTATATTCCAGCGGGGTCCCAGAAGAAAAGTAAGTAGAATGAGGGAGTAGTATATGTAAAAGATAATGATAATAGAGTCAAAATGTAGACCAAAAAAAGAATACTCAAATTCAGGGAGCTTACGTTAATTCAGATAGAATAACTATACATAAATATAACGAAAATTATAAAACACAAAATTTAAGGATAATCTCTTAAAAGGAATCAAAGATAAAACTTACTACTTGCAGGGGAATAGAATTCTGAGAACAGATTGCATAGGAACAATAAGGGGCAAATATTCAAACTGCTTAGAAAAAATAACTCATCTGGAATCATACAGCTAATAAAACACATTTAGTAAAAATTAAACATTTCATATAATTCCAACTGGCTTAGTTTAATATTGATAAACTAAAAGAAATGCAAAGGGTAAGCCAAGAAAAAAAAAAAAAAATGACTGCAATCTATCCAGGAATCATAAACTAACACAATTATAAACATGAGAATACATCTGAACATAGTGATTACACAAAAATTATCGTAAACACTTTTCTAATTTACGGGAGTAAATGAATAGAATAAAAACACAATAGTGAACAAAAATAGATAATTTGGGGAAGGGTGTAGCTAGAAGTAAAGAAATGTTATGCCTTATATTACTTGGTAGAAGACTAGGTAATGATTAATCAAATAAAATACTTACAAAAATAGCAATGGAGATATTTGAAAACTGAAATAAAATATGGAACTCCAAACCAGTATAATAAATTTATCAAGTGAGAAAAATTCAATCTGTATCTTAACTAGAAGCTGAAGAATAAAAGCGAATGGAGAAAATGGTGCATAAGGTTTAAAAGTATAATTCCTTTCTAAAACATAATCAGATATGCAAATACACTAATTTTTCAAATTTTAAAATATAATTAAACCCTACTGAACAAAGAGACAGCAATGTACTCAATTAAACTGATACTAAACTAAAAACATGGGTAAGTAGATTGCCAGGATGAAACTATGAAATGCACACATATTAAACAAAGGAAAGGTTATATTAATCTAAAAAAGTAGTGTCATTATCTCATTTACCAGAAACAAAAATTTTTAAATTTCATTTAACTAATAACACACAATTTAAATATATTTTTAAAAATTTATAGGATTAAGGAATAAATTAACAAAATCACCAATTAGGAGTTTATTTTAGCATGTCTTCTTTTTCTTAGTGAATGACAGATCAACTTATAAGAATAATTGCTTTTACTAAAGAAACAAGTGATAAATCAGTAACAGTACCAGAGTGAAAAAATAATTATATTTCATTGTTAAAAACATTTTCTAAAAACGTCATGATTAAAGAAGAAATATTTGCAAGTAGAATTCATATAAAATTATTAATAAATATAAAGACAAAGTTTATTACAGTTGTTAGAATTGGTATTAATGAGGAGAAAGCAGAGTTAGAGAGGTGAGACCTTCTGGAGTAGCGGTTAGGAGAGTTGTCTCTAAAGAATGTAGCTGCATACCCCTGGGTTTAAGTGCTGAATCTGAGGGAAAGCAGTCAGTGTGAATAACTAAATGGAAATCAAATAAAAATGCTTCTTCTTCCTCTCTTCCTGCCTACTCTCTTTTGTTACTACCTGCACCTTTCCTTTAAAAAAGAAACATAAGAAAGATACCAAATGAACAAAATAGCAGGAAAAATATTTAATCATGGAAGTTTGACATATTGTAAATCTGGCATAGTAGATAATCTGGAAATTATTAATCGGAATAGGAAAAGTGGTCATTAACGCTAACTCACAGTCTAAACATAACAGTTTTTGGTGGAAGCATGACTTACATGTTAAAAGCAAACCAATTATGTGACAAAGAATAATAAGATATGGTTAAGATATCTGTATGAGAAAAGATTACTTAAAAAGACAAACTGAAACCCCTTAATTGAAGAGTTAAAGTACATAATACTTAAACATTAATTATATATAACTTAATAGTCAAAAAAGCAGCAATAATCCAACCAAAAAATAGTTAGATGATCTGAATAGATATATTTCCAAAGAAAATATACAGATAACCAACAGGTGTTCAACATTACAATCTTCAGGGAAATGAAAATCAAAACAATAATGAGCCTCACACTGTTAGAATAGCAGCTGAAAAAAAGACAAGACATTTACATATAGGCGAGGTTGTGGAGAGAAAGTAACTTTATGGACTGTTGGTGGGAAAATAAATTAAACAGCCACTATGGAAATCAGAATGGCATTTCCTTATAAAATAAAAAACAGCTACCATATGAGCCAGCAAATCTACTTCTTAGTATTACTCAAGGAAATAAAAATACTCTCAAGAAGGTATATGTATCTGTGACTATTGAAGCATTATTGAAAATAATCAAAATACGGAAACAATCTAAAGTTCTATAGTGGATGAATGGTGATGGAGAAAGAAAATAGAATATAAATAAGCAAATTAAAAATACAGAGAACAGGTTAGTATTGCCAGTGGTAGGGGGAAAGTGGTAGATGAAATGAGTGAAGGATATAAATATCCATTTATAAATAAATAAGACATGAGAATGTGTTAGATGACAAGGATCTACAATTAATAATACTGAGAGAATAAGAGAAGTTCTCATCACAAAAAATATTGTAACTGTGGTGATGGATATTAACTAAACTTATTCTGTTGTTCATTTCATTTTATGCAAATACATCAAGTCATGTTGCACAACTGAAAAATAAAATGTTATATGCTAATTACATCTTTAAAATATCTTCTCTATAAAAAAGCAACATTTATTAGGGTAAAAGATAAGCCTCAAACTGTGAGAAAGTATTCTGTACCTTATTTAATCAAATAGCAGAATTTAAGATAGCCTCTAAGACCATTGATGTATGTAATTTGTAAATCCTCTCCCAATGATTATATGGTAGGCCTGATCTAATCAAGAGTCCTAAATATGATCTAGTAGTCAAAGACAGATGAGGTCTGTGAGATATTAAGTTGCCTTATTGAACTTGAAGCATATAATCTTCATTTTCTGGAGAGGGTCTAAAAAGTGGGAATGACCTGAGTATGGCCTATAGTAACTGAGAATTGACTCTGTCCCCAGTTCACAGTTGAATTAGCAGTAGTACAACTGTGGAGTCACAAATTCTGCCAACCACTTACAGGGATTCTGAAGCAGCTGCTGGTCAAGACATACCACTAATTTAAGTTCTAAAACATTGTTTGCGCAGAGTCCTAGCTAAATTTAATAGAATCCTGATCTGCGGAAACTCTAAGATAATTTTCATTTGTTTTAGCTGCTAAATTGATGGTAAGTTGTTACATAGCAATAGAAAATCAATATAGCAACCAATAAAAAATAAGCATTTGAATATATATACACATATATATTTTATTAATAGACAAATAACTCCATTCAAATGTATCAATCTCATGAATATGCATTTCAAAGAAAAATAAAAGTTGTTAATTAACAATAAAAAAGCTAACTTCACTTGTAATTGGTGACTTGCAACTGCAATCCTATGGGAGGCATTGTCAGAAAACAAATGCACACTATCAAGAGTGCATGAGAATATGGATCAAGAATTATTTACACTGCTTGAAGTTGAAACAGAACAACAGAAGTTACTCTACCAAATATATATTCTAGAAAAACACTAACACATATATTAAGGAGAATACCAGAAACACAAAACCATTCACTGAAGCATATTCATAGAAATAGTGCTAGTAAAAGCAAAGAAACAACTGAAAGAAACCTCAATGACAATTTTCAGTGGAAGGCATATACATAATACTAATATATTCACAAATTTTTACATAATAGTCAAAGTAGCTAAGTATACTAAGACAAATAAAACATACATATTGAATGAAAGTAAGTCATAGAAGTATAAAATAGAGCATAATGGCATGCATATATAGTACAGAAACATTAGAAAATATTTAATATAGTAAGATGTACACATCGTAAAATAAAACAGATAAAAATATGATAACTTAAAACTCATAGAAGTGCTAATACCTGAGAATTCAGACAAGCACACGGAGACAGAAGTGGTGGTTACGTTCTAGTTTCTAAATTGGGGTTATTCTTCAAAATTCAAAATATATGTCTATCATATTTGTATGAATTAAACATTACATGCTTCTCAGAAATAACTAGGCAACACCCTTTAAAAAAAGGTTAGGTTGTTGAGTGTATTCTCTCATGAAAATATTAGAAATAAAAAACATGTTTTATTCTGATTTCCTAGCAATGTTATTTTTTTACTTTCTGCTCTTCAAAGTAATGAATGGGACATTATACCTTTTTTCCATAAATATAAATTCCATAATAGATGTTAATTACCCATTGGCTATTTTGACTTTTTACTTAGCCTGTTCTATATAAACATCTAACATGAATTATTATTATTGAAAACATGCAAAGTATTTAATAGGTTCCTATTTCAAGATAATATAAGCAATATAAACCATTCTAATTAACACTGTTAAGCCATGCATATCTGTGTATCTATACCTATCTACCTACCTACCTATTTATTTATGAGAAAAAAATCCAAAATAATAAAGAGCAGATTCTGTTATTTTAGATATTTAAAAACCTAATCAATTTCATAAAGTTTTATCTAATTCTGTGAAAATCATGGAAAAACCAAAATTAAAAATACAAAAATCTTCTCATTTCTATTTAAGCCTGTATTTTTGAATATGAGATGATTGACTTGAATAAGAAAATATTTAATGTCTACATTACAGAATCATCATGCATTTTCAAGTAAGTAAGTTAATTTTCTGCTCAAATGTTTTGTCCTTATGATCTAGACTGAGGAATAGAATTTACCTAAAGTCATAGATTTCATTTATTCAGTAACAAATTAGCTAAGACTTTTTAGGAATCTCTGGTACTCTGAGCCAAAGCATTGTGCAAACCTTTGTAGATGGAACAAATTAACTAACTACACTGAATTTAAAAAGCTAAATCCATAAGTATTGTGAAAAACAATACATTTGAGAATTAACCAAATAAAACTTGACTCCATTTCAAACTATAAAACTGCATTCTTCTCTGATAAGCATGGCAATGCAAACCTTAGAATAGGAAGGATTATGTCTGCATTAGAAAACAACGAAATATTTTATTACTTTATACTAAATTTTCACCTTATCATTTTTTAAATTAGTAGATTAAATTTAATAATAGGTTGACATTATACAGCAAAATGAGAAGATATTCTATATACTCCCTCAATCCTCTCCTGTCTCTGTAACAGTTTGTATTAGTGTGGATTTTTTGTAATGATTGGTAAGTTAATACTGATACACTATAAACAAAACTGAATAATTTATATCACAATTTCCTTTTTGCAGTATATTCTGTTCATTTTAACAAATACATAATAAGTTTCTCCTTTATGACATTAAATTGAATAGTTTCATTGCCCTAACAAATAAATACTGTTCTTTTTATGTATTCCTTCTTCCTCAAACACCCCAACTCAGGATTTTTTATTGTCTCCTTACTTTTGCCTTCTGCGGAATGCCACACAAGTAGTTGGCATCTACAGTATGTAGCCTTTTCAGATTGGCTTCTGTGACTTACAAATACACATTAAATTGCTCCATATTTTCATGTTGGATATATCATTGCTTTTTATCCCTGAGTAATATTCCATTGTATGGATATACCACCAAAGTTTATTTAGAGATACCTTGGTGGGCTTCCAAGTTTTGGTAATTATGAACAAATCTGATATAGATATTCCTTTTATTTGCAGAGAGTTTCTAAGTAATTTGCATAAATACCAACAAGTGTAATTGTTGGAAAACAAGGTAAGAGTAAACTTGATTTTATAAGAAACGGATTGCCAAACTGTCTTCCAGTTCTGCATCCCACCAGAAATGAGAGTTTGTCTTATTCCATATGCTCATAAACATTTGTTGTGGTCAGTGCTTAGTGTTAGAGCCATTCTAGTAAGCTTTCAGTGGCATCTGTTGTTTTAACTTGTAATTCTTTTATGACATGCAACATAGAGCAATATTCCACCTTTACTTACAATGTGCTTATATTCATTGGTGAGGTGTTTGCTCAAATTTAAAACTTAAATTATATGTTTTCTTACTGTATTTTTGAGTTCTTTGTATTTTGCTGCCAATGACTTACTAGATAAGTGTCTTTAAAGATTTTCCCCTAGTCTTAGATTATGTTTTCATTATCTTGGCATCTTTTGCATAATAGAAGTTTACAATTAACTTTTAAAAATTTTATTGAAAATTGTACACATGAAGTAACTCTTGCATTACTTTTCACATATATTTTTCTAATGATAAGTTTATATTAAAATAAAAATTCATCACTAAATTATGCAGATATTTTAACCCTGAAGTACATATTTAAGGCAAATATTCAACTATTAAGAATAAACCTGAATGGAACCCCTGTGTTTAGTAAAGCCATTGTTTCCCATTATATACCTTCACTTTAAATATCTTCTATTGTCACCTTGTTATTGATTAAATACAAATTTTCAAATATGAAATTGACATTTTTCTTTTCTGTTTTCCAAATCTTTAGACAAATTCAAAGTGAAAAGTAAATTTTTGCTGAGTTCTAAAGACTTGTTGCTCCTTTGTATTACCAAGTTTCTTCCTCAAAGTTCTGATGTTTCCTGAGAGTATATTTTCATTCATAATTCTCAGTTAGAAAATCTCTGTTGGGTAAAGTACTAGAGTTCTGCCAAACGTGTCCCTTGACAGCACTCCTATAAACTGAATAGGCCCCCACCTTCCTTCACTACCAGTCTCCATAATCACTATGATTAGCAACCACCACAGAAAATAGGAGTAAGACTTACAATTGAAAGAACATATTTTAAGACATGAGACACTTACATACTGTACTCTCAATATTATTGCAATATAGCTCCAAATCAAATTTGTAAAACACTGAATATGAAAAATTGTAATGAGAAAGATTTAGTAAAATGATGTGCCCAGGTGGTTTCTGAAGGACACAAACCGTCTTGACAAATAGGGTAACTAAATCCAACATCTGTGTTATTTATAATACAGCACGTTAATGATGTTGGAATGTGTCAGCCAGTTAGAGCATTTTTGAAATAATGGGTTGGAATGTAGCTTGTGCTGGTCAGAAAACATGTACTATTAATTATGTACAGTATGATAAGCAATCAAGAGTAGGTTTTTGGCAAAATTTTAATAACCGACTCCTCAGAAAAAGACATAGAATAAAACACTAGTTTGTAGTATTTGAGGATTTTTGAGCACGAATACTTTCACCTGAGGCTATTTCAAGCTACTAAAGAATTATGACGGCTAGGGGACTACACCTTCTTTGCAAGGAAATAGGTTAGCTTGCTTGAGTTTCATGAATGCTGGCAGAAGACAGCAGACTCTTGAGTCCATGACAAAGGGCAACTTATTACTCATAGCAATAACAATTGCTAGAAAATCAGAATTGGTGTCATGTTCCAAGCCCAAAATCCCACAGGGTGAGATCTAAGGAACACTTCCATGTACATTACAGAAGAGGAATTTTGAGTTTTCGGTACCTGAATCTTTCATAATGGGCAATAAAAATATTCCCAGAGGAGGATGCTATTTGCATTTACTGGGGAATAAATAAAGCTGGCTCTGGCTGAGAGAGAGGAAACCATCTTTCAAATGTCTTTACTATACATACCTCCTTGAAAAAACAGGCCATAACAAAGGTAGTCAAACTTTCTCTTTCACAAGACATATAGAAACATGAGACACTAATGAATTGTCTCCAGATATCAATGTAACATCATTGAACATGGAGTTTGTGTGATACCTTCATAACTGGGTTCTGTGAATCAGTACTAGTCATACCAACACGTGATTGTAACCGTGTAATGGTATAGTGGAATATTAAAGCGCTGATTTTTAGAGCACATGAATCAGACCAATAGAGTAACAATTTAAGAATTATATTAGGATCTTGATTATTTTTATGTATTTTTTTAAAGGAATGGGGCAAGAAGGAATGAAGGAAGGAATGCAGATAGGAAGGCTGGAAGAGAGCATAAAAAGAAATATTTAATTTTTTACTTGTTCAGCTTTATTGCTTCCCCACCCTTGGTCTCAAACCTGAGTCTTTGGGATGTTTATGGACCTTATTCAGTGACCTCATCTACTAAGCTACTAGGATACACCAGGTTATTATATTAATTTATTTTTTTTTTGAAGAGTTTATGCTAACTCTAATGGGAAAAAATAAGTCTATCTGTATCCTGTCGAGTCTAGAAAACACAAATAGAAAAATAATTTTCTAAGTCTAGTATAATACTAATTCCTCAATCCTGTCTGTTATCACTGAGAAGTACATAGGCAAATTTTTCAAAAATTCTGCATCAAATATTAATTGTTAAATCATTTCATACAGCTTTCAAGTAATGATTCCATTGAAATACAGTATTTTATATTGCCACACTGTCACAAATCTTCATAAATGAGTTATAAGGCAAACTGGATAAGTAAGTACAATTGAATTACTAGCATTTATTTCATAAAAATTGTTTATGACTTTCAAGATAAATGTACTTTGGGAAAGTTGTATACAGCTAAATAATTGGAAAAAATCACTCAGCAAATTATGATTTATTCAATTAGTTAATTTGTTTATGAATTTCCTTAGTTCTGTGCTTCCTTATGTCATTACATTTGTCACATACTGAAATTATCTACTTAACATTTTAAGTGTACCAGGGTTTTTAAACAGAACTATACAATAAAATAATCTGAATTATTTTAAACACACATACACGTAACACCCTATACCACTAGACTAATCTCTAGAAACTGAGTCAGTGGATCTGGAGAGAGGCCAGTGTATTTATGTTTTTACTTATCACAAGACAGTCTGATATACAGCATGATTTTATGAAACAGTCTTAGAATGTGTTGTGTATGACAGCAAAATTATTTATTCATCTTTGTTTTCCTAATTCCACCATAATTTTTGAAACATGTAGATGCTTAGTAAATATTCATTGCACTTTTTCCAGGTCACTCTAATATAACCAATTACCACTTTTCACAAAAAATAACTACTGCAATAGCTTCATAAATATTTCCCATTTCTTTTTCCCGTGTTTAATAGTATTCCACTCATATGAGTCAACTTATTAAATTTGTAACTACTGTACTTAGAATTCCCAATGACATTTTATTCCAAAAAGACGTCATATCATATGAAGCCAGTGTTTCTATAGTAAAATGATTAAATAGTAACAATTTCATATAGTTCATCCTAAAAGAATATAATCCAAAATTTTCAGTATGATATCCGAATCATGACATAATTTTATACTGTGTATTCAAACTCATATCATTCATCTTCTTTTCTCTCCAGAGTGTGGATATATTTGTTCACTCTCAGAATAATTTTATTCAAGATTCAGAAGTTCAACTAATGCAGCTCCTGCCTTCTATCATTTTATTTTTCTTGTTTTATGTCTGACTACCTACTCCTCTACATTATTATCAATATAACTAGTTAATGTACTTGGTGATCTTTTCAAGCATCGTATCGGAAGTAGCTTTTTCTCCCAGGAGTCTGTATCTCAGTTTATTCTTTTTTAATTTATCTGTCATTTAAAAGACTACCTAAATTCATTTTTTTGTCTTTTTCTATCAATATTTAAAATGAGTTATATGTCTGTATCTATCTCTATCTATATAGCTAGGAGTGGTTTTTTTAAAATACTTTTCATATAATATGCTCCAAAAGTATGATGGAGATCTTAGAAAATGTTTTAATATATATCTGTTTAGTCATTGAATGTATTTTCAAGGAGATTATGGTTGAATTTTCATATAATTATGCAGACTGTTTCAACATAAAACCCTAAAAACTGTCTCACACTTAACTCTTGTTTTTGTTGAAGTTTGGAAATAAAGACAGATATATGGATGATTGGTAGGGACGTAGGGAGGTAGGGAGATAATCGATAGATAGAGAGATAAGGTAGATGTAGATATAATTTTCTCTTATCTACTTTTTTACTACCTAATTCAAAAGCCTCTAAGAGTCATAGATTAAGTCCCAAAATGAAATGATTTCCTAATGAAAGAGACTGATATTTCATCTAAATCAAGTATTATTATTATAGCTATCATACTCCAGCAAAATGTTACTGCATGACCTATCATGATATATATGTATATATATATAGATAGATAGATAGATAAATAGATAGATGCTCATATATACTTACAAGGATTAAATACTAAGACAAAAATTTCATTGTCTAAAGTCAAGTATATTCATGAAATAAAATAATAGTCATAATGCTGCTTCTCCTGACAATATGTGACATGATTAAACTCTTGACTTGAAACTTGGTCAAAAATATTTGTATTTAAAAATTTAAGAAATCCATTCTTGATATTCAGAAGCAAAAGTGTTTGTGTTCTTTCTATGATTTCAAAACCATATCTAAATAAAATATAGCAAATTTTAATATTTTTCTTTTAATTCAGACAAACCCCTGACAATAACTGATGGTGAAGAAAAACTACAAACATTTATCAAATGTGCTAGGTGTTACTTTACTTCAGCAAATGTTTGGCAAATGTTTTATTCCAATATAGCAGAGGAAAATCAGATCATAATATAATGAAGAGTGGTTTGTATCACTCAAGAGCATTCCAAAGATTTCAGCCTTAGGACTTAAATTTATAATGCATATTCTCAATCTCAATTTTGTGCCTTGATTTTGAAGAAATATTGCAGTTCAAAAGTTAACAGCTGTTTGGTTTATTAGTATATCATTATTATTCCTCAGAACTAAAAAGAAAGCCAATTGAGTTTTTTTGACCTAAATCAGTGTTTTTGAATTGAAGAGACATCGAAAATAATTAATACAGTTGAAATTTCTGGAAGCAATAGGCAATATGTACATTTTACAAGTGCAGACTCTGAGAGTCATCCAAATCCAGCAGTTCCACAAGAAAGATGAAGAGAATAGTGAACATTCGGTATATATCCTTCACAGACTATCAGTTATCATTAAGAGAGGACCATGGAGAGTGACACTAAATTGTACTGTCAGGAATTGAGAAGACACAGAAAGAGAATCCAAGAAGGGATTCTCTTTAGTTCCTACAAGTAATCAGAATTAAGAACAATTTTTAAGCAGATGGAAACAATAAAATTTTAGTCTCTAGTGTGCTAGGTTAGCCTTTTAACAGAATTTTAAGGACAAAAACCATACATATTAGCAAAATGGAGGTTACCATTATGAAGACAATAGAGGAAAAAAGAAAAAGTTTCTGTTATTCAAACAGGCAATTCTGATATGAAGCTGATTTTTTCCCCACAGAACACAAACGAGACTTCCCTGAGGAACAATGACACATTGAAGAGGTCCAAAATCAATCTCATGAAGGGCTATACTAAAAGTGGGACTGGGATTGAACACTGAAATATAAAACACACTTTAGAGAGAAATGAGTAAAGCATGTCCTGAAACCTTAAAGAAACAAAGTAACACCTCATCAAGAGCTTTCCATTTGTTGAAACAATATTTAATTATAACATCCATTTGTTCTGTATTCATTTCTCACTTAACAGAATGATAAAGAAGAAATACACACAAGACAGGGATTAATATAAGAGAATTTTTCCAAAGTGTTCAGCATTGCCAAATGCAACAAATGGATTAAGGGACAAGAAAAGAGCATGAATCAATAAGGTCATGAAATATTTTGACAGAAATCAGCGAGAAGGAAGGTAAGAAAGAGATATGCGATTAGGAATAACATTTGTATTTCTGAAAGTTTTCTAATTTGTCACAAACTTGCACAAATTGCATTTGAATGCTTTTACTACTCCAGCACACTTTGCTATATACATCTTATTTTATCTGAACACTTAGTCTCACTGACCATAACCATGATTTTTGTAGGAAACATCAAATATTTACAAATAATGGAGTCAACATTTCCATCCTTATGTTTCTTGTTTGATAGAAGTACATTATATATGTTTTATAGTTTATGATAAATTATGGCACAAAGATTAAATAATTTGTTGTTATTTTTCAAAAGCATGGTGAAAACTAAAAAGCATGTAGAACGTAGGAATGAAAGAAAGAATGAAAGATACCTTATTTTGACATTCGCCTCACTGGGACAGTAAAAATCAGTCATTTTGAGGGTCACCTTCTTCTATAATGTATTTAAAAAAATTTTGAGAATTTGTTTTCTTTTATATCTATAAAGCTTCTTAGAAGCAGAAAAAGAAATACAAACATCCTTTGAAATTAGCATATGAGGTCATTTTATTTATACATAAACTTCAAATGGCTAAAATTAAATATTAAGCACACATACTGAGAATAATTTTGTATCCAGACATTATGCAGAATGAAGTAGAGACTTTACTAACTGGAAACATTTTTTTCAATATATCATCCTAAAAATCCTAAAAAAAAAATTCTTATTTTTTGCCATTTCAATCTTACTTTGATTGAGAAAAAATGATATGTTATATGACCCTGTGTTATTTTCTGTGTGGCACTATTGCTTTATATTTCTCATTTAGCAACTGCACATTTGTTTTGTGACTTTGGATAAGAAATCAATGACATCATATAATTACATTCTTCATTGTTGTAGTTTTTAATGTTAACTACATACAAATATATGCTTGAATAGCAGAACATATATTTTTAAAAGTCAGAGATGCTTTGTTTATCCATTACTAAGAGTGTCACCATTTCCTGGACATAGAATATTAGAGATCAATATGAAAAACACAGAACCTAGGTAACATGCTCTAAGACATCAGTTTTAGAGATATTTTCAAGGTCTCAACTTCAATTTCAAGGGAAATAAAAGTCAAAATAAACTAATGATACCATGTCAAACAAAAACATCTCTGCACACTGAAACTCTGATCTAAAAGAAAAGACGGTCTATTGAATAGGAGAGGATATTTGCTCATCATAAATTTGACAAGGGATTGATTTCCAAAATATAAAGAACTCATAAAACTCAACAACAGAAACACAAATAATCTAATTATAATGGGATCAAAGATTTGAATAGACAGTTTTCCAGAGTTGACTTCCAGATGAACAACAGACACACATGAAAAAATGTCCCACATCTCTTGCTATTCGGAAGATGTTAATCAAAATAACAATAAGTTATCACCACACATGTGTGAAAATGACTATTTATAAAAGACAAGAAATAACAAACGGCATAAAGGATGTGATGGGAAGAAAATCCTTGTACCCTCTGGTAGAAGTCTAAATCGATGCAACCATTAAAGAAAGCAGTAGGATCTAGTTATCCCACTTCTAGGTATTCACTTGAAAAATACAAAAACACCAATGCAAAGAGATGCCTCCTAATTTAAAGCACCCCTGTGTTTAATGCTATATTATTAACAATAGCCAAGATTTGGGAAAAATATAAGTTCTTATTGATAGGAAATTGGATAAAGATGATTTAACACATATGAATAATGCAGTAATACTCAGCAATAAAAACTTTTTTAAAAATGAAATCCTGCCATTTGCACCAATATGGATGGACTTAGGAAATATCATTTCATTAAAGAAGATACATGAAAAAAAAGAATATGTTATTTCACTCATGCATGATAAAAAAATATATATTATTTCACTCATGTGTGCCATATAAATAAATCAATCAAATGAACTAAATAAAACAGAAATAAATTTTTAAAATTTTGTAAAAATAAAATCATTTTATACTAGATCCTAAATTGGTCACAAGTCTCCAACCCAGCAAACTGAACAAAAGATACTGAATTCTCATTAATGACTTTTGATAGGAGTCTTTATGTTCTATACATAGTCACCTATAATGAAACCAACCTTATCACATGTTCATTTTACTGACTCCAGTGAGATAAAGAAATTCATAGTTTTTTTATCCAACCAAGCAACTTCTTAAATGTGCATCTATACATTGATGTTCCAGAGAAATACTTATGCAATCTGGAAATTTTTAAATCACAGTATATTTTCATAAAGCTAAGCATATTAAATTACAATTTCTCTCATATTCTGGTGTATTTACCTTTCATACATTTTTATTGCTAGAATGTTCTTATGATATGGAAATATGATGATTCATGTTGTTTAAAATATTTTTCAATGCGTAATTTGAAAAAGTTTGCTAACACAATTACTTCCATATTTTAAATTAATGTACTTATGTTGCTTGGTTAAATGAAAAAATACTTTAGGACCTCCTAGTTAAAATCTGGCCATAATCTTATACACTGCTTATAAATTTTTCATTTATTCAACCAGAGCATTATTTACTATAGTTAACTTTAACAACGAACATAGAATAAAGGGAGGAGCATTTGCAAGATCAATCAAAGAGCAAGAGAGCAAGAACTTTTGTAAATGTTAGAGTGAAAGACAGCATCATCTAAGACTCACCTGGAAATTACCATACAATGTGGTGATGTGTTGGTATCACAGCTTGGAAACTAAAACAAACATAAATATACAATTAATAAAGTGTGACTTTCAGACAGTCTTGGTAAAATAGCTTAATATCTCTTAGTCACAGTCTCTATTAATAATAATCTTATTTCATGTATATTATCACCACCTTTTAATAAAATATGATCATTTCTATATTGGACACAGTAGAACTATTGATTCTGAAATGTTAGTTAGCATCACTTTCTCTAAACATACATATATGATTTTTGAAAGTATATTATTATTCTTTAATTTTAATTTTAGAAACATAAATCTAAATCACATTAAGTGATTTACACCATCATTGCAAAAGACTCTGTGTTAAAATTTTCATCATTTTATGGGGCTAATCATTCTGGTGATAAGATAGAGTCTCCTTTTCCTCATGCCCACATCAAAAATTTTATATTTCCATATTTTTTGAATAAAATATGTATATATTTCCTTAGAGGGACTAATATTCATTATTTATAAATATTTTTATGTCTGCAATGGGTTCATGCAATCACCCTTCAATTAAGAAGATAATTTTTTTATTTGGGCTTAGCAACCAGAGAAAGGAATAATTAAGAAATTTTGCTTTTTATTTTTTACATGTCCTTATTTTTAATCTATCTCTTCAAATAACATTACTCTCATTTAGAAAAAAAAGTATGCAAATAGCCAAGTTCACTTAGCAAAATAAAGATCTTAAAATATACAAAGGTTCTATTAGTGGGATTATAACTTTCTTTTGTACCCTTGAAGGTACTTAATGCTTTTAGACAGGTATAGTAAGTTATTTTAATAGAAATACTAAAAAAAAAAAAAAAAAAAAGAAGAGAACTTTCAATTTGTATATCCTGCTGAGCTGAAATCTGCATTTAAATGCTTCTGGGCTCCCTTTGCTAGTTGGTTGGCAATTAATCATGATTACAGTGTTTGATTGCCTAACACCTACAGGCCATTACAGAGAGACTTTTCTAAGTACCATAGGATTCACATTCCATTGTTATTTTATTTTATTTCCAGTTTTATCACAATACAGACTAGAATTTAGCTGCTCAATCCCGCCTAGTGAATTTCACTTTTAAAGAAGTTAAAAGTATATAACTAGTGAGAAAGAAAATGTATAAAAAACAATATGGTTGAGTCCCAGTGGAATTCTTGAAAATATTTTAATCCCTTTTCTTAGTCATGAGACTTATTTATGATTAAAGATATCTGTTGTTTATGGAAGTTATATTCAAATGTATAATGTTATTTGAAGATTGTTGAGTGGATTCAAAATCAACCACAACAAAAAACTGACATAACACAACAGTGAAATGTAAGGTTAATTACGATTTCTCATCTGGAATACCCTTGCAATGATCTGATAAAGCTAGATTATCCTGAAAAAAACAAGCAACCCTAGATTCTCAGTGGCTTAAAACAATTTAAATTTATTTCTCAATTGACATGACATTGTGAATTGGTGGGACCTCCATTCAATAAAATTGTCTAGTGTTTCACACTAGAGTAATAGCTATAAAAAAATGTTTACTTGTTGTCATATAAGGCAATTTAATGAGCATATTTATAAGAAAACTTTGACCTTATTTATACAATAGTAACTTATTGCTCTAATTTGATTAAATAAAAGTGAGAATCAGAAAAGAATGCGATTAACATAAACTACTTGATCCTACAGTAAACATTAAGACTGAAATTTAAAATAAGAAGAGTTAAGAATAATAAGACAATTGTATTATCTTTCATGAGGCAGGATCATTATTTTTTTTTTTAATGGTGTTACGTGCAGAGGAATCATTGTAAATATCAAGAATCCTGCAAAAAATATCTAAAAATTTTGATTTTCAAACAAAAATTAAGTTGAATAATATACTAAGTTCAATAATTTTTATCATTTCTTGATTACTTTCATGAAAAAGTACATGATTTCAATAGAAAAACATTTGAAAGAAATCTGAACATATAAATTGGTCTCAAACATCTCAACAAATAATGTGGATTATTTAATATATGAAAAATACATTTGTGCTAATAAGACTGTTTCATAAAAGATTGAGCAATAAACTTTGCTAAATATTAAAAACAAAGTGATGAACAAGTTTAGGCATATTTCTTCCTCTTAAAATTTCATTTTTACCACAGAAGGTAGAATTTTTCTTAAAACATTCAAGATTTTGACAGGTGCTATAAAAATATTGTAACAGATAAAGGTGAGGGTGAAGGAGCTCTTTCAGATGGAACAAGGACCCTCTATATTATAGTGACATTAAAGGTTGATACACAAAAGATGTGAAGAACTCATTCATTTCAAGATGCAAAGGAACAGTGTATTGAGAAAAAAAAAGCTGGAGGAATTGAAGTGTTGCACAAACTATCAAAGACTATTGGTTTTAAATTCAACAGCTAAAGAACTTAGTAGTTTTCATTCTCCTTATAACAAGAGAAAGCTGGACAAAGTAGAAATCAATACGTTTTCTTGAACTTATTGAGAACTGAGGTTGTATGGCAAACTGCCACTCTAACATCTAGCAAAAAAAGATATATCCAGAGATATAGTAACTGAGATCTGTTTGCTTGGAGCACTGCTGCTGACTGAACATAGACTAGGATGACTGAGAATTTTTATTATTATGATATATGTGAAACTTACTTCCTTATGTCCCGCAATTCTAAGTGATTAGAGAGGTGGTTGGGAAAGAGAATAGAATAACATTCTATACTAGATCTATATTCACACCAACTTGGTCATTTTGTTTTCATTTTTGACCAATTTCTTATGCCCTCACCACCCCTTGTTACCTATGTTGTTTATTCAGCAATTCTTGCTCTATGTCTCAGGCAGGAAGTAGCATCTCCTTTTTGCTCAGGAAATTGATACTTAAGGAACTCACAATAAATATGTATAACATAATTGAAAAACTGCATCAGTGAACTAAGATGTACTCTTGTGAAATTCGTGTTTGAAAATACAAATGTGGAGCATACACATTTGGGCAAAAAATAAATCATGCTCAAGCTGCTGATACGTTTTTAAAAGATTCTCCAAAGGCAACACTGCCAACAAAGGATGCACATCATTTTCTAACATCTTGCTCTCTTTGAGCCCCATTCTTAGGGCCCTTTGTACTTTTACACAAGTTTGAGTGGATTTTTTGTTTTTATTTTTGTAAGTGTTCTGAACATCTTCCATGGGTATGGTAGAGAAAGGGTAAGACATCATCGGGAAATAGATTTAGAGTCTTCTCCTTTATTCCAAGGACAAGGACTTTGTCCGAACACAATTCCAAGTTTGGGAAAGAGAATTCTTCCCTTTTCCAGTTACCTCCATACTCCTTGTCTCACACTTAGGTGTATTACCTTGTGGTGAAGGGGTTGAGAGCCACATAGTTTATAGAGACTAAAAACTTTAAAGAAATAGATTAAAATACTGTAGCCAGGGAATCAAATCAGAAGCAGAAGAGAAGTTATATTAGCATTAGAGAAACACTTATGAAAGTCACAAACTCACCAAAAGACCAAAATTTAATCAGAAAATTATAGAATAATTATCTTCCCTATACCTTACTACCAACTGAGGCTCCAATGTAGTAAATACAAATAACAGCTGAGAGAGTTGTAAGATACAACTCACTTTGAGGATGAGTACGTAGGGAAATAAAAATAAAGTTAAAAGATAAACAAATATGCCAGCCCTAAGAGCACTGAAGATTCTTAAAGGAGGGAGACAAAAATCATTCTAGGGGTCCGTGTGAGAGAAGACCTGAGAAGTAAAAGAGCAGAAGAATTTTTTGCATTGTTCTGTCAGAGATTGATTAACTCCAAATTTCATTAGTACATTTTAAATTAAAAAATAAATCAATAAATAAAGATGATTTCTAGGTAGAATAATTAATAAAGAATAGTGTTTTTTAAATAAAAGAAAAAAATTATTATTGTCATTATGGAAAATGTCTCATGTTACATATTAGGCCTGGTTCTAAGTCAGTAGATGATGATGATGATGGTTGGAGAGATGACAGACTGATACATACATGTAAATATAGATAGATAAATTTACTTCTCACAACAAAGTATGGGTTGGTACGATCATTGCCTTTTTTTAAAATACAGGCACAAAAATAAGGTTACATGCCTTGTAAACATAATACCTGAGTTTTTAATATCTCTAGTATTTCAAACATTCAGACACAGGCATTAATTATCTAGATTTTTAAGTGTTTAAAAGTTATTATATTTGTCTCCGATTTTATTCGCATTATATTGTGGTGAGGGGCATGAAGTGATATAATATAAATCACATTTTTTGGCTTTCTATGATCTCTTTTCAAACCCTCTCCCTATAGCTCAGTGTTTATAAGAAGTACATTTGTGTGTCTGTGTGTTTTCTATGTGTCTATATTTGTCAAAATTGAAACCAAGGTAGATAGGAAATTAGGTAGAAGGTAGATATGAAATTAAGCATAAAAGGTTAATTATTATTTCAAGCTTCTTATATAATCATAATGAATGCTCATGAATCAAATTCAACTACTAAAAGACAAATTACAAATTTGGAAAAATATCTAGTTGCACATTTTTTTCAAGACATACAAAAAACACAGGATGGTTAAGAATAATATGTATATATATACATACATATATATGTCCATATGTATATACCAAAAAAGACATAAATGCATAAATTTCATATAGGAAATTCATACAGAAAATCATTTTCAAGAGTAAAGTGTAATATATTAGCAAAGTATAAAACATTGCTAACACTAACCTTAGAAGATAAATACTATTATTTAATTAGCACTACAGATATTATGACATGTTGAAACATTTATTTAAAGATTACTAATAAAGCACATTCTAAATTTTAACACTATTCTAAGTACTTTAATAATAATAATAAGTCCTTTAACCTTCATAACAGTACGATTCATAACTTACCGTCATTCCTATTTTACAGAAAAGAAAATTGAGGAACAGAATTTAATTATCTTGCAAGGTGAAATCGTAAAAAGGGGACTTTAAATGCTTTCGGTTTTTACCCAGTGTCTGTGTTTGACCACCGCACCACACCACCTCTGTACAAACCATAGCTCACGTGAAACCACATGGAAGTTTAAGAAGATACTCTGATGAGTGAAATAAGCCTGAAAGAGAAATTCAATGTGTGATTTCACGCATATGTTTTATATAAAGAAACCAAGCTAACAAGTGAACTAAATCAAACAAAATTAAACTTTCGTTCGATAAAATCAAATAGTGATTATAAGAAGGGACAGGGGAAGGAGGGTCAAATTGCGTATAAGAGATCCATTGTATGGTGAAGGAAAAATGGGGTTGGTGGTGGTGAATGTAACCTATGATATAAAGAGGTTAATTTACAATGATACATACATTAAACCTATATAATACTGTTTTAATTTTGCTTCAATAAAATTAACTGTAAAAGTAGATGTTATATGAAAAACTGCACCAAGAAATAAACCTACAAACCATTTGTGTCTATTCTTTTCTAGCTTCTCATGCCGTTTCTATCTTTAGAATCTCAAATTAGTATTTCTAATTGCTATACATTTTTATTATTCATAATTTTCCTGTATTTAAGGGATACCATGATAAACACCTAAGATAAAGATCAGGATACAAATAGCAAATTTCTAGTAAAATTGCATAATTTGATGCAATAATTTGATGAATAATTCAAAATTTTATCAGTATGTGCTTCCATAAAAATTGCGTGAGGCTGCATATTTTACCACACCCTAAACAATCTGAAATATTATCATTTCAAGTTTTGACTACTTGATGAACAATGCTAATACTTTCAAATTGTTTTATTTTGTATTTAAACTATTCATGAACTGAGTATTTCTTTTTGTGTCTGAATATTCCTTTCACATTCTTTGTTGATTTTTGCAAATTTGAGGAGCTGATTTTCAAAAGAAAACTTGGTGTCTTGTGAGAGCTTTTTCCATACTAAAAGTAGTAACTTCTTGTTTTTGAGATGTACTGAAATTGCCATTTTTCATTTTGATGGTATTTTGACAACTTTTAAATAAATGAAACTATTAATTGTTAATGAACTTTATCAATTATCTTACTGATATCTATTGATAATGTCCTTATTTGTAAATCTATAGACATAAGACATCAATAAAGATGTCATGTTGAACTACAAAATGAATTCTCAAATTGTATGCATATTTAAAACAACTTTCTCAGTTTTAGATAAATTAGATAACCAAGATCCTAATATATATTTTAAAAAATACACAATTATATATACTTTCTGGATATAAGTTCTGGTGAAGAGTATATATACTATTTTCAAGTACAGAACAAAGGCATAAAATCACCCTAATCTAAAGATCTGACGACGACTACAAATTTGAAGTTTAGTTTTAATAGTGTCAACTTCAGTGACTTAAGTCCAATATAAATAAGGTTTAAAACAAAAGAGAAAAAAATCCCACATACTATAAGATCTTAAGTCACACATGTCTTCTAAATTGCTATTTCTAGGAAGCAGCAATTAAAATTGAAATTGCAGGATGATATTAAGTGAACTACTGAATTACATCTATAACAGAGTGGAATATAGTCAAAGCACTTTTATGTGGAATAATAAAAATAGATTAAAAATAAAACACTAAATGTTTAATCCGGGAAGATAAAAATTATATGACAGAATAATCTTTGAGAATACAAAAAAAAATATTGTGATGAAAAAAGTAGAATGTTTTGAAAAAGCTTGCTAAAACAGATATAGTCAAAAGCTTATGATCTACAAATGATATGTAACAGAAATATTAGAGGAAATTACTTATTCAAACATTAACATGATATCTAATTTTAAGGTAATTTTAATATTATTCTCCAGGAATCCTCCCCCAGGTTAATATTTTATTGCTAGTTTTGGTATTCCAATTTCCTTTCACATATTCACCAACTTTCTCTTTATATAATTAGATCACCATAACTATTAAATTTTGCAAATATAAAATATTTTAAAAATGCAGTTTTTAAAATATCCTGACAATCGTTAATTAGACCCATCTGATGTAAATGGAGCCACAGATTTCTACAGGTTCATGGAAATTTGTAGAAATTGAAAATGTGTGTGCTAAAACAAGGGGAACTGTATTTCTACTAACTTCCCTGTATTTTAATCTTTTATGTATTATATTTCTTTATAGCTAAAACATGCATGATTACTAAAAAGTAAAAAATTATAGAAAGTGGAATTTTGGAAAGACTAAATTTTAGAGAAAAAGACAAAATTTTGAATTAAAAACTAAATATAAAATGTGTATGTATATATATTAAATGTTTGCATATTAAATTCATATGTAAATATGCCTTAATCAGTATAATATGTCATTAATAGTAGAATTTTGTGTGTAAGAGATTTCATTTTTGCCTAAAGCAAATGGCTAGCTTTTTTTTAGGTGTTTGCTTTTCATTAAGCAATATTATTACAAATTCCTAAAAACAGTCAAAAGTATTTTGAGATTGGAACATAATTTGGAAAAAACTGATAAATAGAATATGAAAAAATAATCATAATATGTAAATGTAATATGGTACTTTGGATTAGTTAATAATTGTATTTAGTAACTTAATCCATTATATGTGCATCACATAATTTTCATTAATATTAAACTATTATGTTTTAGTATTTTTTTAAAAAACATGTCTTCTTTTGCTTTTGGGGTTTATAGAAATAAGAGAGAAAGAAGAGACTGACTATACAAAAGCAGTTGTTATTCAAAATTGAGTTTAAAGTTATCATCAGAGTTGAAATCTTCCTACCACATAGTAGTACATCAAGGATAGTCTCTTAGAACCTGATAAAGGTTGTTGACTTATTTTTCACTTTGTGGTTTAAACTAGTAAAGAAGAGATATTCCTCTTCTAGTCAGAGGGAGTAGGACAAAAAATATGACTGAAATAAACTAAAGTTGGATTAAATTCATAGCCCCAGCTGTGGCCAAATCGAGAGAAATTAGACCCAGCATTAGACTATTTTCCAATTTAGCAGGACATGGTGGCAGTCACCAGAAATATGCTCCTGATGTCTCGTAATGCAGGCCAGAATATAGAACAACCAAGTGCAGAAAGAAATCCTATAAAGATGCATAGTAGTCTAAGAAATTGATTTGCCCCTACAAGGTTACCCAAGTCATGTCTTTCCCTTTACACCAAAATAAATGATCATTTTTCAAGAAAGAATGGACAGAAGTTAGGAACTCAAGAGGAGAGAAATATTATGTTGACTTAAAGGTCATTTTAAATGGTCTCTCAATAATCTTCTTTAAAATATAGTTTCTGATGTTTTATGTTGCATATGATCAGGCATATTTTTAATACGGAAACAACAAACTCACAGTAGCAAAACAAAATCCTCAAATTTCCAGCCTTCCCTTCTACCTGGTGATATCAGACGTCCAAATAGAAGGGCAAAATTAAGTGCAAGAGTAACAGGAGTCGCTCCCTTGGATCCTGAGTGTCATTGTTGCCACCACAGCCCAGTGGCTATTGACCTTCTGACCTTGTGTAGGTGATAAGGAAAGAAACTCCTGTGTCAATTATAATCAGTTAATTTTTTGTTGTTGTTGGTCTTCACAGCAAATACAACTCATGAGTGCAAGAAGAGTTGAAAATCTTTATAGCTGATGTGGTTGAGTTTAAAATGATTTACTTAAAATTAGTTTCCATTCCTATTACCCAATATATGGGGCAGTAAAAAAAGATCAGTGAGTTGAAACAAAAAATAGAATTATTTGCTTTTCTGATGTTAATATTTACTTATACTTAGCTTCAAGCTAGAACACACTGCCCTGCCCCCCACTTTTTGCCTTTTTATTCTTATACTCAGGGCTGTGTAATTTGAAGCAGTTGCTGAAAAGTTGTGAACTACTACTTTCAATATCACAGTGGGAATCAAAAACCTACCTAAAGGATAGAAAGTGTGTTTTAAAATAAGCATCACCAATTTATTTGTTTATGGCTATTTCCCCTGAGCAGGCGGTTTCTATTTCTTTTCACCCTCTTACATAGATCAACCTTTAGATTTTTGTTGTCTCTAGGGAACATCTGAGGAATAAACTAAAACAGTTTTTTTCTTTACAAAACTTGGTACTGTCCTTCACCTTCGACGTTCTTTGAAAGTTTGTCTCTCATTTAATCTATTTTATGGCACCTTAGGAGACTACAGGAGACTTCCACTGTCCTATTTATCTTTTCTATGGAGGATTATTTTAAAGTCTAACTGTTTAATAGTGACTAAATATAGTAGAGGGCATGTATTAGGACACATTAAACAAACTTCTAGTTATTTTGGTATATGGGATGAAAATATTACAATACATTTGATATGTTGTATTATGCTATTATGTCTACAAGTCTTTTTAGATTATCCATCAGGAGAGTATTTTTAAAACCCGGCACTCTGTGTGGAATGCATTTTGTTCAATGCCAGCATTTCGCAGTTTGTTAAAATTGATTCTTCTTACAGATGATCAAACAGAGGAAAACATTTGACTGGAAAATAGTAATAAATACACTTTGATATGTACTTCATAGCATTATGTGATTTTAGCACTTAATAATACATAACAAATCTCAGAAAAGGAGGTGGATAGACAAAGCTTTTTGGGATTGATTGGACATTAAGTGAAGTCCATAGAAGTAGAATTTAACAAGGAGGTTCAAAAAACTATTGTACTAGAGGGGATATATGTGTAATAACCCAGAAGCTTGCAAAATTATAACACATCTTGAGATGTTTAAAAAAAAACTCTTTGTATGCCTGGACAGATTTATGCCTATTATATTTTAGAGTAATAGGAATTGAAAAGAGAAGAAACAGGGTATTGAATTTTTAATTGACCATCAAGAAATATGAATTTTATCCCTGCAACTCTTTGAGAAGAAAAGTCACATGATTGTGTTTGCTTTTGGAAATAATACTCTGATGACATTGGAAGAATGCTGAAAGACCAACAATGTAATTAGAATTATAATGAGAATCTGAATTAAAGAAATAATTTGAGTCTATATTGGCACTTTGAGTGTACCTATAAGACTAATGAATACATTATGTTAAGTAAATAACATGAATTGGAAGCTTGAACCTGAATAGGGAAGAGTTAAAGAGATTTATAGTTTAAAATAGCTACTTAAATACCAAAATGCTAATTGGGAAGCAATATGTTTAATTTTTTAATGGGAAAATTATAAATAATTGAATAGCTAAACTAATATCCCCCTCAATAATTCCAAAAATTCAACACAAAACCTAAAACAAATAGATATTGTGGAGGAATAAATGGCTACTACCTCCCTTTCTGATAACCAAATAATTAATGTGTTTTTTATCATAGCTTTGTTGAATGTTGTTAATCCTGTCTCTAGAAATTTCCGAGTACACATACTCTGATGAGGCTTGAAGTAAAATTTTAAATATGTGCAGATGCTTTGAGGGGACTCAGAATTATAGTGTCAGTACTTCTGCTTCTGGCCATGACAAAGGAACTCAACGAATAAACTCAAAGTGTGAACGACTATAAAAGAAGATGAAACGTATGAAGTAATAGTTTTCCTGCAATATGTAAGACTAATTTCTTAAAAGATTTTCAAAATCATCATCATTTTTAATCAATATAATATAATCTAGATAAAAGAACAAAACTAAATAATTGATAATGGTAGCATATAACTTAGGAACAGAGTAATGAGAATAAAAATTATTCAATATAACTTCTATTCCATTACTATAAACAATGGAAAAAGTAAATAAACAAAAAATAAGAGAGTCATATTATACATACAACAGCAGGGAGATAGACTGCACAGAAAAAAAATCGGCATAAAATATTTGCTATAAAAGGGAATTGAAGTAATGAAGTGTTGATTATTAATCTTCAGGGAAAAAAGGAGTAACAGTGAATGAATCACACTCTTTGACTTCAAACTATACCACAGGATGATTATCATCAAAACAGTATTATATTGGAGCAAAGAGAGACACACAGAAACGTGGAATGAAACTGAGAGACCAGAAATGAAGCATCACTTATACGGGTAGCTAATATATGAGAAAGGCATCAGGCGCATACAATGGAGAAAGGCGAGTCTATTCAAAAAACGGTGCTGGGAAAATTGGACTGCCATCTTCAAAAAATAGTACAATTAGATTACTCATTACTACCATCTACACGAAAGTAAAAATGGATCAAAGACCTGGAACAATAAAAAAAAATACATAAGAAAATGTAGAAAAAAAGGTTTCACGACATAAACCTCAAAGATACCTTTGAGGAAGTGATGCCTAGGGTAAAGGAAGCTAAAGTAAAACTAAGTAATTGGGACCACGTCAAAATAGTTTCTGTACAGCAAGTTACACAACATATATCTGACAAGAGTTTTAATTTCCAAAATATATAGGAGCTTATACATCTCAACAACTGAAAAGAAAATGGAATTCCTCAAAAAAAAAAAAAAAAAAAAAATCATCTGATCCATTGATCTCACTTTTAGGCATACGCCCAGAGAATACTGAAATGCCCATTGGAAAAAATCTGTAAACCCCAATGTTCATAGCAGCACAATTCACAATAGTCATGACATGGAAACGTAAATGGCTATCAACAAGTAACTGTATAAAGATGCTATGGTATAGATAATCAATGAAATTGCATGCAGCTGTTAAAAATTATTAAAGTGTGTCCTTTGCAACAACCTGGATAGAGCTGGAAGTGATCATGCTTAGCAAAATAAACCACAAGGAAAAGAAGAAATACACGATGGCTTCTCTCCTATGTGGAATATAAAGAAACAAAACAGATGAGCAAAAAAATCTCCTTCAGAGGCATGACAATGACTACCAGAGGCATGAAAGTAAGGCGGGAATGAGAAGGTAACAGGGTGGTGGTAAAGAACACTAGAACTCTGGAGCTAGGTGTGATTAAAAAAAAAAAAAAAAAAACCTAGACTGAGATGTAAATTCAATATCTCAAAATGGATGTAACAAAATAAAGGAAAGAAGTAACAAAATTTAATTTAAAAAATGAAGAACGTGTACTCCCAAGAATACCTGAATTATTCATATGAAGAACAGGCACAGTAAAAAACAGTTCTAAGATATAACAAACAAGGAGGAGCTACTATTCCTAAACCTGGGCTGCGATCTAGACTCTGCTCGAGAGGGTACTGCCATAACTCATTGAATGGAAGAGAAATTGCTGCAATTATGTCCTCAAGAGCCCGCGAAAAGCTATGTACGGAAGGCGCTCTGAAACCATCTGTGGTGTAATAAGGAGAAGATACAAACCCCTAAAAGATGAGGACCTTTATGGACACTGGATTTGGGAGACAGACCTGCCTACCTTGGATGATAGAATTGGATGATGGAAAAACCATTTATCCTAGAGTGCTTGGGCAAATTTAGCAACTACCTCCGGGAAAGACCCTGGTGTTGGATACACTGTTCCTGCTGCCGCACTCTGTTGAGATTGCACATCTGAATCATGAAAGAAAACTCCTTCCTTCTGCAGTTGTTCTCCCAGCTTCTTCTATTGACAAAATATAACCTGATGCCAGCAAATAGAAGAAAAATGTTAAGTACCTCAAACTCTTTTTCACAGAGACAGCAATGGAAGGTGAATTTGGAGTTAAGAGATAATAAACTGATAATGGCATACCAACTGACCAACAATTGCACTCCTAAATATTTTCTCAAGAGAATGAAAATATAAATTACAAGCACTTCAATGTTCATAGAAACTTGATTCTTTTGACAAAAAACTGAAACAATTGAAAGATGAATGGATATACAGATTGAGGTATTTCTGGAAAATGAAAGAATTATTGGCAATAAAATGGAACAAATCATTGATATATGAAAAAATAGGAATAAAATTTAAAAGCATTATGAAGGAAAAATATACATAAAAGGATATATAATGAAGTTTTAATTTATATGAAATTACTGAAGAAGCAAAAATAATCTATACATAAAGATAAGTCAATTTTGTCAAAGTTAAGCTGTAAGTGAACTGATGGCAAAACGTGATTTGGGGATGCTGAAAATATTCTGTGTCTTGATTTGACTGCTAATTACGTGATTAAATTAATTTTCAGAATAATCATACTATGCATTTAAAAAGTAGCATTTTATTACATGTCAGCTACATACAATTTTAAAATATCTGGAAGTTAATAATGAAATATCATTAAGTTTAATGAGCTTGAGGTTTTATTCATACAGTACTATACTTGAAATCATATTGAATTTTGGTATTTATGTGGATACATTTGTCTAATTTAAATTTACATTTAAAAATCACCACATGGAAAGATATGTACCTATATAGCATTTTGATATTTAAGACCAAGAAATTATATATTTAATGTTACTGCAACATTAATAATTTGTCATTATTTAAAATACTATAAAACCTCCCAATATTTTACATAATAGGTATATACAGTATCAAGAAGTAATTATAATCTAATCATGTGCATATGAAATTTTAACTATTATATTGATTGATCGATGATGCATATTCAAATAAACTAATAGGATATTATGAACAAGTACACTTTTCCCTGCAAAGTTGTTCAACATGAGGTTACACTAAAAATAATATAATGGATTGGTGAGTATGAGTTATTTAACAAATGTAATAGAGATAGATTTTCACATCCACTTCTGATTAATAATTCTTAGTAGCATTGGTTTAAGATGATAAAAATATGGCTGCTATTACTACCAATAATCAATATTCTTCTAGAAGATTTAATTCATCATCAGTGAAATATTTTGACAGGTAGTAGAATATTGCAAAAGAAATGCCTTAAACTCTGCTGCATGTCATTTCAGAAAGATGTCTTTCTGAATAACTGACTCAATTGCTTAAAGAATGAACTTTTTGCCATTTTTTTAAATCTGAATTCCTCAGCGCTATTTTTGCACTTAGCTGGGCACACTCAATGGTTACAAGATGTATGCAGCCATAATGGGCATCATCAACAACTTTTTGTTCCAGGATCTTCCCATGGACTGTGCTTTCAGTGTCATTAATTGCCCGCATCTAAATAATTTGCTGCAAAGGGAGTGAGAACACTGTGATTTGCTTACAGTAATCTGAGTGCTTCTGTAGAGCTTAAAGAAATGATGTTTTACAGAAGTTGCATTTCTATCAGCATGAAAGAAATATTAGAGAGATAAGGCGGAATGCCACACTGAGGTAATAGAATTAATAGAGGAAAATAAATGAAAAAAAATAGGAATTTATTTATAATAAAATAATCAACTTTAGTTTCATATAATCAATGAATAATTATGAATTAAAAGGAGCTATAAAGCTGTCTCTCTATATAAGATCAGTACGAATTTATTACTTCCATATATACCACCAATAAATAAAAAAGCATAAATATAGACTGAAAATAAACAAGAATAAGTGTCCAAATAAAAAATCTAGAATACTATACAATTTTATTGAAAGTCTTACATAGGATTGAGATGAATAATATTGTACTGCTAAATATGAGGATATGACATTGCAAAATTTTGAGTTATAAATTCAATAAAGTTTTCAAAAACCAGGGACAGAAAAATTGTACCCATTTAGCAACGTTCCCTTACTATTAATCTAGCAGTGTAAATAAAAAAATGGATTAGTAGTATATGAATAAGATGATCAGTTAGTATACACATCTGCCATTCAATTAGTGAGAAGTATTTAGTATATGGAATTAGGTTAACTAACCTTTGCTTTAAAATAAATTAATTTGTATATTCATCCCAAACCATGCACAAAGTAGCTAAGATAAAATAAATCACATAAAAATTAGACAAAATAAACTGCAACTTGCAAGTTACAGAATACAAAAAACTGTGGTCAAATAACACAAATTTTTATGATTGAAAAAGTTTCCCTAAGCGATACACATATCTAGAAATAATGTAAAAATAAAAAATTTGTTGTTTTGCCAAAATATTTCTTCTTAGTATGCAGATTTCCCAAGCACTCCCTTAAGACTATGAAATTCAAAGTCTAACGCTAAATTCTTGCCACCAAGTCTAACGCTTCTGTCTTCAGCAACAAATCCACGTTTAAATAGTAGCTTTTGATAGGTCTAGAGGCTTGGTCCTATTTTCAGGTTTCTAATATTTCGATTGATGAATGGTGATATCATTTAAGTTAATTACTTTAGATGCTTCCTTCTCCCCTCCCTCTTCCTCCTAAACTTCTGTCTTTGATTTTGGAAGTGTTACCAGATGGCCTGGAGAGCCAGATTAGCATTGTGGTCATTGACATTTTTTCTGAGACATGAGCATAAAGACTATTCTTTCAGTTTTCTAAAAGATTTATAACTACCAAATTCATTGCATTCAATCCCTTTCTGCTAATGAAGTGGTTGGCAGAACACAAGTGTTCTGTCAGAAACTATGAAACATTATCTGAAGGCAGCAGAGAAGCTGAGCCTAGGGTACAATAGAGAAGTAGACTCCAGAAAGGGGTAAACCTTTCAATGGAGAGCTGAGTTTCTGCAGCTGTCTTTATTACACGTTCAACTAGGAGACTGACAATTTAGACTTTGCATCCACAAATAACTCCGTGGGATATGAAACAAACCACGAGAGTCTTTGACAAAGACTTGAGGACTCTCAAGCACACTGCTGCCTTTCTTCATAGTATTTACCCAATCCTCAGTTACAGGACAGAGGAAAACAGAGCAGAGAACTGCTGAAAGGCAGAACTGAGATTGACGGGCAAGGTGTTGAGAGAAATACTAGATTTCAGGACCTGCTCAAGTGAGAGTCTTTGTAAAAACATGCTTTCAGTTGAAAACCTTGGTGGGTCATGAGAAAATCAGAAGTATACATAGATTTTTGAAGGCTATAATCCATCTTTGAATTAACATACCCACTCATGAGATTCAGATCTAGTCCCTGTATATTGGACACAGCAAAGGACAGTGATTGTGATTTTGTAGACAATATATAAAATCATTCTATTTGTTTAGCATATAGAAAAGTAAGTCCTCTAGGAAGAAAAATAATTATCTGGCATCACTGTGATTATTTAAACAGAATCTTTGACATTTATAAAACTGGAAGATATTGCAGAAAATAAGACCTCATGACTAAAACCAAAGAAGCAGAAAACAAATGTGATTAAAAAGCAATAGAGAAAAAAACTATGCATATATGTGTGTATATATATATATATATATATATATATATATACATATACATACACACATTCATGGCTGTCATACTGCATCATATTCACAGTTATTGAAATTAAGGCAGGAAATTATGGTGGAAGGCTTTATAAAATTCTACCATATTCATTAATATACTTTCAGAAATATACTGGTAATTTTAAAAAATGATTTCTTAATTACAATATATTTGCCATAATTCTAGACATCTGCAATACTCATATCATCACTAAACTTGCACATGTTCTTTAGGGAAATAAGATGATAGAACTTATCATGATAGAAAGTATGCTTTTAAAATAATTTCCAAGTAAATGAGTGCTTGTTTAGAATAATAGTAGTGTTAATGAAAAAAATGAAAATGCTGCTAATGCTAGCAATGTTGCTGTTTAAAACTTGATCCTTTACACCAGACACCAGTCCAAGTATTTTATAAGCATTAATTTAATAAGTCTCAACATTAAACTAATGATCTGGGTACTTTGATTATCTTCCTTTTATATACAAAGTAGTTATAGAAAATAGAAATTAGGTAACTGACTCTAACTATCTCAGTATATAATTTCAGCACGCAACTGAAGCAGTTACATTTTCTGATAAAATAAGCATATTTTCTGCCAATTTGAGTAATTGACTCTATCCTAGGTGGTTCTGCTACATGAGCATTATCTATTCAATATGGATTTTTAATTAGGAACTTCTGGTCACATCCTATGCATAAACAGATGTATATTTTGCATTATATTCAATTTTAAGGAAGAAGATGTGATTTTCAAGTCAATGATTTCATATAAAGTAGTTTCTGATTGTGCTACATATGGGTGCATTAATATAAAATGTAACTTCTGTGGTAACAATGCAAATTTCCCATGAAATGTATATTTTATAGACATACAAATCAAAGTGTTGACATGTGAAAATCATGACATTACAAAGCAGTTTTAGATTCTGACATAGAAATTTAATAAAACTATATATTCAAAATAAAAACATGAGAGAAGTCTTGTAACATTTAATTATAGTGGAGATTGCATCATAAAAATCTTGGGTCTGCTAGAGCAGCTGATGTAAAGCATCTACATTTAATGTTTTCCTCCAGACTCTTCAACAATTACACCATCATGAGCATACTTGTAGGCCATAGCTTAGGGCGCAGATTAGTTCATTAAAAAGAGCTGTAATCACTGCATAATTTCAAAAATATTATTTGAATCATTTCATAACTCATACTATGAGAATAATGGGTAGTTTAACAATGAATTCACAAGTGTTCTTATCAAGGTACAATCAGGAAGAAAGAACAATCCTAGTAATTTCCAAAAGAGATAATTATACTGCAGGTATTTAATTACACAATTATTGGATGACTGAAGGAATAAAAAATAGATGCTGAGATGACCCAGTTATGAATATCTGTAGAAACAAATATTATACCTAAATCAAAGGAAAAAGAATGATGAAAGAGGAATTCATATGAAACTTAAGTAGAGGGCCTCATAAAATTTGAGGTTGGAAAGTCTCCATATTATTTGTGCTCAAACGTGGAAGAGAAATACAGTTCATGCTGTAGCTGCTTAAGGTCAGAACACCTTCCTATGCTCAGATTACATATCAAACATTCTGTTTTCCATTGTATATACATGACATCTTTTTTTATCCACTCATCTGTCAAAGGACAATTAGGTGTTTTTTCTAGAATTGTTTATTGCAATAATGATGCAATGAACACAGGAGTGTGTATATCATTTCAAATTAGAGTTTTCATATTCTTTGTATAAATGCCCAGAAGTGGCTTCATCATATTGTATTTCTATTCTTATGTTTTGAGGGATCTCCATAACATATTCTACAGTGGCTGCACCTTTTATAATTCCATCAAAATGTATGAGGGTACTTCACTCAGCTATAATATGTAATATAATGTAATGCAATATATTATAATATGACAAAATAAAATAAATATAATATCATATAATGTAATATAGATATAGATATGCAATCTTTCCATTTGTCACAGCTTGATAGACTTTGATATTATGTTAGGTGAAATAAATCAGGATAAAGACAAATGCCATATTATTTTATTCATATGCAAAATATAAAGAAACAATGCAAAGCAAACAAACAAAAAGACTCAGATAGAACACAGGGGAGTTTACCAGAGGGTTGAGGGGTGGGTAAAACGGGTAAAGAGGGACAACTGTATGATCATGGATCGAAACTAGATTTTAATCAATACATGACCAAGTATACAGATGCCAAATATAATACTGTAGAACTGAAATGTATATAATTTTATACATCAATATCATCTCAATAAGAATTATCAATAATAAGGCATTCTGCTTTGTGTTCTTTCTTGAAATTTATGATCAATGAGAGTCCATTTAGGCAATCCCTCTTTTATATTCCCTTTTTCCATTCTGATAAAATAGAAAATTTCAGTTCCAATTTAACTAAACTGTTGTTATATAGCCTTCTATATATATCTATATATCTATATATATAGATATATTTGCATGTATTCATATATATATAAAGTCTAAGTCAACAGAGATTAAAGTCAATTATAGATTAAATACAGTTTAGAGGGTAAATTATTTGAAAACCATAGACAACATTCGAATTATTAAGCTAATGAAATAGAATGGAACAACTTTCATTTTAAAAACTTATTTCCAAATGCGTTCATTTCTGGTTATGGGAGAGGCACCATTGATGAGTACCTGATTCAGATGATATATTCTATTCTCTAATGTGGCATCACAATGCCATTGTAGCTGATTCCCTCCAGCAGTATCATAATTGACTACTGAATGGAAAATTCCACTGTTACAAAAGTCTACCTAATTTGTTATGACAAGGTAGCAAACTAACACAAATGAAACTATTAACAGCACACAATTTACTTTGTTGGAAAATGAGTTCTCTATTCAGATGATTGTGTGGAATACTGTGGCCAAATACTTCCCTTGGCAAGTTTAGAGATAGTTTTCCTGGTTTTAGACTTAAAAGCTAGATAGGCAACCAAACCTCTGCTGGTGCCTCAGGTTGGCTAAACCACAAAAAAGTCAAGGAGTAGGCAAGGAATCCATTGATATGACGAGTAAGCATGAGTCTCCTAAAACATAAAATAATATAATTAAGGGTAGAGAATAATCTGTAAAGTCTACTGAAGAATAGTCATCAAACCATAATTTTTTTAGAGGACTTAAATAAAAGAAGTAAGCATTATTGAAATATTAAAGGTAGTCTCTCTTCCTTATGATGAATTCTTTCCATTGTGTGTGTATGCATTGTTTTATACTTCTCTATTTTTTCATATTAATTACTTGTTTATATACTATTCCATAATATTTTCCTCTACTCAGTTATGTTAATAGGAAATTATTATGCTAATTCAAATAGATCTAGCATCTTATTATTAATTCTTATACATTATGATATTTTGAAAAATAATACATTTTATTTATCAGTTTTCTGACTTAAGCAGTTTTCACCTGTAAATATCTTTCTCTGTCTCATTTAATACAGTGAGAGTGACTTTAAAGGTAACATCTGTCATAGACTACCTCAATCTCTTTATGTTTTAAATTTTACTAATATTGCCAATTTGGTTTTGAAAGTAGTTGCAACAAATTTCAACCCCACTTAGCAATTTAAGATAGTTCCATTTCAATCAAACCTTGGTTTCATTATGAATTCTTAATATTTGTCAATATTTGCCAGATTGATTTAGTATTTTTATTTTATCTACTAACTTACTAGAAAAAGTGATATGTCATTTTTTTGGATATCTATTCACTTAATTTTAAAAGTGACTCATACCTTCAAGTATCATCCTTAGATTGGAGATGTAACAGTGAAACAAAAAAGTCACAAATAAAGAGCTGACATTTATTTAAGGTGGACTATATAATTTATGAAATGAATAAGTGACACACATACTATAAACTGATCACTGAGAGTAGGTGGAGAGACAATGCAATTTGATTGGAGAGAAAGACTACAATGAAACATAATTTTTGAGCTAAGTTGAATAATTTGAAGAATATATCATAAGCTCATCATTGTAAATGTGTGTGTTCACATGTGTAAGCATTTTTAGTCCATCTATTAAAATATATTGCTGTCATAGAATCCAGTATTTTAAGCTTACAGTCTTAATTTCAAGATGCTTTACAAAATTAATAATGATCAATTTCATTTCACTCAACAGTGTATTATACTACATCCACAAAACTATTCATTTTAAATTTGTATCTGCATTCATTCCCAAGGGTTGCCACACATATAACAGAAAAATATTTTCCAACAGTTCTAGGTCTAGAAGTTCAAGATTAAGGTGTTAGAAGGTTTGGATTCTGTCCATACTTTTCTTCTTGTCTTACAGGTGGCTGCCTTCTCTCTGTGTTCACACTTTATCTCTTCTCTGGTTCACATACATTTGTCTCCACAGTTCTCCTTCTAATAAGGATGCTTATAAGTTTGCATTAGGGTCCACTTTAAAAACTTTACTTTAACTTAATTACCTTTTGCAAGACCTTCTCTCCACATACAGCTGCATTTTGAGTACTAGATGTTAATGTTTCAACATAAGATTGGGAGGAGGACAATTCAACTTATAATTATATTCTTACTGAACTTTTGCATCCACAATCCTAGTGAGTGTTTTGCAACCAGCCCAGATGTATCAACTATCACCTCATTCAGGATGTTTTAAACCCCCAATTTGGAAACCCCCCAAATATTTAAAAAATAATTCTCTTCAAAATCTCTTTTATGTGTGTGTAGAACTTCAAAAACTGTTTACATACATATGAAAGAATAAAATAACAGAAGAACTATGATAGGCAAGATAATGTTTTTCCCCAAATATTCACATCCTAATTCCCAGAACTTGTGAATGTTACCCAATATAATAAGAGACCTTGTATATTTAATTAAATATCTTAATTGACTGGATTATTCTAGATCATTCGGGGAGATTCAATCTAATCACATGAGTTTTAAAAGTGATCTATGTCTGGCTGAGATCAATGGATGTAACAATAAAAAAAGAATCAGACAGATGCTAAGTTTCTGATTTTGAAGACAGAGAAAGAGGGCCACAAGGCAAAGAACACACAGCTTCTAAAAAGGCTCATGTATTGACTATGTAAAACTCATTGAATCTTCATAGCCTTTATCAAAATTTTAACTTATATTCAGAGCAGTCCATGTACTAGATGTTATTATTTTCTCCTATTACATAGACAAGATTAAGGGGGCACACATGAGCTATATTATTCACCTAGGGTAACAGATTATAATTGTGAAAACGGCATTTCAAAAACAGTTATGATTTCAATTCTTGAGATTTTTTAATGTTTAATTTTATTGAAGAGCTATTGCATTAAAACATTAAATAACTTTAAGATGTACCTCATAGTAGATCATAATTATGAATGTAAGTAGCAAATTAAATTAAAGTTGATAATCACCAGTAAAGCTATGAAAACATATAGCTTTTCCTTAAGAATACAGAAAACCGAAGACTTGAAATCAGTGATGATTTTCGCTTATCTATAATCTTAGTACATGTTATTTTACTTACCTGTAGGGTAGAGGATTCCGGAAAATAAAAAAACCACAAAGAATATGGAACATTCTTATGATCGAAGTACTAGTTTTAGAGCATATCTAAAAGAATAATTTATCTGATTATGTGACAAATGCTCGAAATTCATAAAACAATAATAGGCTATCTTATTAATAAAATATGGGTTTAAAGGGAAATACAGTATGAAAAGGGAATAGTGAAAAGTCTTTCATTCGATCTCCAGAACTCATACTACTTAAAATCAAGACAAGATTAAAATATGATACATTTTTCTTGGACAGAATTTTCCTAAATTTAGTAGGCAGCAAACCTAAACTAAAGAAATTCAAAAAAGGAAAATGTGGACAGTAAGATTCAAAATCAGTCAATATTAATATAGCACATCTAAATTGCATTAAAAATCATTCAGTGATATAAATAGTAATTAAGATTAAAGATTAATTTAATCATCTGTCATTTAAATAATATTTTTCTATAACATTTTCATGTACATATGTAGAAACTGGAAGATAAGTATAATCAACATAAGCAAAATAAAAGATACTCATGTTGAAATTTAATAATTTCTTTGAAAGTATATTACTCTAATTTCTTGATGAAAGTAATTTTTCCCAAATTAATATTATCTCTAATATGTCACATATGCTATATATACTATCTATTCTTGTTAAAGGTATTTGTAGTCTTATTAAAGTTATATTCATTTATTTAGCATGAAAATCAAAATTTGTACATTACAGAAACTGTAGGATTTTTAGGGAAAGAAAATAATGAGTTAAAAGTGAAACATACTGAATTTTACCTCTAGACAAGATTAAGTAAAAGGGACCAAATCAGCAAACCACATGAAAAGAATGAAATATCCAGACAAATAATTGAGACAACAGTTTTCAGATATTGATCAGCAAACTGCTCAGAACAATGGTGTCTAAGAGAGGGAATACAACTGAGGGATCTACTTCTTTTGCTTAAAGGAAGAGTCCAGGCCACAATGCAGGCAGGAGGAATTATACTGGAACTGGTGTTTCTGACATGAGACAAGGCTGTGCTATAGGCTGAGTTTCCAAGACAAAGAAGACATAGAGTCCAGAGAGCTGTTGTTTTACAATCAGCTCTTCAAGAGAGTACAGGTAAGTGTGTGCACCTTAACCCTAGACAGATAAAGAATCACTCAGGGAGTGAAGTAAACATTGATTATCGATTAGGCCTGAATACAGGTCAGGTTCACACTAGTCACCTTGAAAAGTCTTGTTTAAATTACATAGAAAAGGTTCACAAGCGGTTATTACACAGGTAGTGGAGGAAAATTAATCCTAGACTACAAATCTTCAAATTTCCTGGCATAAAAAGAAAGAAAAGATACATATATATGTACATATATAAATATATATGTGCACACATATATAGGCACATATATATGCATACATACACATACATATATTTAGTATATAGTATAAAATTAATAAAGCATTTTTCAATTCTACAGTCAGTGCTTTTTAAATATTTAAATAATGATGATTTCCATAAGATGTTATTGTCCTTCATAGCACACATGCATCTTCTCTTGTGAAAGTCCAACTTGTCTTCTTTTCTACTCACCAAATCCACTTGTCTTTTCAGAAATCTTGACTTTTTTTTGTTTACTGCTTAATGTTGCTGTTTCATTTGAAAGACTTCTTTTTCTAATTGCATAATAGTCACATATACTTTATATATGTATGTTATCTATATAGCCAAAATGAGACTATATGATCAAAAGATGCAGGCACAGAAATGACTAGGATGCTAAATTTGTGTATAAAGGCATTAAGTTATTAAGATAGAATCCATTAGTTAAAGAGTATAAGAGAAATAACATATGCCATTTAGAAACACAGAAAACATGAAAAACAATTATACTTTGCAAATAAGAAAAATACAATAGATGAGATGAAAATCACATTGGATTAGATGAACAATTGTTTAGACACTGCATGAAAATAAATAGTAAATTGGAAGACATATCAATACAGTTTAAAAAGAACTAAACATCAACAAAGGATCAGTAACATATGGAAATGGTTCAAATGCGTAAAGAGTGAATCTAAGTCTATAGGAATAGAGACATGGCAAAAGTATTTGAAGAGAACGCTGAATTTTTTCCAGATTTAATAGAAACTATAAACTCACAGATTCAATCAAAACAAAGCACAAAAAAACAAAAAAAGAAAACTTGCTACAATCCTTATAATAATATCAAACACTAGTAATAAAAGTGTCTTAAGAAGAGTAATAAAGAATATCAGGAAAGGAAAGGAAGGAGAGAGGGAAGGAAGGAGAGAAAGAGGGAGGGAGGAGGGAGGAAGGAAGAAAGGAAGAAAGGAAGGGAGGAAAGGAAGGGATAAAGCATGAAAGCGAGTAGGAAATTAGAAACAAAGGAGCAGGTAGATAGTTGGACAGAGATGCAATATGGATGATTTTATGGCTTGGGGTTAAATAAGGAAGATCAGAAATTACAAAGCATGTAGCTTCCCTCATGAAGGAAGATTAAGAAAGGGGAAATAAACATGCAAATTCCTTACATTATCAGTTCTGAGGTACTCTCAGTATACCAATTTTTTCATTAAACTAATTTTTTTTTTTTTTTTTTCCTGGAGAGAAATATTTCCATTCCTTGGTCACGAGCTAAAACCTGATTACATTGAGAACAGTTTCCTCTGGTTGAGTGAAGTGACAACAGCAGGAAGACCTTATCTGCGATAGCAACTTTATTTATAGTAGCCAAGAACTAACAACGTGTTGATGGACAGGTGAATGGAGAGATGATTTTAGTATATACATACAATACAGTATTTCCTGAAAATACGAAAGAACACATTCTTATTATTCACAACTACACAGCGTTAAAATTAAATACAAAATGGGGGCTGGCCTTGAAAATCCCTAAGCAGACAATATCATTTAAGTCAAATAAATATAACCAAATCTAGTTGACTTTATGAATACATATGAACTTTAGATTATTTCTTACAAATATGTCTAATAATCTTAAAAAAACTTTTCATCTTCATAAAAATTGGACAAGATGATAATTTTTTAACTAATCCCTACCATTTGGAACTATCATTGTAATACTTTCTCACTATAAAAGTTCATCAACTTCCTTATTTTCACTTTATAAACCATCTTATAATGTCATTCTCCAGAGTTTCAGATCATTTTTGAAAGCTCCCAACTTAAAACTTGTTCATTTATGTACAACAAAGAACTACTAAATACTATTTATTGATTTGGTGATTTTAACTTTGCTATTTCTGGATTTTTGACAATGGATTTGTCTTAAAATAATTAAGGTCTGTGAAAGTAGACAAATGAAAGTATATACTATGAGATTATGTTTATAAAATTTTTTTGAAAATACAAGTAAATCTATATTGATGGAAAGCAACTAAGTGATTGTCTAGTGATGAAGAGGTAAGAGAAATATAGGAGGAAAGGTTTACAAGGAGGAAGCCATGTAAATGTGCATTATTTCCATTCTGCTAATGGTGAAAAGGTTCATAGGAAGGCAAAATATCTAATTTTATGCTTTAAAAATCAGCAACAGTATCCAAAAATGATTTAAAAGTCACACACACATAAAATATACCTAGTTATATAACTGCTCTAATGATAAACAAAATATGGCATATATATGCATATATGCATTATTGAATGTTAACACATATGTGATTCAGTCTCGTGATTTCAGATGTCACCTTCGCCAAGTACATCTATTAAACTTAGAGAGGTTATAAATATTGTCCTCATATGTAAAATGGGAATATATAATCTATTTCATAGAGTTGTCCTAATACCACTAATTTTAATATCTATCATCACAATTGCAAATTAATAAATATTTTTCTGAAATGTAATTTTTGAAGATTACAGTCTCTTCCCTGATAGGAACATATAATAATCTCATCAATACACGTCCATTTTGTGCTACTTGCTTTAATTTTCCATGAACAAGTTTGTGATCTTTATACACAGCAATGCTCAGTTTCTAATGATGACTTAGTATATCTTTAAGCCTAAGAGTATCCATTTCTCCCTCTTTTTTACATTTATCACTACTGTCCATACCATCATAGATTATTATTTTAGTATTAACATAACAGAAAGATCAATATTTTAAATACCTATTTCATTCTTTGCTTACAAACGTCAAATATTTTTCTATTGAAGTAAATATAAAAGTCAAATTTCTCAATCAACATTTTGCTCCAGGGTGTTAGAGTAGCTGGTGTAGAAAGTGCTATGCCAACAACTAGAAATGTTGGATAAATTGCACAATTGCTTAAGAAATTTTTTAAATTCTGAAGCAACATATATTAGAAGCACAGACTTAGAAGAAAAAACTTGAAAAGGAAAAGAACTTCAAATTTCTTTTCCTGAGTTATTCATCAGTTTGAAGGACAGAGCTGAATTTTGTTGAACCCTGTTAACTTACTTTCATGTCATATATTTTTTAATTTAATAAACCATCTCTATTTGTACTGTAAGGATACTTTCAGTTTTATCTATATTCTCGTCAAAATATTGAATATTAGCTAAACGAAGAAAAATTAAAAAATTAATATTGAAGATTAAACAGTCTTAATTAATTGGCACAATGCACAGTTACAAATTCCAGTCCTATTGCTCTTACAGAAAAAGAACAATTACATTTTCTCTGGATATGAACAAAGACTAAAGATAGAGCAAATAATTAATTGGAATAAGCATTAAACATCATGTTCCCTACTTAAGAGGAGGAGCAAAATGATGATTATTTTTCTTGGTAGATGAACAAGTAAGAGAGATTTGAATACCAATTAACTCCTGACCATTCGGTCAGAATAGAGTTCATTAAGTGTTTCCCTAGCATACAATTCACAGTACTTCAGGTTGGAATGAGGCATTTTCTTTGAATATTTGGGTCCTTAATATATGATTTAAATAAGTTATTGAAAAAGGAAAGTGATTCAATTTTGAATAAATTTGCACATTTTAAGAATATTAAATATATATATGTAAAACATAGATAAACTGACTTTAAAACAATATTAGCAGGCATGCCTTTGTGGTCTAGCAGATAAGGCCACTGTACATAGCCCACATATATCCAAGGACCTGGGTTTGAGACCCAGGACTGAAGAAAGAACCATAATGAACCATAATGAACAAATAAATAAAATAATTTCTTGCTTCTCTCTCTTTCTACCTGTCTGCCTACTCATCTTCATTCTTTCCTGCACCTTTCCTTTAAAAAAAACAAGAACAAAAAAAATAGACATTTGTCTCAACTTTAAATTTGTTTCATGGCAATCCTAATAAATATTGTTTTTTATTTATAGTTAAGTATATACTCAAATATGCTCCTGTAGTACATAATTTACATATCCTTCATGAAATCCTATAAATTCTCTAGTAAATTAGCAAACATAAGAAATGACAGCTGATTGTTCAGTGAATAAATTATTCACCAGTAGTTTACTGAGTATCTTTCATCTACACAGCAGATGATGGACACTATTATGATGAAAAAGGAACTTCTGTCAGGATATTTAGCATTCATTTCATATCTCAGAAAAAGGACACACTAAGAACTGTAAATTCTACAAGACAGTATACAAGTGAAAAACACATTTTATTGTTAAAAAGAGGCTAGAAGATGTACATTTAGAGACTAGAAGATGAATGAGCACTGTACAACTTCTACAGGCTTCAATTCAAAGAGCTACAACTTGAAAAGCAGGATAGAAGTTGGTAAGAAAGATGAGAAATGGAGAACAAACAAGCAAAAAACCCCATCAAAGGCAAATTCAAGCACAATGACTTCCTGTGACAGAAAACACTGAACTAATGAGGAAAGAAAGCATGCACTTAATGAACTCTATTGATGGGAAAGAAAGGAATAAATATATGTATATGTATAAATGCTGATACATTCAACAAAGAGTAACTTTATTATTCTTCTCACAAGTGAATTGGAGGCTGTATAAAAGAATGTTTACTGGAATCAGAGATCAAATTCAGATAATTAGCAAATGTTAGCAATATGACTCAATTTGCTATGACTTCCTCCATCAAAACTGTTAAAGCCAAATCAATGTCTCTGACCTTTTTTCTCTTTGCTTCTGTTTTCCTCTTCTCCTGCTCTTCTCTCACTAATGCTCATTTTGTGCTAATTCTTAGGGCTCATGTGATTTAAAGGCTCACCTGAAAAATCCACGACTATCACAATTTTGAGGTCACTTAGTTACATCTGCAAAACTGCTTCAGAGAAGTACCTAAAATACTATTTGATTGATAAAGGAAGAGATTTTGGGGAAAACCTTTAGCATTCTGCCTGTTAAACTCTAATTGATAGCTGCTAATATATTTATTTAGAAAATCTAAAATTTAATCTCCTATAATTGAAGTGTTAGGTTATTCTCAAAATTGTATATGATCATAGACCGAGTTAAGTAGGAGTGAGGTTCTAAATGCTGTACATTTAAACACTTGCCTGTATGATGATTTTGAGAAAGTCAATTACAGCTATTGTTTAAATAAATCCAAGAGGTTTACCTAGTGGAAATAATTTTAGATTCATGAGCTTCCTGAGTTCAAGTGATGTAGAACTCGTGAAGCAGTAAATTAGAAAAAAAGAAAATACTCTTGTACATCTACTTTGAAATACGTAATAATAAATAAAAAGGTAAAATCAGTTCAAATCTTCTCAAAAAAACCTTTTATCAATTATGATATTTATTTATATAGCTGTATATTCAACTGCTAAACTTTTCTCTAAATATATATTATGATTTAATAACATGAATTATAATAAGCATGAGGAAATAAAATACATCCGAACACTCACTAATTTGTAGGTTTATGTTCTAATAACATCATATTTTCTTTATTACATGTTGAATTCTTATTACCTAAAGATAGACTATAATAATAAACATATATCATAATGTATTGTGATGTTTGTCTCATATCTTATAGCAGGTGTTTCAAAATATTTTGGTCTATGAACCCTTTCATTTTCTTAAATATTATTGAAAACCCAAAACTCAAAGCTCATTTGCCTATCTTGACTATATTTGCCAAATTTACCAATTAAGAAAATGTAAGCATTTATCATTAATTCAATAATAGAAAAAAAACATTATTACATTATACAAATAATTATTAAATTACAACGGTATTTAAAAAATAAATGAACTTCAGTCAAATTAGCATCGTTTTATGCTTTTGCATATCCCTGCATTAAGAGGCTAATAAAAAAAGTTTGATTTTAATATTGGTTTCTACCCATAGTATGTTACAATATACTTTTTAGGGAAATATATGTGAAAGTATGGTCTTACATACATACATATTCATGCAATATACAGTTGCCAAAAAAGGGGGCTCTTGCAGACTTCCTGAGAAGTACCAGAATTCTCAAGATTCTATGGCCCACATTTTGAGAATTCCTGCTTGAGAAAAAAATTGAAATAAAAGAAACTATAGATACATATTAATACTTATTGAGCATATATATTTTTTTCTTTTTCTATTTCCAGCTGTGATATAAGATAAAATAGTGGAGACTGGATACTTGTGATTCAATATATGATTAAGATCAATGTAGTGATATCCAGGATTGAAGGAGATGTTGACTACCAAGAAATGATGGAACTGCTCTCAATTGATGGCCGTGGGAATATATAACTATATTTTTGTCAAAGCATAAAATTGGACAGGACAAAGAATAAACTTTACTCTGCATAGTGGGGAGGAAAAGCAAAAAATCAACTAGTCAGGAGATTAGAGATTAAATGTGGCCTATTTCACTAAAGAGAGGAAGGAAAAAGTAACTGACATATATGCTCCTAGGAAATATTGCTTTGACTGCATGCTCTATAAATGTGTAAAGAAATATTTCCATGTACCTATCTATTTGGAGATCTTTGAACAAAAATATATTGGGACCTGAGGTAAAGGTCATGGTTTGGACTTTAAGTGTTCATGATTTAAGTGTTCAAGAGTGAGAGATTTCCAGAGAAAGTATTCATTCATCTCTAAACTATTTGCATTTCAAAAGGCTGTGAGCCTCTGAGACATTTGTCTGCATTCTAAAGGAATGTTTGCATACATACAACGGATGGGGGAATGAAGATTTTCTCCTCTTTTTCACATTCAAAGGTTTAATTTCACCAAGAAGCCAATATAGGAGCCAACTGACTCCTATGGAAGTCTTTTCACAGACACACTGCATGCAGATGATTCCTTCTGCAGGAAATAAAAAAGCTAGTAGAGTGACACCTACAATTCATGTAGCTAAGACACACTCTGGCCATAAATCCCAGCTCTGGCACAGCATCACATAATCAGGAGAAATCCCAACTTCCAACTTCTCCTGAATGAATACAGGCTTTGGACCAAATACAGTTTCCCAAATGTTCAGGTTGCTTAGTACCCTAACTCTTTCACCTGAAGAATGTCACCCCTCCCAGCACCTAGCTCCCATAGTCAAGGAAGTATGCATACATGGGAAGTACAGGATTATAGAAAACAGAGAAGCAGTTGTTAAACCAGTGTACAAGTGTTCCCCCTGGCAAATTCTCCCCAACTCTGTATTGTCAACTCAATGGAGAGGAAGTAGGGAAAACAACCAACTCCCAATTTCTTTCTGAAAGGATCTGACTGCCTACTCTCCTAGCTGCTCAACGTGGGGTATTGAAGTCCCCCACTACTGCACTATTTTTTTCTCCCTTCAGATTTGCTAGTATTTGCTTAATATACTTAAGATACTCTAATGCTGAAAGGGAAAAAAAATTGAGTTGAAATAAATAAACTAGAGAGACAGTAGAAAAGAGCAATAAAATTGAGATTTTTTTTTAAAAAAATTAACAAATCTTTAGCTAGACTAGCAAAAAAAGGAGATGACTTAAAATCAGAGGAGACATTGAAATGAAAGAGGAGATAAAAAAAATTGATAACATAAGAATACATATTCATGAGACTATTATGAACATTTATATAGTAATAAATCAATATGGAAAAGAGTATGGAGGTGCCTTGAGAAATTAAAGAAAGAACTACCATATGATCTAGCAATCCCACTTCTGGGTATTTTCTCAAAGACAAAGAAAGTCTTAACTCAAAAAAAAAAAAAATACACTTCATGTTCATTACAGCATTATTTACAATATTCAACATACAGAAACAATCTCAGTGTCCACTGATAGATTGACTGGATAAAGAAAATGTGGCATGCACACCCAAATGAATATTATCCAGTTTCTTAAAGACAATTCTTCCATTTTTGACAGTATGGATCGAGCTCTAGGACATTATACCAAGTGAAACAAACCAGAGGAAGAAATGTAAATCCTGGGTGGTGTCACTTGCATATGTACGTACATGTAGTCTAACTTGTAGAAACAGACTAGAGTGATGGTTATTAGGTAGTTGTCAGGGCTGCAGGCGGGTGGGGAGGATGAGAAAAAATAGGCAAATGGTACAAGCTGTAAGTTATATAATGAGAAATGTATTTTGTGGTGACTATAGTAGATAATATTGCATAATTGAAATTTGCTGAGAGAACAATTTCAGTGTTAGCTCCAAAAAAACAAAAAAAGATTATGCAAAATGATAAAACATTAATTCAATTTTAGAATTCTTTTCATAATATTTATGTATATCAAATCATCATGCTTTCAATATATTACTATTTCATTTATCAATTACATCTCAACAAATACAAAATAAATTAGAAAGTTCATACTGTGGGTATTGCTCTTTTGTGATGCAATTATCACATCACTCTGAAAGGAAAGATAGATCATGGGACAGTGATATTACTGTGACTGTAAGTTACATAATGCTCCTGATTCAGAAATAGAATACAACGTTTCAGAATAATTAAATAAATATGAATATTTAAACTTTAGTAAGTTTAAGAAGACGACAATATTTGTTTAAACAAATTGCTGTAATTATTAAATTTGCTTTGGCAAGAGTGCAATTTAGCAATTATAAAACTATACATATGTACATGGTTTAAAAATAAGTGAATACATTGCAAACAGTGGTCATCCTGGAAAACAATTTGCAAATGAACAATGAAACCCTGTGGTGATGGTTAAAGTTGCCTGTATCAGAATGAGCTCATTTATTTTAACTGCATCTGTTTAAGTAGATAAATTTTAGATGACAGATGATAGAGAGATAAGGGAAAAGGAGAAATGAAGGAGTGGAAAGAGCAGGGAGAGACGAGTAAGGGAGGGAAGGGGAAAGGAGAGAAGACTAACAGACATCACAGTGATCAGGATCCCTATACACATTTCTTAGTGATAATGTAATAAAACAAGTTACTAATTAATAAATATCTGTTTGAGTACTTAACATCATCATAGTCTATAAAGTTAGAATAAGGTTAATGTAAAGAAAATATAATTAATAAAGTTAGTATATGAAAAATATAACCTATACTAAAATGAATCAATATATTTAACAGTAAGTTATACAATACCATGAAACTTACTCTAAATAAGTTGTCAAAAATCATCACTTTGATACAATCTTGTGGAGTAGCAGTTAGGGTAATTGTCTCCAAAGGAGCCAGGCCACATATCCCAGGTCTGAGTCCCAGGTCCAGGGGTAAACAACCAGGGCAAACAATTAAATGAAAATAAAATAAATTGCTTCTTCCTCTTCCCTTCTTGCTTGCCTGCCTACTCACCATCTTTGCTGCCCACACCTTTCCTTAAAACAAAAAAACAAAAACAAAAATAATCACCTCATGAGCTCAGTTTCTCCTTGATATGTTTTGTAGAGTACTGTTTGCATGTACAAAATGGTCAAAAAGGCATCTTTTCTACATTTCACTAAACTAAAATATATTATAAGTTTTCTAAACTTTGCTTTTGCTTATGTAAGTTTATTTTGAATAAGGTAGTAAAATTGATATACGGTGTTTTCTCATATTGTTTACCTTTCCTTATTCATTAACTAAATTGTTATATATACCGTGTTTTCTCATATTGTTTACCTTTTCCTATTCATTAACTAACTTGTTATATATCAAATCTGAAAAGCAAGTAAAACAGCTACATCTTTCTCTCTCCCATAAAAACACTATATCAGCAAAATTTTAATATCTTATTCACAAAAATCAATGTCTTGCATTAATAACATGAGACTTCATTAAGTTCCACAAAAAAAAAGTCTGTTGATGAAAAATTAATTTGAACTGAATGAGATTTCAAAAAAAAGAAAGAAAAGAAAACACTACCTCTATGAAATCTTGATAAATGCTATTAAAATGACAGTATTTGGGCTATCCAGGTGGAATATTAAACCATCTGTTAATAAAGTTAGCAATTTAATCCATTTCCAAGTGTGTTGATTACTTACTTCACATAAGAAAATTGAGTATACTATCTTCAAATATTAAAACCTAATGTCTAAATAATCATCAGTATCATTTCTATGAGTATTAGATCACAATTAAGTTGCATGCCTAGAAAAAAGAGATTAAATTATATTCATTCCCTCTGTTTCCTTTTGTGGGACTGATACATTCTATTATTAGTTATCACATAAATATCAGTTATTATATTTGGACAACGTGCTTTTTTGCTGTAACCTGTGCCTTTCTAGATTATCTTTTTTAAATTTTACTGTTTTAAATTTCTTTTGGTGATGAATTCAATGAAGTATATACAGATATTGACATGTAATGATGCATATAATAATTAGACAATTATTAAAATGTCTCTTCAGCAAAATGTATAAATGTTTGAAATTAATAATATCTGAGCACATTTCAAAAATGGTTTCTATTTTATTTAACTCATATTTAGTTTTCTCATTGGATGTATGTTTTACATGAAATACTTCAAAATTAAACACTAATCGTCGTGAAGGTATATGTCAACTAAGAATCCAATAAAGACTTTTTATCTTATTTAGACATATGAAACACTGAAATTGACTACATTGATCCATAAAGCAAGTAACTATCCCTTAATTTGTTATTTGCTAATCTATATGTTTAACTATTTTATTTTCCTTTTGTTATCAAGTGTACTTATTTGATGAGATCATTGCACTGGATTCATGACTATAATTTATAAACCTCTTTCTTTTTCTAGACATTAGGCACACTGTTGAAGTGCTAAGAAATAGGGAATTTGCAAATAAGTAGAGTTGTATGTTCAGTTTTGCCACAAGGTATTATTCAGGATGATGAATATAGTTGGGATACTTAATCCTAACCCATCACCACCCTCACAGAGTTCCTGCAAGTCTTGCTAAACTTTGGGGACACATCAGATACACAACACTCTTATTGTCAGAAATGTCTTTGATTCCAAACCTGAAGATTCATCTCCTCTAGTGACTTGGCTGAACCATATGTCAGCTGACAGCTGCTCTTCACAAGCAAGCTGAGGGGCATGGCAATCATTTACAACAGCAAGATGTCTCCCAGAGAGCGAAGCCACGGGCCACAGGGGACAATGGATAACCGAGCATGTGCGGGCCACCAGAAAAGGCTGAATTAAGAATGCCCTTACTTCACTATATCCCACAATTCCTGATTTGCTACTGAACAGTGATATGTGTCTCCCTTCCTCACCCTCAAACTGCCTTTTTTTTCCTGAACTTAGTTCAAACTTTGCATAGGTGATCTAAGACTGAATTGACCAGTGATAAATACAAACACTGTGGTCAGTTATGTAAGCTCTTTGAGACTCAGTTTTCAAATGTGAAAAATTGCGGTGACAATACATAATTTTCCAGGTTGCAAATTTAGAGAAAAAGCCATCCTGAAAATATGAAGTAAAATATTTGCCCTACAGGTATTGAAAATCACACTTTTTTATTACCATGATTAAAAATAATCTTTTATTTAATAGACATAAACAATATACTAATTATAAACTTATATACTCACCATTTCCATGTTAGGTCAAAGATGGACTATAAAAGTGGTTTTATAACTGAGGATTTTATAGACAGTATTAGTCATAAAGAACAACAACAAAAGAACTTTATATAAAAAATGAACGATTGGTCTTTGCTGAAGCATTCATGCAACAATTTGTCTCTCATAATTTGTCAATGTCATCAAAAATGCTATCAATACTTAGATTCCTTATATAAAAACAACACACACATCACTGGGAGTTGGTTACTATGTGTCATCCTGAAACTAGAAACTCCGTTCACACAGCTCATATATCAAGATAAATGTTTGCTCTCTGTTCCAAGGAACTAATTTACACATAACAAAAATTCACCCATTTCATGAACTCATGGTGCTTATTTATAAACATCATGCATGCTATGTTCTAGAACTTCTGCCTCTATGGTGCCAACAAAGCAGGTATAATCCTCTAATTCTTCAACTCACTTTAGTGTGCCAATTCTAATGCAAATGTCACCACCACTAGGAGTTTCCATTGCTAAAGATTTTTTTGCTAAAAACCCTACCGAAAAGGAGACATACAGTGCAGTCATGACTAAAAACAGGAACTCGATTTGTTCAGTTTTCTGGATCCTCTCATGACTGTGTTTAAAATAATGTACTTTTCATTCCACTTTTTTCTCTCTCTTCAAACTGTACATTTTTCTTCAAACATTCTGGCTGTTTTTTCTGTCTGCTTTTGATGGGGTGCCCTGGGTTTCACTGGCAAACAGTTCAAGAAAGAATGTTTGAGCCTTAAAATGCAGTTGTATACATTTATTAAAGAAAATGGAGAAGAAAGAAAGCAATAGCAGGAGATAGAGTTCTCCTGGGCAAAGAATGCTGCCCTGAAGGCTGGAAACTGGTTAGATTTATACTCTTGGCAGGAGGCTTCTGCATAGACTATCTTTTCAGTGTCTGAAAGGGGACGTAGGGTAGACAAAAGGGGTCGATTGTATAGAAAAAGACCAAAATCAGACATTGGTGGCAATAATGCTGTAATATATACAGATATCATATTGTAAGACTATGTAAATTTATATTTCAAACCGATGTGACCAACTTTTTAAAAAAATTTTAAATTATGTAATACACCATCACTTGACGCAAAAACATGTAGCAACACTCAAGCTAGCATATATGTAGGCTAAAAATTCAAGCTGTATTCCCAAAGCATATGGACTTGAATCCTGGGATAAACACTATTTAGAGTTGAAACCTGGACAAGCTGATCAACTCTCTTGTCTAAGATTCATTATTTCTAAAACAGAACAAAATACATTATTTATAAACTATTATTGTGTGTGGCAATAATATTATTTACCTTATATGATTCTTAGAAAACATAATTGTGTAAAATATGCTTGAACAGAAGAAACTCTTATTGCTGCTTTTGTTGTAATCATTGTAGCAGTGAAACAATTTTAAAATAAATCAATGAGGGTGATAAAGATCTAAAAAGAATATGCTCAGATTTTTAGTGTTCTCAGTCAAAACAAGAGCCCAAAGTACTCATTTTTCATTAAATATTTAATATGTAGCTAATGTCTGTCATTGTGGTTAGTGAAAAAAAGCTTGTAATTTTTTTCCTTTTCTTAGATCTTGCAGTCTAACAGAAGTAATAGAAGTGTGTCAAGCATATTATTCTGTTGATTCATTTAACAAACACTGAATATTCATGACCAAACACATTTAAGACATAACACTCAAGTTATGAACCAACACAAGCAAAAATTTACCTGTCATCATGACCTTTACATGTTACTTGTGATATTCAAAAATAATCAAAATACATAGAATATGTTGTGATAAGTAAAAAGAAGTACAATAAAAGAGGGAAGAGGGTAAAGTTGAAAGATGACAGTTGGGGGGTTCAACATAATTATGATTTCTTGTGGAGATTGCCCTGTTGGGGTAGCTACTGATCTAAGAATTAAAGTAGCAAATAGAATTAACAGTAAAAAAAAAAGAACTCTAGGTGTAGAGGGATGCATGTGAAACTGTCTGGTATTGGAGAATGGAATTACTGCTCAGAAGAACAGAATTCCTTATAGCTGGAGTAGAAAAAGCAATATGAGAATTTCATTATCTTGTCATTCTAACTGGAAGTATACAAAGATCAACTGCATGCTATTCTGTCCATTCCTGTGTTGTTTCCAGATCTATGTCATACTAGTATAAACTTTTCATACTGCTTTTCCATAACTAATATAAATAACAAAGTTAACACTTTGTATGTCTAAAAAGTTCAGTCATTCCATTTCAATTGCTCCTGCTATTAAATTTTCTTTGAAAAGAGTCATCTCTATAGAACTTGATTGGTTGTGATGTCTTTGTGTATCATTTATTAGCCATGTGACTTGGACACATAATTGAATGCTTCAGAGCCTCATCTTGCTCACCTATGAAATGAAGGCAATAATGTTATTAATCATTTACTGTTGTTAAGTTAGTAGGAGAGAGCTGTGTGAAAGGATTTATTTAAGACAGTTCTAGGATCATAACCAAGTATTCAGATATTTTTGACTTCTAATGAAAATAATAATAGGAATAATCCCTTACTGAAATGGACTCAGTGTGACATGTGTACTACAGGTGATCTAACTTTTGTAAGTAACTTACAACCTCATTCACTCTTGACTATGATAGAGATGGACTTGAGAAGTTTTATTTATTGGTTCAATATACAAAACATAAATCTTTCAGGTAGATGATTGCCTGGAATATTATCCCTATCTTTTTTGGTTGTTTCATGATTCTGAAATATCTTTATATCTTCCTGGAATTAAAAAAAAAAGTGCTTTTCTAATAAAAAGAAAAGCGATCTCATTTTAGTGTCCATTACAGTTAGGAATGACTACTTTAACAATTTCATAAGTGCTCTGTAAATAACTGAAAGACTTTTTGTTTTGTTTTATTTTTCCCCGATGCTTTTTGTAGCTTTTTCGTTTATAATGAAGACTACTGCTTAACTAACAATCAAATACATTATGTATTACTACAAGATTAAAAATGGTTCAAATTTTATATATCTATCATTATGACTCCAAGTATGTTTCAAAATAAATAAATACATGAATAAATAAATAAGGATGGCACTATGAGTTATCTGTACATGCAATGATTGAAAATCTTCATGGGCATAATGACAATGATTTTCATTCTTAATTTTTAATAAATAACTATCAAATTTAAATAATACATATAAATGATCTGTTAGTAAATGTTCCATTATTTGGGTGAGAAATTAGTCAAGGTATTTATTCTATATACTCATACTATTTCTAAAAAGCAGTATTTTTTATGCTTTATGACATTCAGTTTTTACATCAGGAACACATTGAATTCACATGTCTTTCTAGAAGAAATGAGATTTTCATTTTAAATGGCTTGGGTATAAATGTAAGGTCAAGGCAGGGCCAAATCAATCTGAAGGATACCAAATCTATTACTTGAAAGTGGTGCTTGATATTTCCGACTCTAGGTGATGGAATTGGCTTCCCTTGCTGAGAAATCTCTATCCAGTTACAATAATACTTCTAATTTACTGATTTCATTCTGAAGATAAATTAGATGTAAAATATATATAATTGGGTTTAAACGATTGAAACTGTTTTGCTCCCTCTGAGAAAATAACAATCTTAAGCAAATCACAGCTATTCTTAAAACTGTGGCAAAAGATTGAACAAAACATGAATGTACTTTCCAATTATTTTGAAAATGTTGATTATAAAGTAAGAAGACTTAAAAAAAAACCCACATTGGAAGTATATATCTAAATATCTATCATTCCTTTACAGGGGCTTCTGTAAAATGCTAGATTATTTTTCCCATGATATCACCTTACTCAAAATAAAGTTTGAACATGTATTCCTTGTTCTTATTCTGATATATAATTATATTTGGAAGTCAGAAATTCATAGGTTTTTTTCCTGTGGAAAGTTGTAATATTTTTTATCCCATCTAAAGATATGGCCATCATGTTCAAGAATATTGATGGAAGAAATTGAAAAGGAAGACAAACAGTGAATTGGGAAGCTGGATAGTATTAATTTTTAACAAAAAGTAACATGTGACTACCAAGTATATGTAATATTTCTGTTGGACTCAACTATGTTTACAGAAAATACATTAAGAGAAAAATGCTGATCTTTTTTCTGTACACATAATTATCTATCAACTCAATGTAATTACTCAGCAAAAACCTATTTAAATTATGTTTGGATTCATTATAAATATAACCAAATGTTAATCAGATTGATGTATACAGAGAGGAAATATTTATGATTTTAAGATCCTAGATTGAGCATATGTTGAAACTCTCTCCTTCTGTTTATTTCAGATATACCAAAATGATTGCCCATACATGAAAATAAGAAAGAGTAATTTTGAAAGACCAAATGGGAGAAATCTCAAAAATAGTCATAAACCAATGAATGCTAAAGAACTCTTAATTTAAATGACCTACAGAACAAAAGTTAAATTAGAATTTGATCACATTCCTCGGATCTGGGATTTTAAAGATTGTGCAGTATTTTGCAAGTCTGCAGGACAAATATGCACAATCTATGAAAGGCTGGCGGTTCTCTTATCCAGAGCTGTGACACTGGGCACTAGAACGCCTACATTTCCATTAACAGACAGTAAAATAGAAGTTATTATAACTACACAATATAGGATAATGTTGGAATTGAAAAGTAGACTAAAAATAAAAGTAGAAAAACCAAAAGCAACAATAAACTCATATATAGCAACTTATTTATCATAGAGGGATATTGTTAACTAATTTTGAAATAATGTAATAATCTATGCAAGTTATTGGGAAAATGGGCTATCTACACTGGTTTTAATGAAGCTGGAATCCTACTTTACAATCTATACAGTTACACAGATAATAAAGACTTAAATATAAGCAAAAGTAAAATAAAAATTGAAACTAACATACAAAAGATCTTTATATTACTGGTGAGAAAAAGATTTCTTAAATAATAAACATAAATCCATAGGTAAATTAATTCAGTTTATGCTAAAAATCATTGCTCATCAAAAGATACCATTCATTGAGTGAAAATGTACCAGTAATTTATTTTTGTGACACATATGCACATTTTTAGAAAAATATAAAATGAAAGTATTTTAATATACAAAAAATATAATAATTGAAAGACCCTAAAAACACAGCTAAGAGATCAATAGAAAAATGAACAGGAGACATAAGCATGAACAAACATATTCATAGATAAGGAGTTATGTTATCATATTAACAAAAGCTATACTAGTAAAATACCAAATGTTAATAAAATTATGGCACAATTTTACCTCTAGATTTTAAGTGCCTTGCATAATTATTTAGCTTTTTCTAGTAAAATGTGTAAGATCCTTCCCTAAAATGCATTACTTCAAGGAAACTTAAAGATGTACTGGAACCTATGTATATGAATATCTCTTAGAGAGTTATCTACAATTTGAAAAAATGGAATAACCCAAATACTCATAAATAGTAGAATGGACAAACTGTGTTGTTTTTATAAAAATGGATTTGTTACACAATGAAAACAAGTGAATTAAAGCTGCATTCATCAGCATGACTGAGTCTCAATATCACAATATTGAGTTAGAGAAGAATGTCACAGAATAATTCATAATATATTTCCACCTCTATAAATTTTAAAACAGGCCAAAGAAAGAAACTATAGTTTAGGGTCACATAAATACAGTAAAATCATAAAAGCAAAGAATGAAAATGAGCAGCACATTCTGAAGCTTGTTATTACCTCTGTGGAAAGGCGGCACGGGAACACAAGTTAAGGAATTGGAAAATATGAGTGTAATACTAAAAGATATGGGGATACAATAATCTCCTTTGTAAAAACCCATCAGTATGTAAGAGTCAATCATGAAATATACAAAATTATAGTTAATACAATTAATGTTTATGTTCTTTAAAAGGCGTTTAAGAAAGCATCTGCTTTTTGAGCTAAAACCTAATTGATATTTAACATATAAGCATATGAATAAACCTAATGATTAATTTCTGTTTCTTCCCTTTTAATAAAATTATACACTGGGGAACATTTGTAGACATTTATTGGAAGAGTTCATTCTGAGCTTATGTAGAAATATTAAACAAAGATTTACATCATATATAAACTAGGTGCATGAGAATTGTATACATGTATTAGCATTGTTTGAATCTCATAGGTCTTTAATTGAAATAAAGATCCTACTTAATTTCTCTACATAAAATAGTGCAAATGAGCTGTTGCTTAGTAATATACCAAAGAGCAATTGGTGGAATATTTATCAAATAGAAATATAATTAGATAGATAGATAGACTCTGGAGAAAAGAATGAAAGAATCATGGACTACTTCTGTATCTAAAGAAAATAAATAATTTGTCAAAATTCCATTATAATCTGGGATAACATGAAAAGATTTCCATGTCCTATCCCGTGTTTCTGATTATCTAGACTTTAAAAGTTTTGAATTCTCTCTAAGGAAACCATTTCCTCTCCCTTGTCTATCACAGGTTCCCTCTTTACCATGCAAAGGTTCAAGTCCATTTTGACCACATTCATATGATGATCAAAAACTACATGACATTAGGCCAGAAGATAAGAAACTTGAAATGTGAGTTTTCTGAAATAGACCACTATGTGGGAATATCAAGACATTAAAGTATGTAAAATAAAATTCTCTCTTGTTTAATAAAACATATGAGTAAAGATGTAGGTCATGGGAAGATGATTGTACTATACAATGAGCCCTAGTAAATTTTCAGTTGACTAGAAGAACAGAGAAGAAGGAAAGAAATACTCCAGGCATTATCACATCCCCCTTTCCTCAGAAGGAGAGATAACATTAGTTATTGCCTCAACAAATTCTTTTCAGCCAGAAACATTTGGACTAGGAGAGAACAAAACAAAACATGAAAAATCTTTCATAGGGGAGTATGTAAATAGCAGATAAAATAAAATTTAGCAGAATCTCAGGGAATGAGATTAACTTTGACCATTTTGGTGTTTTGTAAAAAAAGTCCCTACATTTGTAATTTCCAGGACTGAGTTACCTTCAATCACATGGACAAAAGCTGTTCTAGTTGTGCTCCTAACTTATTGACTCATCTGAAGCCTTTGTTCCCCAAAGGATTCAGAAGATCTCTGGATCACCTTTTATTTTATAAAACTATTTCCATGCAATGGAAGGGAATTAATTTTTAACATAGATCACTTAATCTTAATTTGCTCTCCATTTCTGCCATGCTTCCGCCAGAAATATTCTCTGAGTAGTCCTTCAGGATATTTCTTAAGTATGGTGAATTTGGATAATGATAATATAGTCAAGGAATCTCTGGGAGAACAGGATGGCCACCAATATATTTTATTACTAATGTTTTATTTGTTTACAATACTATATAAATTTCAGGAGAATAGATTTACATGTCAGTCACTGCATATATAACACCACACACATCACCATAGTTATAATGCCTATTTCCATTATCATTTTTACTTTTTCAACCACAAGTTCATACACCTCTCTATACTCACCCCTCTTTAGTAAGCACAGTCTTACATCAGAGCCCTGAGAGTTTTGCAGTTTTTGTTGGTTTGCTCAATTGGTTTCTATATATTCCACATATGAGTGAAGCTGTTTTCCACCAATAATCTATTGTAAGATTGCTCATACGTGTTGAAGGTTCTTGTGTTATCTGCATATTAGGATAGAGGGAAAAAAATGAAGCAAAGCAAACTCCAGCTCAATTTCTACATAAGTGATGTGGGTTTATGCTATTTACTCTAGTAAAGGAATCTTATGTCCTCTACGTGAGGAATCATCACATGTAACATTATAGTAAGCCCCTAGCATTCCTCAAGACTTACCTGTGCTCTGAGGAGGATAATTAAATAGGGGATAAGAATGTCTTTATTAGGCACTCTAATAATTTTAACTCATTTATGAAAATAATGGGTTTTCATAATATGCTAAAGAATCAAATGCCGACAATCTCCAATTGGTTCTTCCTGCTAAAGTAACTAATAAAAATAATCTCTGTAAATCAGACTGCCAATACAAGTACTCTAAAGGTGACTCACTAAATCTTTTATAAGTCTAGATTTTAAAGTTGGAGAAATAACCACAGAATTAATTTACAGACTGAGTGGGCACAATTGATTTGCTCTCATGAAAACAAGGTCAAAATTTAAGATTGTGGTTTTTTAATCACTATTATTTAAATAGGCTGTATTTTAAATGCACATGTTATAACAAGAAAGTTGTTATTTCATCTTTCATCTTATTGTGAAAAGACTTATTTTGTTATAGCAATTAAGTAAACTGTGACAGATAATAGAACTAAAATTTGAATGTAGCCTAAATGCAAACTGAGAAATAGGTTTGTAACTATTACTATTATAATCTCCATTACCTTTTATACAGCAAATTAAAAAAAAATTAAAGTTCTCTTGAAGTTACTAGATACCTACCATCATCAATAATACATAAACAAATGTAATTTTTCTTTAAATTAAAGAAAAAAAAGATTGCTATTCTTTTTTGTTTTATTTTTTAAGGAAAGGTGCATGCAGAAATGAAGTCAAGAGGGCAGGCAGGCAAGAAGAGAAAGAAGGAGGAAGCACTTTTATTTTTTGTTCATTTAGCTGTTCACACTGTAGTTTTTCCCTGCAGACCCGGGATGTGAACCCAAGGGTATGTGGCCTGCATGTCTTCACAGGCAACTTACCTAACCACTGCTCCACCAGAGTGTACCAGCAATACATTCTTTGTGATACTTTTTACTTAAGAGTTGAAAGCAAGAAACATGGTTTTACTTAAGCTCACTTTTAAAATTTTATATTGGGTAATTGATACTGAAAGAATACTAAAATGTTTCTTTACCTTCAAGTAAGCATATGTGTCCAAGTATATCAAAGTTGTTAGTATATAACCTTATTTATAAGAGTAAAGTTTCATTGCACTTCTGTGTTCTTTCTTTAACCATGTTATGATATTACTCCAGAGGCCTGTAATCTCTGAACTACATAATTTTAAAGTAAACATGAATTTACTGTATTATTTTCTGCATTTTATATAGCAATACACTGGGAAATAATCTCTCCCTTGATTAAAAATTAAATGTTCATTACAGATCAGAAATTATATAACAGCAAAAATATTTAAAAACACTAAAGTGACCCCCAATCCCATCACTCAGCATTATATATGTAATATATATTTATATGTGTGTGTATTATAAACACGTTAGTGTCTACATGTGTACTTATGTATATTTATATTTATATTTATAAAACACTTGACTTTCACAGGTCAGTTGACAAATGCATACTTTATTATGAACACAGCAGAGGGAAATTAATATGAAAAAGTAGTGGAAAATAAAGTTAAATTTCCAGATTAATAAAGGAAAATACAACTAAATAGAAACCTGATGAAACCAGTAAAATACTGGATAAAATAAAAATATAAACTGAAGGTGAAATGAACAGTAAACATAGGCAAGATAAAAGTAAAGAATTGTTACCAATGTATCATGAAATGGACCTATAATGAAATTATAGAGTGGATAAAATTACTTTTGAGCCATAACCCAAGTTTTTCCAATCATTAACAATAAGATAATTCCTATAATTGCTTGAGTTTACTTGCTAGAGATGCTTCATCTCTAATGTTAAGTTAGCATGGCATGAATTGTCAACAATAGCAAAGATTCACCCTAGGTTATCCAAAATAAAATCTAAGGCTATATTGTTTTCTATAATATGGGGTGGGGGGTAAAGAATATTTCACTTGTATTTTGTTCCTCCATTGTTTGATCTTTACTACTCACTGTGTCAATGTGAAGGAACAAATTGTCTGATAACGACCTCAAGTTGTTTAATGTGAGTTGAATAACTTTCTATAGGAGTCTAATTCACCTAAGTGTTAATGCTTTGGAATCTATAAGAAAAGAACTTTATTGAGTTGTCTCCTTGGAGTATCCGCATCAAACAGGACTAAATTGAAGAAACTGTTCTCCATAGGAACAATATGCAAGAGATAATACAAAAATAAAGACCTTGTTGGAACTGTAGGCACAGTTTCATGGGGAAATGTGTGCTTTGTTTAACTGTAAGGCTTTTTCCCCTTTATGTTTTGTATATATATGAAAATATCATACTTTGCAAAGTTAGAGAAGCTTCTTGATGTAATTTTTCAAATTAGCTATACTAATAAGATTGGGGGAGTATTGCCTTATTATCCTTTGTTTGCCTCGTTTGAGGTGCGCATTTCTTCTTGTCTTCATAAAGATAATTATGATCTGGTATTCTGCTCAGGTGCACATGTCATAATAAAATGGAAGATCAGGAAAGTGAATGAACAACCATATAATTACACAAAAATTAAAGACTGTTAAGATTATCTTCTTGGGATTTAAAAAAATGAGAATTATAGTCTACTTCCAAGAAAAAGATGCTTGACCATCTCTCAGAGGTAAGTAAAATTTATCCACATAAAGAAACTCAGACCAAAAGACCATGAATAAAAGATAAACAACGAATACCATAGTATATTATCTAGGAATTACACTATTTTATGTTATGAGGATAGTGAAGTGTGCATTTTAGTTATATTGAAACCTGATAAATAGAGCAGTTAACATATATATATACACACATATATATATATAAACACTATTATTCATGAGACTTATTGTAACATGGACAAAGTTCATCAGGAACCCAACTGATGATCTCAACTTAGTCACAGTGTTTTTCAGTAAGTGTATTATTCTAAACTTGTAAAAGAGAGCTACTAATTTACAATTAATGATATTTTGAATATAAAATAAGGAACTTTTTAAATGTAAAGTTAAATACTATAGAAAAAAAGGTGCATTTTTTTTAAACAAAAAGTATCACTGGTATTGTTTTGTAAATAATGGCTCAAATATTTTACCTAATAACATTTGCTTTGAGTTTGCTGCTGTGGTTGTTGTTAATGTGTATTAATTAAGTCATAATTTGATTTTCTAAAAACTAATCTTTTGATGAAAATGCCATTAGCAGAGGCTAATGATGAATTCATATATGAAGTGAACCATTACATAGCTCATTAAAAATAAATAATATGGAGTCAAATAAACTGATGAAGAGAATTAATGAACATAAAGTATTTTGAATTTTAAGTTCTTGTTCTTAAAATTATCACATTATATAATTTATTAAATTTGAGATATTTGGAAAAGCAACAAGTTTTTCACTTTCTCAAAGATGTATAACATTTTTTTTCGATTTATTCTGAATATTCTTACTTAAATATCAATCCTTACTCTTCTGTGAAATCTTTCTTTTCTGATTTTTTAGTGGTTCTTGATATTAAACATCAAGTCAAAAACCTATAAGTGAACTTTTGAGTTTAACTCTATTATATTATCTTTGTTCATTTTTTTATTGTAGTAACTTATTCTGCATACTAAAATAAACTCATGTATGTTTCCTATTCCTCAATTATATGTCAACACACCCTGCTCTCTGCCAAATCACCGTGTGTTCTTCACCATTGCCCAGTGGGCTCCAAACCACTTGCTCCAGCCCCTCCCATCCCATTCTCTATTGGTAACTTCAGTTCTATTGCAGGTGCCCAAGGGTTGGTTTTGTTTCCTTGTTCATGTTGTCTATTAAAATTCCACCTATGAGTGAGGTCATCTGGAATCTGTCTTTTTTCTTTTGTCTTGTTTTACTTTGCATAATCCCCTCTAGATCCATCCATGCTGATTTAAATGAAATTATTTCATCACTTCTAAGGGCTGTATAGTATTCCACTGTATATATGTACCACATTTTTTTTTATTCATTCATCTGATATTGAGCATTTAGGTAGTTTCTAGTTCTCAGCTATTGTGAATAGACCTGCAATAAACATGGGGGTGCATACATTCCTGCAGATGGGTGTGTTCGTATCTTTTGAATCAATACCCAGAAGTGGGATGGCAGGATCACATGAGATTACTGTCTTAAAATTTTTGAGGAATTTCCACACTGTTTCCATTGGTGCTGCACCAATTTGCACTCCCACCAACAGTGTAAAAGTTTTCCCTTTTCTCCACTTCCTCACCAACTATTTGTTTTGAGACTTTTGGATAATAGCCAGTCTCTCAGGTATAAGGTAATAACTCATTGTTATTTTAATTTGTATTTTCCTGATAGCTAGCAAGTAGGAATATAATTTCCTGTGCCTGTTGGCCATCTGTATAGCCTCTTCAGAAAAGTATCTCTCCAATTCCTCTGCCCAGTTTTTGATTGGATTACCTGTTCTACTTTTGTTGAGTTTTATGAGTTCTTTGTATATTTTGGCTATCAAACCATTGTCAGAAATATGAAGTACAAATATCTTCTCCTAGTTAGTAAGCTGTCTTTTAGTTTTCTTAATGTTTCCCTTCACAGTGAAGAAGATTTTAGTTTGATGTGGTATCAGTTATTTATTTTATTTTTTGCTTCCCTTGATGCTAGGGTTGAGTCCCCAGAAGTCTCCCCAAGGTTGAAATCGTGGAATGTTTTTCCTTTGTTGTCTTCCAATAATTGTATGCTTTCTGGTTCTTAGGTTCAAGAATCCAGTTATTTTGAATTAATTTTTGCGAATGGTGTTTATGAATGATCTAGCTTTATTCTTTTGCATGTAACTGTCCAGTTATCCCAACACCCTTTAATAAAAGCATTTACCATTCTCCATCATATACTTTTGGTTCCTTTGTCATAGATTGACTGTAAGAGAGTGGGTCAGTTTCTGGTGATTCAGTTCTACTCCACTGGTCTTTGTTTCTGTTATTATTCCAGTACCATACTGTTTTGATCACTACTACTTTGTGGTATGGTTCAACATGTGGGAGTTAATCCCTCCAGATTCGTTCTTTATTTCTCATAATTGCTTTAGTTATTCAAGATCTTTTTATTGTTCCAAACAAATTTTGTGATTTTTTTGTTCTATTTCCTGGGAATAAGTCCATGAGATTTTAATGGGTATTGCATTAAATCTATTGCTTTATGTAAAAAGATCATTTTAATGATGTTAATTCTCTGCAGTCATGAGCAGGAGATATCTTTCCATCTCTTTGTATGCTCCTTTATTTGTTTTAAAAAGGACTTGTAGTTTTCATTGCACAGGTCTTTCACCTCATTTGTAAAGCCCTAGTATATTCCAAGATATTTTAAGCTACATCATCTTTACAGATTAAACACTGGTTAAAAAACTAAGATCACAGGGCTTCTATCAAATATTAGATAAAGAGATCAAATAGTTGGATACAAGAGAACCAATTTCTTCAGTGAGTTTCTACTAACTGTGCTAGTTTGGCCACAAATAACCACATTTAGTATTTTTAAGTGTTTAGGTCAAATTTTGAGAAAATCCAAATGCTAACATGTAGTCATTTTCAATATGTATTGTCTTAGACTTCCAGACTGTTACAAGAAAATACTGCAGAAGTGTTTGCTTGAAGTTTTCTTAGAATAATTGATTTCGTAGCAATACAAAGATATTTAGCCCAGTGCAAAGGTACTTAACCTGTTCAAAGAAGACAGGCATTGCAATTTCTCTATAATGAATCCTTGACTCCATAAAAAAATAAAAATAAAAGCAAAAAAGTTTCAGGCCTGCTCCATTGGAGCAGTAAACCATTAGGTCAATTGCTTCTGAAGACTTGCAGGCCAAATAGCCCTGATTTGAGTTCTGGGCAGGAGTAAGGGTCTGGTTGTATGTGTACAGGGAACAACCACTGTGAACAACTAAATAAATATAAAGTACTTCTTCCTCCTCTCTCTTTCTGCCTGCCTGCCTACTTGTCTACATTGCTGACTATACCTTAACTTTAAAAAAAAAATTGATTCACATATTTCTACTTTTATATCATAATAAAAATTTTTCAAGATCAATGGAATATATTTAAATAATTTGATAAATGCCTTTGATTGAATTTTTTTCTTTTTAATGACAATTTTTTAATTCTTTGTCCTTTGTACTCTTTTGATGTTGAAAAAGCTATCAAGTAGAAGGAATGAGCAAATAATAAGCAAAAAAGCAAATAAGCAAAACTCATCGTCCTATTACAAATTAAATTTGCAGTAAATTATTTTAGCAGGAACATTGTGAAATAATACAATTCCTACAAAAATATAGCATGTTCTAAAGAGAAAAATCTGTTTTCTAACATAAGTTGTTCAAAACAAGGATCACAGAACTTCATAGCATGAAAGGAGGAGAAGAAGAAGAAAAAAGGAGGAGTTCGTTGAGTAACAATTAAAGAAGTACACACAAGAAAACAAAATCTTTATTTTCTAGTGGATATTTATTCATCTTTTAAAAATTTTAGCAATCAGATAATATTTAAACATTTTCAATTAGGATTTTAAAACTTTTTCTAAATAGAATCCAAACTTCACAACTTTGTTCACCAAAATTTCAAGTACAAACTCTTAGTGTTCTAATTTAAACTGTCAAACTGATTAGAGAAAACTATAGGTTAATTTTCCACCAAAAAAAAAAAAAAGAAGAGAAAAAAGAAAAGGAAAATAATATAAATTATGGATCATTATTAGGACAAACATTTATCTAATAAATAATAAGTTAATAAACATTCCATTTGTATGATGAATAAATATAATAAATAAATAAGGATTCTATTAAATTGTGATCTTTGCTTCTTGGGACATAAGAAATTTTTTATTATATAATGAAAGATTATATTAGTGATGTAAAATGACTTAAAATTGATTTTTATGACACATTTATGTAAGTGACTCATTTGATTTTCATAAAACGTTTGATAATATATATTCTGCAAAATTCTTATTTTTGCATTCATATTTAAGTATAAAGGTCAATATTTATCCTGAAAGTGAAAAGAATACATTTTTATGTATGATTTTTAAAAAGATCAAACTGATTACACGTGGTTAACTATTATAGGGCATATGCTGACTAAAGGTAAAACACTATTCACTAAAATATTTTAAGCAATTTGTATACTTAGAATATTTTATTTTATTATCCGTTCTACCATTTTAATAAATATCTTATACGTAATCTTATTTATTAAATATTAAATATTCAGAATATTTATTTTATTATTTATTTCCTACTGGCCTCTGAAATAAAGCCTTTTACATTTTAAAGATCAGCAGATAAATGTTCAGTGACCAAATACTCTGGTAAGAAATTCAAAATGTGCATTTTTCTCACAAATAATAAATATTATGAGTTCTTTATTACTGCTTTTTTTGTTGTTATCAATACACATATATGTATAAATATAGACAATTACATCTTAAAATATATTTTTGTCCTGAAATGTTTTATATATTTGCAGCATTCATATTATCCTATTTCACTAAGATTGCTTTTTTGGATCTAAAACACATATATTTATAAAATAATAATAAGACGACAAAAAGGAAGAAGGTTTATAAAACTTTAGGGGCACAAAAAATAACATGGTGTTTACCTTACAGTATGCCAAATTGTAGAGTAGTCGCTATACCTACGTATATTCTGACAAGAAAAATAAAATATTTCTTCCAAAAAGATATGAGGATATTAAGCATGATCATCCATTAATTCCCTATATAATTTAAGCTATTAGGTTTTAAAATTATAAAACAGTGTTCAAGCTATTTTGGTAGAGTGTAAATATTATACTTTCTTGTTTATGAGTGAAAACAAATCATTAAAACTTTATAATATAAATGTCATCAATGGCTTGACTAACAGTATTTTGCTTTTTTTAATGTAAGCTAGTTTGCTGACAGAAACTGTTTTTAAAATGAGTGCCATAGATTTTTCTTTCAACACAAATCCTCTAGTCCATCATTCTGTGCTTTTAAGATTTTCTAAATTGTTTTGGCAGATAACCATGAAAGAATTCAATACTATTTAACTACTCAAAAATATCAGGCAGCTCAGTCTTTCATGAGTTCACTCCTTCAAGAATGGGAAAAAGGAGTTCATTTTAGTAAATCCAAATGTTTCCATTTCAGAGCTGTGTTGTATGTGTGCATGAGTGTGTTCTGTGCTTACTTCTTACATTCTATCACCTTAAAGTTTAGTCACATATGAATCTGTCACGTTCACATATAAAAAACAAGGTATAAAAGAACCAAGCATATGCAGCATGCTTATCTTAGGCTGTAGCTCCCAAATTTAAACCCATAGTAACTTGGATTCACTTAATTCTGCTAATTTTCAGCCTACTTCAAGTTATGTAAGATCTGAATTGTGAACATGTCGAAGCATATAAAATGTTTGTATAAAATACATTTTGAGTTTCTTCAAGTGAAGTGAACTTGACCTAAATGAAAAGAGATGAGAAAAATAAATGACTGAAAATCAATGCTCTAAGAAAATGACTCGGGGAAATATAAAGACATGCAATTATATTTGATTTTGTATATATAAGTTAAAAATGACTGGGTGTTTCTTTTTCTCTGGGTATATATAGAGAAAAGAAGACAGAAGAGATCATCTCTCCATATATAGAAGTGTTACGAGATCTGTCAGATGTTGTCTTTTACATGTTGTTAATGAAATGAAATTTATGAAGCATCTGGAGAGAAATGAAAAGATAAGGAATCAAACTGCAATTTTACAACTAAAATAGTACCAAAATTTAAAAGAGTCTTCATGAATTCTAGAAATACATGGAGATGTTAAGAAAAAGTCAATGAACTTGAAGATGGCTTAATATAAATTTTTGTATCTGAATAAGAAAGAATTGAAAGAAATAGAGACACTGAGAACTGTGTGCGAATAACAAAAGTTCTAGTATTTATGTCATCAAAGTCCCAGGAAACAAAAAATTAAAAAAAAAAAGAAATGGTCAAGGGAAAAATAATTAAGACGTACTATAGGCATACTCTTTTATCCTAGCAGTTAAGTGTGCCAGGTACAGTCCACGTACATCCCCAAAATTTAGATTTGGGACCCTGTAACAGAGGGGACAACCAAAATGATAAACAACTAGAGAAAATAAAGTACTCCTTCCTCTTCACTTCTTGTCTGCCTTCATGCCTACTTGCCTTCCTTCCTTTCTGTTTCTTTCCTTTTAAAAAATATACAAAATAGCAATTCAAATAACTAAAGAGAAATGGAGAAATTAAAAACAAAGTGTTAAACAAAATTTTTTTAAATTAAAATGGAAGACCAAATTCAAATTTATTCAAAGTTACACAGCAGCATATCCAGGTGGAAAGAACACTCTAAGAAGTAGTATTACCTTTAATATTAAGATTATATTTTACTTATCAATCATAAATTTCATCCTTTCTACTGTCAATGCATTTTAGAATTATTTATTAAAATGGAATAGAGATGTCAAAGAGGCATAGCTCACAGCACTCGAGCACACAGGGAAACTGAGGCTCATGGAACTTGAATAACTCTTGTGGGTCACGGAACAAACCATTTGCACAACAGGAACAAAAAGCTAGTCTGTGATCTTTCCCATCATCTCTCTCTCCCTACCAGGGACAAGCCAAACGCCCTGTCCTTATGTAACCCAACTTCCTTGAAATCCCAGAAAAGTTACCTTGTGTCCATGTCTCCTACCTGTGTGATCAAACTGATATTATTCTTTGAACTGAAATGTCTACAAAGGTGACCCCTTCTCTAGCAGGAGGCCTGAACGTATTTTAATGTGTTTTCAAGAGTGTTAGGAGTAATAGAAGATGGATGTTACCAATGTTACATTTGATTAAAAATATTGAGTTGAATTAGATGATACAATTTGGGTTATTGATTACATCTTTAATGAGGAAAATTATTTATAACTTGTATTTACAAGGCCCTTCACTAATTTTAACATTTTTTGTCAATTGACCTTCATACTAACACATTAGTTGGGTAGATGCCCAACATTCTCTCTAAGTTAACAGACTCACTGACACCTGCAAAATTCATATCTCCTGTGGCAGAAGGTATTTCTCAGCACGTACATCTACAAATCACTCTTGCTTAACTCACATCCACATGTTAGGGCAGAAAGCTTTCACCTCAGTTGCTACTGTCTTCTGGAATTCTCAACCTGACCTTTGAGTTGACATTGGCATGATTATTATCCTGTCAGATGCTATGAACAGAGCAAGATTTTCATCATCAATTTGGTAAAATCTTCCTCATCAAGAATATAAACCCTCAAAACCACTCTAGTGCTCAAATTCTACACAACATAAGAAGCTTGCAGGGTTAAAAAGAAAAAATGAAAGCTACAGTTTCTATTAAACTATCATATAAAGTAAAAATGTAGGACATTTAAATTGATTTGGTTCAGAATGAAAAATCACTACTGAGTTATGAAGAATGATAAAATAAAATATTGATCTCTGACAGTCATTTTTAATATAAATTTGACAAAAGCTAGGGAATCTAAAACTGTAGATACTGTGGTCCAGGAAGAAGTGAATTCCAACAATAAAACAAATTTAAAAAGAAATAATAGTAAAATAAAAATAAAAAAATAAAATTGGTTTGTATTACGTTTTTTGGTTGAAGACATACCATGTTTTGCTGACTAGAAAATCAGATGGACAAATCTATTGTATACGTGATAAATAGTAAAACAAATTATGTAAAGATTAGAGAAAAACAGAACACATATGCCAAAGCATTCAGGCTATTCAGGTAGAATAAACTCATCCGTGAGTCATTCATTGTCCCTGTTATCAGGTAAAAAGCACTGAAGTGTCTTAAAATTGGAAAAATAATTCAAGCAAACTTGCCATTCATAATCACCATACAGTGACACATAAGAGTATGCTATTCTCCATTTGCTTTATATTTTCTTAGAAAATAGTGTGATAAGGTATTAATCAGAAACAGTTAGTGGTATAACATTAATATGTTCAATAATCCTATGAAGTCGCATCGAATTTTATTTGAACAGTCCTATGCAACAAAGTTTAAAAATAGATACCATTTTATATCCATACAAAGGGAATATTTAAATCCTGACAACAATTTTTGCAGAGAAAGTGGATCTACAGTATTTTTAAAACATTTTTCATGGGAGTAAGAACTGCTAAATATACCTGGGAGAACCACTTTGATATTTTTTTTTGTAAAATTGAGTAGCCTCCTTCCACGCTATGTAGATATTTCTCTCATAAATATCAACTAAAAAGAAACTCTTGCACAAGTATACCAGGGAATATGAGTAGAAATGCACATAAAACTCTTTATATTAGCGAATACCTGAGCAAACTCAATTATAAATAGGAAAGTGGACAAAAAAATCTAACAATGACATGTCAAACCAGATTAATAACGAATGAGTTAAAGTAGCATATGGCCATATGTGTAAATATTAGCAACATAATATTAAAACAGAAATAAGTCCCAAAGACAGCATGTATCATTAAACTATGTATTCATGCATATTTTTACTATAATTATTTCATCATTAATATTTATTTTTCCTTTCACTGTGTGAAAACTGCCAAGGTAGTTCAAACACCTACATTGCTAGTAGTGGTAATGATTTTTGTGTTTTTAAGGTCAGCATACTAGCTAACTTATAACAAGAAAGGCTTTAGATACTGTTTTCTAGTCTACAAAACAGAATAACTTTACTATTTGAACACGTATTTTCTTCCACACAAGTACCTTGAAATCCTAAAGCACAGACTTGCCCAGGCTTAAATGATAAATGGTATCAAAACTACAAAGATAACTGGAATTCAGCTACCATTCCTATACTCTAATTTTAGAATCACTTTTATACTTATTTCAATAACAATTAAAATTGTTCAAGGATTACTTTAGAAAACAACCAATTGTACTGTTTCTGCAATGTTTAAATAAACGTGGTCTTCAGAACAGGAGCATAATAGAAAGGAGAAACAAATTGTCTTATATACCATCTCATTATTAATTAATGAACACATATTTCAAAATTCAGTTATTAATATTTCAGAATTATTCTCGAAAATGTCCTCTAATTATATATGACAAAATTATTATGTATCCAATATATATTTTAAACTAATTTTGTAACAGGTTCTTCAACAATGACATATCACAAATTCTTATTACCATTAGTGTGGTGAGTCTAAGCTTCCAATGAGGAAAAATAAACAAAGTTTATTTCCTGAATTTGGGTGCTGTAGAATAACTGATTTATCTGTACTAACAACTGATTTTAAATACTTTGCCTTTTTTTAATGAAAATAATAATAAATTTAAAATACAACAATCACTCTTGACTATATATGATACTTTCACTTTCAAACCAACAAGTTTAGCTGTTAAAAGTGTAGGTGGACCTCATATATACTGGAGTAGGATTATATTTTATATTTAGTATTTATTATTTTCAGAAATATTAGAAGTCTAATTTTTATTGTACACAAGTAAAATGTCAAAATCTCTAAAGACAACAAGGGATTGTAGGTACTCATTTTCTATATAACTAGCAACTTGATTCTGTTATCTTTACCATGTTTTATGTTAAAAAAAAGTGAGGAAAGTTTCTATAAAGCATTACCTAGAAATAATAAAAATTAATTTGAGAAAAAGAGAGTCCCAGGAACCTAATATTTCTTGGTATTTGACTATATGAATAAGATTGAGGGGAAATAAAATTTTCTCTTTCTTTATTTTTTAGATTAAAGAAAATTACAAGAACGATTTTTGGATTGTTCAAATACTGATTTTTTTTTAGGTTTATATTTGATTATTCGTCAGGTGTAGATGATTAAACACCTGTAAATATCTTGGGTAGTTTAGAAGATATTTATGCAAGTATTGCAATACATTGCAATACTAAATAATTTTCTGCTGTATCATTGATAATATTATTCAAATAGTTCAATTTCTAGTTTGAATGTGAGTCTTGTATACTCTTAAAGAAGTAAATGATAATTGAGGAGTAAATCCAAAATTTCTAGTATTTCACAAAGTGTTAGTACTTTCTCTCAAATTCTCATCTTCTGTGTTTAGTGGGAAAATTTTCTGGTGTTGCTATATAGATGGTAAAAACAATATCTTAGATATCTGGGTTACAGATTTTCATTTGTTTTTATAAAATCATGCATACACTCTTATGAAAATGTAATAATTCTTACAGAGAGAACTACTTTAGTTAATGGGAACTTTTACCATTTTTAAATTGATTGATGTCTATGCATTTAATGTTAAGGCTTTTGCCTAATTACATCTTATCATTTTACATCTTTGCTATAAAAACTTTTATGGAACACATTTGAAAATAAGACTTTATAATTTTATATTTTTTTAAAGTAGTCAAATGATGAAACTTTTATGTGATGCCTTAAGAATTTTAGAGTCTCTTTTGTGACAAAGATGAGTTGAATTTCTACTTCTTAGTAAATATTGAAGAATTATTTAGTGCTCTTTTAATTCTTGTACTTAATATAAAATTCTCAGTAACTTAAGTCTCATGTTGATATTTTAAGCTATACAGGAAAACTATGTGAATGAGATATCTACATATAGTGTATATTCCTCAGAAGTAACACAAAGTACTATCTTCCATAACATTTTTGATTTCTACTCTGATCTAGCTCATATAATTTCCTTTACAGAAGATTTTGTTAAAAAAAAGTTAAACAGATGTTGATTTATAATGATATACACACAAAACTTAAATAATATTAATACTATTCAATAAAATTCATAATTAAATTTTAAATAAACATCTATGATTTTATTGATTGGGAAAAGACAGTATTTTTAAAATTCTGTACATCACCAGAAAATTAAATTGAAAAAAATAAAAATTTATATAATATGTGTTTATAGTTACCTGCAATGTGTTTTACAACTGCAGGTATCAGAAAATGACATTGTGCTTGCAAAATGGAAGCTTGATTTATAAAAAAGCATTTAACTCTATCTATTTGAGTACTCACAATTGAAAAGCTGTAAATATTGTAGACTGATGTAATGCCCTGCCATATCTTTGCCACGATAGACATACATAAACAATAACTCATTTATTATACATAGTGTCATAGAATGAAAGATAGTATAAAGAATTTTACAATGTATAATATGTATGACGGTTGAATATGGTCCGTATTAGAAACATTAGCTTAAAACAAGAATCCATAACAAAGAATCACTTTTCTTTATCAAATAACGGACAAATTTTCAGACATTCATCTGGACACTGACAATAGCCTGTGAAAATTTTCATGTAATATTTATTTTGACACTATTATCAAATTTAGCAAGCTAATGAAGTTTAAGAAAAACAGTGATGATAAAAACCTCGGTTTATATATAAATAGCAGTTTTGTTTTTTCTGAAATGAATTTGGATTTTAGCTAGATGAATAAATTTAGATATGAGATAAATGAAACCAAAAGACTTTCTGTGATATAGTTGAAGTTATAGAAGTTAATGATAGTTAATATGAGGATTAACTTTTTGTGACTTATGATCCCAAGTGTTTGTCTATTGCGTAACACTATTGCCCCCAAATAACAAGTCAGGGAAGTATCAAAGATTAATAAAAAATGCACAAATCATAGTTAATAAAAATTGGTCTATTATCAAGATCAGAGATCGTTGTCAGTCTTGGTGAGGGAATTGGTGTTGAATTGCAACAGCTCACTTTCAGTTATCTACTTTTGAGTTACAAAATGTTGACTGAAAAAATAATTTAAGAATATTGCACTTCAGAATATATCAAATCCATTATAATCCACAGATTTTACAAACCTCTCTCAATGCAAGAAATTTATGAAACTTAGAGAAATACTTCTTTTAGGAGAGATTGTCTTATTTCTTGCCTTTTAATATTACTAAGGGAACATCACATCATAACATGATATAGGTTCAAGGTGTGCATCACCATAAATCAACATGTGTATAGAATACAGTCTACCACAGCAGTCTGAATCTATGGCTCATCATGTGATTAATCCTTTTTTACCCAATTAACACAATCCTTACACCCTTCCCTCTGGCAACCACTATCTTTGTTCTTTAGACAATCTTTTCTGTTGATTTGGTTCCTATGCTTTTATCAAATAATAAATCCCTACTCATTTTTAAAATCTGAAAGCATGTACTTCTACCTCTATGGAGCTTTCTTGATCACTTAAGTAATATAAACATTTCCTCTTCTGCAAGTCTTTTTCTCTCATTTCAACAGTGTTAGTATAGCACTTATAACACTGTATTATTACGACTACTTTACATCTACTCAGTAAAACTTTTCCTGAACTGACACCATTAAATTAATTCTAAGCGGCAATTGAGATTTTTTTGTTGTTCTGGCTGATATTCTTTAAATAAAAGATTACATTTTATTTTCAGCTAAAATTAAAAATGTATGTCTTTCTAATATATAGTATCTATATGTAAAAAATATTAAAAGTAAACATAATTTTGATCCATACCTGTTATGATGTACTGAAGTTAACTCAAAATTGTTAATAGCGCTAAACATAAAACCTAACGCTAATATTTTCAAGAGAAAATATAGTATAAAATATTTCAAATATTGTAACCTCAAAAATATTTCTGCTATACATCAGTGGTTACCCACTCCATAAAAGGAAAAAATCGACAAATTTTAATGTATCGAATTAATAATGCTTAGTCATTGAAAGGCTTTAATAGAATAAAAATACAAATCATCATATATAGGCATCCCTCACAAGAATTAACTCAAAGTAAATGCAGACTTAGAGATAGAACTCAAAACTATAAAATTTCTAGTAGATAATACAGAAACTCCAGATAACCGTGGTCTATGATATTGTACACACAATATCAAAGAAGAACTCTATGAAACAAAAAGTTTGTTAACTGCTATAATATTAATTTTTTAACATGTAAAAGAGTGTTGAAAATGAAAAGACAAACTACACTAGGAGAAAAATATTTGTAAGAAACGTTTAATAAAGGACTGTTGTCCCAAATATAGAAATAATTCTTAAAGCTCAAAAAGAAAAAAAACACTCATTTAAAGAAAGGACCAACTGACATATCACCAAGAATCTATGGAGATCACAATTAAACATATGAAAAGAAGCTCCACATTACAGATTTTCAGGAAAATAGAAATTCAAGCAGTGAAATACCGAAACACACACACTAGAATGGTCAAAATCCAGAACACTGACAAACACCAGGTGCTGATGTGGATGTGAGGAAACAGGAAATTCATTGCTACTGGAAATGCAAAATGGTGCAGCTATTTTGGAGCACAATAAGGCAGTTTCTTATTGAACTAAGCATACTTTTACAATAGACTCCATAATCTTACTCCTGGGCATTTTCTCAAAGTAATTGAAAACACGTCCATGCTAAAATTTGAGTAACGATATTTGTAAGAGTACTATTCATAATTGTTAAAATATGAAGGGAACTAAGATGCCCTTCAGCAGGTGAATGTATAAATCAACTATGGTGCATCCAGACAGTGAAATATTATTCAGCATTTCATTAGTCCATGAAAAGACATGGAGAAAACTTAGATGTATATTACTTAGTGAAAGATGCCAATGCGAAAAGACTACTACATGATTAATAATTTTAATATATTTAATAAATATGTAAAAAAACCCACACAAACATACTATGTATTATACATATATATATATATATATATATATATATATACACACATGCATATTCGGGAAAAGAAAAAACTATGAAGATAGTAAACAGATCAGTGGTTGTCAAGATAAGAAGGGAAAAAGGGATGAATTATTAAATCATTGAAATTACTCTATATGATACTATAATGGTGAATACATGTCATTATACATTATTACTAATTCATAGAATGTACAATATCAAGAATGAATGCTTATGTAAACTTTAAACTTTGTGTGATAATGATGTGTCAATATAGACACATCAACTTTAACAAATTTAGCATCTAGTGGAGGATGTTTATAATGGGTAGACATATGTGAGGGAGTTAATGAGAAATCACCGTATCTTCTGCTCATTTTCACTGTGAAGTCAAAACAGCTTAAAAATAGTTTACTTTTTGAACAGAAAAAGCACAAAGTAGAAGAAACTATTTGTATATCATTTCCCTGATAAAATATTTTATCCATAATATGCAAAGAATCCTAAAACTATTATTAAAAAAAGTAAAAGTGACAAAAATTAATTGTATGAACACTTTACCAAAGATATATGAAATATGAGCATGCTCATTAGCAGGAAATAGTTTATTAGAAAATGACAAACAATTGCACATCTTTAGAATGACTGAAGTTTTACCATCTAACTTTACATACATTGGCAATTGTGGGGAACAACTGGGAGTTTATACAGTCATGCTGGAAATAAATTTTTCAGCTCTGTACATATTTAAAAATGCACCTACCATAGTATCCAGCCATTCCATTCTATGTATCTAACCGGAAAAAAATAAATGATTGTACATCAATTTTCATAGTATTTTTTTGTAATAACCTAAAATAGGAAACAACCCAATTGTTATTCAACAGGTGAAAGGTAATACAAACTGTGATCTAGAATATTTATAGTTCATATTATAAATCACATGAGAATAATGAATGAATATTGAAACATATAAATAATGACTGTCAAAAGAGTTGTGCTATGTAAAATAATTAAGACAAAAACAAGTAAACTATAATGAGAGTAAGATCAGGAAATCTCTTAGTGGAAGTGGCAGTAGTAGGGGATTGCAAAAGGACAATAGAAAACTTTTGATGATGAAGAATATATTCATTATCTGATTTATGGTTATGATTTCAGTGAATGCATGTGTTATGTCTAAATTTATCTAAATGCACCCTTTAACAATGTTCAGATTATGGTTTATACAGTTTATTTCAGTCGGAGAAAAAGATGAATCTTCCAAAGAAACATAAAGCTTAATTTTCTATCATACTAATATTGTACTTAAACTATTAAATGTTTTAGGAATATTTAGTATATTTTTATATTTACATATTTTTTCCAAGTTTGTATTTGGCAAGAACGCTTGTCTAAGATGTCAAACTGCTGCTAATTCAGACTTTTAAAAGATATATCTTCTAAAAAAGTCTTAATTAACAGTGCATATCATAGACTCAATGTATTTTCAGCACTTAGACTAAAATCTATGTTAGACTAGACAGTAGATCAATATAGTTCATCCTTAAGGATAAATCAGTTAGTGGTGAATAAAAGAAATCCATTCAACCAGAAAATATTCCATCAGGAAGGATGATAGGAATTGTCATTAAAATAGATAATATTACAAAAATTCGAAGATGTAGTTTTAGGGTTGGGGGGATTGTTTGTTGTTGCTATTGGACTTCAGTCTTAAACCTTATGAAAACAGCACAAAAATAGTTTCATGAGTTATTTACACACACACCTGAAAATATTTATTTCATATTTTTCTTGCAAATACCCTTACAGATCAAGTGATGAAAATATGAGATTCCACTGATTACAATACATTTCATATAATTTTTTTTCCAAATATTTAATTGGCAAAATTAAGTAAATCATCTCATTTAGATATTAATCAAATAAAAGTAATGCATGGTTCTTAAATACTGATGTTGGTTAGAGAGGCAAACATGTAAGCAAAATATTACACTACAATATAGTAAGTACTTTATTGCGGTACAGAAAATTGAGTAAGAATTTCAAAATTATATAATGAAAAAATCATTATACATAAAAAGTATAGGTTTAAAATATATCCATGTTACTAACTGCAAAAATACGCAGATATAATTTCCCTAATTTTTGTGTGACCCATTTGTAAATTGAGTAAAATGAAATTTATTTTAATCATTATAAGCATTAAATCAAACCTGTTTAGATATAATTAGCACAAGTAGACGTAGAGGCATACAGTAGACATATAGAATGTATAATCATTAACCACATAGCTTATTTTGAACTTGGATCTAAAAAATAGTACAACAAAATAAATTTTTGTTTTTTTTACTGAGGCATCAAAAAAATTTCTACAAAGATGTAAATTTCCTTTCCAATGGGTTTTCCTTACACTGGTTTCATATACTAGTTAATTGGAAATGACTACCTTGAAGAAAAAGGCAATTATGTCTACCTTCTTCATTTGTATTCGGGATTACAACTTCACAGAATTTTCATGGATTTTAATAAGGTATGAGAAAGAGAAATGTAGAACTAATAAATGTATATAGTTTGTTAAAAATGATTAACACACAAAGTATATTTTATACAGTATGCTCATATAAGAGAAAAATTAAATAAGTAGTTCTATTTACTTACCTATACAATTCTTATTAATACATATAACAAAAGATTTGCTGAACTACAAATGCTGTAAGAAAGATTAAAGAAGTACTTCATGAAACAGAACACTCAATATTGATATCAATTGTGAAATTCCTGACAATAGAATAGATAAATGTCTTAGGGGAAGTTAATGAAGAAAATCGTTAACCAGGTTTAGTGTTTCTCACCCACAGTATGCTCTGAACAGGCATAGAAAGGCTGTTTGTATAAATGAATCATAGATTTAATATAATCCTAATAGCAAATTAGTTCCATTTAAAAAAAAATTCCAAAAGTTACATGGAACTTTAATGATATAAAATATCAAAAAGCAGTCTGTAAAAAGAAAAGCAAACCAACATGGTCTAATTTCCAGAATTACAGTTAAGCTACAGCAAAAGGTCTTATCTAATTAAAATGACAGATATAGACTTCAAATTAATAGAAAACAATAGAGAATTGAGAAGTAGATCCATGTATCTTTGTTCAACTGCTTTTCAGAATCTTTATCAATTTAACGGTGAAAGTATAGCCTTTTCAACAAATAGTGATGATATAACTATATATCCAATGGAAAATAAGAGATCCTCAATCATTACCACTCACAAAAACAGGTTTTGTCAGAATCCTAAAAGTACATTTCTAGAGGAAAACATAAGAGAAATTTTTTTTATCTTTACAGTAGGGAAGAATTATATATTGTTCAAATTATTTAACTCAAAGAAGAATCGCAAAATGATAAAGCCACCAATTAAAAAACTAAAGGACATTCCAAAGAGTGGGAGAATTTTTACATAATACCTCTACCAAATAAAAGGCGAATAAAAATTTCTATAATAAATTCATAAAATAAGAAAAGTCAAAAATAAAAAATACTCGATCATACATTGCATGAAAGAAAGTATATAAATGTCCAATAAATATTTGAAAAGTTCCTTATCATTACTCATCAGTGAATAAGAAACTAACACTGAGATATTGACATACACTACCATGGTGGAATTGAAAAGTTAAAAATATCAATTTTCATGAGAATATGAGCTTTCTCCAACACAGTGCATTGTGTGTCACAATATAAAATTTAAAAATCATTTTGAAAAAATGCATACATTTATCATCTGTATGTCCACATAAGAGGTTGTACATGTGTTTATAACAGTTTTATTCACATAACCCAAATCTGGAAATAATCAAATATATATCAACAATTGAATCACTAAACAATTTGAGGTAAATCTATTCAATGTGATACTAGACAACAAGCAGGGTGGAGGGCAATTACTGACAGAAAATAAATAAATGATAATAAATGAAACTAGAATTAAGCTAAGTAAAATTGTCCTGATATAAGACTAACTACCATACGATTTGATTCATATGAAATTCTTGAAAACGTATAATTATTCTGCTCACAGAATGCATATTATTTGCTTCAAATTGGGTTGCAGTTATGTGTGAGGGGATGTAGGATACAATGTTACATAGAGGAACTTTTTGCACATCCCTTATATGTGGTAGTAGTGATAAGGATATATATATATATATGTTTATCACAACTAGCTACACGTAATCTTAAAATAGGTGAATTTTAACATATATAAAGTATACCTCAGAAACTTTAGTTCTAAATAAATTTATACAGTAAAGTTTAATAGTCAAATCTCCTACCTCCATACCACAAGAAATGGGTAAAAATAGCTCTTAGATTTATAAAAGACAGAGGCATAAACCTGATTCTAAAATACACACCTTAAATCCATAATGCTAAAAGGCAATGCTACTTCAATATTTTCTTATTAAAAAATACTTCATTCCAATTCCACTTCTCTTTCAAGGCTCACAAGATTCTCTGGAGTAGATCAGGGAACAGAAAAAAATAACTCATTACCGCACAGGGGAACAAAAGTGCCCTTGACCTCAATCAGTTTTGACCTAATTTTGCCTATTTTATACAACCTTTGCTGATGTGAGTTTTGTGTAAATGCTGTTAATTTGTTTTTTGAGTGGAGCCAGGTTTCTTTTCCATCCCTTTGTGGAAAGTTCTCTAAGAAAGGCATAACCTTAAGTCCCCTTGACCCTGCTGGAAGTCTGTGTAGCAAAACCTTCCCTCTGCCCAGTATTCCCTCATTTGGTCATGTGGTGTCTATGGCAGCATTGTGGATCACACCATTCTCCAGATTACAAATTGCTTCTTGTTGGGACACAAATTTGGGATGATCTCCCTCTGCCTCATGTTCTGTGATTTTTAACATGGTGTCCATTATTCTTCCAGAGACCCTCTATGAGGAACTCTATAAGCCCTTCTGGTTCAGAAGAATTTTGTGACTATTTAGAAATTTTCGTATGCAAACTAAAAGCCAATCTTAATATAAAGCAATCAAGTTCTAGGGGGCCCATGTCACTTTCTCCTTAGAGTAACCTCACCTTGTTCTATTTCATTTTTTGGGTGACAAAATGGTGTCCTTGCAGATCCTAGAGATCAGCAATTATTCAGGGAAGGAGATGTCAGTATTCTCTGAAGACATTCTCAGTTCCAGCTAAAACATGTATTTAAAGACTTTCGTAATTTTTTTAGCATTTCCCTTATTCTCTCACAAGAAGTAAGGAAACAATGCATAACCATGAGCACTGTAAATCTGGAAGTAAAAAAAAAAAATCCCTGTTTATTCATTCCTGTATCTGTTCCTTTTATGAATTGGACATAGATGATTTTGTAAGACAAATACTAATTGGATAACAATTGCCATTTCCAAATAAGAAAATATGGAAAATAATAATGGCTCAAGGTGTTTATTTTTGGAATATGATACTTTTCATCTCTTTTCCCATTTTGAGAATTCAGTTGTACTATGTGACAATATTGTTTCTATCAAACACTACTCTTTGTTGCTTTAGTATATGTGTGTATATATATATGCATATATACATTTAACCTAAATTTTATAGATATAAATCTACATGCAAATATGAAGCCATTTTGCAAAAGGTCAAAATACTAAACATTTTGTTTTTAAATATAGTCCATCTTAAAAAAAATAGGATATAATATACTTCTAAACTACTGCAAATAATACCTAATATCTGCTAATGATACAGAAGTATCAGTTGATCACTTAAGTGTATTGCTAGCGTTTTTCTTAAAATTTTTACTTTATTTAGTTTGTTGAGTCTTTAAACATATAGAAACTCTAATATGCATAATATTTTTCATATACAAAGTCAATGGATTTATGTCCCTCCTGAAATTCCTTTGAATCATGGACAACCATTAAAACCTATGACATAGAAACTATACTTGATTCAAAATTAAAATGTATAAAAATAAATAACTTCAAACAACTAAAAACAGATAGTAGTTCTATAGCACAACCTTCTTTAAAGATCATCATTGTATAAAGATCATTCCTCATAAGATTTTCACATCTTGGCACATTTTTTTCTAGCTTCTATGTTCTATTCATAGAAATTGGATTATAAAGTGAATTTCCAGCTCACAGCTTCAGCTATGAGTATCATGCAGAATATAAATAACTCTTAAAAGAATACTTGCTGGATCACATTATTATTTCTGAAATAAATAATAGGCAATTTTAATTGAGATTTTTTTTTAACAATCTCAGAAACAAAGTACGTGATAACTAGACTCCATGGAAAGTTCGGAGTAGAATGTTAATCCTTTTTAATGTGTTATACATTTATAAAGTATGTTCTTTGTTTTTAAGGGAAAAATAAACATAAGTTCTGGAATTTAAAATGTAAAAGCTTTGTGAAATTTTTAAGTATACTTGAGCCATAATATTTATGACTGTAGAAAATTTCAAACTTTAAATGGTAAGCTCAATTGACATGCCATCATCTTATTATAAAAATTATACACTTATATACAAAATTTAAAATGTATAGGATCCACTTAAATATTATATTTATCACTACTGAACCTCAAATACAATGGTAGTGAAAAGAAGAGAAAAAGTCACAAAACAGAATCAAAATTAAAGAGAGGACAACGATAAATTAGTGTTAGGTAAAACACTTGGCAAAGGAAATGCAGATAAATTAAGTGCTATTGTAAAATAAATAAAAACGATGTGTATGTACTGGCAGAAATATGTAGAAAACATGCTAATTTGCTCTATAGAGAAAAAGTTAGAAAATATTCAAGAGGTACTAGTTTACACTAACACAGGAGAGTCAAAAGTGACTGTATCTCTAGATTAAGAATGAAACTGGGAAGGGGAGGAACAGACACATGCATAAACTATGAAGCAAACCAGTAATGATTTTTAAATCAGATCAATGTCTACATAAAGAAAAATTTAACAAGGAGAAAAAACAAACATAAGAAAAAATAACTTTTTTATTAATTGAAAATAGTAGTTTCCCCTTCACAGAATATTCGGAATATAGTAAATATACAATAATACATATACAAATAGGTGACTTGTGGTTAGCTCAGAGTAATACTGATAACTTTACAGTGAATAAATAAAATCACAGGAAATATACTCACTTTAATGTCACACAGTATAGCAAACCCAATTGAGCTTCACTCTACACAGAGTAATTTTTCATCCACAACACGCCAGGCATTCATTGAAAAATAAAGGATAGACAAAAAATAGTCATAAAGGCAGAAAAATAATCATATGCCAAAAAAGCAAAAAACAAAAGGTTTAAGTAGTAAAGAATTATTTATAATTGATAAACACAAATGAGAATACATAGCAAAATGAAAAGCAATATCTAGCTTATATAATATGTACCAGTTATCATTAAATAATAAAACCATTCACATAATCATTTGAAAAGGTTGTAAATAGCAATAAAGATTGCTTAGGATAACAGTTCTCAAACTAGGATACTTACACATTGTAGATACCTAAATATTTTGCAAGGTTAAAGCCTCCTCTATCAAATCTGTGAAAAGCAAGACTGTTCAAAGGGAACTATCATTCATATACTGAAGTTTTATAAATTCTGCATGTATATTGCCTGGGAGATGGATTCTTGTTGAGGTATCACATCATGCATTTTCACATACATATTTTACTCCCTTATCTTAATTACCCTACTTCTACATTCAAAAAAAGAAATATGTTATTTCTTCTCATTCCAGATTTTACAACTGTGTCTTGCTTCGGGTTTTACAATGCTCTACACAGAAGCAGATTATGGTTTTGAGATTAAAGTTTATAAAAAATAAAGAATTTACTTTCAGAAGAGGAGTAGGAAATTTCAAATATGAAGTTAAGTATGAAAGCAAATATTTATTTAGAATGAAAAGAGAGATCATAAATAATTACTGGAGTACTGAAGATTTAGGTCCATTTCTTGTGAAATCACTTTAAGTATTTTACCAGAAACGCTTAAAGAGAGATGCTTCTTGCTTACAATCTGTCATTTCCTTTCATCCATCAGTTTACAACAGTAACTCCAGAAATCACAGGAGTCTGTTCAAGGAGGGGCACTCAACTATGAAGTTCTTTAGCTTCCAGATCTTTTGTCTCTCTGACTCTGGGCCTCCAAAAGAAGAAATCGAAAGATAAGTGGTAATGAAGCTTCCCTTAGTCTGTTAAGTCACCATAAACCTGTACTAGAACCATGTTTTTTGCCTTATCCATGCGAAAAAGCTAAAACAGTTTACTTCAAGTCTCCTAGAATTGATCTCCTTTACATGTGCCTTTCTGAAGATTGTTTTGAACCAAGGACAAAGCCAGAAACAAAGAAGTCCCTGCCTTTCTCCTAATTCTTTTGTCTTTTAATCAAAGAAAACAGGAGGCCACCACTCTCTAAGCCTTCACCCTTTCCCTAAGAAAGAAGTATTCCTTACTCCCTTATTCCCTAGAAGAATGTGGTTTGGGAAGATAAACCTCTTCACTTTCAGAGTAAAGGTGAGTCTTCCCTGTTTGACACATGAAATCCCTTTTCTCTCCCTGAAACCCCAGACCTCCTTTCCCATGCTTTTGCTCAAAACTGAAGTTTATATACGCTGTCCTAATTTCTTCAGATTTCACCAACATGCAAATGTATACAGGCTACCAAATTTGGACTTTTACTAATGGAACTAATGTTAATTTGATGTTCATTCAGATTGTGAAGAGCCTTTGAGGGATGGGGGAATTTTTTCTTTCATCATCACACGTTTGTGATGACAGTAAAGTGTGTATACAGAAATATATATTTTGCCTCATGTTCTCAATTAATATATGTTATAAATTAAAATCTTTTGTGAATTCTACAGTTTTAATTTAAGATCATGCCACACTTCTGAACTTTTACCTCTATTCATAAGAAATAAAGATATAGATGAGTACTTTTGCTCTGAAAAAACTATAAACAACATCTATGAAAGAACAATTTTTCAGACAATGGACAAAAAGCAACACAAGACATTTTTCACACACACTTTAAAAATAAAAAAATATAAAGTTCTCATTTATAAGAGAGTTCAAAAAATAACATTGAGCACAATCTCAAAAGAGCAGAAAAGCAGCCAATAAAATTGGAAATATTATTAAAGTATAATTTTGACAAGGGATTCTTATCCAAAACATTTAAAAACAAACATACAACTCATTAACAAAAAGAAACAAATCTGATTAAAAATGGAAAATATAAATAGACATTTCACCCCAAGAAGATATATAAATGGCCAAAATAAACAGTATGAATAATTAGGTAAATGAAAATCACAAACGCCATGAGGTAGCACTTTACACTCATTAGAAAAAATATTATCAAGTTAAAAAATATATATTTTGTTAATGTTAGTGGCCAGCAATAAGACAGACTAATAGTATAATGGAAAAATCTCCACGAAGCCACCCTCAAAACCTAATAGAGTCACTCCAGGTCTTGGCATTTGAAGGGCTATCCAAAACCTACTCCCTGCCTAGTGAAATTCTAGGCAATAGAATATATAAATGCCTTTGAGAAAGTTAATTAAGAAAATCTTTGACCAGGGTAAGTGTTTCTGATCTGCCCTATGGCCTGTGCAGGCACAGAAAGATTATGATTGACCTAATGGAAAAGTTCTTCATTTCAATAATAAAATCACTACCTATAGACAGAGTTTCACTGGCATTTTATGAACAAGAACAAGCTGAAGAAAGTTGGCACCTGTGTCAAAAATTTGGAATCTTCCCTGGTTACCCAGTGATCAATTGTTACCTACTTCCTACAATTGAGACCCAATAAAGCCTCCTACAGCAGTGCATGTAAAGAGAGTGTTTTTCCTGCTGTCTCCTTACTTGTTACAAATAATAAGCCTTGTCTTTTTAAGAAACATTGGTGTCTTAATCAATGCTCACAAAGGGAATGAACCTAATCCATTTGGTAATACTAAGGATATGGAGAATTCAGAACCCTTTTTTATGGCTGGTGGGCATGGAAAAAGATTTGTTTTTTTTCTGAGAAAAACAGTATGATAATTCCACAAAACACTAAACATAGAATTAGTATAATGATGAGGGACAGCAAACAGAATGAAAATAAAGCATAAAGAATAATAAACAGAAATAAGAGAGGGGCCAGGAAACCCTAACTCCTCACTGTAGGAGCACAATAGGACACTTTAGTTAATTCCTTTCTGTAGAAGGTAACTAGGAAGGGGCCTGGAATTAGGGTTTAGGAACAAGAAGGAAGGCATAGAAAAGTAACAGATGTTCAAATTAATGGCTCCAATCATACCCTTGCCTAAGATAAGGTGAAACAATTAGTGAAAGATGATAACCCTTGACCAAAGCATACAGATGAATAAGATGTCAGGTAACCACTCTTAAACTGCAAGAGAGCAGGTATTGGATAAAAAGGTAAAGGACCTTTTAAATGGCGCCCCAGCAACCATGACATAAACAAGCCAGCAGAGTAAGTGGAAAACTCTATTCCCTGGATATATAAGATCCTCCCTGAGCTAAGTCAGGAGAAGCTTTACTGTCCAGAGATCTCTGTCTCTGTGATTCTCCTAATAAACTTGCCATGTGCTGTCAACAAGAGTCTCCTTGAATTCTTTCTGGATTGATTCCACATCTCTGGCCACATTGGTGTCCTGAGCCCACTTGCAAAAATATTATACAGAAAATAAACTTTCCGGTATGCATTCAAATAAATTGAAAGCAAGGATTAGATTACATATTTTTATACCAATGCAAATAACATTTTTCAGATAGTTAAAAGGTAGAAGAAAACAAATGTCCACTAACAGATAATTAGATAAAGAAAAGGATATAGATACAATGAAATTCTGATACATGCTACAACATGGATGAAACTTGAAGGCAATATGCTAAGTCAAATAATATAGACAAAGAAGGAAAAATATTGAAATGCTATATGATTTCACATATGCTACCTTTAGAATAGTCAAATTCATGGAGACAGAAAGGATAATAGTGATTTCCAGGAATTGAAGAACCAAGGAAATGAGAAATAATTGTTAATGGATACAGAGTTTACGTTTGGGATGATAAAATTTTCTGGAAATGGATAATGGTGATGGTTGCACAAGAATGTGAAAGTATTCAGTGCCACTTAATATACAGTTGAAGATGGTTAAAATGGTACTTTTCATGTTTTAATTATATGTGTATGTATGACCCAATTAAACAGAAAAGAAAAAAGATAACAACTTATAAAGGAATTAAATATCTTCAAGACTACCTCCAAAAACTCTTTGTTAGAAATGAAGAAAGACTTCAAAAAAAAAAAGGAGAGCCACACATATCCGCTGATTCGAAGAATGATAGAAAAGAGATAACCATTGTCTCAAAAGAGATCTATAGATTTCATGAGATTTCAATTAAAAAAAGCTGGTAGGTGATTTAGCATTGTTTTTGATTTTGTAAAAATTGAAAAAAATTAATTCTATAATGTATATGGAAATGCAAAGGAACAGATAAGTCAAATCAATTTATTTAAAAATAAAAACAAAACATTTGCTCCCTAATTTTATAACAATATGAAACCACTTTAAATTAATACTGCTGTGGCATAAATGTTAGACATATAAATCGATAGATCAGAATAATATCCAAAAGTAGACCTGTACGTAGTCAATTAATTTTGACTAGATCTACCAATGTGATAGAAGATGCAAATTATAGGCTTTCAACAAGTAATCCAAGACAGCTAGGTAACAGATGTTTTTTTAAAGTTGAACTAATTCTTACATTATATTTTATTTAAAATATTGTGGATCCTAAGTGTAAGATCTGAAACAAAAAATTCTATAAGTATTTCGAAAAAGAAACGATTTTGGAGTTAGGACTCGGAAATTACTAAATATGAACTAAAATACTGATAAACTGAACTTCTTCAATATTGATACCAGTATTCAAAAGAATCTCTCAGAAAACGAATTGGCAAAACACTGTGTGAAAACAGTATGCAAGGAACTTATATTTGTAATTGTACTGATAATTTTATAATGAACATTTACATTGAAATAACAAGACAATTCAATATTAAATGAGCGAGAGATTTCATAGGAAATATCAGAAAATTGCTCAATATGATTAATCATAAAACTACAATGGAATACCATTTTTACAAAGCACTACAAAAGCTAAACTATGAATCACTGGCATTAGCAAATGTTAATGAATGAAACTGCTCAACTAGAACTTTTACACAATGCTGGTTGGAGTGGTGTGACCTCTATGCCAAACCTGATGGAAAATTCTTTTAATGTTAAATATAGACTTATCAGCTAACCTAGAACTCTTATATATTCACCAAAGTATAATGAAGACATGTTTATATTAAATTTGTACGTACATTTTTATAGTAGCTATTTTTAATCACATTCGAAAACAAAAGAAATAAAAATAAAAAAAAAAACCCTCGAATTGTGAGCAGGTGAATGAAATAATTGGCATAATTATTCAATGTAAAACAATTCAGCAACAATAAAACAAAAAAACTACTGATTCATTCATCCACATGGATCAATTTAATAAAAAAGTCATTAATTGAAATGCCCAAATAGAACAGAATGTCGGGAAAGAATTCTTCTGGGTTTCTTGTTTTCCTGCACATATTGTGAAGATTATGCTTTTTTGTTCTGAGATATTTTTCAAGAATGTCTGTAGAGTGGTCTTGAAATACAGTGATTGTGGTGCACCCTGCCGACCTAGTGGGTTAAACAGGGTGCAGTCCACATACATTCCAAGGTTCCTGGTTCAAGACCTGGGGCCAGGGAGACAGCCAATATGTACAACTAAATAGAAGAAATCAAGTGTTTTCCTCCTCTAAAAAAAGAAAGATAGGTGATTACAACTCCTTTTAGGTCAGAAGGCAGATTTGTTTTCTGACCAAAGTACTAAAGCAAGCATTTTATCCTGGAGTAAAGTTTGGTCAGACTGACTGTCAATCACCTTATAAGACAGAAGATTTCTTAAACTCCAGGTTCCTGTGGTGCTTAAGCTCCTAATTATACTGCAGTACACTTTCCACTCCCTCCAGCATTACCTCCTTTTGAGGGTTTTCTCAGTACTGCACCCTCAGCGCAGATCTGTCCTTTTCATCTCAGATCTCATTCCCCTACAGGGTTAATCCTCCTCCAACTGTAGACACTACTCTTAGGTAGAACTCGTTAAGTGAACATTTTTCTTCTTTCTCTCTAAGGTAGGGAGATCATTTTGTCTGTTGTTCCCTTTTATCCTCTTAGGCACAGTTTCCCTGACTATAGGACTAACGCAGGTTTAGTATCAGTGCTCCTCCAGGCTGCTAATGATATGATTTTGCTCCTCACCTGTAGGTATAAAGATTTCTCTGCATCCATGCCCCCAGGCCTAGCTGCATTTTGTCTTCACCTCTGCCCAAGGCAAGAGGTTTTACTAAACTTCACTGACTGCTTTAAGGCTTTGGTTCCTTGGAAACAGACAGAAAAAGGCAGGGCTTTGTTCTATTCTTCAACTGCTGTTGTTGCCTTCCCCTTGCCTACAACAGAGGGAAACTTCTTAGGACTCCTTCAACTTTCTCCTAAGGACTTCTTGGGAGTAATGGGAAAAGAGACCATAGTAGTTTTGTTTGACCTTCTCTTGGTGCCTGAATGGCATAGCTTCTATACTCTCACCTTAGCTTACATTTGACTGTTAGCAATTAGTCAACAATTGTAGCTATATCAATCTTACTATTACATCAGAATCCTACCCTGATCAACAAGTGCTCATATTAAATCTCTCCTGGTAAATGTTGTCTCTTAGATTTGGAATAATTTGGTTTCATGAAATATTAGCTCCCTGATGGGTATAAGAAAGTTATAATTTATCTCTTGCATTATTGTTATTCTTAGGGGTTAGAAAAGTTCTTTCCAGTTTTCAACATCCTAAGTGAATGTTGAGTCTGAGTTATACCATTCAAAAAATATTAAAGGACCTAAAACAAAATGAAAATAGGCTGGATACATATGTTTTTCTCAAACTTAATAGGTGTGACTATCGGTATTTCCAATTATACAGTAAAACTTTTGTTCTACTTTCATTTAATTTTAGCTCAATAAACATGGTGACATGAAAGTATTACAAGCAAAACTAAATCTTTTGGTAAATGTTGATGAATAAGTGGTTTCCAATTACTAAAAGAAAGTGTGTCAGTTAAAAGCAGATACATAATTAAACTTAACTTTTATTTTATAACAATGTTTGATTTTGACACATAATGAGAAAAGATCAAATACTGACATTGCTAAAATAAAAGGTATTTAATTCCTACCGGTTTATATAAAGCAGAGTTCTCAATGTAAGCAATAATAAATATTAATATTGAACTCTCCCTTTCTTGCAACACGTTATATGTATCTATGAATTCATTAAATAATTGGAAAAATCTCATCTATGTTATTCATAAATATATTCCCAATAAATTGAATTGGTAAATTGTGTAGTACTAAAACTTGTAATGATACCTCAATTAAAAAAAAATAGCAGTTAGAATCTGCAGGAAAACAAAAATAATGATAAATGTACATATATGCTCTTTACTTTAGGTAGCATGATAAAGTATCTGTAAAATACATTTCTAAGAATGCAAATATATTACATGAGGATAAAATTATAGGGTGTTGGAAGAGACATGGAAATATAGAATCAAGAAAAAGAAATTCAGTTTCCTAATAATAAATAAAATTGTATTTTAATTGATAATTATAGGAACTAAAATGGTCTTATAAGTTCCTTTGGATACATTGAAAAATCATAAATATCAACTGCATTTTGAAAAGTAAAAATGTCAAATATTTACTGTATATATTGGGAATCACATATTTTGCAAATATTTGATCTTATTTTACCATTTGCAGGTGCCAAATATAAAATGTGACAAAGGCACATAGGTTGCAAAGTTATTTTGGGTTATCATTTCCCCTGCAATGATGAGATAAAGAAATGGAAGTATACACTAAAAAGATTTTACTGGTAGATATTTTATTAGTCTTAGTCAGAAGCCAAAAGAAGCAGAGGTAGGGATTTAAAATGTAAATGAATATGTCCTTCCAATCTGCTGTTTAGGAGTTTGCCTATACTTTTGAAACTCAACTACTGTTGCTATTTTAAGCAAACACAATTAAGAGCATTGTGTTAACTGGCTATCTTTGATCACTTCTTGCATGGACATGTCCTAGGACTAGAGACCATGGAATTCATTTCTTGTTTGTAAACTCAATCGATAATATATAAATTTGGACTACCCACTGAATCAGTTCCTCTTTCTATGTATTATATTTGTTCCCAATAATCTTAGTAACTGCATGGAATATGTAATTGAGATAATCGTCCATAATATTCTAAAGGGTTACTAAGACCAAAGAAAACATACTTAAATAAAAATATCTTTGCAATTATGGGAGAAAGGTCTGAAAATTTAGAGAACACAGGGAGAAACATAGTAGTTAATAATTTAAAATCTCCACTAATGTGGTTCACTAACTCATCAGGCTATGCCATTATGCTACTAGAGAGCATGCTTATCAATTTCTCAACATAATGAGTTCAAGATGCCATGTATCTTTTCCTATATTTACTATTTCGCCGTAAAAGATTAATGTATCATTTAATACTTATTGATTCATTGGTTTTATTTGCAACACTATAATATTATTCTTTCCTATTTGGCTAAAATCTTCTACTGTGTGTCACTCTTTTCTGTCATGGCAAAGGAAGTCCTCTACCTCCAAATACTGGCAACTATATTGCAGGTAAGTGACCAATAATTATTCTCTCTTATGCTCCAGCTGGGACATTTTTTCGCTTGAGTGCATGATATAAGAAGTAGAGACACTTGGAGGAATGGACTTCACAGCAGAAGGATAAGAGTGGCATCCAGAGTAAAAGTGGAAGGGTCCTGAATAGGTCATTTCTGCTGTTTGGATCCTTGACTCCTGTTCCTGCTGAGAGCTCTGTAGCTCTGCATTTTCTTTCCAAGTCTGACATCCAGATCTCCAATTAAGTGAAAGTACCAAGGTTGATTCTAATTGAACATTCAGTTCTTAACAGCTAAACATAGGTTTCAGATGACATAAGCACATTCTTCCACAACTTGACCTGTGATTTATTGAAGATTAAAATGTAGCTCACAGTGCAAAATGTACAATCAAAATCACCCTAAGGTGCTATTAATATTACTATGGGAAATAAAATTATCTCAACAAACTAGCCCCAGATATTCCCTCACTGTTATTTTTATTCAGCTTTAGATGAAGTTTATGCTTATATTTTCTATCATATGAGAATGCCCTGTCTTTAAAATGGATAATTGTGTTCAGCACAATGAGATGTTCACACACTATGATGGAGACACCTGAAAACTGATGTCTTAATAGAGCAATTGAATCCCAACCCACATCTCATTTTGTCCTCTCCTTAAATGCCAAGCAACTTACCTTATTTGTTTTGCTTTCTCACTCTTAGGAAACAGAATAGAGTTGTAAATGTGCCTTTGATGTGTCTCTCTTCTATAGGATTTGACCCTCCTGTGATTATTACATAAAATTGGTATGAACTATAATAAGCAGGAAACACATGAAGTTCTGTCCAAATAGCGTGCAGAACTCAAAATCATAAAGTACTTAAAATATTCTCTTCTCCATCTATTTTTTGATTATTCATACATAGAACTTGCATGACATCTCTCTCTTCTTTCTAGTTATTGCTCTCTTCATTCAATATTATCTAATATTTTTATTTTACATTGAGTGGATTTGATCCCTAACACCATCTGTTTTATAGGGTTTCTCAGAATCTCCTGCACATGGTTTAACAATTTTCTAATTAATACCCACTTTCTATTTTACCGTTAGCTCAGATTCTGTTTTATATACAAGATAAGATATATTTCCTCTTTCATTTGAGGTTCTAGCACATACTTGAACATAACTTATGTATATAGCTTTTCTCATTTCAAAGTTAAATCATAATTTTCTTCAGAGCCTATAGTTGCATATTGCTCATTGCTTTTTCTATTATTTACTTTGTCAAAATTCTTATCAAAGCTTTCCCATTCTCAGAAATGGGCATGATGTCTAATTACGGATGAAAAAAACTTACCATCAATCATGTTCTGAATATAATGATTGCACCAGTACACTTATTAATATAGTAACTTTATTATATTTTATTCTTCCCTCCCATCAGATGCTTATTTGTTGTCATATTGAATTACAACCTGTAAGTCCACAGAAATAATTAAGAATCACTGACTTTATGTCCTAATTTCATCCTTCTTCCTTGTGCATTAATGCAAATTGTGGCTTCACATTCATTTCCTTTAAGGTTAATCTTAATAGGTTCAAGTTTTAGTCTTTACTTGTTGAATGACCTTGGACAAATTTATTAGTCACTGTGGGCCTTCATTCTTTTACTAGTTATGTGATGTTGCTTTGATTCCTTAATTAGCACTGGGGATTATGAAGTCAATTCCTCTCACCATATATGAATAAAATATTATCTATTCTTATAATATTACCTTACACATGATAATTGTTCAATAAATATATACTAGTGTATGAAACACATTTTTAACTTGATTGAAGGTCCATTGCATTATATAAATGTAGAGTATACATCATCATAAATCAACATATGCATATAACACATTGAATGCATCAATAGTTCAATGTCTGATTTCAATCATATGTGATATATAAGGATAAGCATATTTTAAAATATTTATTCAGTTTTTCTATTGGGCAAATTTTGCCATGAAGTGTTTACTTATTCATGTAAGCTTTGTGATATATACAATTTGAATTTCCATACTCTGGTTTTCTGTGGCTGCTATAACAAAAAATGACAACTACTAGGTGACTTAAAACTGTTAGAAATGTATTCTCTCACAGATCTGAAATCCAAAGAATTCAAGGCAAAATGTTGGCAGGTTGCACTCCCTCAAGAGGTACTAGAGGTTAGAATTCCTTCTTTACTTCTTCCAGGTTTGAAAGGTTCTAAGTATTCTTTCACTTATGAACTCATCTCTCCTTTTCCCCACTTTGCTTTCTCCTATCTTGTCAAATATCCCTCTGTCTTACTCTATTTTTTAAAGGAAAGTTGCAGGCAGGAATGAAGGCTGGTTGGCACACAAGCAGGAAGAGAGAGGAGGGAGCAGTTCTTTATATTGTTTTTATTTAGTTATTCACACTGATTGCTTCCCCCAGGACCCAGGACTCTAATACAGGTGTGTGTGACCTGTCCCTTCAGAGGTGATTGACCTAACTACTGCTGCATCAGGGCATGCTTCTGTCTTACTCTTATAAATACATTTATTATTAGATTTAAGACTCACATGAATAATATAGAATAAATACATCTTCTCGAAATATTTGTTAATCACATCTTTGTTTTGTTAAGGCAATGTTCACTCCTTAACTAGATGATGTAACATAACTTCGGGGATGAATATATAGACATAGTATTGGAAGGCTTTTACTCAATCAACTACATACATCAATGATACAAATATTCATATCAGCAACACAAAAACATTTACATAAAAGGTCTTGGGAAAAAAAGTTTGCAGTTTGGAAACTGTTGCCAATATTCATGTTAGAAAGTATAATGAAATAGCACTCCTTATTATCTGGGACATGAGAGAACCTACCCAAGAGTGTAATTAACTTTGTGAAGTTGTGCAAGTGGCTTCAGTCTCTGAAGTCTTTAATTTCACCTAATATATTAGGAACATTTGATTATTTTCAAATTATTTTCAGCAATAATTTCAATTTATATAACTTACTCAGAGACATGCAAAATAACCTTACTCAAGCTATATATTAAATGGAAAAAACAAATATACATATATATACATATATATGCTTGCATATTTATGTTGATATGAGTAAAATAAAGATGACATGGCATTTGTGAGATGACTGGAATAATCAGAAATTGCTATGTAAGTTGTAAGAGGTGAATGATCATTTCTAATTCAGATGATCAGAGAAGACCTCATAGCAAAAGTCTGGGAGAAATCACACAGAGATAAAATAAGCAGAAGGTGACAGAAATGGCATTGACAAAAACCTAATCCAAGAGGCTCTCCAGAGTTCTGATATATTGAATTTATTAAACATATATATGAGCTGAATACTCTGGCATTAAATTGATTGAGATTTGACAAAACCTGTTGAAAGAATAGATAAAGTGCATATATTATGAGTGAAAACATGTATTGTCAATTGATGTACTGTATATTGCAATAATTTAATGGAATTAAAAGTGCTACTTTAACTTTCGAAGTAGCAGTGTCTTAGTCAAGGGATTTAAGTAATAGCATAGTTGTGGGAATTAAAGCATACATTAAATACATGAATTTATTAAAGTACAAAGACATTTTATTTACTTATTTCTATTTGTCATCTCATATATGTTATAAAACCCACCCCAATAATATATTCATAGTGTATTATGACACCATGAGACATATAGGTTCTAGAAAATATTTTCTATCCTCAAGGAACCTAGTAAGGGAAAAATAATGTTTGTAATATCATAGACAAATGTAAATGGGGAACCGATATAGAAACATTTTGAGTACACTCATAGATAAGTTAGAATAGATATTTAGAATTACTGAAAGTTCTATTTCTATATAAACTCTAAAGAATCCATAGGATTTTTTGTCTAATTGATTTTGAGTGTATATGTAACTAAGTCTATTTCTTCTTTATTTGAAATCTAACCTAAGCCAATGGGAGAATTACAATAACATTCAACTAGCTAGAAAAACTAAAAAATGAAATTACTTCTGAATGCTTATCTCTCCTCATTTATAGGATTATTTAACTTTTTCACTCTACATTAAGTTAGTTATGAGCTCTTACTAAGCAGGGTTTCCTATCATCAATAGAGACAGCAATGCCTTATTTAGTGATATTTTTTAGTCACAAATAATCTTTGAATAGAATATGTAAATTACCATGCTCATTTTACAACTAAAATTTAGGAAGAAGCATGTCCCAGTCACAGAGCTAATTGATGAATGAGTGGAATATATTAAGAACAGGTAGCAAATTCATATTTTTATTTACTTATCCTTCTCCTTAAGCCATTCGTCCTCAATGGGCTGTGGTTATGATTAGTTGTGTGGGATGCTTTACCTACAAAAGTGACATGAGCAAAGGCATAATTGCTACGTGTAAGGGAGGGTAGGGATATCTTTTTTACAAAATAGAAAAAAAAAAAGTCTCAAATCTCTCCAAAATCTCTGGGTATATTCACATTGAAATGTCCTCTAATAGAAAAATGTTAGTGAATCGTTTGCTTCTGTAGAGCGTGAGAATCAGGACATTAAATTTATTTTTGTGTCATTCTGCATCGCTAGTTTCTGTGGATGTGAGAAGGAAAAAAAAGAAAAGCTTTACCTCTTTTAAAAAAATGAGAATAATAAAAAGTATACTATGTGAGGAAGAATTATCTTCTGAGAAAGAAAACTGTACAAAGATACAATTACAGCTGGCAGCATAAGACCTATGAGTTCCTTGTTTTTTAGCCAGCAGATACTTCATTCTATTGCAGTATATAAAAGAAAAGGAAAAATCACCATATAAATATAAGTAAAATAAACAAAGAAAAGTTGTTTTGGTATTTATTTGGCAAGTAATGATGACAAATTTCCTTTTTTTGTTCTAATATTGATTACAGAACACAAATTTAATGTATATTTTCCAAATTTTGAAACAATAAAACCAAATCATTTATGATGCAATTAGATGGAAAGAAATGATCTCTTCTCCAAGAAGCCAACCTGAAAGAGTGTAGATGAAAAATTTATAGAAAGCAAAGAGGGCATCAAATTGCTCCATCAGGAGAAAAGAAAAAATCCTTATGTTTGCTAAATCGAAGGCTGTAGATGAAATTATCTTGGAAAAATCTGAATATATTTTATATGTAAAATGAAACAAAAAATACAAAATATCAAGATTATTGAATGATAAATATGTTTGCATAGTTTATTTGATGCAATATTTCTCAAAACTTGTGGAGTATGCTATTTTATTGGTTGGGATAATTTTCCGCAATTTATACAGTACATGCAGGACAAAAATTCTGAAAAAAAATTAAATCTAATTGTTTTAAATTCGATAGTTTTGTGTAGAAATATATCATTTTATTAATGTTATTTTTTCAGATTCCAAATTGAGTTAAAAATTTGTTTGGATACAAGTAAATTTAATGACATTGACCTTCTATACTTATTTCACACATGTAAATTGGGCATATGCAGAAATCTGTTATTGTTGGTTTTTATTTGTGAAGCATGTGTACTGATGCATTTATATAAGCAACTAGGGCACTGAGGCATAATCACCTACCACATGATTTTAATTGCTCTTTAAAAGCTTTAATCTATCTGTTCAAAAATAACTAGCTGTTGACATCACAGAGAAAATTACACTTCCAGCTGTTGCAAGGACTCTTCATTGTCAAGTTAAACAATAGCATTCTGGGTTTTATTTTCCAAGTAAAAATGAAATTACTAAAATATATAAGCAATCAGCACAATTATCCAGCTCTACAATTAAAAGACATTAAAAAAAACCACCATTCACAATTAGCAACTTCGTCCTCTTGTGCCATAGCATTTTACATTTAAAATCCAAAACACATGCTGACAATCATTATATGAATTCAACCTAACCAATATGTAGTTATCATGTATAGATACACATGCATATTCATTTATATACTTTTAATGACAACCAAGTGCTATGCATTCTATTTGCAGCATTTCATAAAGCTTATTTTATGTCTCAATAGTTTCACTAAATATTTTCTTAAAGTTATGAAATGCATTTCCTCTGTTAAAGGCAAAATATACGGAGTAAAAACTTTAATTTTCAACAATATTTGCATTAATACTAAGAATATTATGTTGGTAAAATAGTCTAATAATATTTCATGCAATAATTTCAAATTTTAAAAATAAATCAGATTAATCAATTCTTAAAGAATATAGATACTTATATGCTACATCATGTCTTACAAAGAAATAAGCATAAGCTAATTTTTCATGATAAAATTCTTTAAAAAAAGTAATAATATTCCACATTTTCCCTGATTATATTATATATCACAAATTAATCAAATTAGTCATTCAATTAATATACTTTAAATAGAATTGAGAACATAGAATAGCTATAATATGAAACGAGTAATATCCAATTCCAATTTATCACAGAAAATATATCTTTCAACATATAGACATTTAAAATTTAATTATCCTTGTCAAAATACCATAAAACAGTCTTTGCTATTCATTGCTATATTAGCAACCAAGTCTGCCATTTTAGCTTTTTTTCTTTTTGACTATAAGGGAGATTTCATTCTTGCTTGCGCAAAGTTTTTAGGATTAAAACTAAAGTTAGAAGACATAAAATAATATTTCTAAATTTATTGTTTAAGCATGTATATAAATTTCGTCAAAGGTTTTTAAGATATCTATCAAAATAAATAAAATATCATGAATTTTAAAAACATTTTCAATAAGAAAAAAGTGAGAGCTAATAAAATTATGCTTGTTAGAAACTATCTGTTATTTGCAAGAGTCTTGATGTACCAAACTGAAAAGTACTTCTGTTAGGATGCCAGTATACTTTTTCGGACAAAAATGCTTTAGATAGATGCTAAATTAGTCTCTATTACTGATAAGTTCATTTATATTTCTGAATAGAGCAGTGGAGACAAGACAAGATATATTATTTTAAGTTATGAAATAATGTTGGTAAAAAGAGAAACACTGTGATTATCAGAAAAAAATTAAAATTTATACAACTAAAGATTGAACTTTGATAGACAATGCCTCAAATATATATGATCAATAGCTCCTGGGTTATCTTAATTTTTTAACTTTTGACCCTCACAGTAATTTCTTAAAATAGAGGAGATAATATTATTTTTATACTTTACAAGTATAAAAACTTAAGTTTGTATGTTTTATTCACAATGGCAGAAGGTCTAGCTACTTTATCACTCTACCCCTGACTGACTGGATCAAATACAGGTAAATTTGAAAATCAAGTTGCCATTTTTTAGGTTATGTATGCAGCTGACATCCAATGTAAGTTGTCAGTCTCTGGGTACTGCAGAATAGGATATTTTAAGGATATTCAGGTATAATTTGAAGGATGAAAAAAGATATAATATCACACACATGAGGACAAAGTGATTTTACACATTTAAAGAATGTCTTTCAGTGTCCCAAATTTAAGATGCAATTATAAGTAATTTAAAAGAGAATTATACTTTTCTGATCAGTAGTTTATCAAAGTACTTATGGATATCTATAACAAAACCATTTTCAATATTATAGGTGAAAGCTTTTAAACTTCAACAATCTCCTTTTCAAAAACTCAGAGGTAAAAGTTTAGCTTTTATGAAGAGGCTACAATAATCATTGAAATATATTCTACCTAAGAAAGTTCCTTTGATGCTCAGGAAACTCACCAGTGCTCTTAGTTCTAGTAATCAAATAGTAACTTAAATATGGAAAGCAATTATAAAAATAAAAAGCAACAGGTTTTATATAGTTGAAATCATTCTCTACAGGAAAGAATTTATGAAAGCTCAACCATGGTCTTTGCAACATGCATTTAGATTTCTAATAAACACAAAGATAAATGCAGAATATCTAAGGAAAAGGACAGAATCTGTTTAATAAGAAGCAGTAAACTTTACAGCAAGCTAGCTAGTTGAATAGGACCCTGGTAAATGGTCTTTCCATAGTTCAGTTGCCTCATTTGTAAATTAACCAGAGATGGAGTCTGTTTTTTTGAAACTGATTTTTTGAAACTGAGCATTCCACGAAGTTATCATAGAGCTATTGAGAGAGATGAGAGGAAATTTAGCTGGAGAGAATGCAAACAACAAAAAGGAGAAACTATACCATTTATTAATACAACTTTACATGTCTCTTTGTTAAATATTTAAATATATTTTCACAATGTGAAGAAAGTACTGAGCATGTAAAACATAGCAAATATTAATTTTCCTCATTACATCATTATACTATCAACATCATTTCTACTTTTCTAGACAAGAAAAAAATGAGACAAAAGGATTTATTAAATTGCCCAGTTACACACACAAATCATGGGACTGGCTGATCTGTAATTAAAAGATAGTACTGCATTATTTTAAGTATAATGTTTATTGTATTGTCTGGTATTCTTTTACAAATGTCCTTTACTTATAACCATTTACTCTAAAATGAGTTCCTTGGAAACTCACACGTGTTCCTGAAATGATTTGAAAGAGTATTTTGATATGAATACATTTCATATTTATTAAAAAGTTGTCTTATATAAAATATAATTATTATACAAAATTATATTATAATGCATGACTTTATGCTGTAATATTATTAATGAATGAAGAGGCTAATACTAAAATTTTTTGTGTTTAGTATAGGACACCTAGCATTTAGTTTTCCTTCCTCTGGAGGTGTCCATTTCCTTTGACAAACGATTCTCTTTCTCATTGTGGACTCCTCTGAGTGTTAACTCTGTGCGCTGGCACTGGTTTCTTTGGGTCTCTCAGAATTCTTAAAATATTTTTTTATAATTATTAATAATTAGATTAGATTTTTAGATAGTTGTTGCCTTTATCATCCATCATGAAGTTATTAAAAAGCTTTACCACTTTTTTGTATTCCAGAGTATCTACCAATAGAATGATAAAATCTACATTTTATTAATTCTCCACAGGATCTTTGAATTTGCTGCTTCTGTGTTTGAAACACTGTGCCTTCAATATCTGTCTTCTACCTCCATCCTCTGCTAATGAAATATCCTTTTATTAAAGTGATCTTCCAGATCACTCTTCACTAAGTATCATATCATTCATCTATCACTACCTTCTTATATTCTGTTTTTCTTCAATAGCTTCTATTTACTATCTACTATCTATTTTGTTTTTATTTATAGCTTCTCAAACCTCAGCTCCAACACACACTAGAATGAAAGTTCTAAGGACAATGGCATGCTCTGTTTTGCTAATACCAAAACATTACTGATACAGGATATATTTAATAATTACTTGCTGAACCTGTGAATAATGCTTTACTACTGACTACTTATCTTGAATATATAAAAACCAATGTGGCTTTCTTTATGAAAAGGAAATATTAGAGAAACATAAGAAAGCATCAAAATTTGGATTTGTGCTTAGATAAGAGCCAAATACCTATTTCCCTTACAAATAATTTATTGCTGCTTAAGATTAAGAAATTGTGGTGAGGACCTATGCCTTATAATGGAGCTGATTCGTGACTCACTTCAAAGGTGAACATTGAAATATTTATTTCCCACATCAAGATTATTCCCTGCAATTTTGTATCTGCTTTTAGTCACAGATGTCATGATTAGCTTTGCTAAAGTTGAGAATTCTTGTGACTATGGTCCAGCTTCCTTACTTATATTACATAGCTATGCCCTCTGATATTTTTAATTCTTCTGAATGATGCAACAGAATATCTTGTTAATTAGTCAAAATGAACTTCATCTCTTTCCTAGTCATATAGAATCTCTTCTTTTCTCCTCTAATCTTTCCTTTATTCCTCTCCAACAGCTAACACATTCAACATGTGTATGCTGTTAGCAATGATGTATGCAGGTATTTCTTCATTCATCTTCCATTTCTTCACTACAGAATTCCTTGAGGTAAAGCAAAGTGAAAAAGAATAAAGTATCTAGTTTTCATAAATGTGACAATGAGGTTTAGCACTATAGCTGAGGAAATATATTTGTATCTCAGTAAAACATGAAGCTTGGTCAACAGGGGGCCTTCAGTGAAATGTGTTCTCTTTGTAAAAACATAAATACCAGGAATTTGGCATTTCTGCTTCTGAATTAAACAGTATCTGGTTATAATCACTGGAAATGTGACCATTTTGTTGCCTCCCAGAAAATAAAGATGTATAAAGAGTAACTTGCATTTACACAGAAGCAGAACCTTCATGCAAAATACTTCACTAAGAACTTTTATTTCTTCTGGGTGACTTTTTATGTGAGACAATGCTCTCTTCATTTAAACAAAGAAAGTTAACTATTCTGTTTACCTCTGAATCATCCTAATTGATCTTTATGATGACAGGGATTGACAACAAAGATTTAATTTAAGAGTTTACAAGGAACCATGGCATCATATACCAATCTGTCACTTAACAAGTAAAATGAGCTTAGCAAACATCAGTTCTAGATGTCAACACGTCACACCACCTCTCAAGGCTGAAATCTTGGAGTAGCTCCTGGGATCACACACTCCCAGAGGAGGGGGACCAGGAACCTCATATTGCCCAGGTTCTTTTTCAAGGGACTGTTCTGTGTGAGTTCTTTTGATTGCTGCTCCCACCGAAGGTTCTGACGGAATTAAAGACACCGGAGATTGGACTCAAGGTGCCAGAAATCTGCAGACCTAGGAAGCATCTCTTCACTGCTGCCTTCAGTGAATGACATGCTGGAGTTGGTAGAACAAGGAACCCCACAACTTGGCAACCAGTTTACTGATTGACTGTCCATCCGAAGAGAACATAAAACTGAACCAAAGCAAATAACAACACATACATATCCCGGTGCATCCTAGTGGAATAGCGATTAGGTTCACTGCTTCTTGTTGGCATAAGCCATGTATCTCCCGCGGATCCCAGTTTGTATCCCACGGCCAGGGAACAGCCAGATGAATAACCAAATAAAATAAATGCTTTTTCCTCCCTCATTCTCCCTGCCTGCATACCTGCCTTCTTGCTTTTATTTTTACCTGTGCTTTTCCTTGAAGAACAACAAAATATGTGTGTATACAGATATAGATTAGATATACACTGAATATTCATTTTATGAGAGAAATTAGTGTGCTCTTCTGTGTTGACTTGCCTTTGAGAACTTATAAACTACAGTTCTGCTCTTGGTGACACATCTCACAGCCACACTAAACACCAAAGGTTGTCAGAGGATGGTGTCACCTCCGTCTATGCTTTCCAGTGCATTTAGGACATCTATCCTGCTTTGTTTCCAGGAAATATGGCAGAGCTTCAATGAAGCTTGGATATGATAATAGTCTACAAAGAATTTAAGCTGTGTGGCCTATTCTGACTAAAGTTCCCACAACATGTTCCTCTTGGATTCCACAGAATCTGAGGGCTTCATTCAATTGAGTGCATGTCTTTAAGTTGAGCTCATTATTTTGAGTTCTTATGAATGCACCTAGGCTTAGTTTTCTTTCAACTATGTTCTCTCAACTAAAACTTTTGAGGACCACTTTATAACTCAATAAATCAGTCCTTTGATCACATCGAAGCTCTGCACTTTTCATGGGTATACAGGAAGTTTGGATTCTAGACACAATGGCTAGATATCTTCTTGGGAGGGGACAATATAATTCTCTCCTCTTTTATAGTAATGAAATAAGGACAAACTAATTTCTCAGGAGATTTTCTTGTTATTCAGACAAGTCACCCTGCTATTTTTCTACTGTTTTCATACTTTTGCATGATTTCTATAAAATGAAAATAATTTTTAAGTGTTATATAAAATACATTAAATATTGGATAAATAATACATTTTTACATAATAGGCACTCAATAATTTTATTTTAACTGGATTTTGGTTATTCATTACTTTTCTCCCCTAATCTTGGCCCCTTTGCTATGGTAAATCAAGAATTGACCTCGCTTGTTTATACTTGTTTTCACACAATTGTACTGAATTGCCTTGAGCCCCAGAGAGCATGTACCTTTGATCTCAGATCATAAAGGATAGAGTCACATAAACAGAATAGTTTATTAAATTTATAGCATGGCAAATGTGATATGTTTAGACATGCTGAAGCTGAAATTATTAGTTTAATTCAAACCTAAAGTAATTTAATTCTCCCCAACACTATATATAAAGTAATATTTTTAGTATACAAATTGGTAATACTCAGTCTAAATTACTAACATGGGTATTTGATATTTATTTTATTTTCAGAATTGTTTGGAAATTAGGAAATAAGCGTAGCATATTTAAAACAATTCTTTTCACATAACAAATGCAAAGAGAAGTATCTTTTAACATAAATGTTTGATGCATATTGGGAAGACAGTCAACCTTACATGGTTATATAAATGTGATTCGGTCTGGAATATTTCCTAACAAAGTGATTAAGAAACTTCACAGTCTGTGCTGAGCATATCACCTTGTTTAAGACCATTCTTCCCTGCGTAGACCTGACGTGGACTTCTGGGTTCTGCTTAGCACATAATACAACCCATTACTATATTTGCTTCCTGCAGGAAGGAACTGAGTCCTTTGTATTCAGTACAAGACGATGCATGCAGGTCACTTCCCTGCACTGGCTGCAGATAGAGACCTTCTGTCTATGCGGGACTTAGCTGTTGATCTTGCTGCCTTCTCTACATGGGTAGTATTGATCCATCAGTGATGGTATGAGTTTTGTATTTCTTCGTGAACTGTCACCTGAAAAGCACACAGTGGGTGCCATTCTGTGATGACTGTTTCTGGTGGCACACACTGTTCCGCTCTTTGCTGTCCTCCACACAGTGGATCTCTGCCCCCAGAAGTAGTCATAGGGGTCACTTGCTCAATATTGCACATTTTAATTCTAAAATTAATTATGAGCAGAAATTATTTAAAAATATTGCAAGTAAATGAAATTCTGCAATGGAGGTAAGTTAACTGTCCTTATTTGTGAAATTGGTGAGTGGTTCATAATATAAGGGGTCAAACTTAAAAAACAATGAGCAAAGAGTTCCTATAGCTTTGATAGTTGCACATATTTACCATGGCCGTGAAAGTAACACATAGCCTATGGCGCTATTTTCAGCCACATCTGACAGCTCTCTTCGGGAATCTGGAGCAGATTGACTCAATAAGATTTTTCTCTTTAAAAAATTTAGAATCAAGGCATAGACTTAAAATAAATTGACTACATTTGTAGTGCTGACGGGAGAGCTAGCAGAACATGAACACTTGAGACATGAGAATATCATTAGGAATCATCCTTGATGGTATATATAGAAATATATAGCAGAGTAGAAACATCTACTGAAAAAAAAAAAAAAAAACAACCAAGTAATCAGAATAGATGAGAGATCTTATGGCATCAGAGACAGGAATGGGAGGAATGATATCTGCCTTTGTTCTTACAGTTATCCAGAACCATTTCAATTTTTGCTGAGGTCAGGATGCATTTTCTGGCCCTTCACTCATGTGATTTCTTGTTATTCCTGATGATAATAAAGAAACAGGAAGTAGAAGAAGAAGAAGAGGAAGAGGAGGAGGAGGAGGTGGAAGAGAAGGTAGTAGAATTGGTTGGAGATAAAATTCAGTAAGAGTATAAAAATATCTTCCCAGGACCTTCTGGTATTCAGTCAACTTTGGAAACTATACACACTTAAATAACAATTTTTCGATACAAATTTCTTAAATAAAAGCAGATTTTATATTAGAAAACAATTTATCCTTGAAAAGATGAGGTGTTAGTTATTCATATTTAATGGTATTAGAGTAGGTTTTCAGAGGGCTGACATAAGCTTTATACAATCCCGCTCAAATTTGGAGCACTTCAGAGATCAATATACTAGGGCTCAGTTTCACCACATATGAAAACCTCACTTGGGAAAGAAAGAGCACTACGGGAAGAGAGTAGAAATGAAGAGTTGAGAACAACTAGCAGTTGGCCCACCTCCAAATAAAAGACATCTTAAATACCATACGATAAAGACTTCTCAAGTCCGTTTCTCTTACACTCTTCATAGAAAATAACTAAAAATTAACAACTAAAATTGCTATCAGGTAGCAGGAGCACCAAACAATCTTGCTAATGTACACAACTGAAAATAGCAAAAATAGATGTGGAAATTAGAAAATTTATAGTACAATGGAGGACAGAATGGAGACATGGTAGAAGGTATTGTATCTCTGTGTCCCCATATTACAATGAGGAGTGGCAAAGATGCTACAAAAAATCCCGGGAAGGACAGCAGGAAAATGAGCATTTCATTGGTAGGCAAGTGATTAGGAGTGTGCATGAAACACTTTCAGGAAAATCCATGTGCTAATAATGAGCAATTAGAAAGGAAATGGGTTATTTAATTTTTTTCCATGGTAATAGAGTCAGATGAAGTGCTTCTCACTGCTACCACAAGCATGAACACATTGAGAAAATTCACTTTAAAGTTCATTAACAGGGTTGTACTTTCTGCCTCATAATGCCTGCATGAAATCAGAGGCACTGATGGAATTATGGCTTTTGATGGAACTATGACAGAAGGGCAAAATTATTATGGCACTTACAGTATTCTGATGATGGCAAGAAATGTGACTGCCATATAATCATGAGAATTCTGCAGATGCCATGTGCTTAGTGAGTGAAAACAGGAAGATGAAAGAGGAGTACGGTGAGAGATCTATACAAATATGAGTGTTCTGATACTTTTATCAGAACTAGCAAATTTGTTATATTTCCAAAAATTCTATTTATATATATTTATATATGTATATATGTGTATTTTCTTTCTATAAAATGCATTTATCCCAAACACATATACAAGTATATTTAAATTATATATAGCTTCATATTTTCATAAGCATATAATTTTCATTTTATCAGGAGTGAACTAATCCATTCACCTCATTGCTTAGACATCAAATTAAATGGAACTACATATCAGAAATACTCCCACCCAATAAATGCTGGGCTGTGTAATATTTACTTTAATGTAATATGACATGTAAAAATCTTTTACTATTGAAAGAGAATTTTAAAAATATCTCAATTATCTTATCCTTTGTAATATTACTGAAATTGCTTATCAGAAGATAGTGTATATGTTACTTACAAGGCTGTTACAATCTAAATCCTTTCACACAAATTAGAAGAAAAAACATAAATGTAGCATACTGAACACACTTCTCTCTTAAAAAAGGAATCTTTTTATCTAACGTATTTGTAGAATCCAACATAACAGCTATTCAGTTTCTAGTTAAAGCTAAAGATATACATTTTAATTATAGTCAGATACAAATTAACTTAGATTTTAAATGTTACAAAAGAAGTTGTAAAAACATTTGAGAATACTTCTGTCATTTTAAGTATGGTTCATCTCTTCTAGTGGTAGAAAGATAAATGAGTTCCTGATATCTTTCTAATCTTCAAATGTTGAGTCATATTACCCCAATTATTTGTCAAAATAAAGCATCTAAGCTTTGTGGCACTAATGTTAGTTAAGTAACACAGTCAGAGGATTACATTTGACTTCTACACCCTAGCAAGTCAGTGGGATTGTGCTCTCTGAGTCAGAAGGCCTGGAAGAAGGTATATCAATAGTGTAAGTCCCTGTCACAGGGAAGGAGAAGACAATGTCCCAGTTCTTTCATCAGGCAGAGGACAAATTCTCCCTACTTCTGTTCTTTGTTCTGTGCAGACCCTCAGAAGATTAGATGATGCCTACCCACATACGTGAGGGCCACAGTTTCATCCAATTCAGTCCATTAATTCCAACACTCATCTCTTAGAAACACTCTCAGAGACACCCTCTGAAATAATGTTTAACTAGTTACCTGGACATCCCATCACTCAGTCAAGTTGACACATAAAAATAGCCATGATAACATCATCACAAACCATCTTCCTAATGTTTAACTTAGACCCAGGATACTACAGGTGAGATGCAATATGAATTTGTACTACAACTTAATCCCATTTTAATCTTGTTATTTCATATTACAGCTAAGGAACTCCTGCTAACCAACTCACGTGTGGTAAATATTCATACACTGAAGCTAACATGTCTCTGCAATTATTTTTTAATATAGCATGAGTTTGGCAAAGTCATCGCTCGTAGTAATGTTGAAATAGGAAACATGTCCAAATTATTCAATGATCTAGCTAGAAATATTTCCATAGACAAAGTGAAAAGGTTTCTTTTCAATGAGAGGAATATGAGGAGAGAAAATTTGATGATATATTAGAGAGGAGATAAATGAAAAAATAACTATTAAATATGAAGAAACTGGGGCATGAGAATAAATAAAACTGTTTATCAACTGTTAGAGCTATCAACTGTCAAACAGGTAATTAAAGACACTTTTGGAAGAGATTGCAATAGACAATGAGGTGTCCTTAGGTGTTGTGGGACTGAGAAAGACAACCTTTTTGTACCTACTTATAATTTCTGTCCCACAGAATCTAAATTTGGAAGCAAAATTATAATGAAAATATTTTAATCAAATATTTATTAAAATATTAATGTTTTAAATAAAATACTAAGCTTTTCAAAATTGTATGTATGTATAAATTCCCTGGTGATACTATTAAAATACAGATTCTGATTTGGTACGTCTGGGGTAGAGTCTAAGATTCTGGCTTTTTATGCTCTGGTGTTGGAAATGGTGTTGGTTCAACACTGATAACATTGTGTAGTATAAATGAAAATTTCTCACCCAGATGTATGAAAGTAAGCTAAGTTCTAAAGAAGAGTATCTTGTGATTCTTCTCAATTCTCCTAATGAACCATCCTAACACACGAAGAATATTTTTCAATTCATAAGTGGGTGAGGAAGAAACAGAAGCTGACAAAATTGAACAGTTTTCGGGGAATCAAACTGAGAATTGCAACTGAAATGCTGTTCATTTTGGAACTCTGTTGTCTACTTGAAGAAAAAATTTTCCTATTGTATATTGTGTTGGTGTCTATTTTTTGATATCTCTAAAATAAAGATAGGATTAAAATAAATAAACTTTATTTGTGATTCTGCCATTTTCAGGGTATCCCTGGTGGCTAAAAGACATAAAATTTGTCAATATTTCTTCCATAATTGCCAGTTAAATTATCTTCTGAATTTCTTTTCTACCTCTCTTTGAACATCTTCTACCTCTCTTAACCAAAATGTTTAAACCTATGTAATAGCATATAGGAGCTAAAATAGATTCTCCAGAGATTAAAAAAGCTTTAACTGGCATTTAAAGTGGTGTTTACAATCATGGAATTTGCAGTTAAAAATGAAGAGTCTATCTAAGACTTCTGGACAACCAAAGAAGCTAACACATAAGTGATTAGAATATTTTCTTTAAAGAGTTACCATGATTGAAGATCTTGTATTTATTTTCATTGCCCTTCTTTTCCTGAATGTTTGACTTTGAATATGAATATTGTATGATAAAACATAAATGGATTCTTGCAGTCATATATGTTGAAGTGTATTTTTTTAAATGTCAAATTATAATATGTATAAAGATAGCATTGTACTTTTTCATCCCATCACACTATGACACCACAAGGATGAAGAACAAGTTACATTTTGGGTTACATTGGCACTGTATTTATGAAGTATAATATAATCAGTAGATCAAAAAATTAACACTGTGCATAGATAATGTTCTAAGTAGTCAGTGAAAACGTTTCCACATTATTAGAATTCCAATTAATAGAAACCCTATAGTTTCAACATTAAAATAGCACTGCATTCAGTTAATTCATATTATAAGCAATTGGATATTATAGAAACTTTGATAGGAAAGTGCAAGGGAGGATGAATATTATATTTTTAGTATTTCTAATCAAACAATGCAGGAAATTTGCCTTTCTGTAAATATCATTCTTTAGTTAAATTAGCAATCCAGATGATCTAAATTTACTTTCTGTCTTTAAAATAGATGAAAGGATACTTCAGGTTTTCTAGAAATAATAGAGCAGAATATAATATGTGATTCTTCATGAGTTAACTAAAACACACATATCTTCAAAAAGTACATTTTAACAACATATTGAATTTATTAATTTGTTTCATAACTTATGTGATGAATATCTGCTGTTTGCCCCCAATATTTCTCAACTACTGGTTTCTTTATTATTATTTGTTTTTCATTGTCATTGTTTTGTTTTTCTTTACTATTATTTGTAAACTATTTCACAGTGTTCAACAAGGAACAAATAATATGTACTTTATATCTTTATGGATATCTCTGAGATTCTATATTCTGTGAAATACACCAATTGTTTTAGAGAATAAAGCCTGTTTTAGAGAATAAAGTAGTTACTTCCTAAAGGAGAACTACTATAAAGTAGTATCACCTTAAAAAGATAAACTAATTAAAATTAGTACCCATGTACCGTTTTTAGAAGTACTTCTTGAAAGGACATGTGTCTCTTAGTTTCCTTAATATAAAGAATATCAATCATTATAGAGGAATTTTAATGATTTTAAAACAATTTCACAGACAGGATTATTATTTTACCAATAGTTTGATATATATTTGTGGAAATGAGACTCAATGAGATGATCTTACCCATGTGGTAGGACTTTGATATCTTATATTGGAAAACCAATGTAAAATTTTAATATAATCTTAAGAATTAAATGTAATTATAAGGATTAACTGAGAAAAATGTAGAAGAAATTAGAATCATAATATGTAGGAGGCAAACATTAAGCATTAGTTATTATTTGAACTTCATTGTGTGGTAAGCCAAGAATATAATTCTCTTACAACATATAAAATTAGATTTAAATTCAATTTTCTTTAAGTTCATAGGATTTACCCAGAAACTTGTCAAAAGTAAATTCTCAGTTATCCAGTGATTTTACAATGGTGCTCTTAGGAAATTGTACAAGAACTCGTTAGGGGATTATGATGCAAGTGATATTTGAGGAAAAAATGATGAAAAACTGCATATTTGACATACTAACCCTAACTTATCACTTTATGCATGGCGATCATTTAATATTTAGCTGTCAAACAATGGGTAGAATGCAAATACAATATTTTAGGCAGCATGTTGAATCCTTTCATATATCACGTCATTCAATCCTCACAATAAGCCTATGAGCTAGACATTGCATCAAATAAATCACTAGTATGTGGTGGAGGCTAGTCCCACATTTGTCTCACTTCAAAACATATTTTTGTTCCAAGTGCACACAAATAATAGTCTACTCAAAAAAATGTCCTCTTTGGAGAGAGGAGTCTCATATATTTGTAGAGACACTCAAGGCTTCTAGTATTTTATGGGAATTGAAGAGAAGCTAGATAGATATCTCTCAAACTCTTACTTTTAAGGAAGACCATAACTGAATGTGACAGTCATCAACCACCTGTTTCTCCTTCTGTATGTAATCTCTTCAATCCAAATGAATTAAATAACTTTGTCCCTATACTTTTTTTAGAAGGAAAAGTGTAAGCAGGAATGATGGCCAGCAGAGACAGGCAGGCAGGCAGGAAGAGAGAAGAAGAAACATTTATTTTTTTTTTTTATTTTGTTATTTATTTTGGTTGTTCCCCTCTGTAATTCGGGGTCTCAAACCTGGGTGCTTGGGATATGTGTGGACTACATCTAGTGGCCTTATTTGCTAGGTCAATAGGACACACCTGTCCCTATATTTTTAACTCTAAAAAAACTGGTGATATTTCAATAAAAGCACTTTAACAATGAAGAATGGAGTTATACATAAAAAATGATAAATAAAGATAGAATAAAATTTAGATAAGGACAGTTCTATCTATTTTCCAATATTTGGGATAGATAATTTCCCTGAACTGGATAGTATTTTCAAATGTAAAACTCATTATCTAGTTATATCTACTTAGATCATAAATATTAAATATATATGTATAAAATATATTCTGAATATGTGTCTTAATATATATTTTCTAAATTTTATATATATATAGAGAGAGAGAATAATATACCAGATAATTATTCCATTTAATGGCATCTTTGACTTATTTTTCTGATCTTAATGTGATTCTTTAACCAGAGAATGAATGTTAAGAAAGACTACACCAAAATAAAAGAAACACTAGTAAAGATAGAGAATATATTCTGTTTTATTTTCATTTATTCATTAGCGCACGTATGCAACCAGAAATTTTCACTTATCTTAAAATATGGCAGAATGCAAGAACAAATTGACAAATAATAAAGAATCATGTTCTTAAGAAATTTTCAATCCAGTGAAGAGAAATTAGAATTTAAAAGATATTGAAATACAATATAATTAGTGCCAGAAGAATTGTGAGGATATTTAAAGAATTCAGAAAATAATTAATAGAATGATTTGATCAGTGCTGAAGGGTCAGAGAGCTTCCCCCAATAGAAATCAAAATTTCTATTTGATTTGAGTCACAGTAGAATAAAGAAATGGCATGATTAATTTGGGAAAACAAGAGCAAAAACAAAAAACAAGAGTCCTTGCAATATATATGTTATATGTATTTAGATAATACACATATTTTAAATTTATGTGTCTCATTGTTACCAAACTTCAAAATCAATTTTATGAAATTATTTGCAACATAGCTGCATAGCAGCATTTTGATTACTCTATTTTTAGAAAAATTAAGTGAGCATGATTTAATTCATAATACTTTCATTCAATATAAATTTGATAGAAATATGCATGATTATATTTATATTAAGTGCAATTAACCAAGTCTCATTATATATATTTATAAATATGTTAAATATGTTAATTAGTTCTAAAGTACTTTTTTTTTCCTGTATATACAATGACTTTTTCTATAGATAAACTTTCTGTATGATATTTAGGTATATTATTTGAATTGAAATCATAAATATAAGATACTTGATGTTTTTAAAATATTTTGTTATATTGCATATATTTTATTTAGAAAGACAAAACAACTACTTTACCATATGAATTTATATGTATATCACTTTTCTAAACTTCAGAAGGCCATACCTACTTAGAGGGAAACATGTGAAAAATAGATACAATGCAAGAGATGCTCTCCTTAAAAAAAATCTTGAAGACTTTAATCCTTCAGTTTTTGAAGGTCCCAAGTTCTCTGTCAGAGCTAAATACTGACATATACAAAACCACTGTCAATTTCATGAAGTTAAACAAACATGTGAAAAGAATTTGTAATCATTTCTACTTCAAATTTTAGATTCCAGTTTGACATAATCAGTAATAGAATTTGTCTACTGAAGCATCTTCACTGAAAGTTGCTGCATTTTATTGGAATCACATTGTTTATATCACCTATTCTTCCACCATTTGCTAATTCCTTATTATTATCCATAGGTTTCATTTCTCTGAATTTTAATGCTTGAATGCTCTGCTTCATAATTCTTTTATCCATATTGAGGTTACCTAAATTCATATTTTAAGTAAAAATACAAAAATGAAGCAACTCCAGTTGTAGCTCTAATATGCAAACATGTGAAGTCCTCAATTCCATTCTTATAACAATCATCACTGAACAAAGTAAAATTAATCAATTTCTGAAATCATTCTAGAGTAGATCTCCTAGGGTAGACTATCACACAGAAATCTGCAGATGCAGATGGATACATAGAATTACCACAAATAATTAATAAACATACATGGTTCAGAATTCATTAGTCATTAAATCATAGGAACACTTAAGTTATAATATTGACTCCTGAATGATTAGAAGTTAAACTTGTGAGTATCTTCCAGTGTTATTGTCTTGAGTATAGGGCACACTTTCATCGGTTTTATTTCAGGAACACATCAAATATATATGGTCAAGAGCTAAGAGAAAATTACCTAATTTATTGGCAAAGAAAAGAAGAGTGGAACCATTTTGATACAGAATGAGATCTTTATAAGAAAGGCCTGCTCTCCAGTGAAAATTGCTTCTATAGAGTTTATCTCAGCTGGAGAAAGACATGGCCCTGACTCCAGCTAACCTCTACTCTTTCTGTTCAATTAACAAGGGATAAATGAAGAAAGAAAAAAAAAAAAAAAAAACTTGTCAAGGACACAGCCCAAGACAAAAGCTCATTGAAAGATTCAGCTAGAACACACCTCCTAAACTGAAATATACAGAGTAGAAAATAATGGGGAATAAGTCAAATGGAATAGCCAACAACTGTAGTAAATTTTCAAAGGAGAAAAATATATGAATTTGAAATACTAGACAAAAAAAAAGAAAGAGAAAATGGGGCAGACAAATATTTTCTGTAAAATGGCCAACATCATTCTAATCTAATATTAAAGACAAACATCACACGACAGACATAGTAGATACATCAAGCAAGAATCAAGTAAAATCACACACAGAAACACACACAAAGAATATCATATTCAAAACGCAGAAAATCGGGCAAAAATAAAATTTTAAAAAGTTAGAGAATAAATGTATAAATGATGAAAAATAACAAAAATAACAGAATTCTCAGACACCATTTAAAGCTAATTATATATCCTCCAATGAAGCACAGTTTAAATATATATAGATATATACAAATATATATGTATAGACACATAAATATGCATATATATTACATACACACATATATACAGTCGTCCCTCGCTGTACTGTAGTTCACTTATCGCGGCTTCACTGTATCAAGGGCTTATTTTTTTTAATATATCTAATTCTGTATCGCGGAATTTTTGCTGTATTGCGGGATTTTGCAGTATATGTATACTTCACTAGAAAATACCCACATAGAATTTTGTATGTTGTTAAAATTACATAGGTTTAAGAGTGTAGAAAGTATAAGAGTGTGGGAAACGTTAATAAGAGTGTGGGAAGGGTAATAAAGCCTTAAAATATATATAAATAATTAAATTATAGCGCCGCTACTTCGTGGATTTTCACCTAATGGGGGTCTCTGGAATGTAACTCCCGCAATAGGTGAGGGATTACTATTTATACATATATGCACATATTTATAAGTAATTCATCTTTCTTAAGTCTGCCATGAAAGAAATCTTCAAACGTTTTTAAGGGAGAAGAAAAATTGTATATAAATATCAGAAATGCAGAACTAAATTAAAAACGGTAAAATGGGATTCCCATACAGAACATAAACTTTAGGAAGAGACTCCAACTATACCACAAATAAAAAAATTTCACTAAAGGGGATTTGACCTGAGTAGATTTAGAAATTAAATGAATCTGAAAATTAAAGGCAAAAGCAAATGCACATAAGTACTCTACTTCATTAGATAAAGTTTTGTCTCACAACGGTATGAGTCAACAATTCTGCTACTTTTGTACAAATTTACTGAAATTGAAAATTAAGTAAATTGATAACAAGTTTCTTATTGTTAGAAACTAAGTTTATTTTGGAGTGGAAATTTACAAATAAGCAAGGGTTAAGACAGTGATTTTATGATGATGGATTAGAGTTGAAGAGGTCAGTATGACATTTTTAACTCAATAGAGAGAAAGATGGTTTTGTATAGAAATATATATAAATGTATGCATATATACAGGTTGATATGCACTTGGATATTTCAATTCTTTGTAACTTTATAGGCCTGGAAAATTCAACACTCCAGTAACAAAATACACACTTTGCACACAGTAATTTCCTTTTTAAAGCATTTCTAATAAAAAAAACAAAAAAAAAAAACAGAGTAACTTACCTTAGAGAGGTAGCTGGTTCTAGGACTGAGACAGAATATATGTAAAATGAAACCTGGAGCATTTGGTTTTGTCAGACATTAAGGAAATTTTAAAATATAAACAAAAGAAAACACTAACAAAAGAAAATATAATTATAGGGTATGTCAAAATAACACTAGATCCTAGTGCAAGAGTCAACAAATGGCCAAGTTGCAACAATTTGTGTAACAAAATAATATAGTATTCATTGGTTTATAAACAAAAGTATCAAATTTAACATACCTATATATCAACATTGATGTAAATGAATTATTAAATTAATAAACAAAGGAGGTTGGAATAATCTCATATGTAGATTTTTAGATAATTCATTTAGCTGTATTTCCTTAAGACCATATAAGTTAAGCCATCCTCTTCTAGAAAGCTTTCTTTAGCAAATTAACAATATTACTCCAAATTAAAAGTAGACTCCAAATGTATACATTATACAAGCTGTGAGGATTCAAACTTGTGATAAGGGACAGGAGGGAAATTCTACTCATTGCAAGGATATACTCACTTAGGCTTCATTGAGTCAAAAATGGTTTTAACTCATAAACTTCAGCTGATCTTTCTTTGTCCATTCTCTACAAGGAACTGGCATATGTTCTTGTGTAAGTCATCCTGTGACTGAATTACTTCCATATTCTGGATGCTCACTTATAATAATAATTTCTTTCTTAAATACCTTCACTAATTTCCTTTTTATTGTAATCATCAATGATCTCTTGAACAGTAAAAAGGGTCTTTCTGCATTTCTCTGTTAAATTCTTATATGGATATAATGCTTAGTACCATCCGGAAACAGAACAAATATATCAAAGCAACAGTGATAAGAGGAAATCAGGAAATGCAATTATATCAGACAAGACAAACTTCCAACTAAAAATGCTATCATGATGTAAAAATGGACACTACATTATGATCAAGGGAAAAAGAAGAAATAACTATCATTTGCATTTATACACCGAATACAGAACCATCTAAATACATAAAACAAATAATGACAGAGCTAAGGCAGAAGTTGAGAGTAATACAAGAATAGTAGGGGACTTCGACACTCCATTTACATTGTGATAGATCATCTATCAGAAAACCAACAAAAGAACAGGGACCCTAATTGAAACAATTCAATAGATCACATGGACATAACACAAACATACAAAGTTTTCTACCTCAACAACAAAAAAATCTACAGTCTTCTCAAATGTTCATGGAACATTCTTAAGGATAGATTGTCTTGGAACACAAAACAAGTCTCAGAAATTTTACAAAAATTAGTTTTATAGAAAGCATCTCTTCTGACCACAAGATGATAAAACTAGAGTTAACTGAAAGAACAAAACTAGATGAAACACAAAGTTGTGGAGATTGAGCAACACACTTCTGAACAACTCCTGGATCATCAATGAAATTAAAGATGACATTAAGACTCATGAGGAAAAAGAGAGAGAAAACCCTAATAACAAAAATCAGAAATACATCATAGAAATACAAAGGATCATGAGACTCCTATAAATACTTATGTACTCACAACTTGATCAATCATGAAGAAATGGACAGGTGTCTAGAATCCTACAACCTCCCAGAACTCAAGCAGGAAGATAGAGACATCTTAAACATACCAATCACCAGAGTAGAAATTGAATCAGTAATTAAAAAAAAATCTCCCCCAAAACATGAGGGCAGAGCACTATGTCTTCACTGGGAAATGCTACCAAACATTCAAAGAAGAGCTAATCCCCATTCTCCTAATTCATCCACAAAGTTGAAATGGAGGAAAAACTCCCAAATATATTATATTTGCCTGCTATTATCTTCATTCCTAAATCAGACAAATACATCACCAAAAAAGAAAACTACAGACCAATATTGATAGGGAATATAGATGCTGGCAAATATAATTCAAAAGTATATATAAAAAAATTATACACAATAACCAAGTGGGGTTTATTCCAGGGATGCAAGAATGGTTCACCAGAGTCAAATCAATCAATGTGATACACCACGTCAAAAAAGTGAAAATCAAAAACCAAATGATCATCTCTATAAACACAGAAAAAATACTTGATAAGATTTAATACCCATTCATGACAAAAACCTTTGCCAAAATAGGAATAGAAGACACATACATCAACATAATAAAACTAATATATGATGAACCTACAGCCAACATCATAATCAATGGTAAAAATCTGAGAGCCTTTCCCCTAAAATCTGGAACAAGACAAAGTTCGCCTTCTCTCACCACTACTATTCAAAATAGTCCTGGAAGTCTTGGCCAGAGCAATAAAGCAAGAAAAGGAAATTAAAGGAATTCAAATTGGAAAAGAAATAAAATTATCATTATTTGCAGATGACATGATAGTATGCCTAAAAATCTTAAAGAGTCCCTGAAAAAAAAAAACCTACTAGAAACGATAAATTAATACAACCAAGTGATAGGGTGTAAAGTCAAAACACAAAAATCAGTAGCACTTCTATGTGCAAAAAATGAAGTAGAGAGAGAAATTAGAAAAGAAACCCCATTCACAACAGAACTAAGGAAGATCAAATACCTAGGAATTAAATTAACAAAGGAGGTAAAAGACCTTTACAATAAAAACTCAGGACCGTAATAAAAGAAACAGGATACACAAAGGGAAAAACATCCCTTGCTCATAGTTTGGAAAAATCAACATAAGAATGTCTATCCAACCCAAAGCAATATATAGGTTCAACACAATTCTCATCAAGATCCCAGGAACATTTTTCAAGGAAATGCAGCAAATAATACTGAAGTCTGTATGGAACCATAAAAAGACTGAAATAGACAAGAGGAAAAAGGAATTGTGGAGGAATCACACTTCTGAGTTTCAAACTACACTACGGAGTAATTGTCATCAAAGCTGTATGGTACTAGAACAAAAACAGACACAGTGATTAGTGGAATCAAATTAGAGAGCCCAGAAATAAAACCACACCTATATGTAAAGTTAGTCTATTACAAAGACGCCAAGAGCATATGATGGAGGAAGGAAAGTCTATTCAATAAATGGTATTGGGAAAGCTGGAAAGACATCTGCAAAATAAAAGAAACTAGACTATCGTTATCACCAAGTACAAAAGTCATTTCAAAATAGATCAAAGACCTGAACATAAGAACCAAAACCATAAATTACCAAGAACAAAATGTGGGTAAACACTCCAAAACCTCAGCCTCAAAGAGGTTTTTGAAAGAGGAATAGTGTTAGTAAAAGAAATCAAAGCAAAACTAAAATTTGGTACTACATCAAATTGAAAAACTTCTGCACAGGAAAAGAAACCACCACTAATACAAAAAAAGACAACTTATGGAATTAGAGAAGATATCCACATAACAAACCTCAGGTAAAGCTTGATTTCTAAAATATACAAAGAGCTCATACATCTCAACAATATAAAAGTAAATCACCCAGTCAAAAATGGACACATTGCTGAATATAGACTGTTCTTAAGAAGACACACAGATGGGCTTATAGACACTGAAAAAATTCTCACCATCACTCATCATCAGAGCAATGCAAATAAAAACTACAGTGAGATACCATCTCAAACCAGGGAGAATGGCCTATATCAAAGACTGGGGAGAGCAGGTATTAGAGGCAATGTGGAGAAAAGAGAATCTTCCTACACTGTTGGTGGGAATGCAAGCTAGTACAAACTTTGGAAAACAGTGTAGATATTCCTCAAACAAATAAAGATAGATTTACCATTTGATGCAGCAATCCCATTCCCAGGAATTGATTCAGAGAATACAAAATCTCTAATAGGAAAAACATCTGAACCCCTATGTTTACAGCAGCACAATACATGATAGCTAAGACATGGAAACAAACTAAATGTCCATTAATAGATGACTGAATAAAGAAGCCATGGTACATATACTCAATGGAATTCTATGCCACTATTGAAAACTATAAATTTGTGCCCTTTGCTACAATACGGATGGAACTGGGAGGGATCACGTTGAGTGAAATAAGAGCAACACAGGATGGTTTCACTCATGAGTATAATAGAATGAAATGAAACCAATGAACCTACAAATTCCCAAAAAATAAGAGAACTCAACCTGGTTTTGGAGGACAGTGTTGAGGGGTAAGATGGTGATAAGGGACACTGGAACTCAGGTGGTAGGTGTGGTGTGAAAAATAAACTAAGATGCAATTTTAATATCCTAAATGGAATAAAGCATTTTGGAATAAAATAATAAATATTACTACAATAATTTAACAATACTAGATTTAAGTGACTTGTCAGAAGGTTTCAGTCAACTTGCTTTATTATAAATCAGTAATTTCACTACAACATCTCACCTATCTTAATGGTATAGTAAGTCTACAATTTCATCATCATTTTCTTTAAAATGGAAAATTCTGTGCTTGATCTGTTCTTTGAATACGTAGTTTTGTTCAGGTTTTGCTGTTTTTATAAATGTGCTCCCTAGAGTGGTATATTGGAAAATATGCAATATAAAATAATGAGACTGTTGTTAACAAGCATGTTCGTATTATGCTCAATACATACAACAGCAGGTTTGCTCATTCTATTTTATAAGCCTATGTTTTATCTACAATGTAAGCATACTGGCTATCTCACCAAAAGGCTGACAGCTACTATGCTATCAAATACATCTTCCATTATTCTGAAATCAGGATAAATCATCTCTACCTCATCACTCATATTTCATGCATACATCAATATTTAGCAAATACCCTGCATATTGCCCTTGTAAGGGAATTTAGTTACACTGAGTCTAGAAAGGATCAAGAGAAGACTAACACACTTTATCAGATTCAGGCAAATATTCTTCTGAATACATACACCATTCACTGAACAGTCATTTAACATGCAGTTAGAAGAGACAATAGAAGGAAAAGATATAAAATAGGAGTGTCTCAATGAATCACAGGTTATTTTAGTTCAATAATTACTTATAATATAAATAATATTCCATTAAATTGAAGTTATACAAGACAGTTACTAAACCAGAAGGCCTGTCAGGAGAACAAGTGTAAATAATTATAATTATAATTTGGGGAATAACTATGCATTATGATTATTTTATGGTTATTTTTACTTTTATTCCTTAACTCTTAATGTCTATAACTGCATTATTGTCTGTTCACTTCTTAAATATGTTATATTGGTAAAATATATCTTATTTGTAATTGCATTTTATCTGTAAGTATGTAATTTCAAATACTAATGTCAAATTTTTCTTAGATTTATATTCAGATAATTATACATTAAAGTTCTTTTCCATAAACATAAGTTGTTTTGACTTAAGAATACTCTGGAATTAAAATTTGAAAGATTTAAAAAATAATCAAACAAGAGTTTATGAATAATATAAATACCTCTATTAGATAGATTAGTGTTGAGACAATTTTAAATCCATATGAAATATATAAAATCATGACCTCAGAAGTACACAACAGTCCATTATCACTTTTCCAAAAATCCATTTTGTCTTTTTCAGTTAACTGTACAAAACAGCCACTGCTCTTCATCCAATGAATGCCACGACTTATTTTCCTGAGCTGTGTTGTAATACAAAATAAATACAAGTAATCAACTGTCATATTTAGCTTTCTTTGCTGTATTGAAAACTGCTCTGGAATGGAAGTTCTGCCTGTCTGTCACATCTGCTACTCGCCAGATTTATGAAAATAGTCTATAGTCAATTAAGCTTGAAGGTGTTTTTCAGTGACATCCAATTGAACTCTGGTTCCAGTTTTAGAATTAACACTGAGAGGATTCATTCTTATCAGAAAAGGATAACAGAAAATAAACCTTTTTTAATTCTTGAGAAACCAGGAAGAAATAGTAACAACTAATTCATTGCCTGTCACTAGGTGTTAATATTTGACAGATTCTTTCATCTCCTTTTAATTCTAGAACTGCTGTAAAGTAACAAAATTTCAAGACATCTGTGAAAAAAATGGTTATTGTTCTTAAAATGGGAAAATTGAAAACAAGTTCACTGATAATTAGTACTTGTTGCTAGTGAAAACTGAAGTAAAGGGAAAATACTATAAAATATGTTGAATAAAATGTTTAATACATAGAAAAGAAAAAGAATAAAGCATATACAATTTCAAATAAATATAATATTGTTAAAATAAGTTACAGAGATCATAGATATGCTATTTTAAGACTTATGAAACACTGTAGTATTTTTAATATATTCACAAAATTTTTAAAAAATGTGGTTTTTACTCTCTCTCCACAATATGCTCCACTTATGATCCAAATGGATTTTGGACACCCATCTTTTAAGGTCAAAATAATGACTGTCACTCACTAGTTGAAAATGCCTAATCAAGTTTATTTTTCCCTATTCTGTCTCGATTTTATGTATAAAATTAGAAATAAAATTCAAAAAAACCTACTGTAAAAATGATGAGTAGATCACATGGAATTTTGCATAAATGTATTTAAAACATTAAAATTTGGATGGGATTAGAAAAATTGATGTGATAGAAAATAAAAAGTAATCAACTATGAAATGTCTTTTTGTGATTTTGTGCGAGTGTTGCTTCTGGATTATATGTTGTCCTTTCTAAGATTCAGATGTGAAGTTCTAGTCCCCAGTACTCAGAATGTTGTTAGATATAGGGCTGCTGTAGCTGTAAATAGTTAATAATTATCATATGCAGGCAGATAGACTTCTAGTGCAACATGATTGGTGTCTTTAAAAAGAAGGAATGTTTGAACACAAATACATATGATGGAGGATGTTATATGGAGGCAAAGGCAGAAATCTTGGTGATGATTCTATACAACCCAAGGAATTTCAAATACTGTCAGTAAACTACCAGAACCTAGAGAAGAGGCATTGGCATTCTCTCTCTCACAAAACCTCAAAATGATTTAATCTTGCTATAACCTTGATTTTGGACATTTAGACTCCAGAACTGAAAGACAATAAATTTCCCAGCCCAGTGACAGTTACAGAAACCTAGTAAACTAATGTAGAGTCTGTGACCAATGCATAGTCCTTAGACTTGAACAAATCTTACCTGAAATTTCCATGCATTACTAAAATTCACCTAATCCAGTATTTTACAAAATGTTTTATATGACACAATAAAATAGGTGACTTGACCTCATCACAGACGTTAGGAAAGTTTTTCTGAGGAAAATGTTTTGAGTTGAAATGTGTTTGAGCAGTCTAAAACAAAGGAAAGTGCTAAGTGTGTTTCAAGACAAGGGAAAATCATTTGTAATCTTCCACTGCAGAGAACTAAAAAAATTCAGGAGGGCTAAAATAGAAAGATTTCCAGCATACTAAAGCATGAAGGTAACATTTACAGAGAAAATACAAGATTGTGAAGATTCACAATTAGCTGAAGAAGAGAATCCTTTGAGATTGTTAAATTTTTTGGAGGGCTTTCATGATCAGATATAGATTTTAGAAGAATAAAAAAAAATCGTTGTGTTGATAGTGTTGAGAGCAGATGGCAGGATGAATGCAGGTGAGACACTTAGAAAGCTATTTTAAAAGTCCCAATGGGAGGTGTTTATTTTAACTGTTGACATGGGGAAGAGAACTAGATTGAATCTTAGAAATATCGAAGAAAAAGAATCTGAAGAACTTAGTGATCAGTTAGCTATTGTGATTGAGAGAGCTCAATTTGCCATGGTTTGTTGCTATTTCTATGGATTGAAAACAAAAACAAAAACAAAAATGGATTGAATCTGACCAATTATTGAGATGAATAAAATGGGATATATACCAGTTAAGGCCTTAAGGAAAGAGAATGATTGAGGTTCTCAGGATATATGAAAAAAATTAATTAGGAATTAGGCTAATGGGCAGCACTAAGACAAGAAAAAGATAAAAAGTAATGGAAACTTGATTAGCGATAATTGTATATTTGTGAATGTACGACAATAATTTAGTGACAGCCAAAATTATTAGAAGTTACAGCTTCCCATGAGTAATTCCAGTGAGAAACAGCTGAGTAGAATAGAATAAATAAGCAGGCAAAATAGGGAAAAATGACCGAGTATGCAAGATGATAAGTTAAGTATAGCATGAAAGTCAGTATTTTTTTCCACAATAAAATTGATAGGAAGCTAGCCAGACATGAACACAGCATGAGGGGTCTTAATGGACAAGACTGTTTTATTAAGAAATATCTTCTAGATAGGAGAATAGAGTCAATTAAACTCTCAAGGCCAGAGACATCTTTCAAGCTCTGGGACCTTCTTGAGCACTGAGTCAGTTAGATAAGAGATGGGGTTCTAAGGACTGGAAATATCTCTTGGTTACAATTGATGAGTGCACTAATCAATCAAAAACCTAAGATTCAGACACAGTGATCAGATAGCACAACTTCAAGCTGATCCAGTAGGAACTGGATAGGGACACATTCACAGAGAGAGTAAAGCCGACCCTTAGATGACCTTCCTCATTATACCCTCATTATAATAAAATCAGCATTGTGGCTTTGGTCTCCTTATAGATTTTACTTAGCTGGTCCTAGGAAGGAACATATAAAGTAAGTGTTTTTGGTTATATAACTATACCTATCAATTCACATGAAGACAGAAGCAGAATCAGCCCCAAGGGAAGGCCTAAGGGAGGACAAGTGGGGATTATAAACCTCCTGCTGAACTCACTCAGGGCAGCCTGCTCTCCCCTCTGAAGATGTACTCTGCTGTGGTACCCGTCTGGGTCCAGCCCATCCTCCTCTCTGAGGATGTGCTATTTCTTCAAATGTACCTTCTGCTACACTCACTGGGCTTCAGCTCATTCTCCTCTCTGAGAATATACTCTCTCTTTAAATAAAACTACTTGGTAAACACTAGAAAGTGTGCAGCTTCTGTGCTATTAACTCTTCTGCAATAAATCTTTTTTTTCACATATCTGTATTTTGCTTGAAGTCTTTCCTGTAGGGACACAAGGACCCGGTTGAGGTAAGGAAATCCAACTGAGAACACTGGAGAATTGGAAGGATCAAATAAACCTGGTAACATCTTACCAACTCAATAACAAAAGCATCCTTAGTAGGCATGAATTGCAAAATATTCAAATAAAATCATCACTAACAAACTTGTACTTCATTTATCCAGATAAAAAAATGATATTAGTGATGTATATGTGTGAAGTTTACATTTAGATCAATAAGGAATTGCATTAGCTAAATGTAACTCAAAAACTGTATTTGATCTCTGTATGGTATCTATAAATCTCTCATTCTGTATTCACTTGTCTTAGATATTAAACTCTATGATAAACATAGTCTGTAAGAACAAATTACTATTATTTTTTATAATGATTTATCTATATCATGAAATACTCGAGGAAAATATTATTTATTACAAATTGAAATATTTATTTTTCTATGGAAAACAGAATATAAACATAAAATATGAAGCAAAATATAAACAAAATAATAAATAGAAGTATCCATTAAAATATAGGTATATTGATACAGAAGTATCTCTATGTAGTAGCTATGGCCTAATCATAAATACATAGTTTCAATTACATGGGCTCCCTTAAGTATTTAGAATTTCTTATTTATAATAAATTATTTCCCAAATTACTTTCAATGAATATATTACCAGAATTCAAGCTTAAAACTTCTTATTTTTCAAAATTAGACAATTACGCATGACAGTAGTGACCAGAAAAAAACAGTGATATTATCAGAGTATCTTCTTTGCTCAAGTTCAGGAGAGATTATTTTTGTCATTTAATCTATCCACCTATACAGATGTCACTCATTTATTTATTGTTGTTCATCAGGGCACATAGTAAATATATATATATATGCGGTGGTTAAGAATGCTTGCTGTGGAGGTAGAATGACAAGTTCAAATACAGACTTTCTTGAGTTCCAGCTTGGAGATGTTGGACAGATTACTTGGTTTCCTTATTTTTATAACAAATATAAGTAAATTTATAGTGCCTATATAAAGATAAAATAAATTTATCCTTAAAGGGCTTAGAAGAGGACTTGTTCCACAGTAAGAACTCCATAAATATCAAATACTATTATTACATAACATGTGAAAGATACTCAAATCACAATTCTATAAGAAAAAAACCACTTGGGACTTCTGAGCTGCTCATGACAGAGACTGTTTTATGTATTAAATCTCACTGGAAAGACTTGAAGTTCCATTAATTCAGTCATATTCTTATATAATGGAGAAAAATGAGGGGATTATTACAGGTGTTCTACTTTATTTTTCTCCAAATGGTAATTTCTAATACCCATAATCAAAATTCACAGTCTTGCCAGAATGTTACGAGTTAACAGATCTGTGGAAATAAAGGTTAGTATCCAAGGCTAAAGATGAAGAAATCACAAAGAAGTAAACACAAAAGTCACCATACAAATCCTCTTTAGATCATTGGTTTAATCCTAAATTGCATAAGCACATGATAGAAACTTCCAGAACCCTGAAAGAAAATAGCAGTTATGAGGCTACAGCAGATATTTTCTATTTTATTTATTTTTATTCATCTATTTATTTATATGCTAATAGTTTTTTGGGCCAGAGAGTATACATTTTGATTTCAAATTCAACTATGATGGGAGAGCTTAGGATTTTTCCTTTTATCAGAATCCAGAAAAAAAAATATGGGAGCAAAGCACATATGCAAATCATTAGGACACACACTAGGAGGAAGAACTGTGTCTTAGAAGTAAAGGTAAACAGTCTGGGTTAAACAGACATCAAATACAACCTTTCAGTAAATCAAGGTTATTCAGTTATTCTGTGCATCCTTCCAGAAGGAAATCCAATATGAACAATACATGATTTACCTATATAGCACTTTTCATCAAATACCAAATATATTTTGCTCAAATGTACATGAAACTTTTTTCCAGAATAGATAGTAAGTTGAATCATAAAGCTAGTACTAAAATATTTCAAAAAATTGAATTACAAAATTTTATTAAATAGGATATTAAAATTATGAGGAAATAAAAAAAAAGAAAATTAAGTAAAATACTTCTAGATAAACCAGGTGGGAAAAATAAAGTAGAAAATATTTTTAACAAAATTAAAATTAATATAAAAGGGCAATATTTAAGACTTGTTATGAAGATAAAACAGCTAGAAATAAAATTATAGTTTTTAATGAATATATGCCATATGAAGACAGGTTAAAAATCACTGATAACAGCCTTCGAGCTTCAGAATCTAAAAAATGTAATGACAAATTCAACACCTCCAATTGTGAGGTACATTTCTATAGAGTGGAGCAAAATGACAAAAATTAAAAATATGGAAAAAGAGAAAGTAAAGGAATATACACAAAGTTTTTTCGCCGTCTGATTGATACAGGATTTTTAAGACTGATTTTAAAGATTAATGTGCAGAATAAATTTAAAATGTTCACATATAGCTGCATTTTGCATTATAAATAAATCATTTTCCTGCAAAGAACTGAGCTCTCCTCCACCAAGAAAACAAAAACTACTGGTTATGGTATAAGTACCTAATTGATTGACACCTGATTTATATAAGCAAGATTGGAAAATATATGTATAAAATTATAATGCAGTAATCCCATCAAAAAGAGAAAATAGTTTGAATTTTTATTTATATGCAAAGGTGAGAAAAGACTACATATGAAAAAGTTAAAGTCAAATCCCATACTATGACACTTACATCCTTTCAAAGAAAATATTCATTAGCTCAGAGACCGCCCATAAAAACTACATGAAAGACAGAAAAATGGAATCCAAAACTAGTATCTATAGAATGTTATAATAAAAAATATTAGAATAGTGTGTCAGCAATTCTAAGATACCAGAGGAAAATTTCTTTAAGCAAAATTCCTTTAGGAAATAGCATTCAAAAATCACAGACTTCTCAATATACAAGTTAAGATGGATGGCAATTGAAAATTGTTTTAAAGGAATCCATTTCTAGCAGTATGATTTACAGGTATTCACTCTGACTCTAACTGAAACAAAGAAAGTACAAAATAAACTGTCAAAAATAGCCCCAAAATATCAAAGTTCATGAAAGACAGTAGGAAAATATCAGGTTAAATTTTTAGTGAAACAGGAACTTAGAGAAACAGATTTTGTTTGCATGGTATTTTCCAAGTCTTATAAAAATTGAAATAATTTTTTTTTAGCTTTGTCTACAATAGTAGGTGGGTGACCCTTCCAAATAAAGGAGAAACATCAAAAGGAAACACCCCTAGTGCATGATGAAACTGAAATGTATTTTCTAGAGCAAAGGACCTAATATTAAAGTTACCGTGGCAGCAGCAAAACTAGAAGCAAAAATGAGTATATTAAAGCAAAAACTCATTGTCACTTGCATTTGCAGACCCCAAATTTACATTAAGTATTAAAAATACAAAATATGAATTAAGTATAAAATATATTACAGGCAATATTCCCTTGTGCCTTGCATACTAAAGGGTGATGCTGTATGATAGAAATTATCTTAAAACCAGAACTTCAAGATTCTCTAAAATAATTTCCCAAGAGAGTACACAGTCAACATGTCAAATAAAGAAAAAAAAATTACAAGGCAACAAGGTAGTACCTGCAATCATCTACAGAAAACAGAAACGAATATATGAATATTCATAAACTAGAATTATCTGACATAGAAAGACAACAAAATCTATGCTTAGTATAAGTAAACACATACATACTCATGCACGCACATAGACACACACACAACTTAATCTTTGAAATATTTACAGGGTAGTTTCTGTTCTACAATGTAAGGAGTTAAAAGTCACCTCTTCTACTTAACAACACTCTGATAATTCAACAACTCTTTCTGGACATGTAAAAGTGGTGAAGCCCCAGGGTAAACTGCACACCCCAAGGCTAGAGAGACTGGTGAGTAGAAGGAGTAAGTTTTCCTGCCTATCAGAGCAGACTTAGGCAGATGTCTGTGGGAATCTCTGGGAATCATTGTTGGGACAAGAACGATGAAACATAACTGATGAGGGATGGAGGTCTGTGTGGATAAGTCTGAGAGTTTAAAACTACTGAGGGAGCCAGTCATCCATGGTTTCCACACTTAGTGAGTTTTACCTCCACATGAGGCTCTCACAGTAAATATTAAAGAAAAACTTCCAGTGCTTTCCACAGGGGAGGAGACAGAAACAATTCTGAAATACACCAGAGTAGTCTGTACTTAACAGTCTGTCCCTGAGAAAAACTACTTAATCCAGAAAGGAACTGCTGGAGTTTTATCAATCCAACTGCCTTGGGGGAAGGTAAATCGGCACCTCCAGTGAACTCCACCTTCCACGTGGGTAGAGAAGAAATGCCTAACTTCAAAGCACTTTAGCAAACACCATCTGTGATTGGTTAAATTCATGAAAGGAGAATCACAGATAAACAAATATTTACTTGTAAGTAGTCCCTTGTGTGTTGGTCAGTGTTAACTTTATAATCACATCACAACATAGCTCAAAGACTGCTTTAAATGTACTTGATCATGCATTCTATCTGCCAAAAAAGTAACACTAATAACTCCACAGTATTTAAACTGTACAGCTATCCTCCTTATGAGGATATCACACCAGCTCTGACTTTAGATATTGGGAAGATTATCAATCATCTCTTCTTCAGTATAAGATCTTATTTCAGTTATAAAGTTGTGCTGGTCTTGTTTCAATTACAAAACAATAGAGTCATATTGATGACTATCAAATAATATCTATGGTTCCCAATGTCTTTTCTATGACTGCTTTACTTGTGTTGACCTCGTTTCTACTCTAATTTTATAAAATGCTTCTTTGTTCCTACATGTATGTAAAGGTATAGATACAGAGCTAATAACTGTCATTGTCATCTGCATTTAAAATAGTCATTTGAAGCTTTGGAATAGAAAATAAAAATGATCTAACAAAAGGAAGGAACCAAAATATTAGAAAAGCTGGGCTTTAACAACTATTGGTGTACCTATGAATTTTTGATTATTATTAAACTATATTCTACCATGCTGTATATAATAAACCACCACATCACTTATATAATCATTTTTAACTTTACAACTAATAGTACCTAGTCCATAGAATTTTCTATGTAGATTTTATTTTAGGGGAAAAATGTGGTGTCAGTTAAATTCAATTTCTGAGATTTTTATTTAATGAAATAATTTTGAAATCCCTTTGGAAAAAACCATATGAAATTCTAATTCCTCACTATAGGAATAATGTATAAACTATCTTAGCAAATTATCTTCTTTCCAGGTGATTTCTCATCCATTCTACTTCTATGAAACATAAAAGCTCTCCTGCACTTGATTACTGAGTTAGTGCAGCCTTCAGATTCCTTTTAGATTATTGTGTTTTTAACATCAGTTAATGCTCTATTTTTCTAAATGGCTTCCATTAACAAATTAATGTGTTTTAGTTATACTTCAAACTAATTTCATGAATTAGTTAAGCATCTATAATATTTAGTTTCTTTCTTCATGCATCTACATGAAATTGACATTCTTTCTGACAAATAACAACCACAGCTATTTTATTCACTACTGATTTCCATCTATAAATTTTTTTAGGGACAAAAATCTTTATTTTGTTATAATTATTTAACACTGACAAAAGCCTGGGGTACAGAGTCACTGTCATTAATGGGAGAGGAAGACACATCTAAATCAAAATCCATGTGCACAAACACACACAATTAACCAATCCAGCTACAATTTCAATTATCTTAGAATTTTTCATGTGCAAATATTGGTTAAAAATACTTTAAACCTTGAATAAAGTTGAACCTTCCAGGTCATCTGGCTACTCTGTAGATCTATTCTAAGGGGTATTGTTACCTTTTACTCTCAGTCTCATGCATTAAGCAGAAATAAACACATCCAAATTGTCTTATATGTTGGGGCTAGGCCTATCATTATTCTAACTTGCTCTTCTCTCATTAGTTCCAGAAGAAGGGCAGGGCAGCCTGAAGGTTATTAGGTGCTCATTAAGAAGAGCTTTAATGTGCTAGACCAAGGGCAGAAAATAATAGTCTCAAATCTCATGACACAGTATTTAATGATCTTAGTCTAGAAACTGATGTTAAGCAAGAGTTTTAAAAGTCTGCTTCACTGGGGTATCAAAAAGTAATTAAAAGGCAGTTAATGTGCTGCCATTTTTCATTCCTCAAGAGATAGATATATATTATAAAAGAGATAAAATAATTTTAGTCTTATTTAAATTTGAACTACATAAAGTCTAAATTTGCAATCTCTGAGCATTTTTACTAGCACTTGATATTAATTGGTTACTGAAAGGATCAAAATTTATTTGGTGCCAAGTTTAGACCCAAACTTGAGAGTAAAAAAGCAGAAAAAGATCATATCAATCATTATCTTGACATGTCATATGCACAGTCATAAAGGAAATAAAAAACTATCCCTCAGTCTGCGGGGGAAAAAAGGGAAAAAAAATATTGTATGTGGAAGGAAATATATCCCAAGATGTAATAAAGGACTCATATTTGGGAGCAATGTTCTCCTTTGGAAGAGAAGATGAACACCACCAAATAGAAGTGATTGATAAGTGTTCCCTTGTGGCCTGACCGATAAGATCACCAGGTATAGTCCACATACATCTCCAGGATACAAGTCTAAGACCAAGGGTGGCGGGAAGAACCAAAATGTACAAGTAAATAAATAAAGTAAATAAAGTGCTCTTCCTCCTCACTCTTCGTGCCTACCTGCCTACTTGCCTTCATTCCTGTTGGTACCTCTCCTTAAAAAAAAAAAAAAAAAATGAATTGGTTGATGGCTAATAAGATAGCTAATATGTAGGTAATGCACAAAACAGAATCCATCTCCCCACCATTTACCACAAACTGAAAATCCACTATCATAAGTCTTCAAAAACACAATCAGCACAAACACAAAATAAGGGTTTCTAGTGTCCTGTATTTGATTATTATTTATTCACATTTAACGCTGATTATTATAGTTTCTGGCCTTCTATTTGTATAGAGTTTAGACACAGTCTTTGATAATTATTATATTTCCTGAATTGACTATTGAGATATTATTACTGTTACAATAATTAGAAAAGTTTCTATTCAATGAACACAACAGAATACTACAGTTTAAAATTTACAAAGACATTTTGGATGCATAATACATGAAGAATCTACCAGCTTCAAAATATCTGAAGGAAAAATACTTCAAAATGTAACTGCTTAGTGTTCTATAAAGTGTTGATAAAATTATTAGGAATAAAAGTAACATATGAGTCTCCAGTAACTATTTTAACACGTCATGAGTGACTTTTAAGAATTAAATTTTATTTTGATTGTATCAACACCTCATACATTAAAGCAAAAATAATTGAAGGTACTTATGAAGCACGTTATTAGCAATGTTAACAACAAATCTTAAAATGATGTTTGTCATCTGTTTAAAACACCTTTTTTGGATAACTTCTGTTTTTTATATCCATACGCTTTGTAAGAAATTCAATGATACTATTTAACTTCTGGGATCGATAAGCTAAAATTAGATCATCTAGGATAGAAAGAAAATCAATATTTTGGTAGCAGACTGTGGAAATATAGCTTACAAAAGTACTATTAAGTGACTTACAAAGATACTTTATTTTTTAATGTTTCAAATGGTTTACCTTTAAATGTACATACATGAAAGATGTCTTTCTAAATTTTTAAAAAGCATTTTATGTAAGTTATACCATCATGCTATAGCAGGCAAATCACTGAAAAACCTAACCATGTTGAAATAACACAAAGGCTCTGCTTCTGCTTTATGATTTTGCTTTTGTAAGTTAGACGTAGGTTCTTCAGTGAAGATGTTTAATATCAATCATATGAGAAGATCAACAAAAGAAAAAAAATGAAACCTCCACTGAAATGTATGGTATTGGTGACCCTTGTGTCAATAGAGTAATAGGGTGAATAATGTCCCTCCAAACTGATTCATTTTTATAGAAGCTCAGAATGTGACCTCATTTGGAAATAATGTCTTTACAGATATAATTAAGGTAAAAATTAAAATAAAATCATAATGGGTTAAGATAAGCCCTAAAATCAATGAGAATGTCCTTATAAGCAGCAGAAAAGGACTCACAGATTCACAAAGGAAAAGGAACCAAAGTGAAGACAGAGGCAGCTGTCACCGCTGAAGGTAGGCCTGGAGTCACCAGAAACTGTAAGAAGCAAGTAGGAACACTCTCATGCCAAAGCACAGCTCTGATGATAACTTGATCTTAGCCTTCTAACCTCCAGAACTGTGAGAGTACATTTCTATTATTTTTAAGCCACCAGATTTGTGACTTTGTGCCCAAGAAACTAATATAAGTAGTAACCTAAAACAGTATATCCACTCTCTCTAAGCTAACAAGGTATATTTTTAATATAGGTAAATTTTAGAGGACCGGTTTTGAAGAAGTAAAAAGTAGTGTAATATAAAGCCATGAAATTAAGGCCAATTTAGACAAAAAAAATCAGTCATAAATTAGACATTTATAAGAGATGAAAATTATATTAAGGAATGTGCAAAATATAAAAGATGCGATACATGGAAAGCTACTGAGCACTGGAGAAAAAGAACAGATACAGAATTTACGAAGACAACAGTGAATTTGTTAGTTTGTTGTCTGATGTCAAAGAACCTCTAATTGGAAGAAATCTTAAAAGTTATCAAGTTTTCTATTTTAATATATATCAGATAATCAAATTTCTAAAATTCTTTCAAAGTTATTTCAACTTCTTCAACAGCTTCATGGCAGAAAAATAATTTAATTTTTAGACAGTCTTGTCAGTATCTTCTTCATTATAAGAAAACCAGATTCTTATTCTATATGGCAAACTTTCAAGTACTTAATCCTTTATTCAGGCAAAAATTCACACTTCATTCTAAAATTCCTTACAAGATATGAGTCATTTTCTAGCTTTCTCTTCATCTAAATCACATACTTAGGAAAACAATATGACATCTATGGATTTCTTAAAATAAAAATTCCAAAATTACATGTAATGCTTTTAGTGTTTCTAATCAGTGTGGTAGAAATAAACAGGCTCAATGACCTACTTACTATTAAGTTAGAGTCTATTAACTTTGTTGACAGTCAAATTGCACCTTTAGTACAAAGTACCACTGGTATTTATTATTACTTTAGATGGCTGCTTCTACACTATTTTCCTCTTAAAATTGTTTTCTGTACCTAAAAGCAATACATTGATGTTTCACTTTTTATTCTGTTAGATTCTAATGATCCTCCTCTAGTCTCACTTTTTATCCTATCAATTTTCAAGTTATTTTCCCAGTTTAATTTTTGAAAATGTGGGAGTGCATCTTACATCTTAAAATATGGTCATATTTACAATATCATAATTTTTCATTGAGCTACCTCTTCAATTAACATAATCTTTTCTTGTGACCATGAGTCAGTTTATCCTGTAGTAGCTGGGAGATGAATCTCTTATAAAAATATGTAGTGACACTATTTCTAAATGTGTAGAGTGGGTCATCTCTACCATTCAATGAAGATTTTATCAACAGTAATTTAGATGGTATGATATGTAAAAGAAATTAGATCCAACCATTTCAAATATATTTAAGAATAAAGTTATTACGTAATCTCACTAATGTGAAATAATTTACTATACACCTATGAATAATTTAAAATCTTCCCACAAGCCAAACTCCAGATTCATGTTGTCACTGATTTAGTCTTTAACATTTATAGAAAAAACTAAGAAATTCTGTACAGATTAATGAAAAACTAAATTCATTTTAGGATACCAATATGCCCTTACTGATACCAAACAGTACCTTAAAATGAAAACTAAATCTCTAAATCGCTACCACTACCACTAATGAACATAGATGTGCAAAAGCCTTAGCTTGGTAGTAAACAAAGTCCATTAATTATAAAGTGAACAATATCTCACAAGAAAGGGAGTTTAGTCATGGAACAAATCCAAAATTTTCTTTTTATTCAAAATAAATCTATATTTATTTTCCATATTAATGGAAAAGGAGAAATAACCGGTAAATTTTAATAGCTTCATAAATGACTTTCACAAATTCATCAACTACTTATGTTTAATAATTGTCAGCAAATTACTCTTAGAAGGGAATAATATCTCAACTGAGAAAAACATTCAGAAATACACTACAGATATCACCATTAAATTCCCCTACCCCTCAAAGATTTGACTCAACGCAAGAATCACCAATTTTTCTATTCTGTACTATAATGTAATAGTGGTCTTAACCACGTCAACAATTCAGAGAAACAAAATTCATGCTAATTTGAAAAAAACGCTACACTCATTCTTTGCTAGCCTGAGTATATTCATGGGTAATATTAAGAAATCTATAAAAAAGTTATTTGAAATGAGTATTAAGTAGATATTAAAATACATGAATGATTTCGATACAGTTAAAATATATACTGAGAAATAATAATAACTCCATTTATAGTGGTATCAAAATAAAATATTTAAGGATATGAAAAAATGCATATTAGTGATTTCTATAGTGAAAACGTCACAGAGAGAAACTGAAGAGCAAGTTAATTAGTAAGATATACTCGGATCATGTATTGATTGATTCAGTGTTATAAGCTATTAATTTCTTTGAATTAACTAGAAAATTCAACGTAATATCATTCAAAATGCTGCGAGGTTATTGTTAAATTTGATAAGGTGACTAAAATTTATATTCAAAGAATAGTCAAAATAATCAGAACATATATATGTGTATACATATATATATATATATATACATATAAGTATATATATGCATGTTTAAATCATCCTATTTCAAGACAGGATAAGGAAGCTAGTCTTGGATTCCCTTTGTTCTAAGGTGGTTCTTATATCTTTATGTATAAAATTACTGCGTTTTTACACACCTTGGTGGAATAGGGGTTGAATCTACCACCTCCAGGTCAGCAGAGACCACATATATCCCCAGGCCCTGGGATTGCGTCCCAGAGTCTGGGGAAGTCAACCAAATGTAGGATTTTAAAAATAAATATTAAACCAAAATGTTTTTTCCTTCTCTTTCTGTCTGCTTACATGTACATCTTCATTCCTGTTTGTACCTTTATGTGTGTGTGTGTGTGTGTGTGTATGTGTGTGTATGTATTAAATGTCTTCTTCAATGACCAGGGACAAATAATAAACGTTTTTATGATAACTTACTATCTGCCAGACCTTGTTTCAAGCATGTTTTTTAAATTATCTTGTTTAATCAACAAAGCTGAAAACAGTTGTGCCTAATGTGGAGAAATTACCAACTCATCTTTCTGGGCAAAGATTCACGTGCTATTATAAATGATTATTGATTTAATCTATTCAGCTATTCAGCAAAAGATAACTGATGACCTTGTTCTTAAAGTAACTGGAAAAGACCATTCTATGGTCTATGGATTTAAAACATACATCTGCATTTCTATATTTGATAGCACACTATTGACAACCATTGGCAGCCTTTCTCATTAAAATTATACCTGATGCATTTAATTCACTAATAAAAATGGCGAGGAGAGTACTTTGACACATTGTTATATATCCCAAGCAGTTAACAGTTATTATTTATCATCTACCTCTCAGATTCTCACAACAAAATTTTAAGCTGTCTTATCATCTCTGATAATCAAGGAAACTGAAGCATTGACAGATTAAATTTCTAGCCCACAGTCAACTAGTGAGTTACAAAGTCAATATTTAAAACTAGAGTATAACTTTATAACATTATAAAGAATATATATTTTTATTCACATGATTTGAATTTAGAATTTGATTTTGAACTTTAGCTATATATATACATAATATATATTTCAAATACATATGTATAACAAATAGCAAGCATATGAATATCTATAACAAATATAAACAAGCAAACATACAGTTATCTATTCATTACATTTGCCTATAATTCATTTATTTATATACACACAAGCACACATTATTTTCCCTGTTCTTGCCCCTTTTCCTCTTACTCGCTCATGTGTAATGTGAGAAAAGAACTTAAAATGCAATTGGGTAGGAAACTTCTTTTCCTTTGTTATTTGAAGAAACATTTTGTTAAGCACATATGAAAGCAGCATCAGTAGAATTTTTTACTAATTTTGAGTGAAATGTATAGAGGATATGATTATTAGATTGCACTGAGATATACTAGCTCACTGTTTTATCTCCTCTATCACTGAAGTGAGATAATTGTATCATTGCAATAATGGAAATTGCCAGAAGACTGACAGAAATCTCTATGTGAGTCTCAGAATACCTCTATTATAGAATTAAACAATAAAGAAATATTATCCAAGCCTCTGGGACTTTGTCTACTCTTCATGACTACTCATCAAAATCAAAGTTAATATTGCTTAGTGCCTAATGTCCTTTCTCTGTCTTTCATTTGTATTTTTTGTTTTGTTTTGTTTCATGTTGACTTGAGTAGCCTGAGGTTGAAACTGCATGTTAGGATAAGCACTCTAGATTTCAAAGACCTTGGTGACTGAAGACTCCTAATACTTCTCCATAATCCTTAATTGGTCACAGTTCTTTGAACAAAAGAAACAATATTGGTTAATTAAGAAATATAAATGGGTATATGGATTGGTATCATTACATAAATATTAAATTTATCTAGTAAAACTGAAATTACATTGTTAAAACACAGGTCATTATTACCAAATCAGAACCAAATCAGAACATAGAATATTGAGAAAACTAGATTAAGGAAGGAAGAAAACAAATGTTTAATAAAAGCATCCACTAAGTTCAATTTGCTCTATAACTTCATTTAACATCATATTTCCTGCACCAATAAGTAGGAAAGCACAATATCTAGGCTTATGTTCTTACTTTGAACTTTTTGTGAATTGCAATATACAAATACTAAAATTATGATATTAATGTTGTCTTACTGATATATATATATATAAAAGAAATTGCAGGCAAGAGTGAAGGCAATAGTAGACAAGCAAGCAGGAGCAGAGGGGAGAAAGAAACACTTCATTTGTGCTTAGTTTTTCATATTGATTAGCCTGCCTGGGCCCAGGACTCGAACCCAGGAATACGTGACATGTGACATGTGACCTTTGGAGGCAGTTGACCCAACCGCTGTTCCACCGGGGTGCACCACTGGTATTTTTAATTATATAGAGACTTTATAAAGTGTTTAACTTTAGTTTGAACTTTAGAGGTTCTCTATTTTAAAGGTGTTCTTATTATAGTCACTACTTAAATGCTAAATGCTGTGTGGCAAAGATTGGCCAATTGTTTACTAAGCCCATTTTCTTTTCTTCATGGATAGCTGGACTTCACTTTCCAACCCCATTACAGTTAGTTATGACCAAGTGACTGTGTCCTTAAAAATAGGAAGTAAGCAGAGTAATGTGAACTGAAATGAGTTATCTCTGAGAAATATTGTGAGTGGGCCAGAAATAGGAGAGCTAATAGTATAATGGAAAACACTTGATGAGGCCACCATCAAAATTTGATGGAGTCCTTGAGGCCTAGACAATTGAATAATCAAAAGCTAGTAGTTATAGACAATAGAGTAGATAAATGCCTGGGGAGGTAGTAAATAAAGTCTTTGACTAGACTAAATAATTCTTACCCACCTCAGTCTGAGCAGCCACAGAACAGCTAGGAAAGACTTAAAGCTAACCTTGAACCACTCCTAACATAGATTTTCTGCCACGTTCTTTCTACCTTCTATCGTCTAGCAAACAGGAGTAGAACAATATATTAGTCAGGTTTCTTCAGCTAAATAAAAAATATGCATATGTGTGTATATTATTAGTATTTTATTAACATATGTGTGTACATGTATGTATGTATATTTGAGTAATTAGTTTTTGATTATAGATTACAGAGGCTGGGAAGACCCATAATCTGCCTCTGCAAACTGGTAACCCAGAAAAGTCAGTAGTATAATTCAGTTTCTCTGAAAACCTGAGAAAATCAGGGGTGGTGATGGTATAAATTGTAATCTGAGAGCAGAAGAGTTGAGATGCCCCAACTCTACAACAGAAGAATTCATCCTTTTTTTCTTTATTGCTTATTCAGACTTTCAACAGACTGAATTATGTCTAAACATAATGGGAAGTACAAACTACATTTCTGATTCTATGAATTAAAAAACACCTTCTCATTCAGAAATATCTCAAAAAGTATAGACAGCATTCAATTTGGATACCCTGTGATCTACTCAAATTAACAGGTAAAGCAAACTATTACAAAATGACCATTAAAATCATGTATTAAAGATAATATAGGGATTAAAACAGAACACCCCAAGTCTCTCACAAATGATTTCTTAAGGATACTTTATTTTGACAGGAAAAGCTGAGGACAATGGAGGACAACGGAGGACAACTGCACAGGCAAAGTTCTTCTCACCATGTAACCCTTCCTTTAATTAAAGAAGTCCTCTGCTTTCCCTGAGCCTCCACCCTCACCCTGATGTGGAAGTGATTTTTGTCCATTATCCCCTAGAAGAATGCAGTTTAAGAAGATCTTAAAAATTGTGCTATTACAAGTAGTAATGTAATGAATAGTCCATAGAGCTTGGTTCCTATTAGGTGCATTTCTTTAGGGTAGGTATTAGAGAGTACATACAACTATAAACAGAGCAGATATCCATCATTGTATTTAACAACTTAATATATCTGTCCTAAGCCTATGTTTGAGGGATCCTCTGCATTTTAAGGTAGAGCTTACTGCCCATGATCCCAGGACAGAAACTGTAATCGTCAATTATATACCTTTTTATTTTGCCTTCTTTGAAATTGTGACATGGACAATCAAAAGTTTAGAATTTGAGTTAAAGTTATTGATTAAAAACAAATACAAAATGAAAAGAAAAACAAGAAGAAGGGAGAGTAAAATGTTAAAAGCAAAGAATCTCAAGAAAGCGGGACTTAGAAGAGTTTTCAATGAAAGAGGAAAAGCAAATGATTTAAAAACATTTTTCTTTTTTAAGGAAAGGTGCAGGCAGGGACAAAGGTTGAGTAGGCAGGCAGGTAGAAAAGAGAGGAGAAAGACTGCATTTCATTTATTTTATTCAATTGTTCATCTTTGTTGTCCCCCCAGGCTCCTTCCAGGATGTGAATCCAAATCTTTAGTATGTATGTGGACTGTAAGTGACTGGAGGCAGAGGATCCAACCACTCTATCAGGATGCAACAGTAACATACAACTTTTATAGTCACATTTGTGGATCTGCGCAGGTTTTGGCATTGATCATTTTTTGAAGCAAGGTGCAGCGTTCTTGACTAATGGTGACAGCATTGAGAGCCTCTAATATTTCTAAGATAGGATGTGAAGAATTTCCCCTGCTTATCCAGCATCCAAGTTGGATTTCTTGACCTTACAGGAATTCTGAAAGACATTGTCACTATTTATTAAATCCTAAATGTACTTAAATTGCCTAGATACGGTTTTTGTTTCTTAAAATTAGTAATCATGAATAGCACCAACATTTTTTACCAGAAATGTTCAGGACTATGTAATGGATGGAATTTTGAATAGCATGTCTCTTAAGGAAAGACTACTAGTAGTCAGTAGAGTTAAGAGCTTAGAGTCTGCAAACCCATCATATCTACTGTCCAAATAATTAAGTCGTCGATCGGGTCTTCGTGATAACTCAAGGAACCACTAAAGGCAAATATTTTCTCTCTATAAGCAAAGTGAGTTCCAAAAGACATTGTATAAATTTACCTGCAAAGAAGTAGAAAATCTTTTTTATGAATTTGGGGTTCCTTGTTAGACTTTCTATGAATAAGTATGCCATCGTCTATCATCTATGTATATTTACTTCTAGTGATGGTGTGACCATTTGGGGTGTGTGTCCTTGAGAAGATTTTGCAGTAGATAGGTTTGTGAATTATCTTTACTCTCTGGGCATCATAATCAACCATTTGTTTCACTTCCCTGTCTCCCAGACAGAAGCACATATCCGTTATCAGTTTTCAGTAGAGAAATAGCTCATCTCTTAGACTTTCATAAGTGCAGCAGGAAATAACACATCTAGCTGTTTTCCTTACTGGGATATCCCAACTTTTCAGGTGATATTACTTAGAAGTCACCCTGTTCTCTGACCTTCTGTAGCAAATCCTGGCATACCATACCTGAGCTATGAATTCCTTCTTAAATTCAATGAAATCTTTCCTTTTTCTGCTATTTCCTTTAATTTCTAGAAATTCTTTTTCTATTTCTAAACTGCTCATGAATTTATTCTATATTTTGGGATTTGGGGTAGAAGAGGGACCCAAGACCACAGCAACCTCTAAATTTTGCTCCAGTATCTGAGGTTAGGTATTAGGTTATGAATTGTTTTCACATATATCAAGGTATAATATTGAACAGATTTCTCTCCCCTTAATCTTTAGAAATATAAAGCTTTACCACTTGTGTTTCTCCCCTTTAGTTGTTTTGTTGGTAACATTAATTCCAGAGAAACCACAATTGCTTGCTTTTTAGAGAGAGAATTAAACATTACGTTTCCTATGTTTATTATAGTTACAATCATTAAAGTTTTTTTTTAATTTCCATGTGTAGGAAGTCGTATATGCCATATGTTTTAAGCTGTTCTGCTTTAGTTTTTTACTTCACGAATACTAGATATATTTTCTTTACTGAATACTTGCTTTTAGTTATAATTATATTATTAATCAACACAGTAACATTTCAGTTTACTATAAATATTAACAGCAAATTTTGGCTTACCCATCTGTGTGAAAAATCATAATACTATTTAACACAATCTAAACCAGACACCTTTATAAATATCATATTCCTAGAAAATATAAAATATTAATAAAACATAAGAAATCAAGATATTTAATCATAGAAATTGAGAAATGATATTTAATCGGGGCTCTATTATTATAGCTTCTGGGCAACACAGGCTAGTTAAGATGAGTTATGTGCCTTCTATAAAATAAAATTGCATTGATATAACTTGCCAGGCTTTACTGAAAAAAATTAGTAAAAATGATGAATATAATTTTCCTTCCTTTTGAAAACCCTTTTTTTAAAGTTACCAAAGAAATATATTTTTTCCCACTCTCTTCACTTTAATGGAAGCTAAAAGAATTATAAATGTAACTGAATTGGTCTAGAATTACAAGACACTATCATTAATTTTCCATGCAGTATAACCTTTAAGTATACACAGATGTTGTGAAATGTTAAATTATAGTATGTATGCTTTAGATTAAAAAAAGTATGTTTTATGATTTAAATAACGAAAAACGACCCATAACTTATTTATTACATCTTTATTTTTAAATAATTTATTAATGTGATATATACATTCAAAGAAAAACCTGAAGTAAAACTGTCTTTTTCTTCTTCAAATTTTAAATAGTGTGAAACACATGTAAAATATTGTTTATCTATGTTCTCCCTTTCCTTACCTACAATATATCTATTCTATTTGCATTAAAGTACGTTGTTTAATTATTTCATCTCCAACTCCTGTAAGCTTTACTGCATGCTATATATACAAAGTGATGTTTAATAAAATTTAGTATCTAAAAATCTAATTTCACTGAACTATGAAACAGAGGGAACCACACTAAACTGTGAAAGCTATGGACCCTTTGAAAAATTTTAAAAAATGTAAAGTACGTACACACTATTATAAAGTATAAGAGGGTGCAATAGTTTCTGAATATTCCTTTCCACGAAGTCCTGTTCCAAGGAAATGTCATGCTAAAAACTTCTACTCTTATACATTCCTCAAAATACTTTTTTCATTTTCTGTCATGCCTGATGGAGTAGCATTTGGGTTTGCCATCTCTGGTTGAGCACAGTTCATATACATCCCAGGAACACAAAGGGAATGGGGAAGTAAAATTATTTCAGGAAATAAAGAATTCAAATTTTATAAATCTGCTGAAAGACTTCAACATGCATATTTAAAAATTTCTCTAAAATCCTAGAAGAATAAACACAAAGATTATCTGAGGTATAAGGGAACTAACTGCTCAATAGAATGAGAGAAGAGGAGGGAGCATAGAATGAGAAGGAGGAGGACAGAGAGAGAGACAGAGACAGATTTTAAACGAATAGCTGAAGATTGACTATTCAATATCATTATATCATTATAGGAGCAATAATAACATTGACATCTGATTGAAAATATCTGAAGCAAGGCACACCCTGGTGGAGTAGTAGTCAAGTCAATAGCCTCTGAGAGAGCACAAGCCACACGCCCCTGGATTCCAGTCCTGGGTCCAGAGGGAAACAACTAGTGTGAACAACAAAATAAAAATAAATAAAATAAAAGATTCCTACCTCCTCCCTCTTTCTGCCTGCTTATTCCCCTTCATACATGCTTGAATTTTCCTTTAAAAACCAAAACAGAACAAAAATATCTGAAATGAATGTTTTACCAAACAAGAATTCAACAATATCTTACTGCATAATATTGGAATGTATCTGTGATGTATGATGTAGATTAAAGAAGTCTGTATTACTAAAAATACTAAATACGGGGAAGAAAATTTAGGCACGTATCTATAAGTGACAATCTGATATGGAAGATTTTGAACATTTTTTTTGTTCTAACTTAAATACTATAATTTGGATTCCTATAACTTTTATAAAGCAAAGAGATGCAAAGGCAAAAGCTGAAGTAGTTAGATAACTTTTGCTGTAATCCAGTCAAGAAGTCATGCTAATTGGATCTGAGTTTTAAGCAGAGTAGAAAAAAACGGCTGGTTTCTGAAGTTAATTTGAAGACAGAACTCTCAAGATTTGCTTATGTCTCAGATATAATGAGAAAAATGGAGGATGATGCAGTTGTAAAGGGAAAAATCATAAGTAAAATTGAAATAGAAAATTGCCATGAATGTACAGATCTTGGATTATATTTGAGGGAAAGAATGCCAATACTGCAGCTTCCAATTTCTAGGAGACAATTTTACACTTGTTTCACATAATTTTAACTCAATTAAAATATTTCTAAAGAATCTCAGATAACGTCAAGTTATTTTCAAGTCTGAAATATTTTTGGCATAATTCGCAGTAATTTAAGATTGTGAATTTTTCTAAAAAATGTGTAAAAATAAAAAATCTTCCTTTATGTAAAAATTGTCACTTTGAATTTTATGATACTAACAAAACTAAAGGTAAAATCAACTCTAGCTCTAATTAAATAGGATTATTAATAATAATATAAAGTTTGACACAGAAAGATTGCAAATAAACAATTGATGTTTACATAATATAAAAACTGCTTATATATTTATTTATATGAAAAATTTGTAGCAATCAAATTAATAAGAAATAACAAAATAGTTGATGATAATCCTCCATTTTATCAATAAGTGATGTAACAGATACTGAAAAATTCAGAATGATAAACCTTATATATTTCATCATCTTTCAACAAATGTTATTTATTATGTAATTTATTTAAACATGTCTTTTCAATACATTTTTATTTCTGGCATGCTCTGATGAAGGAACAGTTTGGTCAGTCACCTTTGGCCAAGAACACAATTAACATACACCTCAAGAACACAGGTTCATGGCCCAGGGCGCCAATGTGAACAACCAAGATATAAAACTAAAGAAAATAAAGTGCTTTTTCCTCCTCCCTCTTACTACCTGCTTACTTGCCTTCATTTCTGTCTTTTCTTAAAAAAATTAAAAATAAACATTTATCTATTTCTATGTTTAATTTCTATGTTTCACTTACCAAAAATACTAGTGTGCATATTTAGACAATTGTACACCACTACAATTAATAATATATGTCAATAGTTTATAAAGAGGATAAATATAACTGCATAAATAACACTCAGAATAGGATGATCTTAGAAAATTCAAAGAATTATGTTATAATTAACAATATATCTTTTATAGCACAAACATGTGCTGTAATCATTAAAAGGCTAGTCTGAGCATACTATTTATATGTTTTATATATGTATATGCTTGCATAAAATTATTTCCAAGAAATGGAATAATAATTGTGGTCAGGAAAAAAACATGTAAGCTTCCAAATGTTAAAAAAAAATTGATGTACTTATTAAATAAATATTGTAGAATTTATAATCCATATGGTAGTTATATTAAATTGAATTAATTTCAAGTATTGATAATATAAGATTCATCTGAAAAGTCATCCTATATAATAAATATTAAATTGTACTCTTTTACCATTTTAACTCACTATAACAACTGTATACTCCATCATAAATTTTCTGATGTGGTATGCTACAAAATTTTTCGAAATTTCTTTAGTGGAAATGAGCAAACATTTTTGGAATGCATTGTTTGGGGGAAGTTTAAATTAATGGCAATTAAAGTTTGTGATTTATTCAGAAGTTTTAATTTACGGTAAACCTTATATTATTTTCTACCTTCACCAGGATAGTGCACTATAACTGATTTTTTTTTTTTTTTAAAGGAAAGGTGCTGGTAGGAATGAAAGTGAGCAGAGGCAGGGAGGTAGGAAGAGAGAGGAGAAAGAGAATTTTATTTACCTTAGTTGTTCATTTCAGCTGCTCCCCTGGTCTCAGGATGTGAACCTACAACCTGGGGATGAATGTGCCCAACTGCTATTCCACAATGGCACACCAATAATTGAATTTTAAAAAATCTTTATTTTAAGATCAGTTGAAACTAAATGTAGAGGATAATGAATTCAAGTAGATAGACATTTTGTTTTGGCTGGAGGCAGGGAATATATTTTATTTATTGAGATATGATAAGACCAGGAAATTAGTGTTAGAAACATATAGTTTGGAATTAAATGATTTCTAGATTTTCTGGCAAAGTAGATGATGCTGATTTTCTCTTTTCTAAACTTGATTGAGATAGTGATGGACATTTTTTCACAATACAAACACCATGATAAAAGACTTCACAAAATAAGCCTTCTTTTTAAACAGTAAATACTCTTTACAGCAGTGAGAAACATAATTGATTCTGGTCTGTGTTGGACCAGTTTGAACTGAACAGCTTAGTTAAGGCTATGCAGGCAAATCAATTTGTTGGTATTTCCAAAATCTACTAAGTGGTCAAGGAAATGATCTGCAAAATATTTTGTTCAATTTTCAGAACTCTGAAAACATGCTATAAATAGTTATTTTCTAGGTGCACATAAAATCATGAATATTAAATGATGTTCCAGTTCAACGAATCTCATATTAGATAGTAACTTGTTTGTAAAAAAAAATTAATAAACATAACTTCAACTTATTTTTGTTTATGTAGACTTAAATTATTACTAAAATCTTGCTTGTTATAAATGGCCTTCATAATTTAGATATTTTCCCCTTGATGTAGAATTATTTTAAATACAGATTTTTTTAGTGCTATTCTATTGAGTTTTTCAAACCCCTTTAGAGCAACTAGTTATGTCCCTCCAACAGCCCCCTCTCGGATAGGGCTCTTAATACTCTCATTCATTCTCTAACACCCGAATTACCCAAGGGCCGGGTATCAGACAGACGGTCACAGTGTTTTAAGCCAGTAGATTATTCAAATTAGCCAGCTCACTGGAAGAAAAATCTAGTTAACCTCACCTTGTTTATCATCTATAAGCTATTCCCTATAATTCAAACATATTAGCCTGCCTGAGGTACACTCCTCTTATGCCCCTGACATCCTTCTATCCATTGGAAATAGACAATTTTCTATTGCTTTATGAGTTATTGTTCAATTTCTTCACTTTTCCCCCTCTTCTATATATGTGTGCATAGGGGTGTATATTTGTTGAATTAACTTTCAATGTAATATTTTATGTTTCAGGTATGCTTTGTATATCACAATCTATACACACAACAATAAGATCACCATTAAGAGCTCAAATCAATTCTTCACCTTATAATTGACTACTTTTACTTGGTTTGCTCACTCTCCTTCCCCCGTCCGTCTGGTAACCACTAATTTGGTCTTACAGTCTAAAAGTTCTTTTTTGTTTTATTTTAACTAATTCATTTGTTTGGTTTCTGTGAAATATAGTGTTTTTCCTTTTCTGTCTGAATTATTTCACCAAGTATAATGCTCTCTAGGTCTAATCTATATTGTTTTAAATGGCAAGATTTCACCTTTTTAAATAAAACTGAGTAGTATTCCATTGTTTGTATATACCATAACTTTTATCAGCTGTTGATGTGCACTTAAGTTGTTTCCATCCCTTGGATATAATAAATAGTGCTGCAAAAACACAGGGGTGAATATGTCTTTCTGAATTAGCATTTTTGTATTCTTTGGGTAACATTCAGAAGCAGAATAACTGAATTATATAAAATATCTGTTTTTCATTTTCTGAGGAATCTCCATAATGATTTTTATAATGGCTTCACCAATTTACCAAATGAAGATTCATTTATATTGGTCTTATTTTAAGTTAATGATTCTTCTGCTTTTTGATCATTGTTTAGTGTAATGCTGTTTCTTAATATCAGTTATTAATTTTCAGGCCTAGAATTGTTTCCATTAATTTTTTGTTTCCATTAATTTTTTGAAATTCATTGCTGCTCACTGATACTATATTTTTATTTAAGGTCTTATATTAATAATAGCTGATTTAAAAGTTTCGCTTAAAGTCATCATCTTTTCTCATTCAGATTTCAATTTTTTAATAACTAACATTCCTACATCATGCTAAAAATTATAAAGAGTGTAAAATTATGATAAATTAGTAAGTGATAATTCTGATAAGAATTTTTTTTCTTACTTTTCTTTAAAGAAACTTTATTCAGGCATATTTTGCGTATAAAAATTTACCCATTTCATATATTCACTTTTTTGCACTTTTTTATTGTGGTAATTAGTCTATATATTAAAATAATTACTATGTATAGGTTCCCCATTTCTTAGATATATTTCAACACACTCTGCATTGTCCAGTGAGCTACATCACCATTTGGCCACACCCACCCCATTCCCTTTCGGTAACCTCTGTTCTGTTGCAAATAATTCAGGATTGGTTATGTTTCATATGTTTCTTTGTTTTGTCTAGCCATGGTTCACTTTTGAGTTATTTCATCTGGTATCTGTCTTTCTTCTTTTGACTTACTTAATTTGGCATAATCCCCTCTAGATCCATCCATGCTGATTCAAATGAATGGATTTCATCGCTTCTAAGCACTGCGGAGTATTCCATTGTATATATGTAATGCATTTCCTTTATCCATAATCTGACGTTGGGCACTTAGGTAGATTCCAGTTCTTAGTTATTGTGAATAGGACTGCTGTAAACATGGGGGGGTGCATAAATCATTCTGGATGGGTGTTTTTGTATTTTTTGGGTAATTACCCAGAAATGGGATGGCAGACATATGGGATTTCCATCTTCAACTTTTTGAGGAATCTCCAAACTCTTCGCCATAGGGGTTGTACTAACTTGCACTGCCACCAATAGTGCAAAAGTGTTCCCTTTTCTCTACATCCTCACCAGCATTTGTTGCTTCCAGACTTTCAGATAATAGCCAGACTTTCAGGTGTAAGGTGATATATCATTGTTGTTTTCATTTGCATTTCCCTGATAGTCAGTGAGTAGGAACATAATTTCATGTGCCTATTGGCCATCTGTTTATCCTCTTCAGAGAAGTATCTCTTCAATTCCTCCTCCCATTTTTTGATTGATTGCCTTTTCTTCTGTTGTTGTCTGATAAGCTTTTTGATATAAACTATTTAAATTTTGTGGAAAATCATCATAAATATATTTCCTAAGATACTTAATTAACTAAAAAAATCTTGGACTGATTTTAAATAGTTTATTAATGGATTATCTTCAGATATCTGTACATATTTCTAAGTAAAACAGAATATTGACATCTTAACGTCGATTTAGTACATGTACCTTGTAATAAATTAAGCAGCCTCTATAATTTTGCATTGGGTTAACAGATATGTTTTCTCTTGCCAGTTTAAAGTGTACAAGTCTAATACATGTAACTACAAAGACTGAAATTTGCTATGCTTTTTAAAAATTTTTGTGTGATAGGCAATTATCAATTACCTTCTCAGCAAATTATCTTTTTGGTAAAATTTATATTACAGTAAGGGTAATTGACACAAACTATGCCAGGACATGAGCATCAGAGAAATGTACCATTTATGCAAGGCAATGGGATGTGATTTTGTTTTTCTAGAAAAGGGAAAGCAGTTTTGTCCGAAAGGAAGAGTAGTATCATTTTTTTCAAAATATATAAAGCATTATTGAGAACTAAATTTGAGTTTGCATGGCAAGATAGCAAATTGTAGATGTTTTGGGGGAACTGAAATATTTTTTTCTTTTTTTAGCATTATTGAGGTTTAGTTGACAAATAAAGTTCTAAGATATTTAAAGTGTACAGTGTGGTGATTTAATTCACCTCTACATTGTGTAAGGATTCTCAGCTGGTTAATTAACATATCTAACACCTTATCACCTCTCATATTATCTTTTTTTTTGGAGAGCATTTAGTGCCACTCTCAGCAAATTTAAATGATATAATACAGTGTTACCAATTATATTCACCATTATTTACATTAGATCCTCAGTCCATAGTCATCTGAAAGCTGAAAGTTTGTAAACATAGACCAACTTCTCTCTATTTCTTCCACCTCTTACCCACCAGCACCTGGCAACCATCTTTCTAGTCTGTTTCTATTAACTCGACTTTTTAATTTGAGGTATGATATTTAAGTAATGCTGAGCTATTTGTCTATCTATATCTGACTTATTTCACTTGATATAATGTCTTTAGATCCATCCATTTTATTACAAATGGCAGGATATTCTGCTTTCTCATAGTTGGTTAATATTTTATTTATATATACAGACATGATCGCCTAACATTGTTTTTGTCAACTGTATGTCACATGTACCATGAAGGTTCCTATGTATAGCTTAGGTGTGTAGGAGGCTATATCATCAAAGTTTGTTATACAGTACACTAAGTGAGGTTGTACAATAGAAATGTGCCTATGGCCACATTTTTAAAATGTATTCCATGAATGATTCTATACACTATCTTTTTTATCCATTCAACAGTCAATGGACACTTAAGCTGTTTGAAAATCTTGGCACTTGTGAATAATACCGCAATGAACATAAGAATGCAGATGTTTCTTTAATATCTTATTTTCTTTTCCTTTGTATATGTCTCCAGAAGTCAGATTGCTGGATCATATGGTAGTTCATTTAAACATTTTTGTGGAATACTCATACTGCTTTTCAAAGTGACTGTACCAGTTTAATTTCCCACCAACAGTGCAGGATTCTTTGTTCATCACCACAATCTCATCCCTTCTCTTGTCTTCCTGGATGATAACCATTCTAACATTGTGAAATGAGAAGTTGTGATTCTGATTTGCATGTACCTGAGTTTAGTGTTACTAAGCATCTTTTCATTTATCTATTGATTATTTGCATGTTTTCTTTAGAGAAAAAATTCTCTAAATTTCTTTAGAGAAAAAAATTCTACCCAATCAAAATGTATTTTTGTATTGAATTGCATAAGGTTTTTAGATATTTTGATTAGCTCTTCATCAGATATATGATTTATAAATACCTCCTCTTCGTAGATTGCCTCTTCATTGTGTTGGTGGTTTCCTATGCTGAGCAGAAATTCATTAGTTTGATGGGTTCCCACTTTCTTAATATTATTTTTATTGCCTTTACTTTTGCTGTCAAATCTAAAAGGTCATTGCCAACACTAATATGAAGTTGTTTACCCTTTATGTATTCTTCTAGGAGTTTCATGGCCATATCTTCATACAAGTTTTAATCTATGTTGAGCTGATTTTCATGTATTTTGTAAGGTTTGGGTCCAATTGATCATTTATTTAAATTAGTTTTAAATGAATATTTAACAGCTGCTTTAAAAGTTTGGGCTAGTTTACCATCTCTGCCCACATATTTATTTTTATTTTTTATTGACCCTGTCGCTTTTTTCTTTATTTTAACTTTTTGCATTTGTAGTTATTTTGGGTTGAAAATTGGGCACTGCTGGGATTAGAATGCAGTTGTTCTATAGTCCATGTGCTCTTTTCAGAATATTTTTGTTGCAGATGTTATTGTTGTAGGCAGTTAACTTTCCTGGACTTACTTTGCAAAAGTTCTCTTTATTTTGGAACTGAGATCACCTTTTGATTACTATGGTTTCCTTATACTGCATACTTTGTGCATAATTTGGATTTTAGTTAAAAAAATTTTCAGAGACATGGCTCTGTCTGTGATTTTTGTAAAGTCTATAGTTTTGGTTGCAATTTATAGTTGCTTTACTGGATTCAAATATTCTTTTCTGATGCATCAAGTATATAAGCTTTAACTTTCAGCCACTTGAACTGCTCATGGTTAAAGAATGCACAGAGGTGAAAATAACAACAACAAAAGAGAGCAAAAAGCATATCTACTCTTATCCAGCTCCAATATTCGAGAACAAATCTCTCTTGCCTCCACTTGTGTTAAAGCTGTATCTTCTTGCATACACATGGGTGTGTGTATATACATATATATGTGTACATATTATGTATATGTGAATTTATATATATATTTATATATAGGTATACATAGTATATTTGTTCTCACTATATGTATATAGTTATACATAATATATTTGTCCTCACTTATTTTATCTACATCTCATAGGAATTGTTAAAATATATAGATATGGGAATAATAAAAGTTCAGTTAGCATGGGTGATGGTGATAACTCCTCATATGAGAACACTAGGCAGCAAGGTCATACTTGGATACTGAACTTTTAAGACATTTGCAAAAAATCCTAGAGGAAATGTTAACTAGGCAGTTAACTACGGAGGCGTAGAGCTCAGAGGTGAAATCTGTGTTAAGATAAAAGTCTGTGACTAGTGCAGGCTGGTAGGCAGTTGGCATGCTCATTCAACTTTACCAACTATTCCTCTACTGTTTTCTCTGGTTGGCAGTACCCACGCCCTGCCCTTACAGTTGTTTCTGTGAAGGTGTTAGATGTCTTAGACTCTGTTCTCTCACTTTCTCCTATGCCTGTGTTCTCTAACATTACTACCCAACTCTGCCTCTCCTCATTTCTCTTCAACCTGTTATTTGCTCCTTTTCTCATCAGTCTCTCTATCCCTCCTACTTTTTTTTTCCTTTCTCCTTATTTCCCTTTTTGAAATCCCTGTTAAACTAGCATTTTTTCCTATTGATTTTACATCCCATCACTCTCTTCTCTTCCCTCTTTTCTTCTACCCATATCAGGATTTCTTCTTTTCCACAGCTCACTTGATTTTATCTTTTTTTAAAATTTAACTTTCTTGATTGTGTGTGTATGTATGTGTTATATACATACTAACACACATATGAAATTTCAGTTTCCTATTACTAATTTTAACTTTTAAATTAGTGAGTTGAATGCTTACATTTCCTCTAAGGAAACAGTTAACAGGATTAATTCTTCTTGGGAATCTCCCTGTGGTCATTGACTGCTAATTAAAACAATCAGGAGGAGCCCTCAGTTCTTTATTGAGTAATAATTTCATTTTTTGTGGTACATCTGTTGTACCAAACATTTTCCCATTGGTTATGCCCGTTTAACCTCCTTTCGGAAGTTCATACAGTACATGTGAAATCAGAGCTAATGCTTTTCACAATACTGCTCAGATTAAACCATAAAAAACCCAACAGAGACAAAGCAATTGACTGTTAAGCTGTTAAATTGCTAACACATTTGATGGTTGACTTCCTGGGACTAAAACTTTCTCTGGGCTCTGTAATAGCAAATTGGTGTAACTATTTTCTGTCTTTTATTTTTATTTAAATAACTGAAAGTGTCCATTCAGTGGACATACATTGGATGAATGTTTGTGTTATGAAAGATACCCTGCTTGCTGCTAACACAAAGATAAATAGATCCTGTCCTTGACGTGCAGCTAGTCTGTGAGGAATATCCTTTAGTGGGAATGTAGACAAAGTCTGCATAGGCAACAAATAAGAACAACTACAACACATCTTATCTTCAATTAAATCTTTGTTGTGTTTGAAAAAATCTGAGCAGTGCTCTAGAATTCAGGGGAATGATCTTGGTCACATCTCTTTGCAGCTACTAAGCCATACATAAACTTATTCACAGCTCGTTTATTTATTGTCCAGCTAAACAATAACATTTAGAGTTATTGATATGGGGTTTAAATGGAACCCTGCTCCAGAAGCTCTGGCGGTTGGCAGAGTAACAGGGAGACAGGCTGTGTGTGGGCCTCAAGTTCCATGGACACCAGAAGTCCAGGCTTGGGAGGGCCTGACTACCTCCCTAGTTCCTTGACCCTGCTTTTCTTTTACCTTCCTCACCCGGTGTGTTAGATTCTTAAGTTCAAATCTCAGAAAGGAATTCCAGGACCACTCAAAGCACGCATAAGTAAGAAGAGTTTTATTGAAAAAAGGGGAAAAGAAAAATCACCTTGAGAGAGTGGGTCTGGATAAGAGGAAGCAGGTGTTAAGGTGTCAACTTTATATATGCCAGTGGGTGAAATATTTTGTTGATTAACTCTTGGTTTTATGCTGTCTGGCTCATCTCTCTTGTTAATTAGCTCTTGCTTTTTCCTACCTGGTGCTATGCAGGGATTTTCATTTTACATCAATCCTGTTCGTCAGCTTCAGCCCCCTATTCTGTCGCTTTCATTATGATTTTACCTTTATTGATTTGGCAGCTTATATGCATTATTATATATAATATCTGAAATTATGCCTAACAAATAACAAACTATTTCTCAAAGAAATCTATAAGCAGAAAATAAATAGCAAATAATGCCTGAGTATTTCATAGATAAGTCCCTGGTTATGTTTTTGCTTGTGTTGTTATTGTGTAAAAGTTGCTTCTAGAGACTATGATGTCAGGTAATACTACACCATTTACACTCAATAAAATTCTAGAAAGTCAAGAATTTATATATAATATTAGGATGAAAGAAATGCAAATCAAGCAACAGTTAAAATGTGCAGTGAAAACTGCAAGATTATTAAACTTTTTTTCAATGCAGTTAAGTTATATGTGGATACATCCATTTAAAAGGAAAGAGAAGTAATATTTTTTTCCAGTAGTTTCTTGCTGCTTCTCATTTCTGCTTTTTTGTACCTGCCAGAATGCTTAAGGATATGTTTTATAAGTGCTTATTTAAAATCTCTTGTATATGCAAGGCTGAGTGAGAGTCTAAAATAAAGACTTTTAATTTTGCAGGTGGAAACATGGATTTTGTTGGGGGTAATGCATTAGCTTTCTATTAAGTGGTGTGTGACATACAGCATTGCACACGAATGCAAAGAATTTTAGAACAGTGTAACTCAGTTATCTTCAAAATACCCTAAGGAAGTAATTTCAGGTTAATCAGGAAGAGATCCTACATCTTTTTTTCTAGCTCTAGTAATCTGTCTTTATGGACTCATATTGAATATTAAAATTCCTATTTCTATTGTTAATATTTGAAAATAATAGGGATATTGTATATACATAATTAAATCATTTCTCAATAAATACATAGTCTAATGCAGTTATGCTTGTTTTTTGAATGTACTACCCTTCTCTTTATGAATATGAAATAATGAAAGTGTATATAAGATGAGCCAATCGTGGTTTAGTTTTAAAATAGCATACAAAATAGGATATAATATTTAATGATAAAAAAATTCCTAATAACCCTTTCAGTTATAAACTAATCATATATTCAGATAACAGGAAATCCTAAACATGCAAATGCTTGCTTAAAATGATTATAATCATCTAAAAATCTGTAATTCAACTAACAAATAACTGAAAACTAACAGAACTCTTTAAAGTTAGTGAAGATATTGGCTATAAGAATAGATAGATTTGAATATTGTAAGCTATAGAGACATTAAATATAGCATTGTATTTATTTTAAACTGTTTTAAAAGTGGCATTAACTATAGACACTTAGGGTAATTCAGTAAATTATCATGAGACCAACCTCTAAGATTCTGCAATTGACACACATGGCAAAACAGAAAAATCAAGAGCAAAAAAATACAAACTCGAAAAATAAAGTAACACATTGCTTGCCAAATATATTTCTGATTGGCCTAAAAATAATCAAGTCTAGAGGGAAGAGGCACCATGTAAATGGAAGATTACTAAGACAGCCATATTCCAGTAGGACTAAGGAGGAAAATAAAACAAATGGAAAAGGAAGTAATCAAGTGTCTAATAGCTGGAAAACTAATAACCCATTATGCCCTTGCGACTCATTAGAACAAACAAGAGGAAATGAAAACCTGGATATATATAGTCCAGTCAACATTTTTAATCCGTGGAAATTAAAGCTAGAGGGAAGATTGTAAAACAAATTCACAGAAAATACTGACATACCATTTTAGACTTTAATGTTTTCTATTTCATTATACCTGTTAACCTTGTTATCTCTTTTATATCATCTAGCACTAAATATTCAAGAGCAAAGTAAGAAAGAATTATGAAATCAGCATTTATGAATAAAATAATCTCCAAATGCGTTTTTCTCAAAGCTTTATATTTTGTCAGCACGTCTGAGCACTCATGCAAGCATGAAACAGTCGCCATTCCTAAATCTGACCTCATCTTTTCCTTATCACTATGTAATATCATAACTTCATTGATTGTCCTAGTGGCAAAATTGTTCAGTGAAATAAATTAATTTTAAATAAATAGCTTCTATGTCATTTTCTTCTAACCTTATTGTTATTTATAAGTATATTTCCATTATTTCTTCAAAATATATAATCTACCTGTAAGTCCTCCTCTTTACCTTTGTGAACACTACATGTCTAGGATTTACTTTGTTAAGTTTCAAATATATTTGACATATTAATGGTGCTCGAAAGATGTTTTTTTTAAGGATAAACAGATTGGATTGCAGACCATGTAATGATTGATATTATATAATTCAAAATCTTATTCCAATATGTCACTACAAAGCTTAGTGTTATTTCTGTTTTAAAAATATTTAACATTGAAAGAATTAATGTGTAAAATGAAACTTCATTGACCATATAAATATACTGAAAGAACAAGAGTTTATATATTTACAGATGTGTTTGCATATACTTAGAGAAACATAAAAAATATATAAACTATTCAGAATCCCAATACACTACAGAACTGTTAAAATTAGTCTCAAATCTGAACAAATTCATTTTACTAAAATTAATTAGGTGAGGCCAACATTTTCTTATCCTACCTACTCCTCTCTCCTATTGCTTCCTCTGCCTGTATTTATATTTTTGCTTCTTATTCACCTCTTGATAATTTCATTTGGATTCCTTATATCTGATCTTGGTTTTCTTCCCCTATTCTGCCCTTTATTATTGCTGCTATATATCACATTTCCCCTCTAATTCCATTACCGATTTCATTCGGAAGTTTTCTTTTGATTATTTTATTACACTCTACATCATTGTGTGTGAGAAAAAATAATATCAGAAACAAATGAAACGAGAGATAGTTTGGAGATGTGTAAATGAACTTATTTACAGTGAAATAAATTATGTAAGGGTGAATATATTTTCCTTCACTTTAATAGAGAGAGGATCATATTTTAGTTACATCAGTCACGTAGCTAGCTAGCTCTCTGCAGCAACAACAGAAATTTCTCTTCCACTCCATCAATGAAGCACGCAAATCTTAGACAATAGAAAACAATGACTAAGACAGGAATTTTTCCTTCACGGAACAAGTGTGATTTTAATGACAGCTGAAAATTGATACCTTCATCTATGAAAGTAGTTAAAATTTTTATCTATTAACTTGTCCCTAATTGTAAATCAGACAATTTATCTTATCCACCCCCATCTTGGCCTTCGGTTCCAAACTCCAGTTCTTCGGGCCATACATGATCAGTACCTTAGCCACTTCAGTTATCTGAGACACTTTTCTTTATGATATTTTATAAAATTCTATATAGTTATCATATAATTTCCTTATTCTTTGTTCTAATTTGCTTTTCCTAACTCGTGGGAACAGGTACTTTATATGAGGAAATTGAACCACTGTGATATTAAACAACTTGCTGAAACAAAATTTCATAATCAGTAACTCAGAAACAAAACTCAGATATTTCCATTATAGGTTCAATCAACTTTAAATACTGTACATTTTCTTCCTTAAATTTTCAAGATTTATTTTCTCCTATTCACTATTTTAATTTAAAATTCAAAACCTGCTTGTTCTTCATTCTACTTCTTAATCGAATTCCAACTGCAATCTTCATATGATGTGCTTTGCCGAGTAGTTTCAACTTGACCCAAAGGGAGGTAAATTATTATATATTCAAAGCATAAATGTACCTTTGTTGCCATGGTGCGCTTATGAAATATTTTAAATGATATGAGTATGTCTTTTCATAGTTTGAAATCTGTATAAAGATGCAACTTGCATACAAACTGTGTTACACTTTTTGTTGATTGAATCTCTAACTGCCATTCAGATATATTTTGTTCTTTTCTGTTTTCTTTAATTCTAGAAGCATTCCTGGCACATAGCCAGCATTCAATAAATATATATATATATATATATAATTTGTTTAAAGATTGAATAAAAAATAGATGGGTGTGCTTCCATTGTTCTTGAAATAGAACTAAAAGAAAATTCATATCAAATAATTTGGTACATTAAAAGTCTCAAAAAAGAGACCAGAAGAGGTATTTAGAGTACAGAATGCACAGATTTAATGAGTAAGATAACTGAACAAATTTCATGAATGATAAACCAGTCAACATGTTTGCTTGTCACTGACAGGTTTTCATTCAAAGACATTATTTATGGTGTAAGATAATTAGACCTGTTTTATCTATAAACAATAATATCCAGAGGAAGGGAAAGGATAGTTGGTCTTTTATGTTTCTTCCTTAGGGATACCCTTCATGGAAGTTCCTGGGACCTCTCTTCCAAGTCTCTTAGATCATGATGGGCGATGAGCAAGATTTCTTAAAGCTCCCTGCAAAACATAGGATGTGTTTCTGCTTGGTCTCTTCCATACTTCATTTCCAACTCATAGGCGAATTTTAGTGAATTTTGGGTGACTCATTTCTATTCAGTTGCTAAGTGATCACAATTTAATCCTGCAAATATATTTACATCATGTGAAAATCTCCTGAGGTTTTAGGTATACAGAAGTCCTCTTCTGTAAATTTTTAGTAACAGCATCTTTCCCATCAGTCTAAGACATATTTCCCCAAAAATACTAAAGGTAAAGTTAAAAATGCATACTCGTCCAGCTTAGACATCTTCAAACATTTGGTTTGTTTTTAGGATTTTTTTTATTTTACAAATGCGAAATAAGCAACAAGACAATTTTTTATAACTGATATCCCTCTGAGACCTACTTTGAAAAAGAGGAGTAGAAGATTATCAGTTTATTAAGTTTGTTTAAGAATGTTATTTTTCAATGAATTTATATGATTAAGACTTTATTTTAAAATCATAATATCATTACAACTTGATGATCAAGATTTCATCTACCACACTGAAGCTCACAGAGAATTCACACGTTGGAATGCATCTTTGAGAAAACAGCAAATAATCTTGTCATAGAATATACTCCATATAAAAATAACAGAAAATTGTCATTTTCATATTTCTACATTGCTTTGAAAGGATAAAAGAAGGAAGGCCAAAGTAGTGTTAATCTGAAATTACTTGAAATATATCTTATAGACAACTTTATTTCCTAGTGTCCTTAATACTGTGGTAATTTACATAACTTTTAGAGACTCTACGTAAGTGATCACACCAGAAAAATGCAACAGATAGAAAAGATGATAATTTTGCAATAGTCAGATCTCTTTGATTATACAGAAACAAACATTTCATAAATAAAACAGGTAGAGAATATTCAGATTCTTAACTGGGGGAGGGAGCTTCAAACCACCAAATAAGATTGATAAATTAACAGAGAATAGTAAAATATTTTTGCTTCCCACAGTGCTGAATTTGGGAAAATCACAAAAAATTAGTTAAAAGAATAATTAATCATGATTTTCAGTACACTTTCAATAATGTTGAATTAGCAGTGACCTCCTGGGCACAATATCATGTCATCAGTATAAATTCTAAAGACCACATCACATAAAAAACATTTATAAATTCTGACAAGAGAACTTTATCTTCTTCAACTGTGAATCTTAGATTACCTAATATAGTACTTAACAGATATACTAAATTCTCAAAAATATTTATTGAATGAAGGGTCACTGAATGAGTTCTTTATCACAAGTCTACACTCTACAGTCAATAATTACATGGAAAGTAAATGCCAGTTAAATGAATAACGATGATATATTTTACAGATTAGTTTCAAAATACATATGAAATTTTACCCTAAACAAGCCTTTTTTGTAAAATATACATATATCTGCTATATAGAATTGTGCACATTTAATTATTTATAATGTGAACACCCATAGAACAGTCACCCAGATAAAGACATTGTCTGTACTCAGGGATCCTCCATAAACTTCTTACCAGAAAATTCCTCCTCACTGAAGTTAATCACAATTTTAATTTATATTAATGATGTTTTACATTTTGTATTAGATTTTAATCACTTATACATACATCCTTACAATGTAGTCTTTAGTTTTGTTTGTTTTTTGAACTTAGTGTGAATATAATTAGGTAGTACATGTTATTTTGAATCCTATGCCTCACACTTTACTTTGCAAGTGTGTGTCATCCAGGTTATGTCTATTTCTCCTCCTTGAAAATATTAGATCCACTATATTGTTATTTTGTGCCAGTGGCACTGTTATTTTAATGTATCCTGTGTGTTTTTAACATAGTTTGTAGCAAAAATCAAACACATACTATATAGTTATAGAATAGTGTATGTCTATGACTATTTTTATATCCATCAAACTATTCTTTTTAAAACATGAGAAAATTCAAAGCAGCCATCCAAATATATGGACCAACTAGTGTCTCCATATTGTGTGGTATAAAAATATTTCAGTTATGTTCCTACTTAGTTATTAGAACTATCATAGTAGAAATTCAGATGAAATACATACCTTTGAAGTTTTTAGCAAAATGGAGACAATAGAGCTCACCTCTGACATAAGCTTTTTATACGAGACTTTTATTTTAAAAATGGTAATATTTACTTTACTTTGAAGGTTTGGGTGATCCTGTTAGACCTCTAGTAAATATGAAAGATTAATTTCCCAAACTACAGTGATATTTCTTATAATGAGTAAAGTCAAGAAGCTAGATTTCTGAGAGTAGAACTATTTGACTACCAAGTACCTTAGAACTCTTTTAGATATATCATAGCACACTGTAGATATACAAATTTCCTTATTTTATCCAAACATTCAGCTACAGTAATTGCACAGGCTCTTTACTTGGACTTGGAAGATGATAGGTCCATATAAGAACTACAGGTAATGAGTAACTTAGTACTATGAGTACTTTAAATAAAAAGATCACAGGAGAGGAATGAATCCTCTAGTAGTATTTACTCCATACTAAGAAAGTATTCTTATAAATTTAGAATATAACTTTATATTCTTTATAACTTTGATAGATACCAAAGCCCAGTAGAGAACACAGCTGTGACATTGAATACACCTGTGGATTAAGTATGGACAGGGACATATGGGGATAAGAAAGCCTTGAGTTTTCATAGAACATTTTATATATGTATTTTAAAATCAGTAAAAGAAATATTAAATTTGAATATTCATAATATATGTCCTAGATCCATATCTCATTGTAAAATAGGAGAGTGATAAATTCAAATACAAATATATCAGGATGGCATTAATTATGGTAGTAAGAAATTTGAAACTACTCATGTAAAATATTAAGCATATATTGTTAGTAAAATAATGGTATATACATATCTATCAGTGATAGATGAGAACTAATTTTACTTTGGAAATTAATTACATGAATATATTAGATGAAACAATCTATATTTTAGAATTGCAATAATAAAAAGTAGTATGTAGGTTTGATAGCTCTTTGATTGATCAGTTTGACTAGCTTACAGTCTCAGGTTGTTTAATAACACTAATGTAGGGGACTCCTTGAAGGAATTTTTTTTAGATGTAATTAGATTCCCTAATTAGTGGAACTTTAGGGATATAATTTAGATGTGCCAAAATCAATCAGTTGGAAGATTTTAAAAGAAGAACTGAAAAAAGAATCTACCCATGGAGAAACACTTTGACCCTGTTAGTGGAACTCCACCTACTTGAAAGCATAACTTCTTGACTATTTATGGACAACAACTTCAGTTCTCCCACAAAGTTTCAATTTGCTTGAGACTTGCACTTCCTGAAAAATCTATATTTTAGAATTTAGATATGTTTACTAGTCTTCCCACTGTGGAAGCCAACTCCCTAGAATACATCCTTTAATATATTTTTCTTACTGCTTCAATTTATGTGATGGGATACTGAGTATAATAGAAAACAAATACAATAAGCTTACAAAACAATAAAATATTTCTGGGTTTCAAATAAGGTTTAGATTTATCTTTTTAATTGCTGCACTTATATTATCAATACATAGATATATAAAGCTATCATTATTAAATGCCTTTGTACTTCTAACTCTGGTATGTAATTATCCTCATCGTATTACATTATCAACATGAAATTTCGTATTATTCCTTTTAAAGAAAATACTGCATCTAGATTAATAATAATTGTTACAAATGACTACCCATTGCAAGATGCTTTTCATTTTAATACATAATTTGAAAAAACAAAACAGTGAAATATTATTATCATAATTCCAGAGAATGCATTTTGTAATTTTCTGTGTCTATACATCCCACTGTCATCTGTGCACTCTTTTTGTGTGTGTTTAAAGAATATAGTTATTTTATTTCCACTACTGGTCATAAGATGATGGGTGAATGAGCTGATCTTTTATCTACTATGGTTTCTGACCTTAGGGAGATACAACCCTGAGTCAGTTTTTGCTATTATACACTTGACTGATCTTTCTAGAAGGGAAATAGCCAGCTTTTGTTTTAGTGATTTTTCCCCCAAGTTTATGAATTTTAAAATATGATTAAAAGATATCTAATTGTAATTTTCACTTAGTTTATTTAATAAGTAATGCTGAGCATTTTTTCATTTGCCTGTTAGTCATCTGTATATTTTCTTTGAAAAAGTGTCTACTTAGGTCTTCTGCCCAACTTTTTATTTATTTTCAATTGAGGTGTATAAACTCTTTATATACTTAGATATTAACCACGTGTTGAATATTTGATCTGCATTAATCTTCCAATTTTTATTCAATACCTTTTGGAATGTTTTGACTACTTTCTCTTAGTAGAATAAATCAAAGTAGGAGTGTATGATTCCTCCATTATTTCTTAAGGATAGTTTTGCCCATTGAGGGTCATTTGTAGGACCATACAAAGTTGCAGTATTATTTGTTCTACTTCCTTTAAAATATCATTAAAATTTTTATAGAGATTGTATTGAATGTACATTGCTTTGGTAAAATGAACATTTAAACAATGTTAATTTCCCAATTAATGAGCACAGAATATTTTCAATTTCAGTGCATCTTCTTTTTCTTTTAACAATAGCTTATAGTTTTCAATGTATAATAGATATTCACCCTCTATGTTATTTATACACAATTTTTTTAATCATTTTAATGCAATTGTCATTGGGATTTTTTTTTTAGTTTCTTTTACTCCTAATTAATATTTTGTACATAGACATGCCTCATCACTTAATGGGGAAATGTAAATCAAAACTAAGTTTAAAAATCACCTTACATCTGTAATAGCCTCTATCAAAAAGACTGGAAATAGAAACTCTTGGAGATGCTGTGCAGCAAAACTTACTCTGGCACATAGTGAGTATATAAATTAGTGTACTCACTATGGAAAATGCATAGAGAGTTTCCTCAAAATGTTAAAAACAGAATTGCCCTACAATCCAGCAATTCGACTACTAAGTCTATACCAAATAATATGAAAAAAAAAAAAAAAAACTAATTCAAAATGTGTATCTGTAACCCCTATATTCATAGCACCAAAATTCACAATAGCCAAGACATGGAAACAACCCAAAAGGTCTATCAACCGATCATTGGCTAAAGAACATGTATTTATATTCACTGGAATACTATTAAGCTGTAACAAAGGATGAAGTTATACCTTTGTGACAACTTGAATGAAATTTGTGATGATTATGTTAAGCCAAATAAATCAGAAAGAGAAAATAGTGGCTGGTTTTACTCATAGTGGACTATAAAAAGGAACAAAGAAAACCATTAACAAAATACAACAAAGGTACACAGACTTTGAAATCAAAATGCTGATTAACAAGTGAGATATAGAAAACAAGGGAGGGAATTATATTATCAAATTGTTCAACACAAAAATTATTAAATGTTTTTTCCATATCATATTTTTACTAGATTTAGGTAATTTAAGATCATTTCTGATTTTCAGTTTGGAAGAACATTTAAAAGTAGATTTGAATAATTTTAATACAATGCAGAAATTTTCTTAGAAAATATAAAAGTGGCTGAACTAGACTAATTTAACCCCAGAAGAAATCCTTCATTTATCTACATTTCTACATTCATTGAACACTATTGTGACTCAGATTTCATATTATGCTATAATAAATATGTTGTAAAGAATGCAGTAAATAAAGTATTATAATATTGATTATTCTCCTTAGAAAACATGTGGGGGAGGGAACTTAAGTGTGAATAATTTTACGTGTAAGAAAATCCACAAGGGATTCATAAAATGTAAAACCAGACTGATATTCTAAACCTGAGTATCAGAAAAACAAGACAAAGATTTCATACAACTAATTCATGTTAATCTATGTATATACATATATGTACATACATATATAATAAAATAAGAAACTTAATACTTTATGTAATTATGAAATTGCTTTATTTCAGTGAAACCTGCAGAAGGTTTATGTTCTTAGAAACAGAAAAGAAAGTCTATTCATAGTTAACTCGAATTATGACCTCAGTAAAATTTCATCTGCACCTGCAAAACATAACATATTTATGAGGCATTCATCAAAACATGAAATTGTGGAGAAGACTGACAATCTATCTTGCATTATCGCCAAAGCATTCATGTACTCTATGCCCTCCAAAACGAGGTTTTATTTTGCTTGAAATGTTCAACAGGTTATACTGCAAATGTATACCCATTTTCCCTGTGTATTTGCCTTCTAATTTATCTATACAGTTTACTTGTCAGGACTTTTGTAATTATTTTGTATTTAGCAGACATCTGGTTCAGTACAAAACATCCATTGAGACATTAGGACCATACCAAATTATCCTTGAATTTGGTCCTGCCTAGAATGTCCAAACTTAGAAAATATCTCTGGTTCCAGTAGCTCATAAGTTTATTTATACTTTTGGTTTATAGGTAATTTGCAAAAAATATCATTCTTACTGGTCCAATAATTATTTTGTGATTGTTTTGGCAATCACGACCCTTCTTGACGTAGTAGTCTGTTTGGTCATAGCACCTGGGTTTAGGTAGACGGTTGGGGTTCAAATTTTGCATAAGAGTAGGCTATCTGTTTAATTTGTTTATCCAAAGTTAGAGAAATGCACAGAAGACAAGTGGAAGATGAGATTTCAGGATGTATAGTGTTGTTAATATGTCACTGAGCATTGCATTGGTTGTGCTTGGATCATTCAATAAGGGTGGATTTGAAAAGAGGATTTGGCCTAGCTGTTACATAAAGCAGTCAGGAAGCTTCAATGCTTTACAGAGTGTCTTTTCTGTTCTGGAGGCATGAGAGTGGATATAGTTCTCCTACATAGTTGTTGGGTATAATAACCACCATGAGCGGGATACTGGATATCTAATTAAACCTTCTACAACTTTCTTATTGTTTCTTATTGTGGTTAAAGGGAGGTATTTCCCTTGAACCAATATTCTATAGAAGTATGATCACAGTATAGAGCAAAAAGTGTCTGTCACTATGTGAGTATGATGCTCACACTTAACTACAATGGGAATAGACCACCGTCATCTCAGCTGATGATTATATATAGGCTTATCTAGCCTGGCCAGTCAAGTATTGAATCCATAAGATATAAGATGTAATATTCTCCCTATTATTAAACCAGCAACCATTGTCTGATAGCTACCATAAAAGAAATAAATAAAACTCTTCCAATGCCAGAAATATGATATTTTCCAACTGAAAATTCTCATTAGAATATGGCATAAATTATATATTCACAAAAACAAAAGTCAATTCTTCCTTCTGATGGCTTTTGTTTGTCATTTCCAACCCTTTAATAGAGATAGAAGTAAAAAAGGTATTGGCACTTTGAAGAGGAGAAACTATTATATCCAATTCCCAAAGTCTGAATTTGTATAACATTACAATTATTTAAGACATAACAGGAAAACATAAGTATGATATTGATACCAAAAGAGAAATAAGGAAAACCCAGAACATAAATGACAGAGAAGAAAACCAAATGAATCACAATCATAGGTAATTAGAACTCTCTTGTGATATTTGTTATGAAGAAGTCCTGTTGATGCTACCAAAAAGAAACTCTTTAAGAGGCAAGTAAACAGAATGCAAAACAAATATAGACCTCCAAACTCAACTTCCAGGTATTGCACTGAAAATATAAAGTAACCAGAGCAGGTAAAACATTTTTATACACAATTTCAGCACTCAAAATGACAAAACAATTCTTACAAACCTGATGACAGTATTTGATATTTATTCAGTAATGATGTACTGGTAGTTTACTTAGCTATTTATCATGCATGATGTAGTGTTAGGTTATCCCCCAATGATTTATTCAATAATAAAGAAAAGGTGAGAAGACACAAATATTTGCACAGGAAAAAGATCTAAACATTAGTGCTTCATCGTGCATGGAAGGTTTCAAGATTATGAATATAATTTGATTCCATGCCTCCTACCAAACACACAAGTAAATGAATGATTATTTCACTTTTGAAATATTGTAGAAAAGAAGTCTTTTGATCTAAGACATGAGTGTCTGACAATGGAAAATAACCCTTGTAAGTGCACATTCATGTTATTCAGACTTCCAGTTTTGCTTTTGAAAGATGTAAATAAAACTTTTAGTATACTGTGGAGACAGAGAAGAAAATTTCAGTGACCTAATGGTTTATATTGAGAGAATGCATGCTCATGAAAGGAATGGTATAGATAGAAAACCTTAAGTTCCAAAATTTCTAGCAGAAACTTACAAAGTTTATACATCAATTGTGAAGAGGACATAGGATAAAAGACAATGAAGTGGAAGACTGGCATGGAAAATTTCTAAAGCTTATGCTAGTACATCATCCTTCATTTTGTAGATTTACTGAAGTGTTGAAAGATAAACACTAAAGCAATAAATATGTTATCACCCAGGTTCTGCAGTCATACTCAAGCATGACCTTCTAACTCAAGATGACACCAACAAAGTCAGCTTATATAACCAAAATTATTAACAGATAAAATTAATTTAAAACAATAATCAAGTCAATATATACTGGAGAGCAACTGTTAATTAATTTAAGATTAACCACTGATTTTGATAAGAGAAATAACAAGAATAAATGTAAAATACAACAAGAATTATAAAATAATGTGAATATAATTTTAGCAATGATAAATGTTTGTATTATATAATGAATCATATACTAAATATGTTCATATAGATTTTTGATAGAGCCAAATTTCTAGGACTTTTTGACACTAACTAACCATTTCAAAGAATATTTTGATCATGACCTAATATCTATAAGGATTATGACATTGCTATCTTTCTCTGTATAAGAAAATCATTCTTCTTTATGAAAATAAAACACATAATTTTCAAGTTAATACTTAATCCTCTTATGATAAAAACATATTTATATTATCTCAATTCATGATAGAACACTTTCATATACAATAATTAAGAGAAGAATTACTGTATTTAATATTAACCTCATTAGATACTATTAAATTTAGATTATTGTATTGCGAGTGTAATCTGTGATATTTTTGTCCCATTTAAACATGAGTCTTTAATTAGTATTTATACATATAATCACATATTTTTTGTTTTAATGCATTATTTGTTAGTAAATATATTTGAAAATAGACTTGGGAAAAATTTAACACTAAACTGGAATTTTAAGAAGAGGTAATATTTGGATTGACAGTAGTAAAGAATACTCTCTATTACTACTAGTTTTGTAAACTTGAGTAAATTAACTTATCTCTGTAACTAGCAGAAACCCTGGAATAAAGTTCAGGATCCAGGAGAAAGCAGACATTAGTGTTCAAGTGGAATCATACAGAAAGTTGTTAATCTTTTTAGTAGTATGACCACATGATGGGGCATTACCAACCAAAAGAAATTCACTAGGAACTTAAGAGCCCAAGAATATGTTGAGGTAAGTTACATCAGCATGACTGCCTAACCTTATGACTTCAATTTCGAATCTCCCCTACGTCATACTGATAACTAATGATCCAAGACCTCCACTACAAATCACACTGCTAGTATAAACTATCAAACATGGCTCAAGTCACACTGTTAGCATAACGTATCTGGTCTGGTCCTTGGCCTCAGATAACCAAAAACACTATTATAAATCAGGGCATTCCAAAGGCTTAGAGATTTTATCTCAGGAGCTGAGCAAAGACCAAATCTTTCTTTGGAGAGTTCAGAATTGGGTCAATCCAAACTGTTGAATCAATCCTTTGCTGGAAAACAACAGACACTCAAAAATAGTGTTGACTAGTATTCAGGCAGTCTAATAGAGTCTAATGGTTAAAAATATCATATTGTCTCAGTGATATTTCATATTTCCCTTCCTTCTTTTCTGGAAAATCAACATTTATAAATTAAATTGTGCTGTTGAGTCAAACAATGGCAGTTTGACCTTGTTTTTCACACTAATTGCCATGCAATATCTTGAGACTCATTAGCATTATCTTACCTTTCCAGACCATCTGGTATTTGATAGAACTAAACACAAAAGTACAAACAAAGTGATCTTTCTGTATTTCGAGGTCACTTCCACTTAATAGTCTATTGTATTCTCCTGTTTCCTCACATGCATTCAAAACAAGTATTCATGACAAAAAATATTCTTATCATAAAATGAGAAGTAAATTATTTACTGGTACAATGGAACCAGGAGATGCATGAAGAATTTCTACTTTAGCAGGGAAAGATTTTCAAAATCTAGTTCACTTTCAATGTTATAATTCTTCAGTCAAATTATTGACTCAGCAAAAATCAGTCATTCAATTTCATTATTGAAATTATTTAAGATATATAGTCATTTCTGGATATTGATGTGAGACACAAAATATCCACATACCACTGATTCCATAGATCCATCCATAAACATCTCCCTCAAAATTCCATGTTCTATTTCTTTCAATCTTGTTCATTACAAGTTCCTTACAACTACCCAAGACATTTTATACTATTCAAGAATTATCATATAGACATAATTCAGACTATTTTCCCCCATGAACAAGTTAGTTATTTAAGTATATTGCTTATAGTTCTGTCCACTAGGAAGATTTTTCTTTATAATTGTCTTTTAGGTATATCTAAACGTGGAGATGTAATACATCAGCAGTCTATTTCCAACTATTGCTTCTATATATCTTGGAATTCAACCCAAGTATTTATTCTCATTTTATTTGTTCATTTAAAAACCAGCAGAAGCCCATTGCAAGATCTGAAAGAGGGGTGTTTTCTCTCAAAGAAAGTAGATGAAATGGGGACCTGAGTCAGCAGTCATGTAATTTACTTGTGTCTTCTGGAAGTGCTTAAACTTAATCCTAGTTCTCCCTCAGTCATAATTATATTAATTAGTTATCTGCAATTAAAACAAACTACCCCTAATTCAGTGATTTAAAAGTATAATCACTTGTTTTAATCCACCTATCTGAATACTTAAGCTGCTTCCATACTTCTTGGAAAAGAGTAGCAGACTTTTCTCACGGCAATGATAAATCAAGAAAGTACATTGTTTTGTTCTGTACATTTTGGACAGTTTTCAACTGATAAATGAGGTCTATGTTCTTTCTCCTTGATTTTGGCTGGTTTGTGACTGCTTGACTAACAAAGTACAAGAGAAAGCAACACTATGCCTGTTCCACAGCTAGTCTTTATAAGAACTAGCATATTTCACATTAGTCTCTTAGATCTCTGAGCTACTTTGTAAGAGATTTAACCAAGAAACTATGTGAAAAGACTCTGAGGGTACATGTAGAGGAAAATGAGCCTAGATGAATGTAGTCTCCCAGCACTCTGCACAAGACCAGACATGTGAATTAAGTCTCTTTTTGTTTTCAGCTAGATTAACCTAGCCCAGATACCAGGTGAATATCACAATGACCCCAAGAATGACACACCGAGCAAAAGATTTTGCTACCAAGCCATGCCCACATTCAAGAACCACAAAATTATGATATATAATGAAATAATTGATGTTTTAAGTTACTCCTAAAAGGTAAGAAATAGTTAGGCAGTTTTAGGGGTCTAATTCCATAAGTCAGAGAATTCCATAAGTCAGGGTGGTACCAACAGCTAAGTACATTTCTTCTAATGATACATTTGAAGACTGAAAATATAATCGCATAGCCTACTATTCATTGTATTTAGATCAAATTCCAGTTATAATCTAGCTTCCATAAACACCACTATAATTGTAGAACTTTTAATCTTCTTGGTATTAGAATCAATTTGGAAATAATTTTAGCCTAAAATGTCCATAATATACTTTGGAAAAATCAAATGATATCTATTGTATATTTTTGCTGTTGAATTTAGAAATGCTTCTTTTAGCCTCCTCTTTAGTCAGCAACCTATGGGATTTCAAAGTGCCTCACTTTCATAAAGGTGGAGGCAATTAGCATCATCTTTCTGCTTCTAGTTCTGATTGTTAGTTTTGTGATTATATCAAATTTAGCAACTTCTTGTGTGTGTCTCTATGCAACTTCTAAAATAATTATAATAATTAGACATTGATTCATATTCCTATAAATCTGGGCATTATAAGTAATAGTCTCCTATTGCTGCACATTATGGTGACTTTGTACTTCTTGATTCTGACATTGAAGTGTTACCATTTGGTTTTTGCTATCTGAAAATTCCATTATCCTCATTCATATTAAAGAATCTGGTGCCATTAAAGAATTTTCCATCATTAAATTTATCCTACAGACAGCAGTCACCATTGAGCTGTTACAGTGCCAGTGTGGCCTTCATCACAGCTTTGCTAATTGCCTTCAAGAAGGAAATGTTCCCTGGATCTGCTAGGGAATGAGTCAAGTGGTGGATGTTTACATCTTGCGAATTAAATTTATTCTAACATTCTTACTTCCTTGAACTTTCTTAACCTTTCCTCAATATTGTAACAAAATGTCTTGCCATTATCATCTCATGTACTAAAGGAAATTATTCTGCTAAGCTTTAATGAACCATCTCTGAAAACTACTATTACTATTTTTAAATCATTTTTCAGACCTGGGGATCTCCAGTTATAAGTTCACAAATGTCAGTAAATTATATTTCTATAGACTCATACTCCATGTGATTCCACATGCAGATTTTTATGATCTCCTCCAACATGTGTCTGCAGTCATATCACCTATGGTTGTAAAGGGTTCCAAAGCCTACCATTGGTATCAATTTCATGGATGTGCTTAATCAATTAGTGAGTACTTTCACCTATTTATATGTAAAAGCACAATTATTAAAAGTTCCTAACACAGCGATGGAAATGATAAAATTAACTGAGCAAGTGTATGTGAAGGGTTGAAAACATGACCTTTCAATAGAAAGCAACTTTTTTGATTGAACAGTGTACCCTGTACAGATAGGTTGAAGTTCTAATCCCCAGTATCTGGGAATGTGTTCTTATTTGGAAACAGAATATTTACAGATATAATCAGATAAGATGATCTCTTTTTTGGGTTAGATTTGATTCTGATCCAATGATTAGCACCCTTATTAAAAGAGGAAATGTAAACAGAATAAAGCAGAGACACACAGAGAAGGGGATGCTATTTGAAGACATAGGGAGGAAAATCTTGTGACAATTGAGGCAGAATGATGTGTCTACAGCTAGCACTGAAGGTTGTTGCCAGACATTAGAAGTTGGGAAGAGTTAGTGAAAGAACATCTAATCTCCACTACAGCCCACAATCCTTCAAGGAGAACAAGGCACTGTCAACCCCTTGACTGCAGACTTCTGGCTTTCCAAACTGTAAGAGAATAAATTTCTGTTGTTTAAACCACTTTGTTTATATTACTTTGGAATGGTAGCACTTGAAAATTGACATAATATCCAAAAGTGATAGTAATTAAAATAATTCAAGTGTAGAAAGGATACTTAGGGTTTTTCTATTACATTCCTTTGTCTTTAATAAAATATGTAATGAATATTTTTATTAGCCTATAATAATATTACTACAGGATAATGAAGTTCTTCCATATATTTAAACTTAAACCAATAATATGTGTGTCATATAAAAACATATTTAAAACTATAGTTAAAATTCATTGAATGCCAGGCATTATAATAAGTACTTCATGTACATTATATTCCTTATCCTTACACCAAATATAGGAGAATTTTCATGTCTTAAGAAGTGAGGAAACTTTGGTGCTGAGAGTATAATATTTGAAGTTCTTTATCATTGAAGTAATAGACATGTATTTTCTGGGATTCTACTTCAGTCTTAACCAAAGCATTATCTATTATCATGGAAATCTTTTACAATATAGTGTGAGTAAGATGACATTTAATAATAGTTTATTGTATGCCAGGTACTTGAAGGTATGCTTCTCAACTGTATCATCAAAATCTATGCCTCCTCCTCACAAGAAAAGTTTAAAAAATAATTTCAATTACACAGATTAGAAAATAAAGTTAATTTCCTGGAAAAATGTGATTAGTGGGTAATTAAGCAAAAAAAGGAAATTTAAGAATAAAATGAGATCATAAATAGAGATTGCTATGGCTTGTCATATGGGATATCTTTGATATAAGCATTCACACTCTGCATACTAGTGGTAATAATCAATAACAAACAAAATCACCCCACCCACTTCCAAATGCTATTAAAGGAGAAGTTACCAGCTGTGGTTAAAAAACACACACAAAAAGCACTAAGATAGATGACAGAGGAGGTTGGAAGATGGATTATGAGGTTGATTATTTCTAAATCTGTAGCTAACATTATAGGAATCATTAATAGCCCTCTTTATCTTTTATCTTTTTGATTCTAAGGATTGAGAAGTCAAATACGTTGAAATTTTCTTACATTTAAAAATGACCATGTGACTCAATTCTACTATTAAGATATATGCAGATGTTCTTTTGGTTTTCTTCCCTTCAAGAAAGTAAAAGATAAAACCTCACAAGGAAAAGACTGTTGAGCTTCCAGACAATGACTATAGGATATCAATCATCTGATAGGATTATAACAATGGAATTATCCTGTTGAATAAGAAAGAAAATAAAGACAGAAGATCTGATATCCTGATGACACCAAGGAAGGAGGGTAATAACTCTTCATTGATAATATCTCCTGTTTTTGCTGTATAAGCGCCATGTGGTTGAAAGTCATTTTAAAAGAGTTTTCCTTCCATCACAGAAGTATAATCCTACCAGATACATTGTTAGGCAATCTAACAAAAAGTTTTCAGTTATCTGTGATATTTATTTGTGTCACAGATTTGGAATCAATGACACAGATGGTTAAGCTATTAGGAAACAGAATAAGTCTTTTCCATTTAAGAATTGAGAAGCAGAGAAAAGGATAAAAATTTGATAAGATGAATAAGAGGAAAAAATTCAGTGGCATTTATGATTATATCTCTGTAAAGAATACTTAGAACTTATTTCTTAAGAATAAAGTTCAAGTGAAGGATGGCGTTTGGACCATAAAGAAGACAAATTACACATAGGAATATACCTAGGTAAAAAGATATTTCAGTTACTGATAAAGAAGTGTTTGTTTGGCACATCCAGGTGGAGCACCCTGGTGGTTATGTCAATCGCCTCTGAAGGAGCACACGCCACATGCTGCTGGATTTTAGTCCTGGGTCCAAGGAGAGGCAACCAATTAGAACAACTAAATTAAAACAAAATGAAAGTGCTTCTTCCTCCTTTCTCTTCTTGCATGCCCTCTTACTCACCTTCATTCCTGCTTGCACTTTTCCTTAAAAATAATTGTAGGTTTAATTGCAATAAAAATATTAAAAATGTAGATGGAAGGAAGCATATAGTCAATGATATATTTAATTTAAAATGGGAGGTCTTAAATATGGGGTGATTTGAATACTTAAAAATAATGATTTCTGTAAAAATTTTTAATAAATTGTTTCATAAAGACATGTGAATCCAACTTAAAAAATTCCAGCTTTGTTGATTAAAGTGTAATTTTTCATTTCAAAATTCATCTATTGCAATCACTCATTAGTACAATAATTTTAAAATCCATTTATCATCACTTTAAAATATTTTTAGCTCACCATAAATTAGTGATTTTTAGATAAATGTGAAAATATAAACGGATTTTATTTTTTAAAGCAGTGTAGAATTATGGAAGTAAGCAGGAACCAAATGCAAAACCACAAACATGGAGATAGTTTCCTATGAAGCATAAGCTATTCATTATCAATTTGCTATTGTCAGAATGTGTTTTCTTTGCATCTCATTTTCATCTTTACACTTACACATTATTTTGAATTGCCTATAAGAATGAAATATTTGACATAAGAGAGAATAGTAACATAAGACTAGTGTAAAAGATAGAGTAATAATGTGATTCTACAGTACAACTTAAAATAAGTAGTTTTTCTGAAAATATTTTATATGTTTATTGTTATCTCATGGAAAATGTGATTATTTTTTACAAATTCTTCTAAGCTAATGTAATAGACAATGAATAAACTGGAAATAGCAAACTCGTAATTCACTTGAATAACTTTTATTTGTTCAATAATAAATCTAGGGGAGAAAATTATAAGTAATAAATTTATGATAATTTAAAACTGTGTTACTTATAATGCATCAGCTCCTTGAGTTTTATATATGCAATTTTAACTATCCTGCACTTCTTAGGACTGTAGTGATAAAGTGAAAAAAATTTTATCAATACAAATAGCCAACGAAATAAATTAATTTATTATCATAGGAAAGAGAAAATGTCTGTAAATTACAGCATCTATAGACAGCTATGTTTTCAACATCTCTTTAACCATTCTATGATATTTGCTAACCATGCTTTTGCTATTTGTTCTTATTATAGACCCAGATGGCCCAGGTTGATCTTTAATTTGTTAGGCTCAAAATAAAATATTGTCCTCTCCAGAGTTTAACAAAGGTTGCCCAACTTTAGAGTTTAAGACATTCCAAATAAATCTGTTTCACATGTAATTTAGCCAAAGGCAGTATACAAAGATTAGAACTTTCTCCTGGGTCTTCTCAGCTGTTCAGATTTAAATACCCTTATTTCTTGACCATTTTCCTTTACTTCCTAAAAAGTCTTCTAGCTTGATTTATGAAGGATACATATATGTATCTATATCTATATCTATGTAGGTATACTGTACCTAGTGTGTATATTTATATTTAATATAATCTTGAAATATCTTTATATCCCTAACAGAGTGCTTTTAATGGGAAAATGAAATAAATATGCCACCTCACGAGACGAAAAGCAGTGCCTCCTCTCTCTCGCTCCCCACAATGCCATTAATTCATTTCATTCACTGTTTCTGTTTGTCATTTCTGCTGTCATTACAACTAATTACAGTTGTAATTGCTTTAAACTATTTTATGATGGAGACTTGGTATCTATAGGGTAAAGTAACACCTTAGTATGATTTTTGGTGTTGTCAACAAATTTCCATTCAGATAATAAAATTAGTTTGGCTAAATTGTTAATATAGTAAATGTTTAAAAATAATAAGAAATATAGTTTTCCTGATTTATAGTCAAGTTTTCTGGTGGGTTACTGTTTTAGTAATAATGCTGGATTGTGTTTAGCTGTATCCATATGATGGCATTGCACAGATTTAGTGAATATATTTTGTTGAGACTCTGCTATGTTTAGGTATTGTGTGAGGTATGGATAATATATTTAAAGAAAATAACTTAATAAATTAAGAACAGACTGGTGAGAGTATAGCCTACTGAATTCAAATATCATGGTATAAATAATAAAATAAAACACAGAATTAGGACATTTAGAAAGAGCACATAGGGAAAGGAAGTCAACTCACGTTGATATGCAGAAAAATTACTTTTACCTTTTTACTTAGATTAATGTACAATTTGAAAACATAAGGTTTCCTTTATTCTTATTTAATATTGAGTTATGAAGAAGTCCCACAGAGAACATTCCTTAGTCATTTAATATCTCTTTCATTGTAAACTGTCATCTTGAATTGACTATTAAAGAGCAATGTATGTGAAGAATTCTTGGGATTAGATAACATGTTAGCAACTGGTGAAATAATATACGTTCAACGCCTAGTGTTAGACTTAGAATGTAAGTTCAGTAAAAGCTAATTGTCTTCCTCCTCTGTCCCCCTCTGCAATTCCCACTTTCCACATCACTGCTTTTATCATTATATACCTCATAATAGTCTGTTGTAGTTGCTAATATCATGCAATACTCTTTTTTATGATTATATGCTCTCTATTTAGCTGGATTTATTCATTGTTTACACTCGTCTTTGAACAGTGGACTTTTATCAGCTTGCCATTTATGACCAAAAACTAGAAACAACTGTTACAATACAACCCCAGAACTACACTATGCCATTGTAAACAAGACAAGGATGTTAGCAAATTGTAAAAAAAATTAACAACAAATTTTAAGCTTCCTAATAAATGACCATATTGTGAATTGATTTATATTTATGATTTGTATTGGAAAGTACAAAAACACAGTCTATGACCATCAGCTTTACAATAAAAATTCTTCCAAGTGCATATTCTTTGTGATATCATGCTGACTTGTGGTATCTGGGCTGTCTGACTGAAAAAATATGATCTCTAACTGATTGATTATATGCTAAAAATACGCAAATATAATAATACGATTCTCAGAAAGGAAGAAGGTGGGAAGAATATAGAAAAGCTTTTAATAAGGAAAGTATTAAGGAAAAACAGAAGTGAGATTAAAAGTAAAAAGAAATGGAGTTGCTAAAAAAAGTAAGTGATAATTAACTTTGGCTTCAGTATTTAATCAAAATTTAGTGTTCAACTTTTTCAACTTCATTCTTGGACATTGGAAGAATGAAGCTCTAAAAGTCATCTATATTGATTACATTTTTGGTTATGTAAAATATTTATGTAATCAAGTCATTTGTTAACATAATTATAAAAAACCTACAACAGAAACAAAATATTTTATTTGGACTTATTTTAAATGTATTAATATTCACTTTCAGATACAGGTAAGCATTCAAGATATGTTTTATAGTTGAATGAAAAAACAGTCACAATGAGATGTTTTCAAGCTTGCAAAAGTGTAGCATTTTAGTGCATTTTTCATATAATAGCACTATCATAGGTGCTCCTAGTAATGGTTGCTTGCAGAGAAAATAGTTCCTTTGCTGGAAACTGCTGAAAAAGTAACCAAACTTATGTACTGACAGTGCAAGATTTGTCACATGACACCAAGTGTAAAACTCATGTAATCATTCGAACACAGGGGAGAGACTAGAATGGGTTACAAGCCATGGGAGACACAAAACAAGTGGAAATTCATGAAAAATTGTCCTGCATTGGAAGTCGATTGTATTGCCAATCATCAGATTTTTAAACCTAAGTTTCAAGAATAAATACTTGCCAAGTGATTTTTTTAAAGAAACAGATAGAATGTTTTTTCTTTTAAGTAGAAACAGCTGTATGATAAGAAAATTATTAAGTGTACTTCACAGAGCACACCTTCTTTTTTAGAGCTTGTATTTATATCACCTCTACTGAACAAATTTCAGATTCCAGAGAAGATGAGACGTATAAGTGACTATTACAGAGGAAGAAACAACTATCAATATTTTCCTGAGCATGGTCCTATATTGGCAAAGCTAGCTATAAATATGACCCATTGAACAATAAGCTTTTAAAAAATATATAATCCTGAATACAATGCAAATTCTTGAAATTTGAGCATTAAAGTTGTAAAACAAAATAATTCTGATATTAAAAATAAATTTGTATTTATATTATAGTAAGTCTACTCAAAACATCATATTTTTTTAGACCCAGTTTTACCTAAACTTTGAGGGATTTTAATACTTGTTCTTGAAATAGGGGTATATAAAGCACTTGTTCAAAAGAGCAGGTGCAGTGGAAGAAGATATAAAAAGAAATTGAATAAACCTAACATGCAGCACTACAAACAGTTTGAAGGTTGATGCACTATATCCCAGGTAAAATGATTTATTGAATTGAAGTCATCTGAATTACAGTCTAGTTCCCATGATACCCAAACATAAACTGGGGTGCTGGGTTTGACCTCAGACATTTTGTACTGTGAACTCCATAGATCCACCCACATATATTACAAAGTCAATAATGTTCCCAAGTATCATGTACTGTACCATTAACTCAAATAGTGGTGATTGGCTATACAGCAGTTCCCAGAATTGGCTCAATGATCCTAATATATAACTTTTTCATTTTTAAAACTTAAAGTAAATATCTTGATCAATGGTCATAAATTAAATAATTTGGGCAACAAATTAAATTAAGCAATATTAGAATATATCACACACAAAAAAATCCTCATGAGTTCATATTGGCATAAATTATGATAAATTAATATATGGGGGAGAAAGGACAAATCTGTGCAAAAGAATTACAAATAAGTAGTTGCTATGCCCTCACTAAGTACATCTCAACTCCCACTTGTTAAATGTGGACAGCACATAGGGGACAGTATGGAAAGGAGGATAAAGAGTAATGTTAGACACACCCTGGTGTTGTAGTGGTTTGGTCTGTCACCTCCAGCCCAGAGTAGTCCGTGTACATCCGAGGTACCGGGTTCACGTACTGGGGTCGAGGAAACTACAAAGATGAACAACTAAATGAAATAAATAAAATTTCGTCCTCCTAAATTGACCTGTCTGTCTGCCTGCCAGCCATCATTCCTGCCTGCTTCTTTCCTTAAAAATTTAAAGAGTAAGTTTACAGTGGAGAAATCTGACAGACACCTCTTTAAGACATGTGACTGATGTCAATATCAACAATTGTGAGTAAGTTGATAAAAACATACATTTTATAGGATGCAATAAAAAACAAGATACCTTAAAGAGTCTTGCTACTGGTTAAAATCCTGTGCTGACTGCTTAGGCTTGATCACAGGCAATTAAAAAGGCTATAACTGGTAGCCTGCACTGGGGAAACAGTCCTTCACACATGGACTTTGTGCACAGGTAGAACCAGCTTCATGGTCCCTAAAGTTGCAGCAGTATTTCTGTCCCCTCTGCTTAGGCATGTTCTTAAGTACATTTGCATTCCTAGCCCAGGAGCCTAAAATCTGACCTCCTTACCTGAGCTTTCTGTCAAGACCATTCTCAGGAAATTGCTGAGGTAGCCTTAGCAAGGACAAGTAAGAGAACATTTGGAGACTTTACTCTGACTCACAACTAGTATTTCTCCCTATCTAGCCCTTCTTTTTCTTCCTCCATCCTCTTGGTCATTATAATTACAAGAGCCATTTTTAGGGGGCACATTGAGAAGAGATGGCTAGCACATCTGCAGTGATCCATCTGGTTCTCCCTCAGCACACCTTCTCCTGGAGGAACATGGAACAGAAGGACCCAGCGCTTACCCCAGATTAGCCTGTTGCCTATACTAAGGCAGTAAGGAACTAATGGAGTGACTGTGACTTTTGAACCCTTAATATACCGTTATGAGCTCCCTACTTCAAACCCAAAACCTCAGTTCATCATGCAAACAGCAACAAATCAATAAATTCTAATGGAGGGGAATTTACACAAAAAAAAAAAAAAAAAAAAAAAAAAAAAAAAAAAAAAAAAAAAAAAAAAAAAAAAAAAAAAAAAATCTTACTAGTACTTCTCAAAACTGTTAAGCCATCAAAAACAAAGAAACTGTCACAGTCACAAGGAGCCCAAAGAGGTATGGTAAGTAAATGCAATATATTATCATGGATGGGGTTCTGGAAGAGGAAATGCAGATTAGGAATAACTAAAGATTACTGAATAAACTATGGATGTTAGTTAATAATAATATGCCAATACTGTTTCATTAATTTTAACAAATGTACATACTAACACGGGATGTGAATAAATCAGTACAAATCATATGGCGACTTTGCTAATTTTTCTGAATATCCAAAACTTCTTTAAAAAGTAAATTCTGTTTATAATAAAAAATAAAAATGTTTCCTGTACTTGAAGCAGCTTAGGGGAATCTATTTTTGGTAGGATATGGTCTAAATAATAAAATCACTTAACATTTGAAGTTCAGATCATATAATCTGAAGATTGTTTTAAATGATGACTTTTTTAGACTCTTCGTACCAGCTTTATTTATAAAAAAAATTTATCAGATGAAACATTGTATGATGCTAACTCAATAATAATTTTTTGCTTTGTGTTATTGAGAGGAAACTATCCTTTTCTGAGCTGGAAAATTAAAGTTATTTTTGTTTTTGTCAGTGCTTTTAAAATATTTTCTTCTTTTTTAAAATTTTCTTGGAGATATGGATATTTTATTTTCTATAGCTAATCTAATAATTCACTATTAAGGAGTAATAATAATATAATAAAGCATATATAAAGTTATATAAATATATAGGAACATTGTTAATCAATATATAAATTATTGATAACCACATTAAAAGATAGATGATAGAATGGTAGATATGGATAAGTAATAGATTATAGCAGGGACTGATAATAGATAAATGATAGATACAAATAGATGATAGATGGATGATCATGATGATAGATGATACTTGAAGATCGATAATCTTACTCTGTTCTCAATACAGAACAGCTGAGAACAGTGGTTCTAGTCATTTCTCCATTTCATAGGCATCTTATATTTGCAGATCGGAAAGTGACTCCTTATTTTAAAGAAGATGAATCAGAAGCCAAAGAAATTAGTTTTTCCCCAATGTTACAAAGATAACGAATGGACATTTTGTTAGGTAACATGTGCACTATCATATTCATATATTTCTAAGTATGTAATGTGACCATCTGGAATTTACCTCTGGCCTAATCTATTTCCAAAATATATAATTATTTTATCAACGTTAGTGAAAGTGAATAAAAATAAATGAATAATTTTATGTAGTTTGTGGTAAAAATACAATTACACATCAGTAAAATGCATTGTTATATCTTACAAATTCTGAAGTGAGATATTGAATTTAAGACTTCAAATTAGAGTGGTAATGAGAAAGCTTTAGGATAGGTTTCTAAGTGTCAAAAGTATATATTGATAAATAAAGTTTAAAACTCTTAAGTTGCTAATGTGTGTAGCCTGATTAGTACTTATTGGAGCCTAATCTCTAAAGTATACATTCAAATTAGAAGATGTATAAAATAAGATTGTATTATTACAGTAGAATTTTATATATATGCATATATGAATGTATGTAGTTATATATACATATATATATAGCTAGCTCAACAGAATGCATCATTAATCTTGAAGAGATCATATTAGAATATATTAAATCCAACTGCACACAATAAATACAATTCACTACTGAAAATAATATATATACTAGAAATTTGTTTTATTAAAATACGTGACTGAATTCTTGAGTTGTGCTGTCTGATAGGTTAAACTATTTTATTTAGGTAAATAAGTTGTTAAATATATTTTAATGCTATAAGGAATTAAAATGTCAAGATCAAATTTTATAGTTCTCAAAATATAGAATAATGTCAGCATAATTTTGAGTTAAGATAGTTTGTTTTCTTACTGAACACTCCAAGTTACTTTTTATATACTTCTTTTGTAAACTCTGAGCACAGTTATTTATAAGATATCTTGGCACTTGTTGAGCATCATGAATTGGATTCATGACTTTTGCATGTGAATTCAATTAATTCAGGGAACCGATCCATAACACTATCATATTTTGTTGTGAACATATGTAGTAGGCAGCATTTGAAGATAGCCCCTAAATTTCCTGCTCCATATGCATACCTTCTCCCAATTACTCAGACAAAAAACACTAAGCAAAGTGAGGTTGAGAACAAAAATGGAAAAATATCAATTTAGGTGACTTTAGAGAGACTATTCTAGCCCAATAAGATGAGGCCACGAAAAAGTATATCGAGGTCTCATAGAAGGAAGACGTTATAGCCAAAGCTGCAGCAGTATCTTTGCTGGCCCTAAGGAAGCAAATGGACAACTGTAGAGAGGTTTATATGGAAGGTAATAGGGGTGGCTTCTCAGAACTAAGAATGACCTATCACTGATAGCAAGAAATAAAGTGGGGATATCAGAATTATACAGACAAATTGTTCTCTTAGAAAGAGAGAGAACACATACACAGTGTGGTGTTGGGATGGGATCGTATGAATAAAAATTCCTAGTAAGAGAAAAATTGGAGATACAAAAGTCAGTGATAAATAGCGATGAGATACTACTTACTGCTGGACTGACACTGGGAAGTCCATCCTGAATGTTTCTGAATGGTGAATTGCTTGATTTGAATTGAATCAATTTTCTAGGAGGTGCTTTCTTGTTTACTGATTTTGCTGGAAACACAATCTGTTTTCTGAGATAATGTCAAAAGCCTTGTTGCGTAAAGCAGTTTAAAGTCTACTCTATTTTCTGTTTCACAGCTAAAATCAGTTCTAACTCTGCAAATTCCCAATTTCTGGACTTCTTTCATCCCTTTAATTTCTCCTTGTGGAGTGTATATTTTCCTCCACTCCCTTTCCTCATCTTGTTCTTGTGCTACTGATAATATCCTGGATCTTCCCAAATGACTCTCTGAAGCTTCAGGTTCAGGAGAGCCCTGGTCCACTTCTCATTTGCCACATGTGAAAATATTCCCAATATTTGAGAATATTTGACAATATATAAAGTTATTCAAAATCTCAACCTCAGTCTTCAAGACAAATGACACATACTTTAAATCTTCTTAAGTCAACAACCTATTTCGAGGTGGACATTTTTATATTATTTACATTGCATATCACTTTTTCTTAAGTAGAAAGCTTATTTAGGTGCACAAGATACGAATGTTTTGCTTCTGGGTTTTTTTTTTTTTTTTTTTTTTTTTCTTTTGTCATTGCTAGGAAGCAAAAAATATTGGTGGGGCAGACTTCCTATATTCAGGGACTTAGGCTAGCCAAGGCTTTGCTACTTTTTTCAAAACATGACTTCCAAGTTGTCACTAGAATAATCTGCATTTGAATAAAACTGAAGGTGAAGCAACCCTGTGTGTCATATGTGGAAATTGTCATAAGCCAAGACTGGAAATAACTGACATTATTTCAGTGCTTATACCCCACTGGCTGAAACTCAACATCATAACTATATATGTCTACACCAAAGGCTGAGATGTGCTAATAAATCTTAAGGTAAAAGAAGACAAATTACATCATGGTGAACAATTTCTAACACTGGAGAATATCAAGGGTACTCTGCTGTTGAAGGCAGATCTTTCTATCGATTTTAGAAAAGTATTGGAAAACTTGGTCATTTGCATTCCAAGAAAACATTTGTATACTTCTGATAATAATGCTATGTACTTTTAAAGTATTTTGAGAATAATAAAAGGTTAAATAATGGGAAAAAAGATGAAATGTATGCAATTGACATACTCAGATAATTTTAAAATTTGAATGTTCGTTTATACTCATTCCAAGGCAGATACATATGGATGGATGATGCTCAACCTGACACATTGGGTTGAGGAAACTGAAAAGATGCTAATGAATTTCATTCTTGTGTTACACAAATTTTCCTTTGCTTATTAAAGTATGGCATACAGGGGCCACTACATATCCACTCTGAGACCTGGACATTTTCTGTTATCAAAATAATATAGTTTGATACAAGTCCCAGATTATACGCAAGTTGCTAAGTGAAAGATCACTTGAAATTTCAACCAATTGATATGAGATGTTGAAATTTGCTTTTGAGTAAAATTAAAGCAAATTAAAATGTATAGGTAACATTTTGATTTATTGCATCATCCTTTTCAAAAATGTAGCCATTGATTCTTGTATAAAAACATAAAATGACACAATTTTATTCTTTATTTTTTATAGTCTGTTTCTTTGAAATATATAAATTCCATGACAATAAGTAAATAAAAATATTTGTACATGCTACAAATGTTTGCTCTCTGGAGAGAGGGTTTATATGCCTTTCAATATATTAAAAAATGTTCGAGACAAAATGACTAAGTAACAGTGGTCTCTATGTTTGTCAGGAGTTGATTTTTTAATAAAAATTTATTTGCAAGAAAAGATCTATTTATGTGTAATGCATTATTATACACACATACATATGTGTATATATATATATAAAACAATATGGGAAGAGATTATATACATTTGATTTCCATGAAATTCTGGTATATTTTCTTCCTAGAACATATTCTATAGTCAGTTGTAAGAAAAAAATCAACTCAGGCAAATTTTCTTGATCTTCTGTCTTCTGATCTTCCTTGTTATGTCCATCTTCAATTATTTTGCAGATTTGTAGTGTTCAGTAGTCACAATATTTCTGAACTTCAGTAACCCTCTAAAACCCTCTGAAAAGTCTCAGACTCCTTCAGTCATTTTCCTGCAATATTTTTTTGAAATCAATGCAAGTTCTCCCTTTAAAAAACAGAGTTCCCTTGATATTCTCCAATGTTAGAAATTGTTCACAATAATTTATCTTTTTCCCTAGCATTCTCTTTTCTGCTCTGAAATTTTTCTCCTGATGTCTTGTTATTTCCTCCAAGGCCTCTTGCTGAATTCCCTTTAAACCATGTTTTCTCCCTGTGCTGCTGTCTAAGGCTTTAGTACTACCCTGCTCCTTCATTGAGCACCTGCTGTGCTCTAACTCTTTGGAACTGCGCTAGTCTCCAATCTGTTTTTAGCAGCTGCCCTGAAAGGTACTCCCTGATGTTTGATTTCTCCTAATACTTGTAAAGTATCCAAACCTTAGAGGAGAAAGACTAGTTTCCTAGTGAGTAAATGGATGTGGGTCCATTAAATCCTTTAATTGTTGTAATTTTTTGACTTCCTAAATTAAAAAAAATACTGACCCTAGTTGACTTAAAACTTCACTAGGAATATATTACCTCTCTGGAGATAATACGAAATTAGAAGACAGTTTTGGGCTCTCTAAATTTAAACTTCTTATCCATTATATGTGGGTTATACTATGACAACTTCCTTCTAATGCTGTTTGAAATGACCTATGAGACCATTTTACTGGAGAGTCCACCTCTTCTCCTAGACTTTCATTCAAGGTAACTTGGTATGTAGGACTTTCTCCTTGATCAATTTTGACTTGTATAATTCCTACAAAAGCTGTGTTCTTCTTGGTGATATACCTCACATAAATGTCATTGTTTTGATGTTTGTTTTCTATTAAGTAATAAACACAAGCAGACAAGAGACAAAACTTGCTCAATGTGGTGTGTAAAAACAATGAGGTATGTGTAATAGGATATATGTCAGTTGACTGAAATACTAATTTACTTTAAAGGTAATAAAGAGAATGATATACCTAATACTATAAACCTAGAATGTCACTATGTACATCATTTATATTATTGAGTATGTAGCATAAAAATAAAATGCCTTAAGTCATTTATTCTGATTTTTTTCATGAATACCTCCCATGTGACACCAAACAAAAAGGTTTACGTATTTATCTCATTGACTTCAAATGGCTGAAGGAGTAAGATACTCATTATTGAAAAATTCTAACACCCCTTTAAAATAATATAATTTTCAATTATTACTGTTTTATCATTCTCTGTCACTAATATTACCAAAATGCAAACAAATATCTCTGAGATTCTGCTATGACAGCAGTTGAGAATTTTAAATATGTTCATATTTACTTATTTTTAAGTTATTGAATCATTTACATATTTATTGATAGCGAGTACGTACATATTTTAACATCAAAAACTTGTTATAACTTTTAAAAAGGACCTTCAGAAATAATGTGATAGGATGAAAACAAACATTTAAGTTTGAATGATAATAATGTTAGATATGTTACTAATTTTACACTTTTTGAATATTTACTTGATTTTCATGAGAAATTTAATGAAAATATTTATTAAATGGATTACTTTAAGTATGGTTAATAATTCAAATACAATGTTATAAATGTATAACTATAGTAATAAATAATGTAAAAGTCAAAAATATTTATGTCAATAATAATAACAACAGGTTACTGTTTTTCCAGTGTGCTCTCAAATCAGTAACTGATTTTTCACAGCATTTTGCTATAAATGTGTTAAGGCAATATTGTTTAAGGTCATTTTTCAGAAATAGTGGTTTTGCATCTTATCATATAAATATCTTTGCATACTAATTTTATGATCATTTTAAGACTATCCCCCCAGAAATGCTTCAATACCTAAGAATATTATACACTGCAAATGAACAAAAAGGTCATGATACTTTTGACATGATCATAAAAGTAGTTGATAGTAAATTTTAACTATTCTGTTAATTTTGTAATACATACTTAAAATTAGGAAACTACTTAGATGTTTAATTCTAATTGTATACTTATGCTCATTATCATTATGAATAATACATTTAAAATTTCTCAAAATGATTTTTTCTTTTTAAGTAAGGAATATATTTTTTTAAATATAAGCATATAGAGAAAAGCAATCTTATTACCAATATTTAATAATTACTATTAATATTTTGGTGTTTTGAATCATGTCATGTAAAAGCATCAAAATCAAGACCTCTGAACCTCTGAATGTGAGGTTCATTTGCAATAAGTCTTTGCAGATATAATTAAATATTAAATCATGCTAGAGTAAGATAAAGTCTAAATATAACAATTTAAAAACATTTAATTGTAACTATACTTTCCTTTTACTTTTTCTTTATAACATTTTATAATAAAATGTCTTAAAATCAATGTTCTGCAATAATTCATTAAGCAATACTCATTTTAAATACTTTCTTAATGTAACAGTTCATCTTCCAAACAATGTAGTCTCAGATTAGTTATAAGATGACATTTAAATATAGTAACTTCTAGATTTATCTAGTTTTTTTTTCATTTTATTTTCTATAATATTTCATAGTTTTTGTCTAATTTCTGGAGAACTCAATTTTTTCCAAGTTATTATTTATGTTTTAAATGTTAATTATATTTCTTTTCTTCTTTCTTCAATTCCTAATGTTATCTATTTGTTCTTTGTTCTTGGCAATAGGTATGTTGTCTCTGTTTCTTCTGAACTTACTGAAAAATTTTTATTTACTTTTAAATTTGTGTTCAAAGTTGGAGACTTTACCATAAGACCTTACTTTATCTTGGAAACTTTTATCTTGGTTGTAAATTTGTTTATATTGACGTGAATTTCCATTTACTTTGCTAAAACTTAGGACAGAAATACTCTTCCTTACTCACTCTAAGTTTTTTTCCCTTTTTCTGATCAATAGCTCCAGAACATCCATTTTGCCCCCACCTAGAGGTTTAAAGCTTTCTGCTAGGATTCTGGCAGCTGAATTAGTAACACAAGTGTCAGCTAGATTTCACTATATATTTCATTGTTATTGCTTAATTCTATCTTTAGAAAAATCTGTCAACATTACAATTTGTAGTTAAATCCAATGATATTGTCTTTCTACCCTGCCAGTTAATAAACTAATTATATACTGTGGAGTGTGGTGTTAAGGAATGTATGTATGTAGTACAATGATTTCCTGTTCATTGAACATTTGTTTTCAAGATTTTACTATCATGAATTTACATTTAAAGATATATGTACTTTAAATTAAATCTTTCTGTAATATTTCCCAGCAGGATTCTTTTCCACTAGTGACCTTCTTTCTGTGAACATAAGTTTCAGTTTCCTCTACTGTTAGGTAATCCATGCCTTATTTACATACTTTATTCCATAACATGAATATTTTCTTAGGTGTTGCATTCACTTATCAAATTCAGTTGTGACTGAATCACTAATTATTTTTAATCAGATTGCAGAGTGATTATTTTTGTATTCTGAAAAAATAATTGTGTGAAATTTGTTATTATAAAATTGACATGAAGTGGATATAAATCAACTTCCTTACATAGAAGACCACCTTCCTTCCTTACCATCCCAACAAAAAAACATATCATTATCTGCCATATTATCAAACTAACTGATAAATTACCCCTTGGAGGTAATTTTTGTCACTCAAACAAGTGTGAGTGTGTGCATGCGTGTGTGTGTGTGTGCGTGTGTGTGCATGCTTGGATTTATGAGACTCACGGTGGCATTAGTATAAATTAAAAGCACAAATTAAAAGTTTTTCAAGCACTGGTTCGTTTTCTGAATAATTTAAGATGTTTAAAGTACAAACACAGTCAAAATAAAGGCAATGTTTCATTTTCTTTATAATTTTACTAGAAAGAATAGTCTCATCTGGGGTAAAGATTACTAAGTAACATATTTTCAAATAATTAGATGGCTCTTATTTCATTTGAAATTTTTATTTTACAACAAAAAAGTTTAAAATAAAAAATCTTTGATAGCTAACATAGATACTTTCAGTGTCATATTTTTTTAAATATTTGCATTGGCTAGTGAAATCTAGTAGTAATCCTCTGTATTGCAATATTCTACTATAATGCTTTATAAAACTATTTCATCAAATGATATATTTTATAAGTGAAATGAAAATGTTAATAATAGACAACACAATTTCAGAACTTCTTTAGCATGACTTGGAATAATTCTCCTCTGAAACAAAATATCAGATCAGAAGCAATTTAACAAAATGTTTGAGATGAAAATTCGCAATAACAGTGGAAGTGTGAAAAAAATAGATCTTATGCTAATTATTTACAGGACTACAATTTAATAATTTTTAGCTTTTAATTCTTTTTTGGAGGGGAGACTTTTTTTAAATGATTTAGTTTGTTACTAAAGTGTCTATGAAAAGAAGACAGAAATGTCACATTTGAGCATTAAATTGTAACAAGGATTCTTATATACATACATAAATATGCATAAATATACATATATGATATGCATTATACATATATGATATACATTATCATCTTTACCTTATTAACTACCTGAAAGATTACAAATGAGTTTTATTTTTTAATAGCACATATTAAAATTTTTATGTGATATATAATACAGATATACATATATATGTGTGTATATGTGCATAATCGAGAGAAACTATAGTGAGTGCTATGTATTTTAATTATGCTTTGTTTACTATGATCATTGTATTGTTTTTAAGTATACTGGATTTTGAGCAAGATTTTCTGTGTTTGAATCTCAGTTTACTAACTATATGGCTAAAAGTAACTTGATTAACTACTCTATGCTTCAATATTTATTTACAAAAAATATATAATTAGGCTTCCCTCACAGTTTACTGTGGGAAATAAAAGATAAATCTGAAAAGCACTTAGAGTAGAGCCTGTCACAACATATGTTCCATAAATCATAGCCATGAACAACTCCCACAATTTTGGCAGCTGAGTGTAATGTATACAACACAATGTGCAGCACAATAGATTATGCTTTAGAAAACTCTGTTCCCACTTTTTGACATTTTGATATTATTTGAACCTTAATGATCGGACTTATCAATTCATCTAGCTTTCTTAGGCTATTAGAAGGTAAAAAAAGTTATCAAAACGAAATACTTTACATTGTAGAGGTTTTAAAGGCTAGGGTGAAGTTAAATTTTGTTTATTGTGAATTAGTAAAAGAGTATATTGAGATTATTCAAAATTAAAATTTTCTAATATTAGTATTCAAATGAAAGCTCAAAATTATGTGAAAAGAACTTGCTGGCTTTCTTAATCCATTTTGTCAAGTTCATAATAACATTTGAGGGAGAATTAAAATTATATTTGAAGTAACTTGTAAGTAACAGTGAAATCACTCACAATTACTTTTGAAACATTTTTTTTTTCTTTTGAGCAAACTGCTCAATCTAATTTTTACTCTAAAGATATGAATGAGAAATACCTCATTCTTAGACATTGTTAAGAGTACGTTGAGAGAAAATATGGGATAATTGTCTATAGAGGGTGAAAAGATCTATATAATAAAGTCAGTAACCTTTATATATCACTTTTTACCTTTTTATGTGTAAAACTTCAGCCTTGTATTTCATACCCATTAAGTAAATTGAATGGTTTATTTTACAACTATGTTTTCCCATTGACAGAAGGACCATGATAACTCTTATACTACTGTTCCCATTTTGGTATGTGTATTGTAACAAAAAAACGTAAGCATTTTTATGTCTTTATAATGTAACATTACACAAAAAATAATGTTATTAAATAGTCTTCAAAGATAAGCATATTACAGACTATTTGAAATTCTTCTATGTTAATCAACTTTACCATTCTATTTGCTTATAATTTCTTTTTTTTCTTTCAGTTTGCTAAAAAGTTTCTTAGGACCTTACAAAACTTATTCAGCAATCTAAAATTTTCTTTCTATGTTTAAAAAATATGGAAAATAGCTTTATGTAGGAATTAAGTGATAGCGTATACCTCATACTGAAGTAAATCGTGGCCTACATATTCTAAAAAATACTGCAAATCTTTAGTGATCAGTTCTTCCATCCATTTCCTCTATTCATTCTATTAGAAAAAAATGATTTAAATATGTAGAATTAGGCTCTGCTTTATTAACTTTTTTGTTAAAACCTTAACAATGAGCATAATATATGAACATTAACCTCCATTTCTAGACCTATATGTGCCCAGGGTAATTACTCCAAGTTGTCAAAGCTAGTAAACTGATGAACGCTAAATCCGGGTTACATAACACTAGACAGTTAGTTGTTAGATATACAATTCTCAAGTTTTGACCAAAGTTTTTATTTTTAGAGATAAAGCTTGAGTATTGTCAACACATCCTACATTTAAATCCAAGGGATTTGATGAAATCACTTAATATCCCTATTTAAATGAAGAAAGAGGCCATGTCTGGAAAGTGTTTTAGGCATGCTAACATAAAATGGTGTAAAAAGCAAGAAGATACAGGAAAGGAAACTAGTTGAGACCGTCAAGGAAATGGGAAATAAAATCAGAGTGAACTGTGATAGAAGCCAAAGGAAGAGTTTTTCAAAATAAAGACAGTGTACAATTTTATTGCATGCTGCTGAAAGGTCAATGAAATTAAAATACAAACAAAACTTTTATTTTAATACATTAGGATCAATGATGTTCTTGATACATGAGTTATTACTTTAATAATATTAATTAAAATAAATGTTTCCACTTGGTAGGTGCAGTCTTCATTTGTTGCTGTTGAGTTTATAGGCAGCAATAATGGGATTGGCCTTCAAACCTGCTAAGCATTTAATAAAGCAATTCTAGCTGTACTCTCCTTTATTGTGTCTCATAAAATTTATCGATGTTATTAAAATAGCTAGAGAAATACAACCAAGACATAGTATTAAACGTCTTCATCTGGTTGTTTGTTTTACATACTTCTTTGCTTTTATTAGGAGGTAGGACTTGGGGTGAACTTTGCCAGTGTAAGATAATTTCGTAGAAACAGACTTGGAAGTATTTTCAGAATATTCTGAATTCTCATGTAATTCTATTCCTCTCTACCTTCCTTTTCATTCCTTTTCCTTCTTTCCTACTCTTTTTCCATTTTCTTTTTGTTCCTCCATTCTTTGGTTTCTCCTACCTTGCTTTTCTCCCAGTAGCCCCTAATACTTTGCTGTCTCTTTGTTAAATAGACTAAAATATATGCATAGTTCCCTTAAGCTTTCAATCTTCTTGTTTTCCTCCTGTCATCAGCTTCTTCTAAAGAGGGTCTAAGTACATGCAGAATGAATATATAACCTAAAGTGTCCCATAAGAGATAATGTGTATTTCTTTCTGTGGAATAATGGAAAATATTTCTTTTTCTTCCTCCTATCACAAAATTCTCTACAAATTCATGCAGGACGTTTGTAATCAGAAGTGTATAATGGTGCTGAATGTTAATGGCAGTGAGACTGGGGTGACTACTACACAGTAACAACAGGAATAATTATGATTTTTCTTTAGGTATCATGAGGCATCTTCTGCTCTACCTGTAGCTGATGTGCAATCAATTTTCTTTCCTTCCCTGGAAATGAGACTGAAAAAATTAAGATAATCCATTTTGCATATGTTTTAGTAAACTTAAAGGACTTTCCACTACGATGTTCATTAAAAAACTTCTCTAGTGTCTCTGTATTTCAAGTTTTGGTCAAAATATTACATTTCAGCACTATACAAATAGGGAAGAGAAAAGTATCACTGGAAACGCAAAGTAAATGAATTATATTTATCCTTGAGTTCACCTAGGATTTGATTTTCCTTTTTTTTTATTTTTAGGATATCTAGCAAAATGTAAGAATTTTTTTTTTAAAGTTGTTTTGCCACTTGTCAAAATATTATACAGGCTTAAGGCATGCATCACAGTAAATTAACATCTATATAATGCATTAAGTTCCCCACCAAGAGTCCAATTTTATCTTTCATCAACATGTTTTTTAAGTAGCAAAAATAGTTTTGTGCCTTATTTTACAATGTTAGAACTTATTGTCATCACTTGAAATCCAAAATGTGGTTTCATGTGTGTACGGCAAAATACATTGTAATAAAGCTTTTACTTCTATGAATTCTGAACTTCAGCTGATAAATTATGCCAACTTTAGGAAAGTTATAGTGGCTGAGTCCATCTTGATGCCAGAAATTGAGTCTCACATAGAACTAGCTGCTTCATCTTTCAGCAAGCATTGTTCAAAGAATTAACATGAGTTTGACTTAAAAAGTTGAGCAAGATTCTGAGTTACTGTAGTTGTCAGACTTTAGAATTGTGTTTGTGAGAGATAACAAAGAGGTAATCATTGTTAAACACAAGGACAGAATTCTGTAGCTTTATGCTGTACCTCTAGCATGGAATAGGCAAGGAAATACTAGTCCTTTTTTAAAAGAATATTTGGCATAATAAATTTTACGTAGGTAATCTTCTGAAGATTGTGAATAAACTTTTATTTTTTGCTTTTGTAAATTAGGTAATGTTTTCATCATATATTGAAAATTTATTTGATTTAAAGTATAATTTTAAGTTAAACATGTATGTCAATATGACCATAAAACTATATTAGTCATATTTTCAGATTACTTAAATACTTGTTATGAGATAATTTAATGAATGTGATATTCTTAATATAAGAAGGTGGTATGGTTACACATGGCATATATGTTCAAATTTACCATATTTTAGAGACTATTCAAAGGAAAGTCAATGGAGAAGAACGATTTTATGCAGCCATGTTTTGATCCACCAATCTTTCCGTATATATGAAAAAATAAAATGATGCACATTTATCAACACATCATACAGTTATTCTTGAGTATGTGCCATATATGAATCACATTTCAAGGATCATGCGTAGGATTTAACTCAACAGAAAAAAATACTGTTTCGAGGAGCTTGTATTCTACACGAAGAAACTAAAAGAGTAAGTATGTAACATTTCAGGTGAAAAAAGTTCTAAAAAGGAAAACAGCAATATTGATGGCAGAAGAATATCAAGTGTTGTGAAGAATGAGGAGCAACAAGACTCCTCACACACCACCAATAGGCGTGTAAGTTGACAAAGTCATTTGAAAAACTATTCAAAATTCTTTACTGTGACAGCTCTCCTAGTTGACAAAAACCAAGTGTGTGCTCTTTTGGAAGTATTATAGGTGAATTTATTACGCATGTGGACCCAGTTGGTGTGCCCTCCATAAGACTGAGCCCCAGATGAAAATGGAGGTACACTTTTATAGGTTTAGGGAGACAAAAAGGTGCAAATTAAAGCGGGAGTGACAAGGAAGAACTCAATGTTAATTGTAAATTCTCCACATAGAATATACTAAGATCCACTTGCAAATAATTAGAGAAGTTTGTATCTATTGGCTCCACGGTTGTCATGGCTACTAGAATGACCAGGCAAGTCCCTCCTCCTCTTTCCACATTCCAGTTATTTTCAAAATGGTGGCATAGTGGCGGGAAAATGGCAGCAGCAAAATGGTGCCTGGTTATTCTCCTACTAAGCAAATCCTGGGATCCAGTAGTTCCATTCCCAGATGCATTCAAGTTATCCGTACCATTGAATATTATACAATAAGGAGAGTGATCACCAGCTGCATAAACAAAGGAGAACAAACTGGAAGATTCTATTTAAATAATAAGTACTACAGCAGTCACACTAGTCAATATAGTTAACATGATAGTATTATCTGGAAGGCAGTGAATACTGAAGGGGACTACAAAGACTGGGAGAGTGATCGAGTGATGAGAATGCTCGGTTTCATGATATGAATAATGGTTTTCTGAAGTGTTCTTTGTTTGGTTCTAGGATCTTGTTGAAAGCTAATATTCTGTTTTCTTTCATGATGTAATTGTCAATAATTTCATTGTTATGTAGTATAAGAGTGTGCTATGAAATGTCTCATAAAATTTCAGGAGATAATTTTGTATCATTAATTCTCACAACTTGTAGTTAATAAAAAGTGCTGTTTACTAATGAAACAACATGCCCAAAACATGAGTTGGTAGCATGAATAACAACAGAAAAAAGCTTGGCTCCTGGCTGGCTCTCAGCCCACTCTAGGCATTAGTGACCTTCACCACCACTCTAATTTCAGTCTAGTATCAACTGATAATTGAGAAGTCAATTCTCTCTAAATATAGAAATTCAAGTGTTACAATCTATCTACTGCACTTGAAATAAGATAAAAACTACTTCTTATATAAAACTACAAGAGGATGCATTTTTGAATTGCACAAATCAAAATTATTCCTGACAGTTTCTTGGTTTGATACACTGACATTATAAAGCTATTTCTATGAAGTTGTTCTCAATTTTTTCTTTTATGTTATATCAGAAAATGAGTATATTGGGTGAGTTCCGACTCAAAATAAAGTTTTGCTTTTCAAGATTAAGTAATTCTTATACTTAAAAATCTTTAATATTAGGAATTTTTAACAAAATAACATTACATTAAGAGACTCTAAACCCTGAAAGAAATATGAATAAAATTAACAAATCATTTTACCAAAAATTAATTGAATTTATGCCAGTCCTTATAAAGATTTAAAGATGTGCATATAATATTAAAATCAGATTATACTCAAAGAGCATGCTTATAAGTAGGAAAAATCTGAAAAAAATAGTTTTTTAAAGAGATGAAGAAAGGAAGGGATAAAAGGAAGATGCATTTATTTTTTTAATTTATTTTGGTTTTTCTACCAGAAACCTGGGTCCTTAGGACCTACATGGTTCCTATGTCAGTGTCTCAGCAACCTAAGCCACAAGGGCAGGCCCCTGAAATATTCTTGAATATGCCTATCTTGGTATTTTGTCATCATAATTAGTAGGTTAAGATTTCCATATGTATGAAAATAATACTCTTATATTTAATCAATGTGCAGACGAGCACAAAGTTATCTCAAATAAAATATATAGTATAAATTTTGAGTTTTAATACTCTTTGGCCAATTTACTATATAAAATAATTAAGAGATCAGTACCAGGTTGCATTGCTATTATTTATACACATCTCTAGCACACGACTAGGCTATATACCCTCAGACATTCAGTGATATATTTAATTCAGTCTCTATCTTCCAGACCTACAATACATTATAGCCTCAAAATGTAACTGATAAATATTTGGTGAAAAAATCCCAAGTAAATATATGGTTTGTGAAAGAACAAACACAAATATAAGTAAAGAATAATGATTCTTGATTCAAAAAAAGAGTTAAGCTAACTAGCTCTGTACAACTTTGGAAATAGTGGTATTTTGCATGATATCATAAGAAATTTTGCCTACTTATTATGCCTTCATTGTCTTATACACTACAGACCACAGAATTAAAACATTCCCACCATCATATCAGAAACCAAAATAATTTGAACTAGATTAAATATTTCAAAGGTGCAAAATTAGATCATGAAGAATATAATATAAATATATAGATAAAAGTGTGTCTATATGATTTAGAACTGGAAGAGCAAAATATAATATAAACAACCAGAAGTTTCCCAAAAATAGTTGAATTACCTCATCATATATAAGTAAAAGTTTTAAGGTTTCCGCGGAGCACGGAACCGGATCATCCTAGTAACCATGCCTGACGCAGGTTCTTGTACACAAAAAGCTTTTATTATCAGTGCATCTGAGTGCAGACAGGTTGAGTTCAAAAAGGGAGTCACCATTTGTCAAGCGGGAGGGCAGGGTTTATATGGGAGGGTGAGGGAGCTGCTAAGCGCGAGCGCAGCTGGGCAGGCTGGGAGAGCATTTCGAGGTTTCAGTATTTTTTCATCAGGAGCTTCTTGCATGCACAGACCTTCCTGGAACGTGCTGATCTCCTTAGGGTAGGTCGTGCAACAGTTTTGCAACTTCAGGGTCTTGGCCCCAAAGAGGTTGCGGCTCCAGAGTTCCCTGTTAACTCAAGATTTCAAGGGAGGGGCTGTTTCTGGGTGGGGGAGCATGGCGTGCCCTAACAAAAGTAACCTCACAATTCTCCATACTATCAAATTGTATAAACGAATTTGATAAATCTGAGTAGAAATATTTATTATAGAGTAAGGATTACTATCATGAATTACCATTATAAAATAATATATGGAATACTTGCCTTTAGCAGGATTAGTCAAGGACATACATGAATAGAATGAAAATTAAATAATATAATCAACTTTTTCTAAAACTAAAATGGTAACATATCTGTGTGCATTTCTGTCTATAGTTCATTTCTTCCAGATGCCTACTGTAAAAATATGTTAATTATGAATTTTAGCTCTATTGTATCTTTTAGTCAACTTTTAAAAAATTGATCTTTGGGTTAATAGTGCAATAGAATAATTCATTGTTACTGAAAATGTTTGGCTAATTGTAGTGACAAAATATAGGAATATTAGAACAAAACAGTTGTGAAAGGACAGTTGTGAAAAATTGTTGGGACTATTTTAGGATAAATATTAGGCTGCGGGGCACCCTCTTGTGGGTTAGGCAGCTGAGATGGCTGGGGTGTGTACCTGGACCTGATGTTGGGGGCCATAAACAATAAAACAAATATATAAATAAAATGATTCTCCCTCTGTTCCACCTCTCCCTCCCCTCCCCTGTCCTTTCTCTTTTACCTTACCATACCGCCCTCTATTCAAAAAACAAAAACAAGACAAAAACAAAGACAACTCCTTTATCTCTGGTAGTGTTTGAAATAGGAGTGATATTAACCACATGCAAGTGAAAGTTGTTTTGAGGCTGGTGGAAAATCATACATATTAGGTAGTGGTTTGTGATTCCCCAAAAGGTCACAGTATATAAAGAGCATTCATGGACAGCCTGGGAAGTATGATTAGGAAAAACAAAATCTTAAAATGCTGTTTTGGGGCGCAATAATAAAAAAGATTAATAAAAATGGTATCAATATGGTAGGTGTTTCTGAAAGAAGTTAAATAAAAATAAAATTGCAGTCTACATACTTATAAATGTTAAAAATTGTACTTATTCTATTTTGAGCACCCAAATTACAGCACTAAAATTAAAATAAAAGATAATAAAATATTTTCCTAAATAAAAAATCAGTAATTTAAAGTTTAAGATGAATTGTATAGCAAATGTAAATCATTTACATACACATTTAAATATATGTATATGTGCAAAATCAGAAGAGCAATTATCAACTTGATAAATCTGCAAAATCTTTGTACAATTAAACAAAAGTAACTGAGTAAATTTTATTGCAGTAGAAAGAGGGAAAATTTCTCTTATGGCAAATCAAGGTGGTGTTAGAATACAGTTGCACCCCCAACTTTTGGAAATCATAAAATTTACTCAGTGTAAAGCAAAAAATAAAACAACAGTGAGTATAAAGAAACAAACGGAATTCCCATTAGCTTTTTAATTTGAGAAAGGGACCTCTTGCCTGAGCACATCATACAGAACTACATTTCCAGAGGGAAAAGTAAAGTGGTCTATTAACTTGTGTGTCTGAAGGTAACACTGTCAAAAAGGAAACATATGTAGATTTGACAATTTTGTGATTTTCCTATGAGACTAGGAAATCCATTTAGATGGATTGTTAGACAGCATCTGGCGAATCGAAAACATTCTCCAGAAGAAGATTGTAGCCAAAAATATGATTGCATACATCTAGTAACTGAAAGCTGGTGATTACTGCAAGTCCTTCATACATACCAGTTAGGCATCTTTATTGTAAAATAGTAAAATCCAATTTCTTATATCAGTTAGTGAAAACAACGCATAATAAAGCAAAATTTTAAAGAGCTAAACAAGCAAATCGAAATTGTAGCTAAGAACACAACACCTATATCTGAACCTAAGGTTATATGACAGAGTATAAGACATAGTGTAAAAGATAAAAAATCAGAAAATATGTAATAGTGATGTTCAAGTGATAAGTATTAGTAAGTGAAAGATGTCAATATTCTTCTGTAATTTTCTTCACTGCACTATCACAAACATCATTTCTGGCCTTTTAATATTCTTTGGAATAACGTTTAAGAACAAGATTAAACACATCTGCAACTCTGTAACAACTGATTGTTAATGATTTTAAAACAATACAATTGTCAAAATTTTTTAAATACTAGGGTATAGACAGTATTCATAAAATATGATTTTATATATGGGATTGACATTCAAATAGATTTATTAGCTTTAGAGCACTTTGGTTATATTGGTGCTCTAGATATAATTTCCTGAGATTGGCTGTGTTTGTTTTCTGTTCTATTAAACATTTGCATGGTTATACCACCAATTAAAACAGGATGGGCCAAAGGTGGAAATGTGAAGAATCTAAGGATGTTTGAAGCCATAAGTTTTATAAAGGAGAAATCACAGAGAGAAATTCATTTTTTAATGCAGTGAAGGAGAATACAGTTTGAGAGAAAAGGATTTTCTCAGTAGAAGAGGCGGAGAAAAGATCATTCACCCCACTGATACCCTAAATGCAGAAGTGCTCTCTTTGGTGTACTTATTATCCATGCTCACTAAATAACTAGTTTCTCTGTGTCTAAAATGACCTCCTAGTAAGTGAATCTCTTTTCTTTCCCTTTCCTGCCCCTCTTGATCCCCTCCCCTCCTCTCCTCCCTCTCCTCTCTTCTCTTCTCTCTCTCACAAACACATACATCCCCTATAGAATAAGTTGATTTTTTGTGACCATTTTGATTGGTAGAAAAGGATTTGTTCCATCCCGGTCCACTACTTATTAAAAATTAAGAAAAACACAAATACTTGACAATGAAGTCTCATCCAAGAAGTCTGATCTATTCTGTGAACATCTTTGATACCTGGATTGAAAAGCCATTTCTCCAAAAAGGATTCGTGTTTTCTTTTTTCTAGTTAATCAAGTATTTCTAATGGAAGGAAAATTTAAATTGAATTTGAATTTTGAAAATTTTAAGAATCACAGGATGGCTGACAGATTCTTCTAAGATGCTAGAGAGATATTTTATTTATGACCCCTTTAATTTTGCCTCCTCTCCCAGTATTAGCATTAAGACAATTACTTTGCCAGTCCAAGTGGCATTCATTTTTCATTGACAATTACACCCAGAGTGTTATGTTTGGAGAAATCACATTTATATGGGAATCAATAAATGATTTAAAACTTCCAACTGTGCAGGCCCTGGGTTTATTTTCCATCCACAGTAACTCATGCAGTCATCAAAACAGAATGTTTTTGTTTTCTGGATGCTATGGATGAATGTTTTGGTCCCCTGAAAACTCCTATGTGGAAGCCTAATACCCAATGCAATAATATCGGAAGGTGGGATCTTTGGGAGGGAAATAGGTTATGAGGGTGGAGCCCTCTTTATAAATGGGATTAATGACCATATGAAAGAACTGTTTTCTCTCTGCTCTCTCTCTCTCTCTCTCTCTCTCTCTCTCTCACACACACACACAAACCACACACACACACACACACACACACACACACACACACACATACTTGGGAAGACACTGAGAAAGTGACTGTCCAGGAATCAGGCTCTCACAAGACATCAAATCTGCACTCACCTTAATCTAGCATTACCCAGTCTCCAAAACAGTGAGAGAAAAATGTTTTCATTTATATTACCTGGTAGATATTTTTCCTATAGCAGTCCACTTTGCTTTTCAGCAGAAAATTCTGTAAAATTCTACACTGGTACATTTTTATCTCCCAGGATTCCTACTAGTACATTAATTTTGTAGTCTCTGAAAACTACTTATTTCATAGTAACACAAAATGAGTTTCAATATTCTTACAGAAGATAACTCATTCTCTCATATAATCTCATATAACTGCTTGTCTATCTAATATATGATATAAACAATTGATTTCATGACTTCTCATCCACTGACTGTGTACGCCAAGTATTATATTGAATTAAATTATTAGCATGTGAAGTTCATTTAGATATATAGATGTGGTCAATGTATAAACGCATGAACCAAGCCTTATAGAAAAGTCACCAACTCTCAGGTTGTAATGGTACTTGAAAAGCTAACATTCTAATCAATCATTTAACTTAAGCATTTTATATAGGATGTCCTAAATATGAGAGAACAATGAACAGGTAGAAATTGAAGAAACACATTAATTTGTTTAATCATTTTGTCTAGGGCTGGCCCTACACTTAACAGTGTATATTTTTTCATTAAATAGAATAATAGAACAAATCAAATGCAATTAACTGAACTAATATGAAGGGACAAGATAAATGCTATATCCTAATAGAATTCCAATGCTAACAACTTCAAGCCATAGCTGTCTTATTTGTGGACTAGAGCAAATAACATTAAGTTAAAGAACCAACTAATGGATGATTAATGTTCCTTATTATATTAGATGAAGGAAAATAACAATGTTAGTTGTTAGCAAGTCACCAGAGTGGAGGGAAATAAAAGGAACTTTGTCAAGGATAATTTTTTTGATGTTTCATTTTTTAAAGATGGTGAATATAATTACCCAGAGAAATTTTGTTCTATTATTGACTGTACATTTTCTTTCTAATTTATCTGAAAAGGTAGTTTAGGATTTATAGTTGCTTTTGCAATTGTGTAGCAGGCTGTTGCTGGGTTAGATACTTGTATGTATTGCACATTATATTAAAGATATATTTTTCATGATATGTAAAAGCTTTAAAGGTACCTTTGATTAAAGGGATATTTTTAATAGTCTTATCTAAGAGAATGTTATTTTCTCTTTAACATTACATTCCATGCCAATTTTAGATACAAATTTTATATATCTTCTTTTCTAACATTTATTGAATGACCAGGCATGAAAAGTAAAAGGTCATTAATACTCCATCTGATAATCTATTTTTATGCATTTTATTATACCATCAAACAGAAACATAAGAGGATATCCCAGAAGGAGGTTAAAATGTCTTACTGCTGGAATTTACAGATTTACAGAATTAGTGCAGATAGTACAATTTAGTTTAAATAAAATGAAATACTATATGAGTAGCACTTAAAAGTCAATGGACTCCTCTGCTTTATTCTTCCCCACCAGTGCTACTAATCATTAGGAGGTTATAAAGAAATAATATATGGAAAGGGGAATTGCCTCTCTCTAATTAACATGATGTTGGCCAACTAAAGATTTTTATATAGTATATTATATAATATATGTATCTTATTGATATTACCATGTCATCTTAAGAAAAATGTAATATGTATATATATTTTCTAGATATGTGCATATGTAGAGAATGGTGTATGTAATACAGATAGGTAACTTATTTTGCACACATACACATTTAATCTTCAATGCTTCATTTACTTTTCCAAATATTCTTCATACCTCTGTGTAAATCTTTGTTTCTGATTTACAGAATCTTTTTTCTGAAAAATTTTAACATATCTGGTAGGGTAGGTCAGCTGGCAATGAATCTCCAAGTTTTGTTTTTCTGAAAAAACTTTACTTCTTCACTTATGACAAGTTTTTTTCTCTGGATATAGATTTCTATGTTGAGAAAATATATGATGATACATCTGGTAATTTTTATTTGCATTCATTTGTATACAAGGTGTCTATACCCTCATCCCAATTACCTTGAAAATTTTCATTAGTTTCTGCATTTTTATGTAATATGACAAAGTGTGATTTGTTGTGGCTATTTTGTGATACAAATTTTGCTTGGTGTTCTCTAAAATTGTTGAATCTGTGGTTTGGTGTCTGTAAGCAATTTTGGCCAATTTTCAGTCATTATTTTTTTTTTTTTCTTAGTATTTCTGTACTTCATTCTTTTTTCCTTTTCTTCCTTGGATTCCAGTTGCACATAATGATAGGCTATTTACATTGTTTCACAGCTCTTGGTTGATTTGATGTTTTCTTAGTTTTACTCTTTTTTCCATCTCTTCAAATTTTACTTTGGCTAATTTCTATTGACCTGTCTTTAGGTTAGCTTAAACTTCTTTTTTTTTGATATATTAAATCTACTTATGAATATGTTGAATGTATTATTAATTTCATATTATGTTTTTGTATCTAGCATTTCTATTTATTCTTTCCTACAGTTTTCATCACTTTTTTTTAAATTATCCATTTGCCCTTGAATGTTGCCTACCTTTAAAATTAGACTTTAACACATTAAAAACAGTATTTTCAATACCCAGTCTTATAATTCCAACATATGTATCACGCTTAAATATGGTTATAATTGCTTTGTCTTTTCAGACTGTGTTTTTTTTTTTTTTTTTTTTTTTTTTTTTTTTTTTTTTTTTTTTTTTTTTTTTTTTTTTTTTTTTTTTTTTTTTTTTTTTTTTTTTTTTTTTTTTTTTTTTTTTTTTTTTTTTTTTTTTTTTTTTTTACCCTTTTTAGTATTCTTTTTTAATATTCAGTTAAAACTCAGAAATATTGTTTAGGACAGTACATACTGAGACTAATAACATTTTAATTAAAAATTCTGAGATAAAAGATGAAATGAGGAACAAAGAATGCATTAGATGTGTGAGCAAATCCTATGGATACTGACTATATAAAAAAAAGCAATGTAGTTTTAGTCTTAAAATGATATATTATATAGTAAATTTATATAAGTTTAGGAATATAGAAGTATAGTATTCTAAGAGGCTGGTATTTTGAAGAGACAGTGAAAATATATTCAATAATTAAGATCATGACATGTTAAGCATGTAAGTGGCAATTTCTGTTTGAACCTCAGGGGAGAAATAGAGTATAAAAATTTTAGGCTGGTATATGAAGAAAAGTAGAAAGAGTAAGATCTTATTTAACTTAAAAAAGAGGCAAGAAAACTTTGACAGGAAAAAAAGAACATGTGATAGAAATTCAGTCAAAACTAATTTGGTAGATGTATGTTAAATGTACATTAAGTAACTACATTAAATACACATGGACTAAATCTTCAATTAAAGAACAAAAATAGTAAAGTTTATTTTTTAAAAATCTCACTGAGTTCTCTACACAAAAGCACCTGAAATTCCTAAGGAAAGAGAAAAGTTGAGAGTAAAAGTGATACAGGGTATAATATGAAAATACAAATTAAAAATAACCAGTGGGCACACCCTAGGTCAGTCCTCTCCAGCTGGTGTAATTCAGATGCATCCCAGGACCCCATTTTTTATCCTGAGGCTGGGGGAACAACCAATATGAAAAAAATAAATAAAACCAAATAAAAGTGTTTCCTCCTCCTCTGTCTTCCTGCCAGTCTGCCTACTTGCCTTCAACCCTGCCTGTGTCTTTCCTTTGAAATAAAACAAAACAAAAAAAACCTGGCATAGTTTTGTTAGTAACAAAACCTTTTTCTTTAAAGAAGAAACATCTCTCTATATTTATTTTGTTTTTTTTTATCCAGGCTCCAGGTCACAAACCCAGTTCCTTGGGCTTTATATGATCTTCCCACTTAAATCTCAGCAGCCTAAGCCACAAAATTAATTTTCACATAAAACATATTAGTTACAACCAACTTATGTCACAAAACAAACACTCCAACTGGATAATAAATTAAAAAAAAAAAACAAAAAAACAACACCATCAAGCTCTTGAGTATTCAGGAAAAGGTAAATTACAACCACAATTAGAAACCATTTCACATAATCTAGCAGCAAAATTATACATTCTGGAAATGTCAGTGAGGATGTGAAGAAATGGAAAATCCTGATGGTGAGAGTGTAAATTGACATGACATTTGCAGAAAACAATTTTTCTTTACCTTGAAAAGTTGAAGGCTAATCATATTGCCATAATTGTATGACCCAGTAATTTCATACCTTGCTATACATATTGGAGAAAATCTCTTGTAATATACATCTGGAATTACAATGCCATTGAAGTAGACTTATTTATATTAAGAAAAATTGAAAGCAAGTCAAATATGCAATACATGGTGAGACAAAGAATGTGTGATTTATACATCTGAAAAAAATGTTATGGAAAAATACAAATGAACAAATAGCATTTATACTCTAAAATTACACTTGTCAATTGTGATCAGGGAACCCTTGGAGAATTTTGAGATCCTTTCAGGGCTCCACAAGAAACAAAAGAACTATTTTCCTAATAAAACTAAGACTATTATTGACCTTTTCCCATTCTCATCTTCTAATAAGAGCACAATATAATTTTTTAAAGCAACATGAACATGTTGGCTATTAAATATATGCTTCTTTATATTCTTAAATATCTTAGTTTTGATTTTCCGTATTATAAATTGCCAAGAAAAAAAACAAACGGTACCTAAGACTTTCATCTCTATATTGTGCTCAATCTATTATTGACTCTCGTGGGACTACTGAAAAATGCTTAAACTGTTTGTAACTGGTACATTTCCTTTTAACACAGGAAGGCTCAAAATGATATAATGTATTCAACATAAACATCAACTTGATTATTCACTTAGCTTAGCCAAACTACTCAAAATTCAGTAAACTGGGGAGAGCATGTCAAATTAGGTTTCCCTAGAAATATTTGGCTTTTTGTAACAACTAAATCATTTTTAGCTCATGGAAAACAAGCAACCTAAGTTTTCAAATAACATGAATAAGGTCAAGTTCATCAAAAATATGTTTCACTCTATGTATATTGTTAGGGCTCCAACTTAATTATGCATTCAAATTAAATTTTCAGTGAAGTTGCTAGTTTGAAAACTAGCAAGTTTGTTTTTCACATGTCTGCAGACTCCTCTGTCTTTTGTTCAGTCTAGAACCCACCACCATCTAATGTTTCTGGCAAATTTGTGGAGTTTTGGTTTTGTTACAGAAAGAAAGAAACCTTTGGTGCACTACTTAGTTGAAGACAGAGAATTTAAAAGGAGCAAAGTTGCAGACAGAGAATTTAAAAGGAGCAAAATCAGATAAAGATGAACATATGATTTCACGCATATGCAGTACATAGAGAAATAAAATGAGTGAATTAACTAAAAAACAACAGCAAAAAAAACCAGAAAATGAAACAAACTAACAAAAAAATCACCTCTTAGAATATGATCGGAATTAGTCATTATCAGAAAGGAAATGGGAAAGGTAATAGGTAAATTGGTAAATGAAGTCAATTACATTGTGAAGGATATAATTGGAGTTTAAGTGATAAATGTAATGTGGATGTTGAAATAAAAATATGGACACCTGAAACTATATGTTACAATGCAATATTACATCAATAAAATTACTGATAAATAAATAAAATGGTACAGACAAATATGAATAATACATTAAACCTGTTTTTCATCATGGGAACGGTAAACGATATGCTATTTGTGACTCTTACATTTGCTTTTAACACTGGAAGTCTCAATATGTAGATATAGATATACCAAGGATTTCTAATGTTAACTCATATAGTATAAATCAATATAGACTTTATTGCATTATTTAAATTATGATCTTGAATCTTAAAGCAGGTTCGCTAAAATTAAAATATCAAATAATTAAGATATTTAGTTCAGTCTAACTACTCAAATATAGTGAACTGGGGAGAGTTGTCTGTTTTAAAACAGGCTTCCCTAAAAATATTTGACTTATTTGTAGCAACTAAACATTTTTAGCTTACAGAAAACATATGCATATGAGAGAGTGTACAAAAGCACTTAGCACAGTGCATGGTTCATGTAAGCACTCAGTAATTTTCTGTAGAACTGGGATGGTAAGTTTATGGTTTTTTAATCCAAGAAAGGACACTAAAGAAATGATCATTTTTATTAAGTATTGTTAATTTTTTTAATCTATTTTTACTTATTTACCCTGACAGAAAATATGTAGTCTCTGGATCAAAAAACAAGATTGTTTATTATCATTTAATGCTAGTTCCCTGAGCCTCAGTCACAGCTAGGGGAATGATAAAAGAGCCTGTTAACCTGCATGTGTATTCAAGTTGTATAGTAAACCCTCATTGTGCAGAAATGTGAAAATATTCATAGAACATTGTCCTCTTCCAAGAAGTATAGTATAAAATATTAAAATGCTTAACTGTATGTAAGAAGGTAGACCTCTTGGACATTATTGTATAATTCATAGTAAGTTTGAACACTCTGTGTTCTAGAAAGAAAAGTAAGACCATCTGATTTAGCCTTATTATTCATATGGGAAACTAAGGTCCAGAGATAGCAAAAACACATAATTTTGGATACTCCAAGTAAATATTTACAAGAAAAATTTACATAAGTAAATATAATATTTTGTATTTCTATAGCTACCAATACAAATATTAGCACTGAGTTGACATTAAAACTTAGGTTAATCAAGATTATTTTGTTGCAGAACGATCTTCTACTCCTCCAAATGGCTTCTACTCCTCCATAATGGCTAATATAAAGTAGTGAAATTCACTCTAATTGTCCTTTAAGTGTGCTAGCATATGTACTATGTGTTAGCATATTGTGTTAACATATGTGCATTAACATAAAATTTTTCATATTAAAAAAGAACACTTCTGTAAAGAAAATTCCCACATTTTGGATGATATTCTTGATAAATAACCTGTTTTGAGTTAGCATGTTACACCAATCTAAATCAGTGGTAACACAGAATGTAATATTGTTTTCATTGCCTTTAAGATCCAAGGTTTTTAACTCAGTTTCTGAATAAGAGAACAGATTTTAACTGAAGAATTTTGTTAGGCTTAAGAATTTAAGATTCTTATATTTAATGGAAAATTTTGAACTTTGTCTTTTATCATTTAACATTTTTCTTGAATATTATACTACAGTTTCAAGTCATCTGCATAATGTGTATTTATGACTCTAATAAAATAATATTTATTGCTTATCAATCTTTAAAACACAAACATTTCACCTAAATCATCAGACATATTCTTAATGTTCAATATATTGTTAATGTTCAATGAACCCCTTTAATATTTAAATATATTTAATGAATGACTAAACAAATATTTGATTCATCAGATAATGTAATTTGTTGGTGGAAACCAATAATAAAAGCAAAAAAGAGAAATTCCTTAAGAACAGCATTTCAATTTTTAACCTTAGCAAGTTCTTTAAATTGTAATTGTAAGCAGGAGTACTTTTTAATTAGCCAGAGAGCTTAGAATTTCATCAATTTTCTTTCTATTATTATAATACGCTTGTTTAATCTCTTTTTTAGGTGAAATGTTTTTGGTATTTATCTATTACATTGGCAGTGAGCATTTAAGCCTAATTAGTCTGGGTCTACCTGTCATTTTACGTAGGGTATAGCAATGTATCCTTCTGAGATATATTCTCCAAGAGTTATTTTTATCTCTTATACCTGTGGGGACTTTGTGAGAGGAAGTTTAATTCTGTCATTCCCATAAAATCACAGAGCTTCCATCCCTTAGGTCAAATATCAAGTAAATCATTAAAAAAGATAAAGACAAAGCATTTATGCTTACTAGAATCAGTGCATAAATAAACATGAATAACTTAATGGAAAACCCTCAGGAACTTAGTATGTTAGGAAGTATTTAACAATAAAAACCTGTTAACAACATAGAACTGTTCTTTATAGCAGCAGGGTAGCCTATTTTAGTCACTCACCTGAAAATTGTTCTCTACCAGCCAAAGCATTAGTGGTCTGCAAAACGATTCCCACAACCAGTGCAATATCTAAGGGAGGAGGAGAGGTGGCAACAGGCTTTTTATAAGTAACAGACTGAAGAACTATATGTTCTTAATTATCAGCATTTTTTAAGTTTGCGCAGTGGTCACAGATACAGAAGCAACTATAGCAATAGAGAATTTTTTCAAATACTGCAGCTAAGACCACCTCTAACCTTGGAGTTCTGATTCAGTGGGTACAAAGTGAGCACAGCTGCCACTCTTTAAGCAATTTCTATGTAGCATCTCATTTAATAATAACAACAACTCTAAGAGGTGGACATTACTTCATCATACAGATTTTAGAGATGATAAGACTGGGGCATAAATCCACTTCTTGGGTCACACAATGAGAATTAGAAAAGAAAGTACATCTTCATTTCACTATCTAATGGGGTAAATATTCAGAATGCTCTCATACTCAAAAACAAGGCAATTCTGGATAGGGTATGTTTTGTAGTATCTATATACTTATATTGATATCAAGTATCATAATTTAGAATTCATGCAGGAAGAAAGAATTAACTAAGTTTACTTAAAGAGCCATTTAAAAATTTATTGAGGACCATTTTTACACAACAGTGTAACAAATCAGGGAGAAATTGGAGGCAGCAGCGATATGAAATAAGAAAACACTGAAATTAGGGTTTTTAAAAAACAAAGGACAGTATCAAAAAAGATCATGAGAATTTTTTTTTATTTTACCCCCAGGCCTCAAACCCTGGTCCACAAGTTTGACATGACCTGTGTATTAGCTGTCACAGCTGCCTGAGCCACAGGGATGCAGACATATTTTTTAATTATAATTTTAATAATGCAATATTTTTAAGTTTATAAATCATAGAAAAGGAGAAATTTTAAAAATGTAAAATGATGTATTAAATAGTATTCAAATAAAGCTTTGCACACTATATTATTCTGAATGTACAAACAATAAATTAGAAAATCAGTGTTAGAACTAAGATAAGTAAATATGATACAATAGAAAAAATTATAATTATTACCTAGATTGTGTCTAATAAGGTAGCTTCAAGCTATATAAGAAAAAATTCATAGAATTAAAGGATAAAATATGATACTAGGTCAGTAGACAATTTCAACATATTTTCTCAATCAATGAGGAGTCATTTGAAATGTAAGGATAGTCATGCACAGATTCCTGAATTTAAAAATTGGAACATACATGCACATCTTTTTCTGCATATATAAAGCTTGTCTCCAAATATAAGACACTTGCTATCCCAAAGAATGTATTCCCAGACCACAATGCAATGTCGAATAATAACAATAAATTAGCTAATCAAACACTACCATAGAGTGCTAAATAACTCATGAATTAATAAGGAATCATCAAAGGAATAAAAATTATTCATAAACATGGCTTGATAAGTTCATATTTGATAAAGTAAAGATATTTCAGAATATTATGGTCTTAAATGTTTAAACTGAGAGATAAGATGGTAGTAAGTAAATCTGGAAATTATATTAGAAATTAATAAATCACAAATCCTCCAAAAATAAAAAAGCACAAACATAAAACAATAGCAGAGATACAATAAGAAAAACAGGTCAAATATTTGTTCTTCAAAATGAGTAATAAATATTGATCATGAATTAAAGAAGTTTCAAATAAAAAGAATAGGCTGATCATTTTTTGAGTACTCTGAAGTTTTTTTCTTTCTTAATTTAGTCTTCTCCAAAATATCTCTACCACTTTTTTATTATAACATGAAGTGCCTTTCAATTTTTGTTACTATGCCTCATTCAAGACATCATAACCATGCATATATAAATGAACAGGCACATGTATTTGAAAAAGTTTCATGAAAATCACTCCTACTATCCTATCCTAGCCTATTCTACCCTATCGTATTCGACCCTTTGATCTTAAAATTCACTAATATGTCAGGTCCTGGTGGTGTAACAGTTACATCAATCAGCTCCGAAGGAGTCCAAGTCATATATTCCTAGGTTTGAGTTCTGGGTTCGGAGTCGGTTGGGGGAAAAATCAGTGTGAACAATTAAATAAAAATAAAATAACATGCTTCTTTCTTCTCTCTCTTCCTGTCTGGCTGCCTATTTTTCTTCATTTCTGCCTGCACCTTTCCTTTAAAACAATATGCACTAACATTTGTAATCCTTATATGCAGTTCCTCTGTAATCTGAGATACAAGTGTTCTACTCTGTAACTTAATTCAATATCTTCAGCTCACTCCTTCTATATCTATAACTCAAAAAAATCTTGCTTCCATTTCCTCAATATAGTCTCTGGATTCTACTACTCATGTGATATTGCTTACCACTTTCCTATCTTCATAATTCTGCATATCCAGGTTCGATCCTATATTCTATCATACTAATTAAACCCATACTTGTGAAATCAATCCTATTGCCCCATTCTTTTTTTCTTTAGTATGGTAAAAGTCCATTTTTTCTAGATAAAATTTCTTAATTAAAAATTTGGACCCGTATCAATGAAGATATATTTGGTGAGAAAAAAAGATAGTTATATGATTATCTTGACTGGATCAATACCAAATCCAAAGCCACTAACTTCAAGCACGACTTTACTATCAAATGATCATTTCCCTAATTAATTGAGAAAATAGAAATTCTCAGATGAGAATAAATCAAAACTTCCACCACCAAGTCTACCTGCTTACTTTTATACATATATAGCTTCTCTTCCAACATTAGGTATGAATAGTGTCGTTCTTAACTGATATAATAAGCCTGTCATTTGTGAATTAGAGTCTATCTTCTCTCATTCAATTAATGATAAGCACCAGAAATTTTCCTTTTCCCTTATTCATCAGAAAAGTTTTTATGGTACTGAGTAATCATAAAATAAATATTTTTCAATAAATTAAAGCACTTGTATTAGCAATAACAAACAATAAAAAGGATGAGAGCAATTAATATCTGTTGCTGAAATTTAATGTCTATATTGAAATCTATAATGATGAAATTTCAAAGTTAAAATAATATGAATAATAATGGCTAGGAAAATATAGATTCTAATTTAAGAAAGAATTAATTGATGCAGTGGAATACACATTTTATTGAGCATTTTCCCTCTGGAGTTGTCTTACCAGTTCATTTTAACAATGTCAAAGCAGGCAATCAATGTGTTTTCTCCACATTAGTGGGTATAAAACTTGTCCCATCTCTAGCATGCATGCATAAGTTTTTATGATCTGGGATTTATTGAGAAAATTGCAGTGAAAGTATTGATTTTCCCATCAGTTTGGGTCTAAGTCTATAATTAATTGCTTGTTTCCTTTCATTTCAATAGAGGCAATCAAGTTCTGAGCTAATTAAGTAGAGGTAACCATAAATTACTGTTTGAATAAAGAGAAAATCTGGTTTTGAAACAAAAGACATTCAGAAATACAGAAAAAGATACATTCACAATTCTTGAATTGACATCTAGCGATGTTTCTTTTAAAGTTATGAAATGTATTTCTTATTTTCTGAAATGAATATGATCCACCAGAAGCCCTAATTTATCTTCAGTCAAAGCAGCATTCTTTAATTAATCAGATGCACTCTTGATAGTCAGAAATAGTGACTTCGGTGATTTTTAATTTCATTACAGATAATTTAGTCATTTCATTGGCAATGTGTTAGCTTTGTGGCTGAGAAAATTGTACTTTGTCATAAAGTCATGTTGCCTGCATGGTCTGATCACAATGAATAAGATACTTAATATCTTAATGATGACATACATTTTCACCTCTGTTATTTAATTTGCCAGTTCATTTTTATATTCTTATCTAAGCTTAATACAAGATAATCAATTTTAATTAATAAAAAGATGTCATAATAAACAACTTGGCATTATTCCAGTTTTTAAATACTCTAGTTTCAATTTGTTACATCCTAAAACAGCAGTTTTCATTTTTCTCCACATAACACAACTGAGTGATTATACCACCCCCACACACTCAGGTGATTTTTGAAGGTATAGTTTTTCTCTAATGGTCCATTGAAAAGAAAGAAAATCAAAATACTGAGGTCAGGTGTGCTGCATGCCTACTTCATACCTCCCACAACCTGGACATGAAACTAACCCTTCTACTAACCCCCCCAGACTAGACTTGTTGCTTTAAAAATAATTTAAAAAATAAAAAAATCGTAAAATTGTTCATAGAACAAATAACTTCAAGACAGTTCTTCTCTTTGTGTTCACAACTTTAGTAACATTTATTATTGGCATATTATGTTCCTTATCATTACTATAAGCAACAACTTCATTTCCTTATTAATATTTATGTTCATATAACCCATAACCTCATGCTATGAACACGAAATTTATCAGTCACTCTAGTCACCTGAATTAGGAATGAAATCCTGTCTCACCATTGCTGTAATCTACATACCACAGCTTGCTGAGAAGAGATCCTACCCCAGGTGAGTTATTTTAGTGACCTTTTTCAGTAGGGAGTGTTGCATCAGCAGTAAATAAGATAGGCAGTCTATTCATGATCTCAGTCCTCTCTGTAACTTAAAAAAATAAATAAATTCAGTCCTAAAGAATCAATGAGAATTTGAAAATGCACTCTCATAGAAAATGTCTTATTCTTGTCTTCTGTGTCTCTTTCCTCAAGCAGCCATTCTCAGTGTTTTTCTTGGGCATCTTGCTCTCCCTGCAGGTGCATGTGATCTCATCTGTGCCCACGCATACTGCCCATGTTCCCCTCAGTAGTTCACATCTGGGCCTTCATTTTCATTAACTGTTTATAATACTATCACCAATTCTTGTATCATTGCTCTGCCCATGTTTCAAGACCTAACTTACTTGCCTTCATATTCCCAGGCTTAGTTCCTTCCTGTTATTAAGAAAACATCATCTCTTCTATAATTTTGGATATTTTTTATACTAGGTCCCCATGCAGGTCCAAAACTAATTGTTACCCTGATTACTCAATGGATTTTATAAGGGAAACTCTTTGAGATGACATAGTTACTTATAAAGTCTGAGTTTAAGTACTGGTTAATGCCATTTCTTGAATCACTGCTTCTTTCCGGTATATAAATTAGATTGGTAAGTCTTTCTTGTAGTCCCAAACTACTCTCTGTCGTTACTTTGCTTTCTCTAAAAAGACCTTTTAGGTTCTCCAGATTGTTAGATTTCTCTGAAATCATTAAAAGTTTGGTGGACAAAATATGTGCAAAGTTGGTATTTCTCTTATGGCATTCTTGCTCTCAATGATACTTATTAGGTAAGACATGCCTATGTTTTAAATCACCTTGCATAATCGTTTTACTTGTATTCAGTATTGCCATTCTAGTCTCAAATTAGTCTATAAGGAGAAGGGAAAAGGTCAGGAATAGAAGTACTTGACTTTCATCTGCTCATGAATGTCTCTATGATTAATTACACATATTTCAAGCACCCCATATCCCCTGCACATTAACACATCAAATTATGATACTTCTACCAAGTAGATATTTGAACTATATTTTAATATTGTGATACTAATGGAGATCACAATTTATCATCTTATGCTGCTCTGGTCCATATCATTATACCATTTTTGGAACCACAAACACATGTACAATTGTAAACACAAATTATAAACAAGTGCAACTTCAGTCAACCTAGTTTGCAATAGCTTGGTCAATATTATATTAATCATATCGGTTAAAGGGAGGTGAAGCAATACAGTTAGGAATATTGAATTTGGACTTCATTTGGGGTTAATGTATTAAATATCCACAAAATTGGATGTTAAATGTGACCTAACTATACTCTAGTTTCAACATTAACCAAGTGGATTTAGTTTATAATTTGGGGCCAGGTTTCTTCATTAGACAACTACTTTAAAAGCTTAATTTATGTTTCAATATGGAAGCTTTTCCATTTAAATGTCTTTGATCAGAAGATATACAGAGTAAGAATGAAGCACAGAGAAGAGCATTGAAATTTTCTTGAGACGACAAAACTAGTTTAGGTATACAAGCAAAGGTTGATTTAATTTATTTTATAAAAAACTGAGACTAATGACCTGTTTATGTCTCTGAAAAATCATAAGAGATCATTCTAGAAGTCACTGTAATGACTCAGATGAGAGACAACTGAACTTAGAAGCTTCGGTGGTGGTAGGAATAGACACAACTGAATAAAAGCAAACTGATTCAAGGAGTATTAAGATGTGAAATGTGGGATAATGCAATATCTCAAGTATAACTCCTAAGTGTTTGATATGGGGTAAGGGTATAAAAATAATTTTAGGGTTTGAAATTATATATATATGTGTATTTAGATATAGATATAGATATATAAGAACAAGTGAAGGCACAAACCCCTTAAGGAGTCATGAGATGACACAGTTAAGTGCATGGGGGAAGAAGGATTTTTAAATAGAAGCAAGAACAAATCTTTCATTGAAGTATTAGTGAATTAAAAATTTATTGCTAATAATATGGCATCTTATAAAAAGGAAAAATACAGGATTTCCTTTGAAATTGCTTTCATTTGTCAAATGAGAAACTAAGTCAGTCTTACAAAAAGGAGAGGTTAAAGAAGAAATGAGAAATTGTAAAATAGTCACCAGGGAGAGTGAAAAAGTCATCCAACTAATAAAGTCCAGAAAATCATTTGAGTTTGTAATCAAATATTTCAAGGAATTTTCTTCATATGATGCATGCTTTCCTCCAGCCACTTCCAGCTACTTGAAAATGCAGTCGATAGAAAGTTTGATTTAAACCAGAGTTTTGTTTTATTTTGTTTTGTTTTTCCTTAGTCATATATAAGGAAAAAAGGACATATATATACATATATGGAAATATATGTATATATATATGGATAAAAGGAAATACATGGAAATATATGTGTATATATATATATATATGGATAAAAGGAAATAGGATATAAGGTAAAAGGACAAGAGCTGAGGATTTAATGCAAGGTAGTGGATACAGTATAATGATTAACTATGCAAACTAACCTGTATGGTGAAGATGAGAACATGAATGTGTGATGGCCAGTGAAAAAGGAAATAAAGGGTACATTGTCCAGCGGTTATGATGGGGAAATTTTTCTTAACTGAAAGACTGAAAAGTGAGTGTGAGCAAGGAAGATGAAAAATAGTGGTCAGAGATTGAAATACTGAAAAATAAGATCTGGGGAGAGGTGTAGTAACTGGCAGTCATAAACGAAAGATATGAATACTAAAATCAGTGGCTGAGGTAGGAAACAAAAAGATCCTTACAGGACAGAAACTCAAAAAACTGAAAAGCAGAATAGCTGGATACAGTTGATGAAGAACACATATACACACACGCACGCGTGTGCACACACACACACGCACATACACACACACGCACATACACACACATATTGAGTCAAGTGCTATGATCTAACAACAAGGGAGAGAAACTATCTCTGCAAACTGTAACTAGGAAAAGTAACCAATTTAAAAAATGTAGTTATAGGCAATTAAGTCTATGTTTACAGGATATATAGAAGAACAATATTGTTGAAGAAATTAATATGAAAGAGGAAATAAACCTCACTTCCCAGCTTTGATTGTAAATTTGTTTCAAGAAAAATATAATCCTGACTTGATAGAACTTAAAGAAAACAGGAAAGGGTATATAATCTAAAAAGGAAATAAAATTATATGGAACTGAGATAATAACATTGTTTGGATATAATTTCATTTTGCAAACATCAAACAATGATAGAACACATCATCTGATATTACAAAATATGTAAAAGAAAAACATATTGACATTTTATATTATGAAAATTGTATTATCGAACCCAGATTGAACCTAAATCCTTCAAAAGAATTTAACAGTAAAAATGACAACACTATTATCCCACCCTAAATTTCTATGTATGCTATATAGCTATGTTAATTGAAAAATAAAGACCTATTGGGTAAATAAGAAAAAAAGGCAAGATTTATATTTGAAGAGGAAAGACACCATTATGTATTTTAATTCAAAATGTCATTTTGATGTCTGTTAAAATGCACAAATATATATTGTAAAACTAGTTAAGTATAGCCTATTTTTTAATGGCTGTCTTATTTCTATGGAAATAATTGTACTTCTCAGTAGCATAAGGTATAAATAAAAACATTAATTTAGATTTCTACTATTCCTAACATGACTTATTATATGTTATATTATGTTCATCTAACTATAAAATTCAATTTTACTGGCACATGCAACTCGTGCAATGAAGATATTTTATTATTGTTGTTTAATTACTTTTCTAATCAAAGAAAAGCCAGATATATATCTGGATGCAGATGTATTGCTTTCTTCACATACAGAAACTTCAACTATATACTTTGTGTTCTGAGCTTTCAATAATATCCTATTAAGATTTTATTAGGATTTAGGCAATATTAAATAATAAAATTCTAACAAAAGGAAATTTCAGCACAATTATTTAAAGTCAAAATACACATGAATAAAGAACAAAGCAATTTATGTTCATATTCCTTATTTTTTTCAAACTCTGTCTTCCAAGGCTATATGAGTATCTGCTGCAGAAAACTGAAATTCCATGCAAATTAATAGAAGAAAGAGAGCAAATATTGATGAAGCATTGGAAAGTTGTTCTTTGTTGTTTTTATTAAAATTTTTAACGTATCAATTCAAATCAATTATCCCCTTCCTAAACCCTGAGGTAGTTTCATAATTCACTTTGCTCATACAAGCCTATACCAACACCTATATACATGCATTCTCTTTTTGATTAAAAATATAGCATGCCTATTTTCCAGATCACTTATCTCATTGTTTAATCACCTATTATAAGATATTGATAGTATTTATTAGAAGATACTATCTCTTGTCCACCTGCAACATTAGTTATAGCAATCTATCTCAAGCAGACTCATATTTTGCTTTGCTTTCTTTCTATATTTTTAGGATTGTGTTAGTTAAAACATGGTAGTTGATAGAATAAATTAACTATAATGGTTTAACCCAATCAATATTAACTTCTTATTCATTTAATGACCATGCTGGGTGGGTGAGCAAAGCACAAGACAGAAACCTCCACAGTCATTCAGGGAACCAGGGTAGCTAGATTTATGTTTTCTAATATTTCACTGAGAATATCCTCTATTATAAAGTAACCAAAAGGCAAATATCATGACTGATTGCCTACAGTAGGTATTTACAAATTATACCTGAAGTATCATCATCCTTTCAAGCAAAAACTCAGTTATATTAACACCTCTAAGAACAAAGGGACAGGGAAATGTTATCTTTGACAGTTACTCTGAACAGCCCCAAGCTGTGGAACAAGAAACAAACTTTTTTTATTCAAAATTTAATAGAAAATAATAGATAAATTATCAAAGTGTGAAATAATGCCTAACCCTCCAGCAGTATAGAGTGTCTTTTTGTAAACAAACAAAACCACTTTCAAAAGAAAGAAGGCAAACTACTGAATGGGAGAAGATATTTGCAAATATCTAAAATGTATAAAGAACTCATACAAATTAACAACAAAAAACAACAACCCAAAAAAAGTGGCTAAAGTAGCTAAATAGATATTTTGCCAAAATACACAACTGGCAGGTGCATGAAAAAATTCATATTCATGACTTATCAGTAGAAAAATACAAATTAAAACTATAATGAGATATCACTGCATACCTGTTAGAATGCCTATTATCAAAAATATAAGAAACAACAAATATTAGCAAGGATGTAAAGAAAAGGAAATTCTCATGTACTGTTGTTGGGAATGCAAATTGGTGCAACCACTATGGAAGTTCCTCAAAAGAATGGAAATTTCTCAAAAAAAAAAAAATGATTGAAATACCATATGATTCAGCTATTCCACTTTCCAGTATTTACTTAAAGTATATGGAAACACAAATTCAAAAAGATATATGCACCTCCCTGTTTGTTGTAGCATTATTTTCCCCAAATTTATGGAAACAACTTAAATGTCAATGTACAGTAAACATACACAGTAGAATACCACTTACCTGCACAAAAAATATGAAAGCATGCCATTCACAACAACATGATAGACCTTAAGACTATATGCTAAGTGAAATAAGTCAGAAGGAGAAAAACAGACTATATGATTTCACTCACATGCAGGAGATTAAAATAAATAAACAAATCAAACAAAATCAAACTCTTAGAATGGTGGTTATCACAGGACAATTGGACCAGGAATAAAATGAGCAAAAGAGGCTAATGGTATGGATTGAAACTAGACTTTTAATTTTGGTGGTGATCATAACATAATATACATGCAGGAGCACCCTGGAGGAACAGGGGTTGGGTGCAGTCGACGTACATACCAAGGTTCCAGGTTTGTGTCCTGGCACTGGCAGGAACAACCAGGATAAACTAAATAGAAAGATAAAATGCTTCTTCCTTCTCTTTCTTCCTGCCTGCACCTTAAAAAATAAAAAAATAAAAAACTGGCATGCCCTGGTGGAACAGTGGTTAGGTGAATCACCTCTAAAGGAGAAAGTCACATACCCCTGTATTTGAGTCTGGGCCTGGGGGAAGCAACCAGTGTGAATAAATAAATAAAAATAAAACAAAGATGCTTCTTCCTGCTCTCTTCCTGCCTATCTGCCTACTCTCCTCCATTCCTGCCTGCACCTTTACTTTTATATATATATATATATATATATATATATATACACACACACATATATGCACATATATACATAAGAACATACATACACACATATTTAGGCACAGATATGTACATATAGATTAAAGTATGTAGTTATTGAAGTATACAATTAAAAACTTGAAATGTATGCAGTCACCTCATTAGAAATAAATAAATAAAACTTCCTTCTTATAGTTTCATTAACAGAGGATATTGTAAATAATTTAAAATTTTCATAGGTATATGGGCAAAAGGTGTTAATAGTCTCATTTGAATTTGCAAATTGAATCTTATAGTAAGTTTGAGGCTCTCATTTTTAAGACACATTTATATTTACTTTAAAATTTATCTTCATACTCTATGCTTATTATTTCAATTTTTATATTTATATTTTTCTCAATTGCTTGCATTAGCTAATTGAAAATTGGGAATAGTTGTCCATTTCAGTTATCTGAGATTCAAGAAGTTGAAATAAATTTTTGATATTTACTTAATTTCATTTTAATTACAGATTATATATTAAGAAAAATTCATCAAGTTGAAAATAATCATCAAAAATTTAATTATTAAATCATTGCATTAGTAGGTCTTCCTAACATAAACTTTTGTTGGAAGACAATGTTCTATCATTAATATTTCAGTGAATTTTTTCTTTCATTTTTATTAACGTTTCATTAGTTTACAATACTATGTAAGTTTCAGAATAGTCAATTCATACCTTAGTCAATGTAGAGTTCTAGTGCCATTCACCACTATCATGTTACCCCACTATCTCAGAGTTTTTTAAAAGAACAAATTAGCCTAGTTATCCCATCTGAACTCTAAGTGATTCCATTGGTAAAAATGATGAGTTCTTAAACATTCTGGATCATTTAAAGTTGAAAATGGGTCCAAGAAATAAGTTGAATATCTAGTACTCCTTTAGAGAATCAGAGAATCTTCTTTGAATATACCAAATTGTCACAAAGTAGACTGCTTCTACTCCAGCTACGCTAGCTGAATTTATATCTGTAATTTACCCTTTCAGAGATCTCACTAAAAATAACCAAGAATGACATAGTAAGTTTTACACTCCAGAGCATAACAGAAAAATAAATCATTTGGATAGCAATGAGAAAAATGGCACCACTCTCAATGAAATCTGTGAGATCCTTGAATAGAGTAATCTCAGTTAACTGTCTTCTACAATATGCTTTTACCTTCACTGTACTATGGTACAGGTTAGCTTTGAAAGATAGTTATCAATACACCAAGAGTAAAACTGCCTTGTGATATGTATTTCCAGGGCACTGTGGTTAGAGAAGTTACATATAGCAATGCATAGTTTGTATCTCATAGTGAGTCCTAATTACATGATACTAAAGGAAACAATAAAACTGGTGTCAGTTTTCAGGACTGTAATCATGACTTCATGATATCCTTTGTAGTGTATGTTAGGGTCAGCGTTTGTCCTCCCAAGAAAACGCACACACACTTCAGTCGACAATGCAAAAGCAAAAGGAAACTTTATTTCCAGCTAGCTGGTGTCTGAGCCTCCTCCAGCACACTGGAGTCAGACAAAGACCCCAGGCTTTGTTTCAGCAGGGTTTTTATAACCAAGGTTACAGAGCAAGAGATTAGTTACAATTCCAGACCTTGAAGCATTCACATATTTAGTATCTTTTGGCCCCAGGTTTCGGGTATGTCTTCTCTAAGGAATTTCTAGTTTCAGGGCCAGAAACGAAACTTAATCCGGGGTTCTTATTTCAGGAAGTGTAACTCAGGCCTATAGCTATTTCTGTCCGGAGCCTGTCATGGCGTTGATCCGGCTCCTACAGTGTATATCTATGATTTGTTTGTGTGAGTATGTGCCTCTGTGTGTGTGTGTGTGTGTGTGTGTGTGTGTGTGTGTGTGTGTGTTTGTGTATGCATGTGTGTTCATTTAGAAGCTGTTTTGTTTAAGCTGAATGTCTTCAATATTCAGGGTTCCTATCAATCAATGTCTTTTCTCAGACTCCAAAAAGTAATGTCATGCTCTCTCGGCTGTGTTTCTTATACAACTTTCCAAACTTTCAAATATTAAAGGGTAGATGGAAGGTATTTGTAGAGCATGAGTTTAGCATCCTAGAAGTGTGGACTACTTAAATAAGTCATCAGTGTTCATTTTTTATTTTCTGATAAATGTGTTGTTTCAAAATTCTGACTAATCCTCCATCTCTATACAGAAAAATTGCATATATGATACAACTTCTTGTAGTTTCTTTAGCTTGAGCTAAGATTTTAGTACTACATTGTAGTATTATGTGATTTTTTATAGATAAAGCATTTTTTATCAGATGTAGTAAGCTTTTGCTTAGAGTTCTGAGAGGAAATTATGACCAGGAAACAAATGTTTTGGGATATTTGCTATGTGCTAGGCACTATACAAGGTTTGTTACATAGATTAGTATAATAATCTTTTATAATTTTGTTTTACCATTTTTAATTTTATATAAGGAAAATGAAGCTTAAAGTGATTGCCACTTATCCAGGGACACGTTATTATTTTTAATAATATGATAATTTGATTATTGCTCCCTTTGCTTACAAAGCCACATTCATTTTAAGATGTTGAACTTGCTTTAGTCTATGGGTATCACACACCACACCCACCACCAGAGTTCTAATGTCCTTTATCACCATCTTGCCTCCTTGTCCTCCCCGCCCCGCCACCTGGCAGTCATCATTGTGTCCTTTGGGGTTTTGCTGGGGTTTATCTGTTTATTTGTTTTATGTCACTACACTCTACATGTTAATGAAACCATTCTGTATTTCTCTTTTCTTTTTGACTTATTTCACTTAATAGTTCTAGTTCCATTCACTTTATTGCAAGGGCACAACTTCATCTTTTTTAGTAATGTGTAAAATTCCATTGAAATATTTTTATACAGTATGTTAATGGGTTTTAGATTTTTTCCCATGTATTGGTTACTGTGAAATATACTGCTATGAACATAAGGTTGCATAATTTTTCCTGATTAGAGATTTTGTACTCTCTGGGTATATGACTAGGAGTAGGATTGCTAAATCAAATGGTAGTTTCTTTCCATTTGTTTTTTGTTTTTTGTTTTTGAGGAATCTCTATACTGTTTTCCTGAGCGGTTGCACCAATTTACATTTGACCAACAGTGAAGAAGAGTTTCTTTTTCTCGGCACTCCTTCCAACACCTGCTATTTCTGATCTTTTTGATATAGTTCATTCTCAGTGGTGTGGAATGGTATCTCATTGTGGATTTTATTTGCATTTCTCTGATGATGAGTGATGTAGACCATTTTTTCATGTGTCTATAGGTCATTTGTGTGTCTTCCTTGGATACACGTCTGTTCAGTTCTTCTGTCCATTATTTGAGTGGTTCATTTAATTTTTTGTTGTTGAATGTGTGAGTTATTTATTAAACTCTTATGTGTGTTGTGTGAATATTTTCTTAAATTCAGTGAGTTGACCTTTCATCTTAGAGGTGATTTCTTTCACTGCGCAGAAGTTTTTAGTTTGATAAAGTCTCAATTTTGAGTTTGACTTTTGTTATTTTTACTGTAGCTGTTCCTTCCCTAAGATCTCTTTAAGAATGAATTCAGAGAGCATGTTTCCCACATTTACTTCCAAATATTTTATAGTTTCAGGTCTTATATCCAGGTTATTGATCCATTTTGAGTAATCTTTTGTGTATGTTGTTAATAAAGAATCCAGTTTCATTATTTTCCAGATGTCTGTCCAATTTTCCTAAACAATTTACTAAATAGATTTTCCTTCTTTCAGTGTACGTTCTTGGTTCCTTTGTAAAAGATTAACTGTCCATATCAGTGTGGTTTTATATCTGGGTTCTCAATTTTATTCCACTGATATGTGTGTCTATTTTTGTTCCACTATAATATGGTTTTAAAGGTGATTGCTTTGTGGTGTAATTTAAAGTTGAGATACATGATTCCTCCAGTGTTCTTCTTTCTTCTTAACATAGCTTGGCTACTCAAAGACCTTAATGTTTCCAAATAAACTTCAAAATTGTTCGTTTCATTTTCTTAAAAAAAAAGTCTGAAATTTTGATGGCAATTGCATTAAATCTGCATATTGCTTTGAGCAGGATTGCAATTTTATTTTAAGTTAATTCTTTCAATCTATGAGCATGGAGTATTCTTCCATCTCTTTGAGGCTTTTATTTCTTTTGTTAAAGTCTTATAATTTTCATGGTAGAACTCTTTCACCTCCTTTGTTAGGTTTATTCCCAGGTAGTTGATCTATTTTGGTGATATTGATAATGGGATGTCTTTCTTAATCTCTTTTTTCTCTGTTGATTGCATATAGGAATGCTATTGATTTTTGAGTGTTGATTTTATATCCTTCCACTTTACTATGCTCATTTATTGTTTCCAACAGTTTTGGGGGGTTTTGTGCATGGAGTCATTAGGATTTTCCATGTGTAACAACATCATGTCATTTGCAAATAATGATAGTTTTATTTATTCTTTTCCAAATTGGATTCCTTTCATATATTTTTCTTGTCTTATTGCTCTGACCGTGACTTCCAGAACTATGTTGAATAGTAGTAGTGAGAGAGGGCAACCTTGTCTTGTTCCAGATCATATGGGAAAGGCTTTCTGTTTATTACCACTGAGTATTATGTTTTCTATGGGTTTATTGTATAGCACTTCTATTGTGTTGTCATATGTACCTTCTATTCTTATTTTGGTGAAGGTTTTTATCATGAATGGGTGTTGATTCTTATCAAATGTTTTTCTGCATCTATCCATATTATCATATGATTTTTATTTTCTCTGTTGATTGATTTGTGTATGTTGAACCATTCTTGCATCCCTAGAATCAATCCCACTTGACCATGATATATTATATTTTTAATGTGCTGTGCAATTTGGCTTTCCAGGATTTAGGTGAGGATTTTTTCATCAGTGATACTGCTCTATACTTTTCTTTTTTGTTGCTATCTTTATTTGGCTTGGGGATTAGGGTAATATTGGCTTCATAAAATGTATCTGGGAGTTTCCCCTTATCTTTAATTTTGTGGAAGAGTTTAGGGAGGATAGGGATTATTTCTTATTTGAATGTTCACTGGTAAAGCCATCTGCACCTGTGCTCTTATATTTTGGGAGATTTTGTATTCAATTTATTTTGCTTCAATTTATGTGATCAAGGACACCTTATTAAGAAATGACCAAAGATATGCAATTAAAACTTCCATTCATTATAAGAAATGCAATCAAACCTTGGAATCTTGACCCCAAAGCTCTTTTAATGAGTTTTTTTGTAAGGATTCAGTAAAAACCCAAGGGTTTATGAACATTTTCAGTTAGAATTTTGTAGAACTTTCAACATGCTGTGTATTAAGTACTTAAATTATGGGATTGAAATATCCATATATTCTAAAACTATCGTTCCCTTGTTCAATATGAAATAGAATGAGACTCCTTAGGATAGTTACCTCATTATTGATAAAATTTTTCAAAACCTAAATTAATAGCATTTGGTTATTATGACTGAAAGTTGACTTGAATTCCAAATAAATTTAGTGGAATTACAAGTGACACAAAAGGCATAAAATGGTGACAAGTGAGAATTTCCATAGCTTTATATAAAACTTTTTCCTAAAAAGTTAAAATCTCATTGTTGTTTCCACCCCCTGTATGTCTGAGAACTACAGAAGGAAAAGGGTGATATAGTATTTTGTGGAACAAATAAGTTCTGAGCCAAGTTCTAGTCTCCTCACCACAAGATGGAGAGACAAAGACTTTCTCCATTTAGAAATATTTTACCCCTCTCTACCTAATATTGGTTTGACCTTATCAACAACACTTTTAAGGAGCAATATAATAATATGACAGCATAGGTATATATGTGTTTCTTTAAAATAAAACTTAAAACAATAATATACAGATCTCCTAAACATTCATTACTAGAAAGATAGTTCAGGGAACACAAATGCATTTCCACCAAATTATTATCAATTTTGGGTACTCATCAAGACTTATAATCCATTTGAGAAATAAGAAAAGGTATTTAAATCCCTTATTTTTAGAGGCCTTATTGATTGGAATCGTTTGTTAAAATATGTTTGAGAGGCATTACACTATATGTTACCTCTGATGAGTCATCCTGTGCTTTGGTGGACTGAAAGAAATGTTTGTGATACCTTTACTACCTGATAAGAATAAAATTAGAAAGATTATTGAAGGTCTGTAGTAGATAACATTACATTCTGAAAAACTGCGTAGAGTAAAATTATTGCTGGACCAATGATACTACTGGACTTTTGAATTTAATATCAGTATCTAACTACTTTGATGCTTAGTGTCATTTATGTAACAAATTATATAGCAAAAATATTATGAAACATTAAATTATTGTAAAAATTTACTTTCTAGTTACTAATAAAGTTTGTGATACTTGATTTAGAGGATAAGTAATTGCTTTCATGGTATCTGAGTTAGGTGCTAAAAATGTTTAGTAGATAATAGGCCTTCTGTCGAAACTCATCAGATAGTCTTTGAACCTATGAATTTCCAATTCATATCACTTCCTCCTGTGCTGATTAATTGAAAACCATTGAGCTGAAATATTGTTGCTTTTACTCTCTGCACCACTGTTTTACACACATGATTTGATCTGCATGAGAGAAAAAAATCCACCGGAGATACTATTTCAAAAGCTAAGCAATAAATAAGTACATATATTGAATATGCAATTAATTAACTAAAAAAGTCTAGCTATCATAGTAAATACATAAAATAAGTTTTTTTCTGTTTCTCTTTAAGAAACTCACAAGATTTACATTTATACATTGTTTGAACAGTTTATAGCATATAGAACTCATGTAGATCAATACAACAATTTATAGACTTATCACAGTATATGAAAAGAATATCAAACAACCTTTTAGTAAGCACTTTCAAATTTAAATAATATAATCTTATCAAAAGAATGCTTTGTGAAAATCATTTTTAACATTCATTGACTTTTTAATGAACTACAGCACAAGATAGTGACATTTTCCAGTAAAAGCAATATTCGTGTAAGATTTCATGTTTTAATTATCATTGTGTATTCCATGTACTTTTAGTATTTCTCAACTCTTTAATATAATAACCAATTATTAGATATATTCTAAGTCCCACTGTATGAATAGTTAATGAGTTTCATAAAGTTTTAATAAAATAATCAAATTTATTGAACCTTATATAGGGCATATTAAACACTATTATCAAGGTTTATCTTTCCATATTCAATGATCCTTTATTACAACACATGGAATATTTCTGTCAAATTATACATATGTCACATAAATAGAAAATATGCTCATAATCTTGAGCATGCAAAATGCACTTGAACATGAAAATTATATATTTATGTTCCTTCAAAGGAATTCAGAATCATATGTGCAGAATTTTCAAAATAAGTAGTAGAGAAATGTCTACTAAGTATGGCTAACTTTCATCTATAATCTATATCAAATCAATCAAAATATTAAAAATATTTTATGTGAGGACTTATAAGACTGAAACTAAAGCTAATAGGAACATCTAGGAGAAAACAAAGTGAAACAGAAAACTTCAGCAGAGCAGCTGATTATATGGAAAATTTGAGAACACTTTAACTAGGTATAAAATTAAGTAAAATAAAACATGCACACTTACACACAGAGCAGTCTTCATGAGAGGAAATGTAATCTTGGGCTGTGATATTACATAAATGTTTTGGAAACACTGTTTATTCAGTTCCAAAATTTATATTTGATCTATAGACCAGTAGTTCTTAAATCTATTTTCAGAACAAGTAATTTAGAACATTAGGATGTTTGATATGTGTCCAGCATGAGCCTGTATGTAAAAGTTCTCCAAATTAGTGTCACTGATATATTTCAACAAAATAAAATAAATTATAAAATGTAAAATGACGATAAAAAGAGAAATGGAGATAACAGAGACCGGGAGTTCAGAATTGCGACAGAGGAAAGTATTGAAGGGTCACATAGCATCATGGTGTTCACAGCCTGTATCTCTCCTGATTTGTTGAATTTAGAATCCATTCTAAATATTTTCTGTACTATATAAGTTGTTTAAGCTTTATTACTAACATTTGTATACTTATAGTCTCTCTAAAAGCTAAAAAATACATTTTCTTTAAACTTTATAGAGCAAAAACAAACAAAAAAACACCAGGTAAAAACACAAAAATGTTAAAGCAACAAATAAAATAAAAGAACAAAAATTACTAACTGTATTGGAAGGATATGGAATGAGTAAGAAAGGAATAGTTAAGTTAATAAGTATTGTCTAAATATACATAATATTATTAAATAAGCAATCCTAGTAATTTAAGTATTATTGATTTAATTTTTAAATTATCTAGCATTTGAAAATATGTGCCTATTATAAAAGGGACTGAGATTGCAAAGTGGGTTGTGGCCTTTCATGAAATATCTGTATTGAGATTTCAACCATGTTCATTATATTAGACAGAAAATAAACAAAACAATATAAGTAATAATTATGTATTTAACTTTATTAGCAGTTTAAAATAGAAACTTTGAAACTTAATTTTTCTAGCAGAGATGTTACAGCATATGTGAAAGAGGATACTTCTGAACCTGTAGTATGTGCAAGAACCAGTCATCTTTCCCCAATGCCCAGCCCTGTTTTGTGAAAGATTTCTGTGCATCACTATTACTAACTCATAATAAAATACACTTCCTTTGCTGGAAGAATTTAACTCCAAGAATTATAAAAAGTTTAGATTATCTCCATATATTAGTATCATTCAGTATCCTGTTTCCTTTATTAAGGAGAAATATTTCATGAAAAGCAAAAGATCTTTTATAGGACTGCATTGTGGTTGCCCATTTCCTTCTCAGTTGTGATTTCCACTAATGCCAAGGTGGACATGATTGAATTGTTTACTTTCCTTCTGATGGTTGTTTTAGTTGGTTACTTTAAAAAATATTATGACTACTAATTTAGTATAATTACTTTTACTTGTTACAAGAGAAATATAGCAGGAATAGGCAACAGTTAAGAACAGAGGCTTGGAATATTGACTTGACTAAAAGGCTTTTAAAAAATTAGTTGATGAAGCATATACTAAACATGGGTAAGAAGTACCTTTCTAGTTAAATGATATAAGTTCTTGTGAAAAAAAGCTTGTTTTATTCATAAAAGAAACACAATTCTCATCTAGGCCAATAACTAAAGGTATGGTAAGAGATTGCTATTCTCATACTCTCGATATGTATCATCAACTGATTTTCAGTGACATTCATCTCACTCTTTTTTGCTCACCCAAATTTTCTCTTTAAATTATGTCTGTATTCAGATTCTTTTGTATCACTCTTTGAATTCTCCCAGATGATTTAATCCACTATGGCAACTCTCAATTTTCCTCTGGGTATGGCTGATTCTGAAAATTATTTCCCAGTCTTCTCTCAAAACTTCTAGACCCATATCTTACATATATGTATGTCAAATTTATTGTCTTAAAATACGCTATTTTAAATTCTGCAACCAACATATTATTGAGTTTGTCTATTATTTCACAATTCTGTGTCCATATCTCCATGCACAAGTACCTCTACCCTGTCCCACACTTCATAACCTTTGATCTAAACCAGTGTAAGAACTTTCCGCTTCTTTCTAAATCTACTCTTGTGTGAAACTTGCTCATTTATTTCTCATCTGCACCCCAGTTACAAAGAAGATTTTATATATGTATGTGATGTTTTACATAGTTACGTTATGTGTAAAATCTTCCTCAATATATCAGAATATACACACATATACATACACATAGACACATTTAACTATTCCCCTTGCTATACAAGAACACAATGGTGGAGAGGGGAGTTATCAAAGGATTCTTTTTACAATGGAGAATTATAGAAAGTCAAATTTCTAGACACGGGAGAGAAAAGAAAATAGAAGAAAGACTAACAAAGCATACTAAAATAATTTAGGCAGGAGAAGACAGTCTTGATAAGATAAGAAAGTAGCTATAGAAATTCTGATTCATAAATAATAATTGATGAGCAAAAAATACGGTTGCTGAGGAAGAATTCATTAAATATAAAGAAAATGTCTAACTGGAAAGGCTATTTCTATGACATGATTGACTTAGCAGCTGATTGAAAATATGGAAAGAGATAATTAACTTGGTTTTGGTCGTTTTATTTCAACCATACTAACTAAATTTAATATGTGAGGTAAAATTTGAATTTGAAACTCAGAGGGAAATTAGGTCTAAAATTATAAATGTGACAGTGAAAATTTGGCAATCAATAAAGTTGTAGTTTATATTTCCAGCAACAATCTGTTATGAGAAAGTTAAAATTAGAAACTTGAGAAATACCAAAAAAGAGTTGGTCAAAGAAAATATGTAAAAAGAAGAGCATGAGAAAGCGAAAGTAAGGGGTACATAACAAGACAGTATTAGAGAAATATCAACTTTACAGAGCATAATTAAAATAAAAACATAACAGAATTTAGAGTTTGCATTTTTGTGTGCAGCATACTAGGTGAGAAAATGCAGCTTGCTCAGGTAGTGTGTAAGAATTGGAGATGATATGTTATCTATTCTGAGTTTAATGACAAAGAAAGAGATAGAGCAACAGTGTTTTAAGTGACTGCATGTAAAACATTTTTTCCTGGGAGTTGATTGTAGTTTCTCTTGATTAGAATTCTGCAGCTGACTACTTGTTGGGTAGGCTCTATCCTTGATGCCCACCTACTGTCAGGCTGAGATTTTCTCAGCCAGAGAATTTTTCTATTTTCATGTCTTTGGCAGAAAATCAGCAATCAGGATTTGATCCTACGCCATTTTTTAAAATATATAAAAATTGTTATTTCTATTGTAAAACAGTTTAACTAAAAAATCCTGATTGTTAGAACCTGAGGGTCCTATTTGCCGTGTGATTCATCTCAATGAAGGAAAGCTTTAATTGTATGCCTTATTTACCAAGGCAGTTTCAAATGATGTTTGTTTTCCAAAGTTGTCATCAGGTCATACATTCTCATAAGTACATTTTATGCCATTTTTTTTCTTACATGAGTTAATAATTTCCATAAGAAGATACATTAGACTAAATTTCTAGAATTAAAGTTGCATTTTATACTCATTGATCTATCTGATTTTAGCATACAAAACAAAGGTTACTAACAATAGAAAGGAATTAATATTTTATTAAATTCTTCAATTCTCATATTTCTCCCTTTAAACCACTCAGTAAATTTATGGAAAACCTATATCTATGGATTTCCATCCATATATACATTTAACAATATATGTCAAATTATTTGAGCAATGGATAACCAGCAAAGTATAAGCATGCTTTCATAATCTATTCCTTATGTCTCATGCTCTACCCAATGAGCTAGCCAGCCAGGGGTCAACTACTTAATAAGGGATATAATTGGACTGTTGGTAAACAATGCACCGTATGCACATTTTGATTTATGACAATGTACACATAAAACCTCTACAGTTATGCCATGTTACTTCAATAATTTTTAAAGAGAAGAAAAAATTCTGTGTGAAAGATGCTGTATGAAACAGCTATGTGAAATAACACAACAATTTCAAAATATAAACTCATTAATTTGACATATTGTCATTGGGACTTCTCCATTTCAATCTAGGTTAACTGGGTTAATCTTGCTAACTTGCCTAGAGGCATCCACCTGATGGAACTAAGGCAGGATGTTGATAACCACTATCAATAGCCAAACTCCCACTGAAGCTGGTCCTAAACTAAATGGGAAGTCTTCTCCAAGCCCTTACTAAATTCTTCTAATTTATCCCCTTGCCCAAACACAGAGAAAAAGTGCTTTACAACAGTTCTCCTATTCCCCTCCTTCAATCATGAAATAAAATCTGATTATACTGACTGAGATTGGTCTCCTTTGATTGGCAGAAGCAGATCTGCAACAAATTCATAGTCTGGTGCCAAAATGATGTACATAATTCTATTCAGTTGCTTAACTCAACTTAGAAATAGACTTTTTCTAATGTTGCTTTGATTTTAGAATCTATTGACAACCATTCAGAATTCTAGAGACTGTTCTTAAAATTTCCTAAAGATAGGAATTCTTGAGAATCCATAGTGAAAATTCATGATATACAAATATTCAAATTTAGAAGGGTTAACCACTCTCTCCTAGATCCCCACTGTGCTGAAATGGTGAGCTCATATTTCTTCTAGTTTCCTCTTACTTCAGATATGAAATTAGAAGTGTTTAATATGGCATACCAATATCATACTTTTCCACTTATAAGGAGAATCTCTTAACCATGTTTCTTAAAACAGAACAGAACTACTTATAATTATGCTTAACTATCTTTCACAAAATCTTTGGAAGGAAATGTTCCATGACAGAAAAGGGAAAAGAAAAGAAGCTGTGTCAAATGCTGCTGAGAGTTTAGTAACTGGAAGCTAAAATTTGATCCTATTGGCTCTTGTCATTGTTTAGACCATTGTAGAAACTGATTTAAAAAAAAAAAAAGATGAAAAAAAAACTGAAACAAAACAAAACAAAAACAGCCAGCAACAGCAACATTGAGCAGATTTGTTTTCAGTCTAATGTGGCAGTAACTTGCAGGAATAGGAAATGAAGAAAACAAAAAAACAAAAACAAGTTCACAAAGTAGAGGTGTCTTATAAAAGCTCTGGAAAATAGCATGTAAGCAATTTGATAAAGAGCAAGTCAGTATACTTCTTTGCGAGGCATTTGATGAAATTATCCTAAAGATCTGAGTGAAGAAATTGTCTTCCCACTCTTTTTCCTTCCCCCTCGTCCCATCTTTTCAAACACAGTTCACGATAATAATTGAATCAGTATCTGATTTTCCTGGAAGTAACTACTGTCATATATCCTCAAGGAGACAACAGATGTAGATGCTGAAGAAAAACAAACAAAACTCTTTTTCTCCCTGTTTAGGGGGGAAAAATCCTCTGCAGTCATTGAGTGAAAGAAGAGTCAAGTTCCTGAGCTGACAAAGCTGCTACACGCAAGTTCTCCTGAACTAATTATAAAAGGATAAATTCTGCTGTCTCTGTCCAGAGTACAGAGTGCTGAAATGAGACAATGTGTCTCCTAGACTGATTTATTCATGTTGACTTGTGACTACAGTAGTAGAAAGACAAATGATCAAGAGTTTTCATGCTCTCAGGCTAGGTGTGACATATATGTACAAAATAAAAAATCCACGCTCTGTTTTCTGTATTGTTCTTATCCAGGATTCCCTCTCATCATTCTCCTGACAAGGTTTTACAGCGATGCTGCTGCTCAGAAATAACTGTTCTTATTTACTGTTCTTGTTTTCATGCTGCTGCAATATGGACAGAGTCCAGGACAACTTCATTTGTCTATTTTGGAGACTCTCTTCTAAAAAAGTTACTACAATATTTGTTTTATGTGCTCAAAAGAGCTATGTGTTCCTTTTTTCATATTAATACCTTTTTGCTATCACACTGATATCTCTCATTTTTTACTCCTTAGTTCTTAGTTTTGACAGAATAACTTTTCATCAACTTTTTGCTTATTTCTCAAAATGTTAATGCTATTTAATTTTAATCATCTGCTAGTAACACTACATTTGTCATATAAAATCCTACAAGTATTTATTTATATTTATGGATATTAAATAGATATGTATTTTTATAAGGAAGTTTATTACCATCGTTGTACAGATATGGCTTCCAAAGGCAAACCATTTTCCATAAGCAGTAATAATTCATGTGATTAGATGTTTCCTTATACCAGGTCATGAAATTAATTTTCATCTTAATTAGTGCCCACAGCAATGATTATATTAATAATCCATTTAGCTAATTGCATTTTGCTAAGTTATTTGTGTTGTATTTGGGGGCATTGCTAATATACCAAGGTCAGTATATCTCCTTTTCAATATCCAATAACCAATGTAAAGTAATAGTGACTATAGATTTGCAAATTCTAGTTTATCTATATATTCAGACTCCCTTTCATGGTATATATTATTGTCCTTAAGAGACTTAGAATCAATTATCTCATCTTCAAATCTTTTTTTTTTTTTTCTGATTGAAGGGTTTATTAGTCCTGATTAGTGCACCAGTATATTTTGTTTAACATGGGAATTATAATCTTCCTGTCTCACATCAACGTATACCTGTCCCATTAGAAGAAGAAGCCTATTCAAGAAACCAGGTTAATGTCATGAAATTATTTTAAAGAACATGAAGTAAAAAGAAATGTGGTGTAAACATTAAGTAAATTTCACAAAACTTAATTATTCAAAGGAAAAAATAGATGAGGCCCTTTTTGCCAAGTTAGAGAAACAATATAATATCTATATATCTTTGAAGATACCCACAATCTCTAATCTCTTAGAAGATCTGTGATAGGTGTGTGATGAAAGAGACCAAGACAAGGGAGTCAAGATATTCTGAGGCACAATTTTATTCATCCTGATTCAGGCCAGGAAGTTTCATGGCCAGGTGAGCATCCCACCAGGCTCAGCTCTTGAGACATTTTTTACAGGGTATGCAGTTATTGTTTTTGAACATGGGATAACTCGTCCCAGATGATGTAAGGCAGGACGCCGTTAGGTGGTTGACTGGTCTTTGTTTTTCAGAGTTGTGTCAATTATTTCTGACACCAGGTTGTGGTTGTTTGCCTAGGTCAGCACAGGGGGTGATTTCCACTTCTGTTGATTACATCTCATTTCTGATGACTGGCCTTGTGACTGTTCAATTTGTAGGAATCAAGCACCACCCTTCATTTAATGTGACTTTGTAACCTTAGGTCTAACTTGTAATAGTCACCTTCAAATAGAAGAATTGAAGTATTTTCCTCTTTCTTCACAGGGTATACTGCTCATTTATTTAATCATTTCAGACAATTCTCTTCAAAATCTTTTTTTTAATCTCACTTTAGGTACGTGGTGGTAAAAAGGACACAGTATAGTGAGTTTCAGCCTGTAGAAGAGTTTTGAACGTGTGCATCCCCAGGTCTAAATTTGCACAGTATTATTCACACTACCTTTACTGGTAAAACTCACCAACTTTTACTTTTTAATCATGGTTTTTAGGAGTGGGAAATTATGAGAACAGGATGACTGACTCAGAGGAGTGGAAGAAAAGTTATTTTAAAATGTAGAAGTTCAGCAGAAAGGGTAGATAATTTTCATAAACAGAAAATTCATCATTTTTGCAGAAGTGAACATAATTTCCTTCATTCTTATATAATAAGGCATTAGTTATTAAATTTAGTGGCAATGGAGAAAATTTTTAAAAATAAACCATGATTTTTGGATTTCTGATTTCAATTTCAATAGGTAAAATGCTTGGCAGTCATAACATTCAACCTTAAACCAAAACCTGATAAATGAACAGAATATTATTTTTCCCTAAGTTATCAAAGAACTAAGATTACAGGAAAATTATCATCTCAAATCAGAGAGAAAAGTATACTCAGAGTGTCACAGTCAACATATGTGCACCCAGAATAGAGGCCAAGTTAGTCATAAATTCATAGAGGCACATAAATGATGATTTTCATGAATTTCTGGAGATTGAGTATGAACTATTATAAGAGAGACAATTTGCTAAGGATGTAGTATCAGAGAATCCACACCTTAATGTCCTTTACTTTCAAGAACCCAATCAAATTCTCAGTAAATCTGAGAAATAATTCTCTTGACCATGGCAAGGGGAGAATAAGAGTGAGTATTGTGAAATTCTCCCAGATATTTTTCTATAACCAAAAGTTACTCGCCAAGGGCAATGACTTTTTTTTTTCTGGAGAGTGCCTAAATTCAGCTGGTAGAAGAACAAACCTGCCATTCCAACTCCCCAGAGCCCTTCTGTTTCAATTAAAGGAAAATAAAATCAGTAGTCATCAAGAAAACACTAGTAATGATGCAAGCAGGGAAAAGAGGAAGATTTAGGTTGGGGTGGGGTGCAGCGGAGTGAGTGGTTGGTAGCGGTTCAGTCATATCACTGGGGAACACTTGTGAAATCCCATACTATAGGTATCATTTGACTAAAAGATGAGGTTTAATAGTAAGGCTATAGAATGACCCATTTTTCTTTTCACATTCTACTACCATGCTAGCAGGGCTTCAACATCCTAACCATGGGTTACAGCCAAAGAGCTATAAAAACAAAACAAAAATTTATTTCTAAAGAATAGTACCAAGGAAAGCAAAAAGTAAACATAAGAACCAAAAGCAACACTACTGAAGGAATTTGAAACCTCTAATACCTACAGTAAATGTTAAACACGGCCAAACTACTAGGAAGAATAACATAAATTCTCGCACTTTAAAAACCTACTTTGTTTTTTTTTCTATTAGCTGGTATAACATGTCTAGCCTTCAACAATTACATGATACACTAAATGCCTAAAAGGGAAAAAAAATACTCCAAAGAAACAAAGCAACCATCAGAACAGACTTACATATGTAATAGATATTGGAATCATAAAAACGAACATTTAAATAAGTATAATTAATATGCTATGAGCTCTAATAGATAACTAAATATAAAAGAAAAAATGAGTAATATAAGGAGGTGAAAACAAGATTCAAAAGAAAATGTTATTTAAAAAGTATACAGTTATGAAGACTAACTTCAATGGAATCATTAATAGATGTCATAGCCAAGGAATCATGAACTTGAATATAGGTCAAGAGGAATGGCCACAAGTATTATTCTAAAAATAAAAATTAATGTAAAAACACAGAAATTATAACATCAAATAATAGTGAGACAATTTCAAAAGCTGTTGTATATGCATAACTGAAATACAGAGAGGGATGAAAGTGAGAACAATATCAAAAAATATCTGATGTAGTAATGACAGACAACTTTCCAAATAATACCACCAAACTGTATATCCAGAAAACTCAAATAATAAGGAGTTGATGATCTTCTACATCCTATTTTAAAAGTCAGAGAGAATAGATAGCAGGTTGAGTTAAAAAGCAGAAAGTCTGTATGAATTTATTGTCATAATCTATGAAGTCATGTTAGTGACAATGAAGGTGGAAAGTAAGTGGCAATCACATGGATCGTTGAGGTGTATCCACAGAATTAGGTGATTCATTGTGAACTATGGGGAGGGGGTAACTGGAAGAATAAAATATGGGTAAAGTGGAATGAATGTGGTATAGTTCATTAATCTAGATGTACTAAGCAAGATGAGACATCATTTGGGGGAATGAGAAAGTAGAAAATGACTCAGCAATGGATACATTTAGTCTGTGAGAGCTTTGATAAATCTAGATGAAAAAATAACTCATGAAAAATAAGAAAAATAGATTCAGAATTCAGTGATAAAGTATTTACTTCTAGGAGTCAAGGTACTTAGGTTGTAGATAAATTCATGTAAGTGAATATTATTTCTCTTGGTGCATATATTTCAGAGAAAAAAGAAGACTGAGTATAAGAAACTGAAAGTCACTGTTTAAAAGTATGGCAAAATTAATCCACTAATGGAGACTGAAAAGAGATGAAACAAAACAGAAGAGGGGTGTCCTAATTTCTGGAGCAGGGGAGATCTAGAAGGGGAAACTGGCTATTTATATATTGATTTAGAAAGCATAAAGTACAAGATATTTGGGTTAGCTCCTTTAAGATTTTTAAGCTAGGCTCCTCAAGCTGTAAATGCAGAGAATTAATATCAACAAGGAATATAAGAAATAGACCTTACTTTTTTTTCCTGGTCCTCTAAGATTAACTTTTTCTCCCATTATTTACTCTGAATTTAAAAGAGAACTTCTCTGCTTAAATAACCCATCCCAAGCCCACAGAAAAGATACTTTCTTTAATGTATTCCAGCACATCAGAGATTTTACTGAGTTTGAATAATGGTGGTGGATTAGGAAAAGCTAAACAGGTAGAACCAACAATAAGCAATTGATTAAATTGTCTTTTAGTTTGTGACGCAGTATGTGAACTTCTCTGCCTAAAGCTCTATCTGCTTCTGTATAGCAGAAAACATTCTTATCACCAATAATGGAAACAATATCAAATATATCTTTGTCCTCAAACCTCAGAGGTCTTCTACTGTCTAGTTCCTTCCTCCAACACCAGATTTCCTATATGAGGATTCACTTAATGATTAATGGGTCTATGGTTATTAACTCAGAGTAAGTCCGGGAAAAAGTCTGTTCTAAGAACATTGTCTTAACCTAGAGTCATCACACTCAGATTCAACAGCATCTCTTGTAATAACAAGACTGCCATAAAACTAACTGTGCATTTATGAAATCCAATTAAAGATTATATTGCTTACTTCTTTAAATACCTTAAAATGTTGTCACTATAACTATTATATATAAAATTATTTTCTAGTAAAATAATATGTATTTCACTAAGTAAATGTCCATAGTAGATTAATTAGAAACATAATAACCAGTTACTTGCTCCGATACATAGAATTACCATGAATATGGCAATTACAAATGCAACTGGTTCAAATGTGTCAAGACATAGAAATAACCTATGTCTTTGTTAATAGATAAAGAAGATTCAATATATTTAGGTAACTGAATATTATTCAGCCATAAGAGAGAAGGAAATGCTGCCATTTCATAGCATGGTCCCTGAGCATATTATTTCCAAGTGAGATTATCTGAGAAAGATAAATACTATATGATAACATGTGTGGAATCTGAAAAAAGACAAATTCATAAAAAAGAAGAGTAAATTGTGGTTACCTGGTACTGGGAGTTGGGAGACAGAAGATATGCTGTGGCATGCCCTGGTGGAGTAGCACTTAGGTGTGCGGTCTCCAATCCAGCGAGGCTCACATACATACCAAGGGTTCACATAATTTCATATACCATGGCTGGGGACAGGAAGGTGGGTTTGGAGAAAACTGAGATGAACAACTATATAAGATAAAGTGCCTCTTCCTCCTCTCTCTTTTTGTCTGTTGCCTACTATCCTTTATTACTGTCTCTAAAAAAGAAAAAAAGAAAGAAAAAAGAGATGTATATGGGTACGAACTTGCAATTTGTATACAATATAACCCTAGAGATAACATGGAGAACATAGTGAATAGAGATGATAATATTGTATTATAATCACCAAATTCACTAAGAGATTACATCTTAATTATAACTCCGAAAATTGCTAATTATGTGATATAATAGAGGTATTAACTATCATTACAAAAGTAAGCAATTCAGCAATACACAAATGCATGAAATCAACATGCTATACAACTTAAGTTTACACAAAGATTTTGTCAAATATATTTCAATTAAAAATAAAATAAAACAAAAACAAATGTGCTCATTTAACATAGATAGTACCATATGTAATGTTGTTATTTGTGATATAATTATATAAAGCAATGAACCTCTCAGAGGTTTTGAGTGAAACAAAACATAATGTCCTTCAATGTACATAATTAGTTTATTCTTAGGAAATTTAGTACATTTTGAAAACATTAAAAATTATTTACACTTATATGGAAAAGAGTCAGATTCCAGGTTTAAAATTTCAAGAGGGGTTTTTCATAAACATGAGTGTCCAGAACGGTATTTAACTTATTTTGTAACTATTGAATCATGTGCAGCATTACCTTGTGCCCTATAGTATTCCAAGCACCCTTCTACTGTCTGCAAGTCATACTCCCAATCATTGTAATGAGTAATATTTTTAAATTTCCAAAATGATCCTTAAAGAGTTGTACTCATAAAAAAAATCCATGTCTTAGAGTTTCTACCTGTCAAAAACACTATATTTCTATTATTACTAAAAATTTAGTCTAAATTCATAACCACTTTATAACATCCATAATACAGCCAGATGAGCCTAGGATTCACTGAAAGATAAACACATACAGTAAATGATAAAAAAAAAAAAAGTTTATTTACTGAAGGTGTGTTTGATATTAGCAAGAATACATTCAACAAAATGGAGGGAGAAAAAATATGATTTTGGCAAGTAAAATCATTTTTTTAAAAGGCTGTAATGTAAGTTAGTAGGAGTGTATAGAACTCATGTGTGTTGCTTAGTTGCTAAGAAAAGAGAAAATATTTAATAAACATTTTCTGATCTGTTTTATGAGTGCAATGTTAATGGAATTAAACAAATTAAAAATATTGATATAAACATTTCTGGAAAGTGGGTACTCAATACAAATGTAAACTCCATTTAAAATATTATAGTGTTCTCATAATTTTCCTGCTTCTATGTAACTTTAAATCCTTTCTTTCGTGCTTTGATATGGATAAGAACTCACATTCTATATTTATTCTGCTTTCTGAGCCTAGAAAGAAATGCCATCATGAATGTATTCAAGCTGTAGGAAATAAAATACTCATTTACAATTTGTCAAATTCATTTAAAATTACATTTCTCACTCTCAGAGTCATTAACAAGCTTGTCTAATTTAGTATCATCAGCAAAAAAATGAGCAGATTTTCTATTGCTTTGTTCAGGTTATTAATAAGTGTAGAATTCTAAGAATAATCTTCAGGATTCATTCTTCTGTAACTTGATCCTCTTTGGATAAATCATTGATAACTCTTCTGAGTTCATTTTCAGTTTAGTGGTTCAACAGAGTAAGTTGAGAAAAGGAGAGTTAGCTTATTTAGATAAATAATGTCATTGTAAATATTACTAAATGATAAACTTTACTCCAGTCTACTTTGATACAGAGCTATCTTAAAGTCTTTTTTTAAAAAAGAGAAATTATATTATTCATTTTCTATTGTGTATGCAGGACAGTGATCAACATTTATGTTGTATTATCTCATTTATTACCCATAATAACCCCATGATCTAAGCACTTCTATCATCCATATAAACAATATTTGAAACCATCTTTCAAACCCAGTGTGTGTGTGTTCTGAATACAAATTATGTGAGGTTACTTCAGATACCAGTGAGAAATGCTAGGGTCCTCAAATTTATTTATTTATTTTTTTAAGGTTTCAATTTTTTTGTAATACAGAAAAGAAAAAAAAAGAAAACAAAAGAATAAATACATTAAACTGTTAAGTACTTAATATATTCTGATATTTTAAGTAGCTGTACATTCATTTTGAATTATTTTCTAGGAAATCCGTATTCAATGACTATTTTATATACGGTGTATGCTTAACTCTAGTTCTTTAGTATTAAGTAACAGTCATTTCTTGAAGCTAAGTGTCAAATGAAGTGTTGACAAAGGAGCTCTTACAATTGTTAGAAATTCTGTGATAGGATAAATTCAATATAATATGAAACAGAATATAAGACCAAATGACCTAACATTCAGGAGTGAAGTCCAGAAGAAAAGGGTGTTTAGACACTACTTGATGAATGGGTTAGAATCAATCAAGATGTTTTTGCTGCTTAGCTAACTAGATGAACATTCTCTGTTATCCAGTAAACACCACCATAAACATGAAAGTTGTTTTCCAGGACCACTTGTATTTAGGGGTTTATATGAGATTCTTTTCTGGCCAAAGAGCTATGAAATGAAGTTGACCTCAGTGTACTGCTGAGGTGGAGGGTTACATACAGAATATCTTTCACTTCTAGTTAAAAGATAAGCTTCAAAAGAAAAAGAAAAATATCTATACCTTTTTCAATGAATAAGATATTTCATTGACTTTCTTTTTCTGAAAGTGTTTTCATCCAGTTTTTCTCTTGAAAATAAAAAATGAGTCTATAAAAGGATGTAGGATAATATAATTTGCCCATGAAGGAAATTAGAAATTAAGAGAATGAGAATGCCTTCTCTAATCATATTCTCCTTTCTATTAATTGCATATTATACAGTTGGTAGGAGTATGATGGAACTGCATAGAATTTAGGGACAGGCTACAAATCCAAGTATCTCTGCTGTTCTCTGTCTGTAAAATGAAGAGCATTGAAAGGGTGGGTCTCTATTCATTATAAATTCCTTCTATGAAAATAGTAATTCCTGGGAACAGAAGATTGCAAATTCAAATGAACACTGTTTTAGTACAAAATAAAGTAATTCCTAAGTTACACACCACAATAAAAAGAAAAAAGCAGTGAAATCAAATTCATTAAATAAATGGAAAAATCAGGAATTATTCTTCCATGTAATTGAGACGATAGAGTAAATAAAAAGACATCTGATATTTGAAAGTTGTGTCAAATTCATTTATTTGTTTATAATCCAAAATTATTTTAATTTCTTTATATCTGAAGATGTGAATTATTCAAATAATTTAATAATACTATGTTCAGTAACATATAGATGTTCACATAATTATTTACTCACTGTATAGCTATTTTACAATAGTTCCTTGTATCTGATTTAAGATTAGATAATAAATTACAACACATGACATTCCTTTATTATCTATTTCATGAGTTCTGAAAATTTGCTTAGTACATAAAAGAATTTTGAATTAAACATAAATATAATACATCTCTATTTTTAAAGCTTATACAACTTCCTAAACCCAATAATTCAGAAAACATCACACAACACCTGAAAACTGTTAACATAGTTTTAGAGTCTATATAAATGAGACGTATTGTGTCTAGAACTAAAGTAAACAACATATCATAATTAACAAGTTTATTTTTTGTTTTTTGAAATTGCTTTGCTCACATATGCATTTGACACAATGAACATGTTCTGATATTTACCCTGTAGAAAAATTATTATTTTTATGTTTTATCATATAGTGAGTCATTGCTAATTATGGTTCAATTAGTCTGTCTGCAATAAAAGTACACTAGAATAAAATGAATGTATTGAACTTTACTTCTAATTAATTTTTGTTAAAGGAAAGGTGAAGACAGAAATGAAGGTGAGTAGGCAGATAAGCAGGAAGAGAAAGGAGAAATAAGCATTTTTGTTTTATTTTTATTTAGTTTACACTGATTGCCTCCCTCTGCATTCGGGACTGAAATCCTTGGGTATATGGCTTGATCCTTTGAAGGCGACTGACCTAACCATTACACACTAAGGTGCAACACTTATAATTAATTCTAAAAGTATTCCTATCTAAGATGGAAGTGTTAACTAATAGCATGTGAAAATCATTTTGTAATTTAGACAGATACTAAATCATAACATTGAACACTTTATGCTTACAAATGTTATATATTAATAACATCTTAATAAATTTATCTAAAAACAAAGAAATGTTTTTAAATGATGATGCTGAGAGCCAATCCACCCTTGCTGTATAACACAGTCACAGCTTGAGAAAGACATCTGCACAGCATGTTTTTGGGATTGTATCTGGGCATTTCCACTCGTATTGTTATAATAATTAATTTGTGCATCTTGTGCACGGGATTGAGACCACCCTATGATTTCAATAACAGTTCAGAAGTTTCCCGCGTGAATTCCACTATTGACTCAATTGCACTCTTGACAATTTTCCATACTGAAACTTCATGTCCTTCTGTAAATAGTTACAACAGCTCAGAAAACAGGACCTAAGGCAGCCCCTTTAAAAAAAAAACCCAACTAAACAGCAACATAATCAAGATTAGAGGCCGTGTATGGCATCGCCCACCTCCCCGGGGGGCTAGATCTGCAGGGTTTGAACCATTTTACACAACCCTTGAGCCGCTGTCCTATATGAGTATTTATGACAAAAACGGTAATAAAATAATTAACTACAAAGGGAGACGTACACACGTAAGAATGTTGCCTTTCAAGATGAGGCTAGGCAGATCATGCCCTCCCTGGTGTCTAATGGCCGAGCAGGCAAAACAGACCATTAGGAAACAGTTAGCCAAATATTCCATAAAAACAGGCTGCCACCATTGCCTGGAATCTTGGGACCCATGGAGGAAATAAGTAAATGAATATAAGATGTGATTTTTTCCTTTGTATAAACTTTTCCAAGTAGAAATAGTTGATGATTATAAAAGATTGCTTCGCATTTTACTATATAGCAAAAGATAATAGTATAGAAATAAATTGGCCTTTGTATGTATGTAAAAGATTGTGGTTAATGTTAAAACAAGTGACCTTTGAAAAAGGCATATATTATGCAATACGGCTGTAACCAAGGAATGTCACTCAGCTGTTACCTGGAAAAAATTGCCAGACAAGGTAGAAAGAAGGAAAAGAAAAAACAGAACAGAAACAATGGGATAATATCTGCTTGTGAAATTGCCAAATGTATGTATTCAAAAGAACTACAAACTAAAATGCTCACTGGCTATCCAGCAGAGATGCCTGTCAAGATGAACTAAAGAACTCGGCTATCTCGTTCCCTTCCCTTCATCTTCGCCGACGCCGTCCATCCTCTGGGATCCCTGGACCCGCTGGAGCTGGACTCCGGCATGATACCTTCTGGAAAATTAATACATTAAATTTGCATGGTGGACCATATTTATGTACAATAAAAATTATAATAATGTATAGCAATGCTACTGAGCTTCAAATGAGCTTTTAAGAAAATAACTGCAATGTTTTATCTTACCATTAATTATAATACCTTCACACACATTTTTAATGTAGTTGACCTATCCCAACTCTAAAATCAATCTATAAACTAAGAATCTTACCCAAAACAATACTAATTATCTGATAAAAATTTTATGTCATTCTCTAGCAAACTTTCTTTGACTTTTAGCTATTAGGAAACAGTAATAAAGAAAAAGTCAAAACAATGTTCAGCAAGAAAATTTTATAAAAGTTACATTGTTAAGTCTTAAATTTTTATGTAATAATATACTTGCCTATCCTTACTAATAGTAATATACTTAAGCACTTGGTAAAAGCTTATTAAAATTTTCATTTTGATTAAAATTAAGATGGCAACAATTTAAAGAAGAATCCGGTATTACTCTCAATACACAAGTTATGTTTGTATTTAGTGTTTTGATATCTATCACTTAGGACAAAGAAAAAATATAAAATGCCAGAAAAAATATATTTTCTATATTTTTGATAGAAGTGTATTTTATCAAATTTCCTTACAACAAAAATTAACATGAGTCCAATAAATGGTCAAAATTGACTAGCTGAACTAATCCAATGCTTTTGATCTATTAGTTATGTTTTTCTCTAGAGCTTCTCTCAGCAAGTCTTTATTCATAAAAGACTGTTCTTCACCAAAATTTGGAAGGTAGTAAGTTCCAGCCAGAATCTCATCAAAGCTTGAGTTAATACTTTTGTAGTTTCAAATTAAATGCAAAGTTACATACTGTACTAGTCATTTGTATTCAGTGTGGCTCAGGATAATACTAAAATCAGTTATCAACCTGCAAGTCTAAAAGATAAGTCTCAAAACAGTAATTAGCCTGTAAGAATTCATATACCTGAATAAAATACCATGCTACCTCTTCACATCAAGATTTCCACTGAAGCGTAGATACAAACTTTTTTCACCAAGGTAAGTTGGACCATATTAAAACACAAACACGCTGGCATACAGTGTTCCAAATTTTTGTACTGCATAAAAAAACCTGCCAAAGTCTTTGCTTGGAAAAATTATCAATAGATTTATCAAAGTGTCCAGCTCAACAATGGAAAAAAAATGAATTATCGCAATACAATACCGGAAGAACTAAAATTGCCCTACATCGACTCATACGAGATAGACATCACAATTTCTTTTCAATTAAATACAGTTCTTAACACTGAAAAAATATAAAAGGAAATCCCGAAATCTGTACTTATTTCATTTATATTCCAGAATTGACAGTTGATGAAATCAAACCCTAAAGATATTTGCCTCTGGGTATGTTCTTGTCATGACAAGGCAGTAGGTACATTTCATCTACAATAAAACAGAGCAAGCAGGTAGATCCAACGAAGAGTGAGTAACAGAGTCCAAATCTTCAATCAGCTACATATGCCAAAGGTAACACAGGATAGAAAAAAAAAAAAAATCTTAAACTAACAAAGCACAACTACCAAAAATACAGGGAAAAAAAGCAATATCCTTAATAGTGAAACATTAGAAGAATTTTCCTTAAAAATCAAGTGCGAGAATATTATACTGGTTTTCACTGTTCTTAGATGTCAGTAAGAACCACACATAATATATGATGTCAAATGTGTCAAATTTTTAAATGCAAAAGTATAAAATATATAACACTGATATACATATATGTAAAAATGTATAAAGCTATTCATGAGACAAACTGATTACAAGTCCAGGTTTTATTTCTGGAGAGGGAGGAGGAGAATGATGTGATTAAACTGAGGAGCAACTGTGTCTGATGAATTTCATTTCATTTAAAAAAAGATATCTGAGGTAAATAGGGCAAAATTTGCCCACATGTTATATCTTTGTGATGTTCACATAGGTGTCATATAATTTCCTGTAAGTTGGAATGATTTATGATTGAGGTGTTAACTAACTTTATTGCTGTATTATTATACACCATCACATTACGTACCATAAACCATCACATTATGAAACTTAAACTTACATATTTTACCTGTCAATAAAACCAGAAAAGAATACAACAAAAATTAAAAATTCTAAATTTTTTATAAATATTTTTATTGAGGTCACATTGCATTATGATAGTATATGCTTCAGGTATTCATCATTATATATGTGTCTACATGCACTACAATAAGATCACACTAAAACTCCAACGCTTTCCTTTATCATAGAATTGACCTCTTTTACCTGATATGACCATCCCTATCCCACTTCCCTTCTGTGAACCACAAATTTGATGCTATAGCCTAAAATTTATTTTTGTTTCACTTAGTTCATGTGTTTGGTTTTCCTATATACTACATATAAGTAAAATCATATGGGTTTTCTTCCTTCCTCTAATTGATTTCATGAAGAATAATACCTTTCTGTTTCATCATGTTGCAAACACCATCTTTTTTTTTTCAATAGTTGAATAGTATTCCATTGTGTGTGTGTGTGTGTGTGTGTGTATACATACACATATCCACATCTTTATGTAATCACCTGTAAATGGGCACTTAGATTGTTTCTAACTTTTGGCTATTGCAAATAATACAGCAATACACATTGGGGTGCATATGTCTCCTTGAATTTATGCTTTCACATTTTGGAGGGTAAATACTCAGGAGAAGGATAACTCTATCATTCAGAATTTATTTCAAATTTTTTAAGAAATCTCGATACTGCTTTCTATAATGGCTATACCAGCATTTTACTTAATCATCAACAATATAATTTTAACTGCAGCAGATAGATTCATAGTGCCTTCCAAAAAGAAATAAAATGAGTAGTAACAAAATAGGTACAAAGAACAATTTTAGTATTAGAAAAAAATCCTAAAATTATACTTATGGTTTCAAAACGGTTACCCTGATGATTAATTCAAAAATGAAAATAAATGAAGTCTTCACCTTACTAATTAATGTCAAAAGTTTATAGGTCTATGATTCTTTTTATAGAAATAAAGAGACTCTGACAAACAGGTGAAGCATAAGTACCATCAAGTTATTAGGAAGTAGAGAGAATATGGAATTATGCTTGATTTATATCTCTGGAATTTTATATCTTTTCTATACAAAAAAAAAGCATAAAACATTTGACATTGTTTTAAGGGTACAGATTTTTATAGCCTTCCATATTTAGAGAGGTTATACTGAATTCCTGAATTTAGGTCAGGTGCTTTTGGCCGTTATTCAAGTGATACACACTGCAGTCATTCAAGCAGTTTATAGTCAATGTCATTTCTGATTCAGTGGTAGGTGTCCAAATGATTGTTAAACATTTGTAATATCACCCTTGCCTATAACTTATCACTTTTAATGAGGACAAGATTCAAAGAAAATGCAGTAAATTCAACTTAATACTTTTTATTCCTCATTAATTTTTCCACATATAGACTAGGAGGAAAATATTGGAATACCGTGAAATAGTTATGCCTAGAACTTTCCTGCCACTCTAATAAAATAACTATGAAATGTCTAGCCTGCTCATATAATAAGAAGAACATTAGAAAGTTTGATAGAATTCAAATCTGTTAAAATAATCAACTTCAATCAGATGATATCAAACATGAAAATACATAGTATCAAACAAACAGGCAAATTTAAGAGTGCAATTTGGAGAAAAATTTTAAATATTTCTGGAAACTAAAAAAATTATATTTAGTATTTAAAAAAATTAATTAAAATAGCTTCTAAACAGTCAAAATAAAAATATTTGCACTTTATTAAAATATTCCATTATGTGATATTATCTGTATGCATCTACAAAATATTAAAATGCATGATTTTTTTATAAGTTAACATGTATACTCTACAGGATGTCAAGGAGACCTGAAGGATTACTGCAATTTTTAACAAAAGCTAGCTGGGCCACGAAGGACAGGCCAAGTTTTCTATTTCTTATCTCTTTAGCATATGTCTCTAAACCTTTTGTAGGAACATATGTATTTATTTATCAAAAAATGTCTTAATAGGCATGTAGAATACTTGTCTTAAAATACCCTTACTGAAGAATTTCTCTTTAGACTATGAACCGACCAATTAACCATAGCATATGTACCATTATATTTAATGTGATACAGCATTATTAACAATAATTTTGGCAACTAAACTCAGAAATCTAATAAAATCACATTTCAACATATTACAATGAATTACAATTTACATATTATAAACAATCCTGCATTTTTCATTAAAATCAATTTCACTTCACTTATAATGCTGACTTACACGTACACTAACATAGAAATTAAAGTTTCAGGTAATTTTCTGAACATTTATCATACCTAAGAGTAACCGTAGGTTCTGAGAGCATAATTAACAGATACCATTTTCATTGGCTGCTCCATGTACAAATGTGTATCTCTCACTAAAAGGCACATTTTTACAAAGGACTTAACATTAGTTATACATATCTGTTTTATCAAGATGGTAATTTACTCATTTAAAAACTAATTTCTATCACTTATAACTGACTTTTTGAGGCCAAAGTTAATTATTGTAGTACAAGTGGAATAAAACTAGCTTAAAGGTTACCTGGTAGTGTTTTCATAGAAACTTTGGCTTTACTCTGTAAGTCTATTTAGGGAAAACTAATGAACTTGTGGAAAAAGTAGCTAATAAAGAATCAGGACCATGTAACTGATTCCCTGCAAAGAAAAATACTTGCATGAAAGAGATTCATGACAAGATTTAAGATGACAAATATTTATGAATAACATTCTAAATGGCTGAAGTCAACTGTGCTATAAACCATCTGGCAGATTTAAGTCCTAACTGAAATGTATATGAATTATTGCCATTTAATGGACTACTTAATGGACCTATGAAAAAATTATTTGGCAAAACAACAGGTTTTCAGTAAAAAGAATCAATCTTCCTGAGGATCAAACCTAGAGAATATTTCCTCATCCAAATATGAATAATATACAGGATCAAATGACATATTCTTTGAATTTCAGAAAATAAAAGCCATATTTATTATTAGTAAATAAAATATATACATGTAGGTGTCAAAGATAGCATTTGGCTGTGTGACAGATGGCATCTAAATTCAGTCATCTATCAACAAGATAAATAAAGTCTCCCCAAAGAAAAATAAGATCATACCTGCATATGATTTTGGAAATAGAAGTAATGCTTTGGAACATGTATTTCCAATGTATCTAGATTAATTTGGTAAATATTACTAAATCAATAACCATACCATGCTAGATAATATTTGATTAATATTTTTCTCAGATGTTAAGAATGGAATATATTTTAATTCATAATTGATCAGAAAAAAGTCCAAAACTGTTATCTAGCGTTTACATTTATTAAATTTTTGTGTTATTTTCACATTGTCAAATAAAAGACAGCAATTATGTTGCTGAGGTGATGTGTTTCTAGTCATTGGGATGGCATTATTCTTTTCTGAGGTGAAATAATTTTCTCATTCATTTCATCATGTTGTCTGATATTATTAGGCTCAGTATTTTAAAGATGGAAGCTAGAAAAAGGGAAGAAAATATTAATAGAGAAGTTGTTTATGTGAAAAATTGAGTAGGTTATAGCTATGACATGTTCAGTGAGTGATGCAAATAAAGCTGCTAATTTAAAGTCATAATATAAATATTACATCAAATAATTTGTCTAAACTACAATAACAGGAACAAAACATACAGAAACTATTCTAGTAGTTGGGGTAGGATCATATTCATATAAAAGAGAGAAAGAAAAAGATGCTATTTAAATGTTATTTCAAGCTGATGGATTCTGCTACTACCAGTGTCATATTTAAAGTATTATATTCTTCTATGTTACAAAAAAATCTAGTTCACTGAAACACCGAAACTTATTTATATATATATTTTATTATGTGCAACTGGCATGTAGGAAGATCATTCAAATTTATTGCTTATATACAAATATCAGGGTGTTATTTCCACATTCCAAAATAAGGAAATCTATAGCCTGTTTTTGCAAATTCAGTTTTACTGGAACACAGTTGCACTACAATGTTAGAAATGAATTGAGAGAGAAATCATAAGATCCTCAAAGCCCCAAATAATTACTATCCGGTATTTCATCAGAAAGGTTGGCCACACTCAACTTTACAGTATTCTTTAACTTTTATATAGCAAACACACTTAACCTTTATTAGGTTTCACTTCATTTTGTGGCATGTATTTGTGCAACAAATATTTATTTGTTACTACCATTATTCCTGGTGCTCACTCTTCTAAGCATCAAGACTATAGAGTAGAGCTAGACAAATAGTTTCTGATTCCATGGACACTACCTTCTAATCTGAAGAATAAACCAATAATATGCAAGTAGACAATTAAAACAAGTATAAGCAACGATCTGGAGAATGAAGACATTTTCAACAGGATCAAATGATAGAAGGTTTGCGGGTAAGAATACAGGGGTGTCATTAGATTGAATCTTCAAGAACTATAGGAGAGGGGATGTGTAAGCCGCAATCTTAAAGAATGGTAGTATTGATGCAAACACTAGAAAAAAGATTTCCAGGTGGAGAGATAATAGTATCAATGCCCTAGCAAGGAATGTTTGGATTTTTCAGAGAGAGGTAGTGCCACTTCATCAATAACAATTAAAAAGATGGTGGTGATTGTTGAAAACATAAACAGAATACAACAAGCATTGTATACAACCTCCATAGGTTGATCCATGTATTAAATGAAAATCAATTATACATATACACATTATGAAATTAGAAAGGGTGAAAAAACTTTTTTATGGTCAAAATCTCACTTCTTAAACTTAAGGAAATGATAATATAATTAAATATTATTTTCTTTAATTCCTTATATTTTTTATTTAATACTCTATTATATGAATATAATTAATAGTTCTAGCAAATAAATTTAAAATCTCAAATATTTCAAAACATATGGCCAAAAATGTTATGTTTTATAAAAATATTCTATTACCACTTGCAAGTATAGAACTTTAAAGAAGCAATAAAACAAGTTGGATAAAATCTTAGATATTAGACATTGGGTTTAAATCTGAGCTTGAACACCCATAAGCTTTTTAACATTAAAGAACAGGGTAATTTTTTACATGTCTTAATTTTTATATTTTAATGAAGTAATATTACACTAAAACATAATTTCATTATCCATTATTATAAATTGACATCTGTAATAATAAATAAGTTCACCACTAAAAGTTCAATTTCATCCTTCACTATATAATTCACCCTTTTTACGCACTTTACCCAATTACTTTCTCCTTCCCTTATGGTAACCATTAATTTGGTCTTGTGGTCTAAAAGTTCATTTTTGTTTTATTTATTTTATTCATCAGTTTAGTTTCTCTGTGTACCAAACTGAGTAAATTATAGTGTCATTTTATGTACGAATTATTTTACTAAGCATTATACTATCTCAGTCCATCCATACTGCTTCAAATGACATTTTAAATCTTTATATCTAGATATATAGATATAGATATAAAGATATCTATCTTTATAGATCTAAAGATATCGATCTTTGTATCTATCTATATATTTACCTATAATATATTTGAGCTGTATAACACTGCCCATATCACATCATTTTTATGTAATCACCTGGATATGAGAATTTACGCAGTTTCCAGCACTTGTGATTGTAAATAGCACTGCAATAAACATGGAGGTGCAAACCTATACGTCTGTGTTTTGGGAGGAAGTATTCAGAAGTGGGTTAACAAGGTCATATAGAACTCTTTTAATTTTTAGAGGAATATCTATAAGGCTTTCACACTTGCTGCATCAATTTTCACTTCTCCTAACTGTATACAAGTGTTTCCTTCTCATCACATCCTTGTTAACATTGTTTTCTTGTTTTTACATTATATTGTTTTCCACAGGTGTGAGGTGACATGTTATTGTGGCTTCAATTTGCATTTCCCTAATGATAAGTGATTTGGATCATTTTTTCAAATGCACATTGGCCATCTCTATGAATTTTTCTGGAAAGGGTTTATTCAGTCTTCTATCCAGATTTACATTGGTAAATTGGTTTTGTTGTTGAGGTATATGAGATTTTTATATAGCTTGGAGATTAACGTCTGGTATGAATAAATTCTCCCAATCAGTAGGTTGCCTTTTCACTTTGGAGCACTTTCTTTGGCTGTGCAGAAGCTTTTCGTTAGATGTAATCCCATTTGTTTATTTTTGCTTTATTTCCATTGACATTGGGACTTAAGTTATCAGAGATATCTCTAAGGCAAATATCAAGAATACACCAGTATTTCTTTTATGTATTGTATGATTTCAAATGTATTTTTTTCATTTTTTAAGTTTAAATATCATTTTGTTTTAACATTTTAACTCATAAATATTTTTTCATTTTTAATAATTGATACTCTCTTTTGTTCACAATGCTACATTCAGTTTTGAATATAGGCATTTCATCTCAATCTATATTTCACACCACACCCTCCACCAAAGAGTCATTTACTACCACCTCTTCCCCTCTTTCCTTCCACCCCACTCTCACCCCAGAGGGCAGTGACTATCTTGTATTCTGTGAGTTTTTGCTGGGGTCTATTTGTTTCATTTAATTATATTCCACATATGAGTGAAACCATCCTGTATTTCTGACATATCACTCAATATGATCTCTTCCAATTCCATCAAGATTGTTGCAAAGGGCATAATTTCATTTATTTAGTAGCAGCATAGAATTCCATTGACTATATATTTAACAGCTTTTTACCATTCATCCATTGTTGGGTATTTAGGTTGCTCCCATGTCTTCGCTATTGTGAAATGTGCTGTTAAGAACATAGGAATTTTCTGATTTGAGATTTTTTTTAATCCTCTGGGTACTTGAAACAATAAATGAATATGGAAAAATGGTAGGATATAAAATCAACACATAAAAGTCAGTAGAATTCCATAAATGAACAATGAAGTAGAAGAAAAAGAAATTAAGAAAGAAATTCCACTTACCATAGCATCAATAAAGATCAAACACGTGGGAATAAACAAAGGAGGTTAAAGATCTCTATAATGAAAACTACAGGACCTTAACAAAATAAATAGAAGACACAAGAAGATGGAAAAAGCATTTCATGCTCATGGTTTGGAAGAATTAACAGTAAAAATGGCTATTCTACCCAAAACAATATATAGGCTTAATGCAATTCCCATCAAAATCCCAAGTGCACTCTTTCTTTAAGGTAATGGAGCAAGCAACAGTGGAGTTTGTATGGAATTGCAAATGTCCTTGAATAGTCACAGATATATTAAGAGAAAAAAATAACAGTAAAAAAAATCACACTCCCTGAACTCAAACTATATTACAGAATGATCATCATCAAAACAGTTTTGTATGGAACAAAAATAGACACACTGATCAGTGGAATAATATTGAAAGCCTAGAAATAAAGCCACAACTATAGGGACAGTTAATCTTTAATAAAGGTGCCAAGAGCATAGACCTCAACCTCAAAGAGATCTTCAGGGAAGGAAAAGCTATGTCAAAAGGAGCCAAAGTAAAACTAAGAAATTGGTTTCAAATCCTTCATCTAAGGCTTTAATCTATTTTGAATTAATTTTTGTGTATTACACTAGTGATCCAGATACTTTTGCATCTGTCTGTCCATATTTCCTAAAATCATTCATTGAAGAGACATTCTTTGATCCATTGTATCATAAATCCACTTCATCATAAATTAATTATTCATATATGTATGAGCTATTTCTGTGCTCTTAGTTATGCTCCATTTACCTGTCATTTATTTATTTTAATACCATGCTGTTTTGATTACTATTACCTTGTTTGAAATCAGGAGGTATGATACTATTTTGTTCTTTCTTCTCTGCATTGTTTTTGTTATTCATGGTTCAAATACATTTTGTAATTGGTATTCTAATTCTGTGAAGAATACTGCTGAGATTTTTATAAGAATTACACTGAATCTGCATATTGCTTTAGGCAATACAGTCCATTTTAACAATGTTAATTCTTTCAAAACAAAACAAAACAAAAAAAAAGGAATATCTTTCCATTACTTTGTGTCTTCTATTTCTTTGAATGTTTTTTAGATTCTAGTTTATAGATGCTTCACTACTTTGGTTAAATTTATTTCAATGAATTTCAATCTTTTCTATGTGATTCCAAAGTATTTAATTAATTTTTATTGCAAGTGAGATTGTTGTCCTGAATTCTCTCTTTGAGAATTCACTGTGTCTAGAAACCCCACAGATTTTTCTATAATAATTTTTCAGTCTTCCACTTTACTATATATATCATTTCTAACAGCTTTTTACTAGTCTTTAGGATTCTCCCTACATATAATATCATCTTCAAACAATAATAGTTTTACTTAGTCCTTTCCAATTTGAAAACTTTTATGTCATTTTTTTTTTAATTGTGCTGGCTAGGATGTCCAACACTCTATTGAATAATGAAGGTGAGAGTGGACATCCTTGCATTGATCTTGAACTTAAAGAAAAAGCTTGTTTTTTTTTTTTTTTCCACTGTTGATTATGATGTGGGTTGTGATTTTATCATACATGCCCTGTTATGTTGTGGTATATTCCACCTATACCCATTTTAAGGGATTTTTTAAATTCATAAAAATATGTAGCGTTTTATTAATATTTTTCTGCATGTATTAAGTAAATGATTTTTTTTGCACCCTGGATTAGATCCCACTTAATCATAGTACATTATTCTTTTAGTGCCATTGCTATTATTTTGTTGAAAATTCTTGCATTTATGTTCATCAGAAATATTGACCTATTGTTTCTTTCATTGTCATCTTCTTTCATTTTAAGTCCTAATCTAGTTCAGACTTAAGAAGCTAATTTTGGCATCATAAAATATGATTTGAGGTTTTCCCTCATTTTCAATTTTGGAAAAACTTGAGAAGGTATCAATTCCTCTTTTAAGGTTTGGTAAAGTCCAGTAGTGAAGTCAACTGGTGCTAGACTTTTGTATATTTGAGATTTTTTATTACTGCTTCAATTTCCTTATTCATTAGTAGTTTGTTCAGATTTTCTATGTCTTCCCAATTTAATCTTGGAATGTTGCATCTTTCTAAGGATTTTTAAATTTCTTTTAAATTGTCCAACTTTTCATATAATCATAAGACTCTTATAATCATTTGTATTTATTTAGCTTCAGTTCTAACTTGTTTGTTGCTTTTATTTATTTTTTCTCTTCTTTGTCAATCAAGCTAAAAGATTGTTTTATTAACCTTTCTAAAAAAATAGATCTTCTTTACATGTATCCTTTGGATTATCTTTTTGATCTCTATTTCATTTATTTCTAATTTAATTTTTTTTATCATTTTCTTTCTTCTACTAATTTTTGGATTTTTCTTCTTTTTTCTTGCTTCTTAACTATATTCTTTTTTTTTTTCTGATTCTTCTTGTTTCCTGAAGTAGACTTATATTGCTATGAGCTTATCTCTGTTTCATCAGCTACATCCCATAGGCTCTGAGCAGTCATACTCATTTTCATTTTTCTCCAGGTATGTTTTTATTTCACTTTTAATTTCCTCATTGAACCAATAGTCTATTTCAGAATCATGTTATTTTATTCTTCACACATTTTTGCTTTTTCCTTCTTCCTTCCTATGGTTGATTTCAGGTTCATACCACTGTGATATAAATAGATGTTTGATATGTTTCAATTTTCATATATTTTTGAGATGTTTTTATATTTCAACAGTGTATCCTAGAGACTATTCTTTAACTACTTCAAATGAATTTGTATTATTTGTTTTGAGATGAACTAATCTGTAAATACCTATTAATCTCATTTAGTCATTTAAAGTCAGTTTCCTTGTTGATTTTATGTCTAGATCATCTATGCGTTAGTATAGATGGGTTGCTAAATTTGCTTACTATTATTGTGTTACTGTCAATGTCTCTCTTTAGGTGTACTGATATTTTCTCTGTATAATATAGTGCTCCTATGTTAGGTATATAAACATATATATGTTTATGTATGCATATATGTATGTATTTTGTCTCCTGTTTGTATTAATCTCTTTATCATTATATAATGTTCATCTTTGTCTCATTACCTTTTTTGAACTGGAAATCTATTTTACCTGATATAAGTATAGTAGTATATAAGTATAGTAGTTTCTGCCTTTCCAAATTCCCTATTGACTTAGGGGATCATTTTTCTATCCCTTCACTTTACATTTATATAATGAAATGGGAACAAAATAGATATAGTGGAGCAATAAATCAGAATACTTGAAGATAGACTGCTAGAAATGACCTAGGCGAAGAAGAGAGAGAAATAAACATTAAAAAATAAACATTATGAAAACTAGGCCAACCCTGTTAGGAAAGGCAACATATGGATAATAGATAATTGGTGAAGATGAACAGAGAGCTTATGCAAAGAAACAATCATTGAAAACTTTCCAAATATAGGGAAAGAATTGAATATACAAGTCTATGAAGCTAACAAAATACTTGGTTATATAAATGCAAAGACCTAGTCCAAGACATATAGCAATGACACCATCAAGAGTCCAGAGAAAATAATATAAAAGGTTGCCAAGCGGAAAAAAAGTCAGTTCACTTTTAAGGGTCTCGTCAAGTTATTATCAGACTTCTCAGTAGAAACACTACAGACTAGAAATGAGTGCAATAATCAAAAAACTCAGAGAAAAATTGCCAGTCAGAATATCCTCCAAAATTATCTTTCAGATATAAGGGAAAAATAATGGTTTCCAAACAGAAGTTGAAGGAGTTCACTATACTAGAACTCCCTTAAATAAAATGTTGAAAGTTCTTCCACCTACCTCGAAAGAAAGTTTAAAATATTGAACAAAATAATAAATATGAAACACAAGAAAAGATAGGATGGCATTGAGTCCTCATATGTTCATAACCATCTTACATTTAAATGGATTAAATTACTAGTCAAAGGACACAGAGTGACTGGATAGATTACAGAACAATTGTAATCGTTGCTTAAAAAATTACATGTTGCTTAAAAAGATTCACTTAAGATACAGAAACAAACATAAAGCAAGGATACTGTCTAGGGGCTATCGAGAAAATGAAAGCAGAGCATGAATGGAATCTCCAAGGGAGATAATATTCAACATTCTTCTTTCCTCTAATCCTTTCCATAGTCCTCACTTCTCACAGAGAATCTGGAGGCCAACATCAACCTTCAGCTCTGACACTTCACAACTGGTAAGAGGAAGAACTATTGTTTTTGATCTGCGTGTTCTCCTTTAAGTACTTCCTGATAAATTACACACACACATATATTCATATATACATATATATGTACATACATCATACAGACATATACATACACTCACATACATACAGAGATAGATCAATATACATATATATTCATACTTTATCTCTAAAGGAACACTCTAAGCAATATAAACAAAAGCTATAATTTTTTTTATTTAAGGATACTATACCCCTTTTATAGTACCTATATATTTTGTGTACCTGCCTTATTCAGATGTCTCTGTTGTAAAAACAGACCCAGAGTATACAGAAAATTGGTGGGATAAAAACTAAATCATTCATATTTACCCAATAATGTATACCTAATAAAGTGGTATTTGCATGATACTATTGAGTCAGAATCTAATAGTTATCCTTCTTTTAAATTGGGAAGATGCTGAATTTCAATGTTGAATTTTCTACTGACTGTCTTATGAATTTAGACAGGCATTAATGCATTAATAAATTTATGTACATATAAAATGGGAATACTATTATTTTCTAGCAGATTATTATATATTAGAATTAATTATTATAAAAAGTATACTGAATTACATATTACTTGTTTAATCAAATAGAGAAAAATGACAACCACTCCTATTTACTAACCCATTATTTGGCAGACTTGTTAATATACATAGCATTCTAGTTTATATATATATAAATTATAATGTATAAATATATGTATACATATAAAACACAGCATATTATTTAATTGTTAAAGCAATAATCTGATATCATTAGCTCTAAATTAATAAGGAGGAGCATTTTATCTTTAAGAAATATTTGGAAGAAACTGGCAGGTCTATGGTAAATTATGTATCCATAATTTATATCTGGTTTGTAATAATAATATTCCATCATTTGTTTTCTAAATTAATATCACTACTTTGTCTTATACCTTTAATCTGGAAGACATATTTGTTTTCCTGTCATGACTTTGGTGCCTGTTCACTGTGTTTTAACCTCTCATTCATGAACACAATACCACTAAACTTGGCTCCAATCTGGATAGCCCGTCTTGTATAATGAATCTGACCCTTCTCTCTAGTAATGGCAATATAATTTATCCCACATTGTCTTCAATAATCAGACATCTGACACAAAATTATCTTACATGACAAAGAAGCTGAGAATTACCATTTTCACGACAAGTCTGAATCTTTCTTTTCAGCATCAACTTACTCTATATAATCTATTTTCTAGACAGACAGGGTTTCTTGACACAATATAAACAATCATGTCAATACACTTTCATTCATCTCTCTTGTAATAACCTAATTTCATTCCTTCTGTACTTCACAGAGACCTACTTTCCCCTCAAAACACATCCATACAAAAAAAAAAGGTTTCCCTCTCCAATCCTTACATTGAAATTGTGGTCCCATCTTTAGATTTCTCAAAAATATTCATATGCAATTCTATCATAACACTTTATTGAAAGTATATGTCTCTTTACTACATTGTAAAAGACCTGAACACACAAATTTAAACTTTTTCTTTTAGTTTTGCATATACAGTAAACCTCAATGTGATAAGAATTCACAGAAAGTTTTAATATAAAGAAATAATGCCATCTAAATTCATGCTTTTAGCATATGCTTACATTGAGTTTCCCACTGAATGGTACCCCATTGTAGAATTCTTCTTACATCAACTCCAGGCTTGACCATAAAACTTCCCTTAACTAAGAATATGATCAGACATGAATAGAAGTTGATAGATAATTGGTTATTGAGCCTTATCTTCTTAAATTGTTCCTTTTAAAACAATTACATAATAAAACACAAGCTAAAGTATTGCAGAATGAGAGATTATGAGGTAAGAGGTCATTGGATGAGAGTCCATCATATATAATCCAGTTTCAGATGGGTTTATACTTCATACAATGACATGGGTAACCCCAACTATATCACATGGAACAGAAGAACTGTCCAGCTGAGCCCATTTCCTCCTCGGAATTAAGATGAATTAGAAGTTTCTATAGTTCTAACTCAATACCTTTTGGGCTAATTTGTTATTCAGAAAGAAACACCTAAATAATTCTCTAAAATATTGTCTAATAAATATACAATTTCTTATATGTTTGTATGGTTCTGTCTTTGCATTTGAAATTTAGAAAAAATGAATATTTCTACAACTCTGGGATATTCACGTAACACTAAATGGAACAGGCATTTTGAGATGGTCCCAGAACAGAAATGTTCTAGAAAGTGTCTTCTTCGAAAAACAAAAATAACTAAAATTAAACGAATGTCATCAGCAATAGTAGCAACACTAAAACCAAGGAAGCAAAGTATTCCATGGTTCCATTCCTGCATTTCTCCCAGAAAAACAATTTTTCTGGCATAACTTTTTTTCTCTGTTTCACAAATACATTGCCTCTTTTCTCTACCTTGTCACTATTTAGAACTGTGCTGGGAATCTACTTGCCTTTTAATCTAGATCTAGATTTCCACATTCTTTATTCTTTTTTGTACCTTGGGAGACAGTTCATATAGAGGCAGCAATACTCTCCTTTACTCTTTCTCAGCAAGGATAAAGTACCAGAAAATTGGGGTAAAGGAAAAGAGTGAGGGTGGTGATTTATACCCTCACTAACATTTTCCTCCTTCAAGATTACAGTAGGCATCACTTGAACAAAAAGAGTTCTTCTCAAGTGGCCCTCTGTTTTGTTAACTCTTCTAGTTCATCGGTGCTTCAAGATAAAAGATGCTAATGTTATACATGCATGCATACATACTGGTGTTTCCCCAGTTTGACCACATCTATGATCTTTGCAAATACTTGATCTTTGATCTTTGTAAATACTCAACGTTTCTCAATTTGACTCAAATTCAAGGTGCTATTTCCTTCCAGATTTTAATTTATTGTATTTTAATTAATGCCATTCATACAAATGTTTCAGACCACTTATAATTTTGTCATCCATATATGGAGATTGGAGATGAGGTTACAAATAACACTCAGCCAATGGTACCATTGGAGTAAATACAGCACAGTGCCAATCATATCCTACTAAAATAAAAATGTCCATCCTTATACATGCTATAAATATAGATGTAGATATAGATATAGATACTCATGCTCACTCAAGGAAAGAATATAAAATAATAAGGTTACAGAAATTATTAGAATAACAAAATAAGCATAAAAAAGAAGTGTTCATTTCTTTTGTCTTATTTTTTTTCCAATGTTTTCTTTTCTCTCTTTTCATTTTCCTTACTTAGAAGAAAAGTACAGAGAGCTGATTCACATGTCTCAGAAATCATTTATGTTTTAACTTTGAGAGGATGTTTTTTGAATCTGCCAAAATGGCTTAAATGAACAATATTTTATGCAAAGTTACTGTTTATTTGACAGGTTTCTTGCCTTTGACTGTCTTTGAAAAGATTTCTTATAAAATGAAGTTTATATTCCTCCTCATTTAAAAAAAAATTGTGTTGTGTGGGGTAAGAATTTTGCAATGAATATATAACCTAGATATATATTATCAAGGTCATGAGATGAGCTGTTCAAAGTCATGACTTCAGAGAATCTGAAAACATGAAGAGAATACATGCATGCTTCTAGAATAGTCACAATGAGGCACCTCTGAACTGTTGTTTGGTCCTCATTCCAAAGGTGTTTAAGTGGATAAAAAGTAATTAAGACTAGATTACTAAACCTAAAATGGTAGCTTTCCATTTATTCTATTCTTTACAAGATTTAGACATTCAGATCTTATCCATGGATAAGAATGATTTTTTAAAAAATAGTAAACTGTGAGGTTTAAGTAGTCACTATTAACAAGTGCTATGAAGATAAAAGTAAATGTAACATTTTATTAATATTTTAATTTCCAAATTTATACACAGTATAAAGAAAAGTCAAAGTATGAGTTCGGGAGATTAACCAATTGAAGAACTTATTATACTACATATAGTTCATGTGAATTTAACTCAAAAGTGGCAAGTTTTAAAAATAATCTTAAAAATGAATCTTACATTTCTTTATTTACACACATACCTGTGTGTTCATTATTTCCTCTAGAACTTTATTTACTAAAATTATTGCCTAATGATCTTGCCTACACTTCTCTCATTATAGAGTACAAGGTTAATCAAAGGGAAAGATAACGTTCTTGTGTATTTATATAACCTATTAATATTGAATAAAAATGAGAAGTGAAGTGCATTATATTCTATGCAAATATCCTTAAGTTGGTGTTTATTCAGCTATTGATTTTTATAACAAATTTTAACCAATGACCAATAATAAGCTGGCTCTCTAGGTAAACAAGTCAAATATGTTGAAAAGATTATGGAGTTCAAATACGCCACAGCTTTTTACAAATAATCTACCCCCTAGGGGCTATTAAGAAAAATATAGGAAGGTTGTTTTCAACCTTTTATACAGTTGTAAAACTTCTTCAATTAGCAAGGTTAATTATATTTGGTCCTCTGTGGCAAAATGATTTTCCCTTAACATGATTTTTAGAACACTTTTTGCCTCCATGTAGCCAAACAACCAAACCAAAAAAAGTAAAGTAAAATAAAATAAGCATACATATTTAGTAAAGGTATTTCGTGATGAATTCTTCAAAATTATTCGAATAACTTTTAGTATTCATATTTCTTGAGACTATTCCAAAATGGCATGGAGTCAACAAAGAAAGTTTTGAAAACTCAGCTGTGTATACCCTAGGAAAAAGCATGTCTGAGTCACAAGGAATCATTCAAAAAGGAAAAATGAGGTTTCCAGGTACAGTTCATGATAAGGAAGGTACAAAAATAGAGGTGAGGAATAATTGGTCTTGATCAGATTTTAATGCATGATATGAATCCTCCGGTTGTTCACTAGCCTTCCTAGGACTTCTTGGGAAAAGGAAGAGAAAATGATAATATTAAAGCACAATTTTACCAACTTCTATTTCAGACACCAAGACTCAAAGACAATCCTTACATATAGTCTAAAATTCAGAGCAAACCAATGATTACTAGGTGAGTTTGAGTTCAATCCGGCGAAAGAAGTCAGACAGCAGTTTGAACAGGAAATTCTTAATGTTGAAAACACAACAGAGAACAGGAAGAAATATTATTTTATAAACAACTATGACAAGTTAGTACAAGTTGTCCTTGGTCTGTCCCAGACCCTAGTGAAGACTATAGTAATCAAGAGTCAGTACATTTTATTCAAGTTTCGTTCTAAGTGTCTACGGGTATTAGCAGAGGAATACAGTTGATCCTCAGAGAATCCTTTACTTTCGCAATTACACAACATCTAGAGCATCTTTCAAAACAAGATTGTACTGGCATTGCTATGCTCTAAATCCTCCAGTTTTGCAACATATTCAAGATGAAAACCCTGGTAACTATAAAAGCCCAGAAGATACTAAATTAAATACTCCAGCTCCACTATTTGGCTTTGTTCCACTATTTAACCATGGGTGACTTTACTTTCATTATACTTTTTTTTAGGTGGTGGGGCATGCAGTGGAGTGGGGGGAAGTAAAATTCCAAAAGGACTCTAGAGTCAGGGTTTTTGCATGTTAGTGCTTGCTGATTTCTTTTCCTAGGACACTATTTCCCAAGATAATCTCAAGTTCTACTCAATATAATTATAACAGACTTTCATAACAACCTTTCATAAAATGGCAACCACCTAGCTCTTATCTTATTTTACCCAACATTATCATTGTTTCTCCCATTTATCAATGGGAGATAATTTGATTTGTTAATCCCCTTATCTTCTTTTACCCTAGACAAATGATGGACACTCAATAAAGCTACTTAAACTACTACAAGTTGGAGTGCTCTAGGTTTCAATGTAGAAATCTTTATTTCCTCTTATATATAGCAGTAAGCCTATTGTATTTTCTCAACAAATATTTGAAATAGCATGAGTGAATACCTGAAGGAGTTAAAGCAGTAGTTATTGCTACTATGCTGCAAATTAGCATTTTTGTTGTTGCTGATGAGAAACAAACAAAGGAAAAGAAAGAACATGGCCCCTGTCATTCATGGATTTGGGGTTTACTTTTAACCTTATTGAAGAAAGGGTAGCTAAAATAATACATTTGATGTAGATGATAATGTAACTACAGAATGTGGCATAATCAGGATTCGATCACAAAAGCTTCCTGGAAAGATATTATTAAACTCAGTAACAAATAAATAATCTGATTTAGCCAGGGTAAGTAGTGTGTCAAAATAACCCAAGGAAAGAGAGAAGATTAGAAATATAATATTGAAATACGAAATACCATGGTTTGGGAGAGTAGGTGAAACTAGAATATGTTTTATGACCCACAAAACAAGGGGAGGGGACTGTTAGCCTTTCTTTCACCGCATAACTCTCTCCCTTCAAATAGATTTCTAAAAATTGCATATATAGATAAGACCAGTTCACACTTTCAAGCTATTTTAGGCACTGGTTAAAATGATAGACCCATTATCAAGCTTAATTATTTTAAGTTTCCATATTTTTGCTTCATATATATATATATATATATATATTTTTTTTTTTAATCAGGAGTCTAACATTGAAATACAAAAGTTCTTTATTAGACGTCTAATCCTTTATTTTTCAGTTTCTCAGCTTTACGATATCTCATGCCTGAAGTCATGAATTGACTAGAGTATCTGACTACAAAAACCAGCAATCCTTTTCCTGTTCGGCTGAATTCCCTGTATTTGGAAATGTCATTTTTCATCAGCTAAGCAGTTGTCAAAATGGTAATATCCTCTTGCTGTTTAATATATGTTACCAGAAGTTTAGAAAAGCCTGGTGAAAAAGATAAGTATATTGGAGTGATGTTCTTAAAAGAAATACTTGCATTAATGAAGTAAATGAGCTCATGAGGTTTCAAAGACAATGGAGTTAATATACATTCCAAGAAAATTTCAGATATTGTATTAGTTCTAATTACATATTTTCAATTAAGGGTAACCTGTGGTAGCATTTGGGGAATAAAATATTTTAGGAAACCAAACTGATTATCAGATTATAGAAGGGACTTTTTAATAGATCCTTTGAAACAATGTCAGAATTTGCTTCATTACCATTATTGAAAAATAAATATCTCATTCGAGGTGCATTCGTAATCAACAACAAAAAAAATTAGCTTTTTCAATTTATTATGTAGCTTCTTCAAATCAGATTAGAAATTTTTGTATTAGTACTTTCTCAGTACTGAGTGAGATATCCTTCCAGACAGGAACTTATTTCTATTTACCTATCTTCAAATTCCTAATTTAGATAGTTTTCAAATTTGTAGATGTTAATATTCAGTAAAAAATTAACAAAAATGTAAACAATATTTTATCAGAATATTTATAGTATGTTAGGAGTATATTCACAATTCTATACCACATGTTCATGATTGTCTATGTAATTATCGTTATGATTATTTTTGCAAATTTTGTATTGATTCATTTTCAAGTCTCTGAGAAATATAAGATGCAGGGGTATCTTTGGAAATTGAGTTACTGCAGCTCTAAAATGAACTCTCACTGGCAACTAAGTATGCTATTAATATGTAATTACCCAAAACTATGTAAGGTGTAAAATGATAAATGATTTGTCCTTATTTATAGATCCCAGCCTCCTGACAATTCATATATTTTTTTAAAGATGTCATAACACAGAAGAGTTCCTCCAATTTATTTAATGTATATATAAATGCTTAATATATTGCAGAGGCTTATGCAGAACACAAATTTATAATTTGTAGGTAGAAAGTTGTTGAATTTTTTGACTGTATTCATATTCTCCACATTACTCACAATATTGACAACATTCACACTCTTCTGATTGATGAGTACATTTATTTAGAACTAGAGTTATGACTCAGACTGGTCTCCTTACAGATAATTTTTTTCACATTAGAGTTCATGTTTTTATAAAATATTTTAGTGGCATTTGTCAAATTTTAATCAAGGAGCCATTGAAGATTAAAAAATACAATGGAATTTTTATAAATTATTTACTATCATTTCTTTTAATATGTGCCAGTATCATTTATATCACAGGAAAAAATTTTCAAAAAGAAGTGATTCTTTAGTTGATACTTCTATGGTCTTTCACTTATTTTGCAACTCAGTCCCTGCTTACTCTTAAAACAGTCAATTTGTATTGTAATACTTTTTTTAATTCATTATGATAGATCAATAAAATCAAGAATTGCTTAAATAATTTTTGACTAGGTCATGAGTTAAGTATAAAATAGCAACAGATATTGGGTTACTGGTGAGTGTCACCTACAATAACTGAATGTACTACATTGGAAAGGAAAAAGACTATTAAAGATTTTTAAAGACTATAATATATAGCACAGTTGTATTTAATCATGGGAAATATTATGTTCACCTTGTCATTAAACTAAAGCAAAAACCATATTCTTGAGCAAACCTTTCCATCACTATCGAGACTAGGCAAGGGTGAAGCTAATTAGATAAGCAAAATATTTGATTTAGATGCAAAATATAAGGGACATATACTGAGTAATCAAGATAAATAATATTTAATTAAATATTTAAGAGTAGAATTAGTGGCAAAATGCTAAATAAAAATTTAAATTAAAGCAGGACTGTACTATTTACTTTCCCTTTCATTCTCTACTTAAATTCAATCACTGTGAATGAAACTGGAAGACATGTTAAGGATACTCATAACACTTGCTATTTTTTCATATTGCAGACCTTTATATATTTAATTTATATAATGAATTTATCTGATTTCTGTTAAGTCAAAATGAGATTAATTGTAAGGTAGAAACTGGGGTTGTGACAAGGCCAACTCCCCAAAGGATTATATATTCAGATATACTTGTGATGCTTTTTCAAAAGAAGTAAGATACTACTCATAATAGTAATTTCGGTCTACAAATTGCAAGTAGTAAGGACAGATTAAAACTGAAAAATAGGAATAATTAATGACATACAGTTGTATATCAGTAAAGAAGGAAGCGATGGCAAAATAGCATTCTGAGATATGAGACCAACTCAAGTCTACAAAAATGTATAATCTTCCTTTGAAAAGACATTTATAAGTAATGGAAGCATTGAACCAAGTAGAATTGTCAGCTGACTGACAGTATATTATGCTTTTATCAATGGACTGGAGACAAAAAACAGATTTTTTTTCTGTTAGTGTTCTGTTTGTCACATGCATTTGGTAATCATGAGATGCAAGTGAAGGTGAGCCTATCTTCTTGCTTACCACAGAAAATTATTGAGTCCCTTGTTATATGATTATAAATATTTAAATGTCTGTGTATGTACATGTTTTTGTATGTGATGTGCAATTTTATATTTAAGTTGTTTCTATGGCAGCAGAGATGGATAGATCTGGGATACAGTGATGGTGATGGTACAAAGATCACCAGTGAAAAAAAGGAAATAGATTAGTATATCAGTCGTTCTGAGTTCTGACAAGTTGCTTAACTTACAAATTAACTTGTGAAAATAAAGGGAGCCTTTTTAGGAAACATGAATTTTTAGACAGATAACTGAAGTTTTTAGGATCACTGACTTACTTTCATCTTTTTCCGATAGACAACTGGTACTTTGGCAGAAAAGATTTGCCAGAATTGTCAAATAAATATATGGATGGAAAGCTAAATTTGAATTTAAGAAAACAATGTTTTAGTATAGGGATGCTTAAAATTATTCACTATTTATCTGAAATTCAAATTGAACTGAGTGCCTTATATTTTAGTTGGAAACTATATGCTCTTATTTTATGAAATTTTTCATCTCTGCATTCCATTTTTTTCAATGCTTGTCTACCTTACCATTCACTTCAAGTAAATTACTCTCACATGGTTACCTGTTTTCCTTTCTGCACAACTGCACTCTTTCTTACCCTTCTAGGTCTGTTAACTGTTTCTAGTGCCACCGATGACACCATCATTAAAAATATGGATACATTAATCCAGAATTGATCAAAGTTACCTTATTTATTATTATCACCCATTAAGGAGTATAAATAGATGTAGATGTAGATATATCTTATTAATTACTCATCCAACTTCCATGAACTATGCAGCTACACCATAACTCTTTATTTGTAAAACATAATAATCCTATAAAAATGGTTGCAATATCCAACTTATTTTTGTCCCAACAAAACCAGTTATGATTCCCCTGGGAAACTACTTCTCTCACTGAGAATGTGTGCATTAATCCCTAAAGACAAGTCCTACTCTGTGCTGAGAGGCTATGCCTCAATATCAAATATTTCAGATTTTAGGAAACATAGAATCACCTATTTTACCCTATTGTCATCAAATAGAGCAACACTTGTTGGGAACATAAACTGATGTAGCCACTATGAAAAAAGGTACAGATTTTTCAAAAGATAAATAAAACTAAAAATACCATACAATCCAGCTATTTAATTTCTGTGCATCTTCCAGATAATAAGGAAAAGCTAATTTGATGTGATAGTCTCCTATGTTCATTGCAGTATTATTTACAATAGCCAAGATATGGAAATAATCTATGTGCCTATCAATAAATTAATGAAGAAGGACATGGTGTTCATACACAATGAAATATTACTCAGCTTTAAAAATGATAAACCTTATAATTATCACAACATGGATGGAACTTGAGGGGGTAAAGCTAAGTTAAATAAATCAGAAAAATACAAATGCAGTATGATTTCACTCATATGTGGAAGATAAAAAAGGCAAAGGAACCAGCTGTTAGATTCTGATAATATAATAATTGTCAGAGGAAAGGGGCACAAGTGGTATGAGGGGTTAGGTGAAAATTGTAAATTTGTATGGGGGTGGAAGGAAATTATACTTTTATTGCTGATTACAATGTAGTATATACAGATGTCAAAGTATAAAATGTATATCTATAAGTCATACAATGTTATAAACCAAAGTTATCTCAAATTAATAATAAAATACAAATATCAATGTTATATGATGCAGACATATTAAATAGTTTGTCTTAAGGGTGAGAGAGCAACATTAAAATTTAAATGTCTAGAGCAAATTATCAAGTACCTAATGATTCCTTCTGAGGTAGTTCCTGAAGGATGCAGAGACCCACAAAAGGAAGAGGACCCACTGATGTCATAAGCCAGAACATGCTTTTCTGAGCATCTTAATGTAAGTTATAAGCTTGTTTGACAATCTTCAAAAATTTTAGGCTTAAAAATATGTTTCCTTATTTTAATCAAACAATTGAAGAATGAAATTGGAAGGTCTTGCTATTTTTAAGTTAGTTTATATAGATAACATGTTGTGCATAGTTCATTATTGCTAGTGACACATGTATCAATCAGTTCACCATATGCTGGCACAGCTGTGATGGGTCTGTCTAAATCACTACAGATTTTTTTTTCTCTGCTCAAAGACATTTTTCAGTGTGGGAGCAGAGTACTTTGTACTCTATGTTAGGACATGGCATAGAGTCAACATATGTTCTCCAATACATCTTGGCATGACTAGCACATATCTATCTATCTATCTATCTATCTGTCTGTCTGTCTATCTATCTATCTATCTATCTGTCTATCCATCCATCTACCCATTCATTCATTTATGTGATCTTTTTCAAATAGTTATCCTTTTTTTCTAAGTTGTAGCAGGTTTAAACGACCTTCTCTAATAAAGTGTGGTGAATATTTTTTTATAGTTTTTTTTTTTTCTTTTTATACTTTGGAATCAAATTTAAAAGCTTTGTATTTTCTCTTTTATGGTCACATATGATATTTTTCTTGAACTTTTGCATAATTACTTCTTTATTTTATTTCCACTGAGAATTTCATTTCTGTTCATTTTTTATATGCAAAACCTGCATATACTCAATATAGACCACTTGATGTGTTTGGACAAATGCATATACCTACTAAACTGTCGTAAAAATATGGATTAGGCAGATCTATCATTTCCACATGTCTCCTTTTGTCTCCTTTTATCTGTGTGTTCTGAGGACATTGGACATGAGATCTACCCTCTTACCAAGAGAACCCAAAAGTATACTCACACATAATCTGTGGTCAACTGATCTTCAACAAATGTGCCAAGAATAACAATGGAAAATCGTATTCCCAAACATATAGTGCTGGGAAAACTAGATACCTACATAATAATAAATTAGACCCATATCTTATACCATACATAGACACACACACACAAATAACCCACTTCTCAATAGATTTAAGACTTAAAGGCAAGAAAGAAACCATAAAACACCTAGAAAAAAACACAGGGAAAGATTTTTGACATTGATATTGGCAATGGTATCTGAGATATAACATCAAAAGCACAAAAAACACAGAAAAAAAGACAGTGGGACTATATCAACTTTTTCGACTTGCCATCACTTCTCACTCCTTCCTTTAATTGGAAAATAAGATCCTTTCACACTGCCACTCACACATTTATTTCAATTGGAAATAACCCATGGGAAATGTGGTAGCTCTGCAGTATCAGATGAGCAATATCAGGAATTAGATGATCACTAACTAGAAACAGATGAGGACAAAATAAGGGGGATACTTACCTTGCCTGGAGCAATAACAAAGCTTTTTCTTGATCTTCCCCAGTTTTTCTGTGAAGTTATAAAAGAGTATCAGGGAAAGGAAAATGTTTTCAGTTTTTGCTCTTACATTTCAGTCTGTGATTCATTGAGCTATTGTTTTATGAGGCAGTAATATGAGGCAGGGGCTGGTTTCATTCTTCTGCATGTTGACATTCAGTTCTTAAAACATCAGTTGTTGAAAAGACTATTCTTTCTCCCACTGATTGTCTATGGCCCCTCTTAAGCTTGTCTTTTCTTAGTCTTGTGGCTTTATCTTATATCCAAACCCTCCCCCAACTTCATCTTCGTCTCCAGTCCCACTAAATAATCATCATATTCTCAAATGAGTTAGGTATTTTCTCACTTTTGCCCACATCTCTTTTATGTATGTATTCATTTATTTTTAAACTGGGAAAGTCTTCTTTACCTTCTCAAAAGACAAGTTAACTTCTGTATCTGCCAGTTCTAGATTTAAATATCACATTTTTCAAAAGGCTTTCTTTTCCAAGGTCTCAAGAATATTTTAGAAACTAGGGAACAAGAAAAGAAGATAACACATGCTTTGGGTTCTTCTGGAATGTGGTGTATAAATATTAAAGCTAATCTTTGTGGGGTGCCCAGTCAATCTGATAAAGCCTAACTCCAATGTAGGGTCATTGAAATCTCCTGTAGGGTAGCTCTGAAACGAGGCCCACATTCCCCGCCCAATGGACTGACATGGATCCCGGAAGATGTGCATCTGGTCAGTGACCACAAGGACACAAACGCATTCCCAGGAACCAACTTCTCTTCTGGCACACAAGTACCTGTACTAGATGTCTTTCTATGAGATAAGACTGTTTGCACCTCTCTCCTAGTTCCCATGCAAGCAGGCTGATCCCACTATGCAGGGCACTCCCCCTGGTAGCATGTCCTTAAAACCTCACCTTGACTGGGGAAGATGTGTAAACATGTCTTACAGCCTCCATCGTCTTCCCCTGTAAGTAATAGATATGTTTTCCCCCTCCAGCTCACCAGTAGTTTTATTTTTTTTTTGACTATGGAAGAACCCGGTGAAAGTTTCTGGCTTGGAGCTTTTATATTATACTTCCCATAATAAGAAAGGGACTGACTTTTAATATTTAGACATTTAGAAGTAAAACTTCATCTTAGACAGATAACATCCTGAGGAGAGGGAAAATACATGCATTCCCTTTAGCGTAGGGAAAAAAAAAAAAAACCTACACAAGTACATTTACTGCCTAAAATGTTGATCTGATCACATCACCCTTTGATCAAAATACTCAAAGCCACCCTCTAACCAATGTAATCATGCCAAACTCTTCAGACTATCAGGCCTGCCCTCCACCTGCCTTTCCATTCCCATTCCACACTTCCCACTTCAATCCGCTTTTGCCAGCCTGGACCCCCTGCATTTTTGGAACTTGAATCTCCTGAACTGAAGCAGTTGCCTCAGACACACAGGAGGTAAATTAGAACTGCCTGCTGTGAGCCAGACCACGTGCCTACCCCTTACCCGCCCAACCACCAGCTTTTAGTTCCAGTTTACAAGCTCCAGCACCTGGTTCTCATCACACCGTCTTTCCTGTGACCTCCAGCTGGAAGGCATGATCTCGGGTTAGGCGGGCATATACAAACCTCACTGGGTCCACTTGGGATTTGCGTATTGCAGGCAAAATGTTCCCTGCGTTTTCAACTGAGGACTCTCCACAGACTTCGCCCATGAGTTCAGCTATGGTAAGATGCCATCAGGGTGATCAGAGCTGTCGGTGAGCCCAAATACGGTCTGTGCCAGGGAAGGGGGTCTGGGCATGCAGGGAGGCCTTGGTGAGGCCCTGTTGGCCTTAAAACAAAGACAAGGACTGGTGGCCTCAGTAGCGCCAGGGAGTCCAGGAGTATGTGGGCTGTACAAAGATCGAGGATACTGGGAACTCATAGCTCATGGTAAAGGGGTTCAGGGGAAAGGCCTGGACGCTGGAGGTGTCCAAGCCCAGCTTTTCCTCCACATCCTTTCAGAGGCAAGCCAGCACAATTCAGAGTGCTCGAGGAGAGGAGGCACTGTGTAGAATCGGGTCATAGCGTCATCAAAGCTATATGCCCTGGGGTCTCTGCTGCGCTCAAGCTCAAGGCAGACACATCTCACCCGGTGGCAGAGGGTGGTCGCCTCCATACTTTTCCCACCATGACCCTGCAAAGATATCTTGGCTACCAGCTGCCGCCCATTCTGAGCTCATACCCAGAGCAGGATGTTGTGCACTAGGGATGATTAGCCAACTCCTGCAGGCTTCTCCGGTTCTTTTGGAGTCCACAAAATATCTTTATCTTGGGCCGCCAGATAGAGGTCAGAAGAACAAGGCCCTGGCCCATACCTGACCAGGGGATCAGGAATCTCCTGGTGCTTGGGTGCGAAAGTGTATCCTTTGCTCTCTTCTGTTCTTTTTATGTTTTGTTTTTTTAATCTTCCTCTTTTTTTTTTTTTTTTAACGTAGTTGTTTACATTTGTTCTCCCCAGCCCCAGGGCTTGAACCCAGGACCTTGAGATGTATGTGGGAATGCTCCTACACCACTAGGCCACCAGGTTGCACCCCACTTCTGTCCATTTTCATGCCTAATAACTTGGAGTCCCTCAGTTGAAACAGAACCTGGGGTATGTGTCAGGCGCCTGGCCTCATAGGAATCTGGATTCCCTTAGCCCGTTTCAAGGCTCTTAGGCAGTCTGAAAGAATAGGTCTTAAGACAGTTAAAGGTTGCAGATTACCTAACAGCCCTCCTAGAAGACCCCATCTGTTTATAGGAGCACATGGGAAGTGTACAGCTCTTTCAAAGTAGACTGGACTGAGGTGAGGGACCAGAAGACTTGAGCCTCTCCATCATGGGAGTTACCTCAGTGAGGAGAGTTAGTGGGTGGGGGGTGTCTGTTGACTTTCATTGTGACCACTGAGTGGCCTTGCTTGAATAAATTCTTTTCTATTGCACTGGGCAAGGACAAGTATCTAGAATAGAGACATATGCTAGCGGGTGACCTTTCAAACTAACTCCAGAGCCACTGCCTCAGAAAATCCACAGCCTGAATTTACTTTTCTATCCATTTAGATGGTGGAGCCCACACAGAGCCCTACAATGGGAGATTCCCTCTCCTAGGTCTGGATGCTTGAGACCGGAAGCTCCTTGTGAGTCTGCTTGGCATGCAGGACTCTGCACGTGAAGTGCCACCTCAGCCAGCAGACAGAGCACTAGGCTGTGGGGCTCTGACTTTTCTCCAGTTCTCCCCTGAATAAAGTTAATACAACTTTTTTCACAAGCCCTGAGTCAATGAAAGAAAAGAGGTCCTCAAGGTGGTATGTCTTCAAGTATGGGAGGTCCTGGAAAGGGAATTCATCTTCTCGGTTTCAGAAGAATCCATAAAGCTAGACATCAGTCTCCAGGGAGGAAGGGTAAACAGTCTTCCTAGAGCAGATTTTTCAATTCCCCCCACCCCTGCCCCTGTCACTGCTACACCAACCAAATCATTGTTCTGCTTTCCCTCGACAGCGTGAGTGCATCTCCATCAACGTGGGCCAGGCCGGGGTGCAGATGGGAAATTCCTGCTGGGAGCTCTATTGCCTGGAGCACAACATCCAGCCCGATGGCACCCTACTCAATGACAGGGTGCAGGAGGAGAGCAGTGACTCCTTCCACACCTTCTTCAGTGAGACAAGGACTGGCAAGTGTGTGCCCAGGGCTGTTTTTGTGGATTTGGAGCCCGGTGTCATAGGTGAGGGGCTATGGTGAGGCCCCTCCCCAAGCCTGTTGTTTTGTTAGCCCCAAAGTCATTGGGAGCTCACTCAGGGGGAAACACTTGGAATGCAGGCAAGAACAATATGGAACTCTGTTGACTTTTTTCTAGACTGTTTCAGGGAGGGGTTCCGGGGCTTCCTGTGCTAAGAGGGAGATCAAACAGCTCTGCCTAAAAACTGTCAGACATTTAAGTCAGGTCAGACTTAGATAAGGATATGTGGGCAGAAACTTTAAACTTACTTAAACTACCCTTAGATCACATTGCCTGTCTAAGGGACTAGATGCTGAGAACATTCATCATAATGACTCTCTGCTCAGCCTATTATGGTACTGTTTATAATAGGATGTGGATCTGTGTGTACTTAACTGTTGCTGACTCCCAGGGTGTTCTCTGCATCTCTTCAAATGAAATCTCTTCAAATTTCCTGTTCGGAAAATTCTAATCCCCCCACCCTCTTCTTTCTAAAGACAAATGTTCAATTATCGGCTGGGTTTCTGTATTCATGTATGTTCTTAGCACAGTCAAAAATCAAATGAGATTTTGCTGAGTGCTTCCAATTCCTCCACAAGCAGAATGAAGTCACTATGATGAGAGGAAAGGGAATGTTAAAGGGGTCCCCTGACACCTTGCCACAAGCCACCAGGCCCAGGAAGGACTGGGCTCTCGAAGTAGGTCTTTAGAATGCATGGGTCTTTAGCATGTCCAGACATGCTCTTTTTTGTGGTCACACCTGCAGGAAGCTGGTGGAATGAGACCACCCTCTTAACTGCCTTTTCTTCCCCTCAGATGAGGTAAGAACAGGCACTTATAAGCAACTATTTCACCCTGACCAACTGATATCTGGCAAAGAAGATGCAGCCAATAACTATGCCCGAGGCCACTACACTGTAGGGAGGGAGATCATAGACCCAGTAATGGAGCGAATTCGAAAACTGGTGAGTGAGCCAAGTGACCTTGGCACCAGCAGAAGCTTAAAGCATCCTCAACCTCCCTCCCAGGCTGGGAAGGCTGCACATTTGTGGGAAGAAAGGGAGACCACAGGCTTGTGGCTGGAGCCCTTGGGATCCGCCTAGTTGCTTTGGCCTGTCCAATCAGTCCCCTAGGGGGAGCTATGTGTCTTGGATATGAATGGGGGTTAGCAGTGCAAGCGACCTCCTTAGACCTGCTTTTTGAACTCCGTTATGCCCCCCAAGACTTGCTTTGGTAGACCTGAAAGTCTAAGCAAACCTCCTGTGAGCTTTGACCCTTCTCTAGCTCAGCAGGTGGGAGGAAGCTGCCTCTGCACCTCAGCTTGTTTTTAGACTCCAAAAGAGAACGTTCCAGCTGGGAGAGGCTTCTACATAGCTTTGGATATATCTCCAGTTTACCCATTCCTTTCCTTGGCTGAGGCCCTGAGTAAAAGAGAGGCCTACTAAGAACAAAGACTTTGACTCAGGTTCTCTAGAGGACTGTCCAGACATGCTCCCTTTTGCTCAGTAGAGACTTGAACTTGCAAGTGGCCTAGGGAAAGGGATTCTGTATGAAAATAAACCTCGCTCCTTAGATTTAAACCTTTCTAGGACTTTTATACTGTCACTACCCATGTCTCTGGTATGTAGATTGTTACTTTTCTGGTCCAAGTTCAGGCACATCAGAATGATCAGGGGCCTTTTTTTAAATCAAAGACTCCTGGGTGCCAATCTGCTGTGACCTGGGAATCTGTTCACTCACAGTAACATCACCTCTATTCTCCTGTAATTAGGTGCCAAAGACACAAAGCTGATTAGACCCAGCTCTGACACTATTGTCCCACCTGACCCTCCTCTGCCTCCCTCACCCCTACTCATTCACAAACAGCACTGCCTCTCTATTTAGGTCTCTTTACTCCCAAGAACTCCAAATGCATAGGGACTCCTTTCTCACCTCTATAGAAGTAAAATAAAAGGGCACAAGAGCGAATGTCTTGGGGGCATGGAAATTTCAGTAAGTTGATTGGTTAGGTTAACTATGTACACTTGTAAAAACATTTATTGTACCTACAATAAAATGTGTACATTCAAGTATAAATGACTTTAAAGGTATTTTTAAAGTGAATAATTGTCCTGAGGTCATATCCTCTCAGACAAAAAAGAATTCTGTCAAGAGAGGATGACAGGAACAGATTATATGTCGATCTGCATCCTTAACACTGTCACACCCTCCCTAGACAGACCACTGCAGTCGACTCCAGGGTTTCCTGATCTTTAACAGCGCTGGAGGTGGTACCGGCTCTGGCTTTACTTCCCTCATGATGGAGCAGCTCTCTGTTGAATATGGCCAGAAGTCCAAGTTGCAATTTGCTATCTATCTGGCTCCCCGAATGTCCACAGCAGTTGTAGAACCCTACAACTCTGTCTTGACCACTCACGCTACCATGGAACATGCCAACTGTGTCTTCATGGTGGACAATGAGGCCATGTATGACATCTGCCACCGTAACCTGGATGTCGAACACCCTACCTACACCAACCTCAACCGACTCATTGGCCAGACAATCTCCTCCATCACTGCCTCCCTACGTTTCAAAGGTCCCCTCAACGTGGACCTCATGGAGTTCCAGACCAATCTGGTGCCCTACCCCCGTATTCACTTTCCTCTGGTGACCTACTCGCCCTTTGTCTCAGTCGAGAAGGCCTACCATGAGGACTTCTCAGTGGCAGAGATCACGAATGCCTGTTTTGAACCCTGCAATCAGATGTTCAAATGTGACCCTCGCCGTGGCAAATACATGGCCTGCTGCATGCTCTACCGTGGAGATGTGGCGCCCAAAGATGTGAAAGCCACCATTGCCACCATCAAGGCCAATCGTTCCATCCAGTTTGTGGACTGGTGTCCAACCGGTTTCAAGGCAAGTTGAGGATAAGGAAAGGAATTAGCATGGGGAGATGCTTAATATGCTGCAGACTTAGAAACAAATATGCAGACATGGGGAGAATCAAGCAAATAACTGTCTAATCATCTCAATGGTGTAGAATCCAGGCCTCTGATTTGTAAATCAGGGTCAATTCTGTCTGAAAACCTGCTTTTATGAGAAGCGCTCATGTCACTTGCCTAGCAAATAGGCACTCCTTAAACTGAGGTGGGTGGTATGAAGTTGCCCTCACTCTTCCCATACGCCAGGACATAGCACTAAATTTGGCTCCTGATTAGAAGGGCATGTTTTAGAGCACAGAAAGGCCTCTCCCATTCAAGTAATGCACTAAGCATGAATGCATGCTCTTCCTTTGAAGTAATAAGAAGGAATTGGTTTCTGTATCATCTTTTTATAAGAGGATACTAAGTATATGACCTAGTTGAAGTTCTGTGGGTTTTGTTCCAGGCTAAGACATGAAAGACTAAGGGTGGCAACTGTGCATTTAGAAAGTACATACAGCTTTCCTGTGAACATTGCTGCAGATGTCACCACAAAGGGAGGGGAGCTAGGGACTCCTGGTCATAAATATGGCTGCTTTTTAGTATTAAGAGTTGTCCTATAACTCTAAACTAGAAACAAAGGGAAAGATATCTAGGAGATGGATTTTGGCTCCATATTAGGAAAACTAGCTGTTCAGAGGACTAATAAGCTGCCTTTCAGAAGTAAGCATACCATCTCCAGAGGAATTAAGTAGGGAGGTTGACTTTATTTTTCTTTAAACACTACATGTGAAATGTACTTATATATGCTGAATAGACCACTGTTAAAAATAGGTTAAGTTTACATACAACTAAATGTGTCCACAAAGTTTTATATTTTTACTATTATGTAAACTATAGGAAAATGGAGAAACTAGTGTAATTAACCTCCATATACCAACTACCCTAGGTGTAACAATTCTTTTCTTTTTTGCTTTGATAACTCATATAGGCTCCCTTACAACTATTAAAACATACAAAATTATTTTGGAACTTAACAAAGTTAACAATTTTCCTTAATAATACCTAATCAGTACTTCCTTCCAAATAATACCTAGTCAATATTCAATTTCCTAGTTGCCATAACTCTGTTGTAACCAATTTTTCAAACACACAATCAAGGAACAAAAAATTATTTTTCTTGGTGTTTTGTGTAAATCAGTTCACGCTTTTTCTTCATTGCAACTTAGAAAGACTAGTCTTACTGTCTTGAATGTCCCACATTCTGGATTTTTTTCCTTGTGGTTAACTTGTTTCTCTATTCCCATGTTTAACAACTGGCAAAGCCAGTGTCTGCCCCTTCCCCAGTTATGGGAATCATTGGACAAAACATTTCTGGACAATATAGTTCTAGACCCTTAAACTAGTTTATTCTTCTTAGATTGGTATCAACGACCAGCCCCCCACGATGGTCCCCGGGGGAGACCTGGCCAAGGTACAGAGGGCAGTCTGCATGCTAAGCAACACCACCGCCGTCGCCGAGGCCTGGGACCGCCTCAGCTACAAGTTTGACCTCATGTATGGCAAGCGGGCATTTGTGCACTGGTACGTGGGTGAAGGCATGGAGGAAGGAGAGTTCTCTGAGGCCCGAGAGGATCTGGCTGCCCTGGAGAAGGATTATGAAGAAGTAGGCAAAGATTCCATAAATGTTGACAATGAACATGAGGAGTTCTAGGGGATCCTGTTATCAGCAACTCCCAGTCTCACCAGCTCTAAATCTCTCATTCTATGGTTTTCCTAACTGCTCACAAATACAGTTGGTGCTACAAGTGATATGGAATCTGTGATGTGTAATTTTTGCCCAGGCAGTGGACCTTCTCTGAAGTTTCCAACTTGTCTTTCTAAATAAAGGACAGCGTATACTCTGCCTGCATGGATACTAGCCAGGGAGTACCCAGTGGAGGGCAGCCTGCCCTGATAATATTCATGGGATCAGGACTTTGGTAATGGTGCTTTTGACTTCATGTGGTTCTCTGTGTTTTTCTGAATTCCCAAACAGCCTTAAGGAAATGGAAGTCTTCTAGGGTTCTGTTGAAAGCTGCTAAAACTTATCTGTCCCTAGCACTCTGGACCAGAATGTTTATCTCAGTTCTAATGCCAGGAAAGAATTTATCATTTTTCCTTAGCCTTCCTCATGGCTAATAGGAGGTGTAAAGGTTCCAAGATGTAGTAAGTCATCCTTATAACTTAGGGTTCCACTCTGAAGCTTTGTAAAGGCACAGGATCAAGAACCAGGATTCCAAAAGATAGGAGTCTTTAGCATGGGACTATGAACATTCACAATTTTAAAGGGCCTTTTAGAAATGATCTTTTTTTTTTTCCCCCACAAAACAGTCCCTAAGGAGAAAGGAACTACTGTTCTAAGGTTTAACAATATCTAGTTACCTGTGGTCTTAGGGTCTGGCACTAGTTAAGAGCTAAGCTGAATGGCCCCATCCAGCACAGCCAGGCTCCAGGCAGCTTCTCTGTAATACACTTGAAGTAGAAGTGGACTCCTGAAGTGGAAGGAATTGTATGGCAGATCTTCCAGACGATGAGAAGACTGACAGCTGAGCACTCAAAGGCAGAGAAAAGCACTTTATTGAAAGCACCGGTGCTGGCACAGGGGTATTGTTACCAATGCTGAACAACGGGGGATTTAAGGGAGCTCCTTTTATAGTCCTAGGTAAAAATTCACCTCCTTGGCTATGTGTGGTTTCTACTGGCAACTTTTATCAGATATGTACAGTTGTAGAGTAGGGAGAGTATGCTAGTCTGTCCTTGGTCTTGATAACAGGACATAACCATAATCAGCCTCTGTAGTAATCTGGAAAATTTCTGGCTGACTAACTTTTGCATTGAGGTTGGGGAAAAGGTCTTCTACCACAGAATCTCCAAGACACCACAACCCACCAGAGGGTAAGACCCAGACTTGATCTGGATCTATATGCTTTGATTTTCATACCTTCATTTTAGCACATAACAGGGAGTGTATCTTTTTTTAAGCACCATAAGCCCTAGGGATGCTTGGAAATGTTTCTAGTGGCTTTATTGCTATACACAACTGGTCCATTCCCTTGGTGAGCATCAGCTAAAAAGACAGACTAGTTTCTTTAAATAGGAAGGGTTTATTACTGGTAACAAGTAAGGACACAGCATGATAAAACACTGCCTCAATGAGTGCTCTGCTCAGGGGCTCAATTGAGGAAGTGGGTAATTGTTCAGTGGGTTGCTGGGAAAGATTCCAAGTTTACTGTATGAACAGGGAACTACATGCATTTAATAGGGACTGTGAACCTATCTGTGATTCCCTAGGAAATGGCTCTTTCTCCACTTTCTCATCTTTCTATCATTGCCCTTCTTAGTACAGTCGTCCCTCACTATATTGCAGTTCACTTATCACAGCTTCACTGTATCGCGGGTTTTTAAAAAATATATATCTAATTCTGTATCGCAGAATTTTTGCTATAGTGCAGGATTTTGCAGTGTACGAATATTCCATGAGTGAGTACCTATATAGAATTTTAAATATTGTTAAAATTACGTAGGTTTAAGAGTGTAGAAAGTGTTTATAAGGATGTGGGAAAGGTTAATGAGAGTGTGGGAAGGTTTTATAAAGTCTTAAAATATATAGAAATAATAAATTATAACACCGCTGCTTTGCAGATTTTCACCTATTGCGGGGGTCTCTGGAACACAACTCCTGCGATAGGTGAGGGATTACTGTACAGAGGTCTGACATTCTCCATTAGATTATTCCCCATTTCTCTCAGTTGTCTGAGTCCCAGGAAGTTAAGACTCTCAGCCTCCCTTATTGGTTTGTCTTAATTTAAAATTCAGCTCCAACAGTAGTATGTGTCTTTCTTACCGGTACCTTCTTTCTTTCTTTGTAAGCATAGATCACAATTGCTATAGCTGTTGACTTTTGTTACCAGATGCAATGAATCATTTTTTCTTGGTGAGTGTCTGCCAAAAAACACAAACCAAAGTTTCTTTAAGCAAGGTAAAATGTATTAATTGCAACAATGAAGGAGAGAGGGAGATAGTTCTCAGCATTTTGTCTACCCTAGTTCTTTGCTCCAGGAAATTTGGGGAGCGGGCAGGGTGGAGGCAGTGCTCAATTGAGGAAGTGGGTGGTGACTGGTTAGTGGGTTGCTGGGAGATTCTAACTCCACTGTGCAGATGTCTTCAGCTTTCTTCATGCCTAGTCAAGCCTGCTCATACTTGTCATGTTTAAGAAATGGTAGCAAAATTCCTCTGGAGGGTGACTTTAGTATTAAAAAGAAATAAGATTGCTTTTAGGTCAAGATAGTCTTTCTGAGCCTGCTCAGGCCCTGAGTGTGTCAGAACCAGTTAGCTTGGTCAAAGATGTTTATCTATTCTCTCTGGCATTTATTGTCAAGAACTTCATTAGCCTGGGGATCAAGGTCCTTTATACTATGAGGGCCTTCTATTGTTCCCTAACTAATATTTCTGTTTTAGAATTTGTTTTAATCCATAGTTATTCCTGGTAAACTCTTTCTGGTTCTCCTAGAACTCAAATAACTCACATAAGAAGTGAGGTTGAAGTATGATTGGAGGGTGTGTTGAACAAGGGTTTCCATTCCCTTGTCAAGATGTGTATAATGACCAAAACTCAGTCTATGATTGATGAACTTTTTATTTATGGAATCACAGTGGAGGGAACAGAGCACAGGTTGCTTGCTCAAATAAACTGGGCATATTTTAGCATGGGAGGGAGAACACTTGAGCAGGGCACAAAGTGGGGTAGATAATTCTCTGAACTTAGCTAAGCTTAATGGGTCCAAAATGCTCACGTATGTGGACTTGCAATCAGTAGATTGCTGTGAGTCACAACTCACAGGTTCCAGGATGATCTGGTGTTCAAAGGATGTATTGTTTTGGTCAGAGTATGCAGTAGTTTGGGTGTCATGATTGGTGGAACTTTCTGTCACTCAGAAGTCAAGCTTAGGCTGAACTGGCAGCTGCTTGAGAGCAGCAGTGCTTGGGACTCGACCTGCAGAGAGCCTGGTCTCTGTTTTCTAGCAACTGTCAAACATTTGCAGACTTTTAAATCTACTAAAATGATCTTATAGGGAGTCTCTGAAAATGTCACACAAAAGCTCCAGGAAAGTTCAATGGCAGGAATGATTTTCTCAGCTCCCTCTCATGGTATGGTGGAAACTGTTCCACAATGCACAGTCCATGGAACCCCACAATCCACAAGAGGATTCCTCAGATTTCTTCCTACAGTCCTTCTCTTCAGCAAGTGTAGCTACCAGTTCAGACATAGGGATTCTATACAGAGGTCCTCTTTGGTTATCTCACAAATGGACCAAGATCTCTGGACAGTCTGTGACTTAGATCTCTACCAATTGTACTGATTGGAAACACAATTTTATGGATCTCATTTGCTGGCAACACCCGCTTCTCAGTCCTTGCCTGTACAGTGGAACTTCAGCATTTTGGGCATCATCCCTGATAGTTGATTTTGATAGGAGGGTGTAGTAGTCAAAGTGACATTCTTATCAGATTTGGTACTATGAGATGACTCTCCAGCAGCTTGCTCAGATGAGCCTGTGTTGGGGCTTGTCTGGACAAGCCTGTTAAGCTTCACATATGTTCAGTTATTGAGGTGTATGTTAAGTAGGAGTTAAACATAAACCAAATGAGGGTGAATAGGAGAACAAAGGTAGTAGGTCATAAAACAACACCAATCTAAAAGCTCTCTAATCGGTTTAGAAAAAGACACTAACAGATATCAGAAAACTTATCCCACCTCAGAATTCCCCTAGGTGGGGATAAATGTAGAGAGCAAGTGGCTGTACTCTTTAAATACTCAGTTCTCAAAAGCTTCCCTGGTCACTTCCTCTTGGGAAGACTCAGCCTTATGCTATCTCTTAAAGACTCCTTTACAGGTCCCCTTCAATAAATGTCACTTGTTTGCTCCTGGCTGTGCTGCTTTCTTTGTTCTCAGAGCAGGGGGTGGGGGATGGGGGGAGTCAACAAAATCTCCTGGAGCCTTCAAGGAACCTAAGGTGGAGGCAAGTTTACCAAGTTCCCGTGGTAACACATTACATGGTGACTTTGCCAGGACTGTAACAGTTTTGCGGAAAGTCCTTGCTTTCTCTCAGGCTGCTCACACTGCTTCCAATAAACTCTCCCCTCCTCTCTGCTACTGCCCATAAAAAACCTGTTCTTGTTCTCTTTTTCTTTAGCTGCATTTTTTTTTTCCTTATTGTATCTCCAGACTGTTTACACAGCCCAGCATGTGGTATCTGGCTGTAAAGTGAGAGACCCAAACAGCTGATCTCTTTTTGCTTTGAAATGGCTTTTTTAATGGGGAGAAGGAGTGGATAAAAGTTTGGTGGTCAGGCTGCTCTATAAGATGACACCCAGCTGTGTCTGTAGACACAGCATGCTCATATGGGATCTGACTCCTTCCAAAAGCCTAAAGCTATCCTGATATTTTTTTGTCTATAGGATGTTTATAGAATTCAGCATGTGGTCTCTAACAAAACCCATTTGAATATGACTGGCAAAAAAAAAAAAAAAAAAAAAAAATCAGCCTAGCCCGGGAGTGGAACTGGGGTGGGGAATCCTGCCTGTCTTTGTCTTCAAGTTGCCTCTTGGAAGGCATTTTTCCTCTCTTTCCCAGATCTCTAGCCCCAGAATTCCTTTCCTATTTGCTATCTCTTGGAAACACCTCCCTCACTGTTGCTAGGAGATCACTGCAAATTTTAACCCAGGGACCTGACTGAGCAAGAAAAGTAACACTTTTTCTCCTTCAAGCCTTTTAAAGTTAGCAAAACTTCTCTACTGGGAGTTACAGTGGCCAAGAGGGATTATTATTTCCAAGAATATAAATGGATAGTCAGCTATCTGCTCTAGCCGCAATTTGACAAAGAGGATGTTATAACTTGGCTTGGCAAACTTCTGTTCTGTAGCTTTGGGCAGACACTTATGAAACAAGGAACTAGGGAAATTTCATTTTTTGCTGGGCTATTCTTATAACCACTTATGTTTAGGGTGTGACCTCTACTTATGTAACCACTTACAAAAACAAACTAAGTTATAAATACTCTGCACTATCTAGGTTCCGGACCATATGATTTGAGTCTGTTTTACTCTGTATGGTCACTGGCTAATAAACCCTCCTAAATTCTCTTTAACTCTGGTGTGTCTCTCTGATCTCCTTTGTTACTTTGGAACACTTGAATGATAAAACAAGGGACAACCTTAACAGAGCTATGAGACAATAAGCTATCTGAGAGGGGGAATAAACAAAAACATGTCTTTAAAATACTAATGTCCACTGTAAGGGAAAAAAGTTTAATGAAGCCTTTTTCCCCAAAAAAACCATGAAGAGAGCTGCTCTGATTTATGGCTTGGAAATGAAGGGAAAATAGTTGTGTTTTCTAAATAAGTTTCTTTTAGTAAAAAAGTGTTAAGGAAATTTTGCCTTAGGATAATTTTTTAGAATGAATTTAAGGCAAAAGATTTTAATGGATTTTTTTTTGTTGTTGTTGTTGCAGGATAGTAAAAAGGTCTATGGAATTGAAAAATGTTTATGAAAGAGGTACTTTTAAAAATATTTTAATATGATCATATTAAGAAAACCTCAAGGAATGCAGTTTTGTTTTAAACATAAAATTTTAAAAACTTTGGAATGTAGTAAGAAAGTATAAATGAAACAAGAAACTAGAGAAACCTCATTTTTGCTGGGTTACTCTGTAAACAAGGCCCTGGGGTCCCCACTTTCTAGATAATCCTCTAGCAGTGAAACAGAAAACTTAGACCCACCCAGTAAGACCTTGGCTGGAGGGGTTTCTGTGGATCTGCTGAGATCTAGGAAGAAGTTAAATGTCAAACAAGATAGCCTAAGATGCTTAGGGTGTGACCTCTACTTAAGCAAACTGACCTCTACTTTAGAATATGATCTCTACTTTAGTAAACCGCTTATGCACATACCCTGGGATACTGAAGAAAGAAAAAAAACTTAAGTTATATATACTCTGCATTATTTGGGTTCCGGGCCTATGGTTTGAGTCTGTTTTACTCCATATGGTCACCAGCTAATAAACTCCTCCTAAATTCTACTCAGTTATATGTCTCTCTGATCTCATTGGCTACTTTGCAACATAGAGGAATGATTGTGAAAGAAGAATTTAGAAAGAAATATGGATGTCACAGCCTATAAGAAGGAACTTAAGCAAAGGTTTTGTATGTAATTTTTTTTTGTAATTGAACAGTGTACATTGGGATATAGATGGGTGCAAGGAGAGAGTTATGATAATAAGTAACCCTGTCAATTTTCCCTACTCAGAATCAATCTAGATCCATAACTTATGCTACCTGCTCCCTACTGATATAAAGAGAAGGCCAGCTACCCTCAGTACTGGGAGATGGCCAGAACTGAACAACCCACACTAAAAACAATGTTGTTAGGGTATAAGGCATATCTACAAATCTGCAGGCAGCCAGGCAGGAACTGGTAAGAAGGCTAGTCCAGTCCCTAGAATAAGAGAAGCCTGAACTGAAGCCTCACTCATGGCTCTGGGACTAGTTTGAGTCCAATACAGAAAAAGTCCTCTGAGAGAATGCTCCCAAGATCTCAGTTTCAGTCTGCTTCCAGTTTTAAATCTGGGTAGGATCCAGCTGTAAATTAAAAGGGATGATCTTAGCAGGAATGTTTCAGAGACTTCCTGGTTTTAATTCAGTTTGAATTCAAGTTAAAAAAGCACAGATTGTTGATGGGACACTGCCCCTGCTTGAGGGGATACCGGTCCTGTTAAAGTTGACTTAATTTTCTGTAATGTGGAACCTGGTTTAAGTCCAATTAAAATCCAGTTAAAATCTGGTTTATTTTTCTGTACATATGAAAAACCAACAATTTGTGCCCTTGGACACACCATCGAGAATGTTTTTTAAAGCAATGTTTTTCTCCCTGTGTTCTAATAATAGTTTCTTTTAGTGAATTTTCATCTAAAAGTTTGATTTCATGACTTTCTGTTTCGCTCTTTGGAAATCTTGCAAAATAGTTCCTCTCTAAAACTTTTTAGCAGGTGAAATTTGGCCATATACATGTATACCAAGTTTACTGTATTTTAATTATATGTGCTATTTTAATAAGGAAATGTATATATTCTTAGATTCGTAACAATCACTCTACAAAAAGAATGACTATAAACATTACCTTTCCTGAGTTGGGATTTTCTTGAAGTTACTGGAAGAGGCAGCAGGATTCCATTCCTGATCACAGCACAATCCAAATCTGATTTAAAATTTAATAAATCTAAAACATGATTTCTGCAGGTCCTGCCTGCTTTCCATTTGTAACTGACCTAGAAGCAGGAGCTCTATGGGAAGTTGTCTCTGTGGAGTCCTTGAAGGACAGGGTGGTCATTCTGTTGAGACAGGTCAGAATAGCAAGGTAGTCAGCCTAAAAGAATTCTGAAGCACCTCCAACTCACCAGGTCTGTAAGAGAAACACATTATATCTACGTAACTTTGAATAGCTGTTGGTTGAAATTTGATATGGAGGAAGGGAAAGGGATAGTCAGAATTAAATATTGCTTTAATTACTTTTTCAGATATCTGTTGAGCACCTACTATGTTTCATACATTACTCTAGATGCTAGGGAATCAATCAGCAACAAAGGAGCTGAATTTTGTCCTGTATAAAATCTTTAGTGGCTTTGAAGTGCAAGCACTCAGGAATAATAGAAATATTAAATCAATGATTCTCTTCTTGGAACAATGGAGACAAGGTGGTATTCTGATATGTGGTGGGTAGAGGCCTAAGGATGCCATTCAGTACTTCACAAAGCATGAGACAGATGCCCCACCCCAACCCCACCCTGACCCCCTGCACACAGCAAATAGCTTTTCTTCCCAGTGTCAAGATTCAGAGGTCTTGCCTTCAAGTATAGGTAAGCAATTTTAAGAATGGCAGAATTAAGGATGGATATATTTTCAAGCATAATGCAGTAGAGGACTGAGACTACTGTAGTAATTAAAGTGATGTTCCTTATCCAAAGCAATGATATGGGGGAGGAAGAGTGAAAGGATTAGAAACATACTACTTACTGACCAGATGACATGACAGTTGTAGATGACTGGATTTCTGACTTGTAACTCATGAGATATTTTCCCTCCCATACTTCCTATTTGGATTTGAAGATAAATTAAGCCTTAGACACTGTATTAGTCTTCTAAGCATTTGCTATCACAATAGCCAATACAACTGACTGGGTGTCTTTTAACAACAAATTTATTTTTCTCACAATTCTGGATGCTTGCATATCTAAGATAAAATTTGGTTTCTTCTAAGACCTTTCCTTTCTTCATAGATATTTACTAGCCTCTTGTGTCTCTGCATAGTCTTCCTCTGTGCATTTGTCCTAATATTGTCTTGTAAGGATATCAATATATTTTTCTTATATGGATATCAGTCATAAAAGATTTGCCTATGTGACCTTGTTTCACCACAATTATTTCTTTACAGGGCCTATCTCCAAATACAATCACTTTTTGAGGTACTAGGGATTAAGAATTCATGCCAATTTTATGGGGGCACAATTCAATTCAGGACAGATGTTGAACTTGAGATGTCCAGGGGCTGACCATAGAACACTAGGCACCAAGAGACCCTGCCCCAGAACCTAGGAAGTCAGAACTGAGTCACCGTTGTGTGGGGGTGGTAGAGCCAAGGGTCAGTGTGTGGTGACCTGTGGAGAGAACAGAGGGGCAGAGGAGGCACCTAGGAATGCTATCCATGAAGTAGAGAAATTCACCAGCTGGAGGGAAAAGGACAGTCAAATCAAAAAAGGTGTGGTGTGGAATGTGTTTCTAATGTTCAATACTGGTGACAAGCTATCATTAAAATAATTGATTCTCAACTGGGGCACTTTTCTAGTCACTCAGCCAGCAATGAGACCCAAGTATTTTATCTTAGTGATAGATGGCACTGGGCTCTGACAGGAGGGCTTACATAAGAAAGAATAGCACATTGTGAAGATCCTTTGTTGTCTGAGTATTGTTGCTATTATCTTTCTATGTAAGACAAACCACTCCCAAACCTGGTGTCTTAGAACGACCATTATTCACTCATGATTCTATAATTGGATAGAACTTGCTGGTAGTAGGTGATGCTCATTACATGGGACTAACTGGGATAATCCAAGAACCCAAGTTAACCTCCTTCGCACAGCTGATGCCTTAGATGAAGTGACTAGAATGACTGGGATAGGCTGGATCTGTGTTTCTTTCAAGTCTCATCCTTGAAGGTCTTTCTCTCCAGCTGTGTGGTCAGACTCTGGAGCCAACTTCCAATGAGAGTAAATAGAAACTTTGAGAACTCTTAACACCTAGGCCTTAAGACACAGGTTCAAGAGGAGGTGTTATGGGTTTAATTGTATTCTCATCAAAATCTTGTGTTGATGTCCAACCCCTCAGTTTCTCAAAATGTGATCTTAATGATAAAATAGGGTCATTACAGTGGTAAATGAGGTCATGCTGGAATACAATAGGATGAACCTAGTCTAATATGACTGGTGCACTTAAAAAAAGGAAGAAACTTGGACATATGCATATGCAACACATTGTCCTTTTATACTCTCTGTCCGTTTATACTCTCCACAGGGATTCAAGTGAGGTTGTAGCTCTGTTACAATCAGTAGCGTATGGTAGAAAATAATTCTGGAGCAGGTGCTTTGCTAGTGCTTTTAGTGGAAACATATTCATGCCCACACTTTGATCTCGAACTTCTAGAACCAGCAGATAATTTATGTTGCAGCTACTCAAGTTTGTGGTAGTTTATTATAGCAGGAAGTTAATACAGAAAGGAAATCAGGCCCGCCTCCTGATGGAAGGGTGACATATGCAGGGATGAGAGAAATTGGTGCAGTCTCTTTGTAGACCATGTACTATAAGGCTTCCCAATAGTCCACAGAACAATGGAGAAGAGAAGGTAAAACCCAAGTTCTTGATTTGACTCTGTTAAGAACCTACTGGGGGAGGTGAATGCTGGTGGAGTAAAGGTTTAGTCAGCTGCCTTTGGCTGGCGCAGTTTACATATATTCCAAAGACCTGGTTTAGCATCTCAGGGCCAGGGAGAACAACCAAGATGCATAACCAAATAAAATAAAGTGTTTCCTCTCTCTTCCTGCCTGTCTCTGCATTGAGGAAACTTTAATTCTCCACCCCGGTCCCAGTCTAAAAAGGGCTGACTTAGATGAGATGTCTTTATTAATTTTTATTTTCAGCTTTAAAACTATGTGTCTTCCTTAGAGGCCTGAGTCAGAATCCCCTGAAGAGCTTGTAAACACAAATTCCTGGTTCCCTGCTCGATTTTTTACTCACCTTTTTCTGATTCAGTAGGTCTGGGGGAGTCTTGAGAATTTGTACTTCTAACAAGTTCCCAGGTGATGCTCCTGCGGGTTCATGACCTCACTGTGAGAATCATTGTTCAAGGGACACAGTTTTCAGTGTGCCTGCACATCAAGATCACCTGGGAGCTTAATAACTACTGCTACCTGACTCTACCTTGGAGCTTCTATATAATTGGCCCAAACTCCGGAAGGGTCCATGATTTGTTATATTTTTGTAAATCTCCCTAAGCCAGCAACTTGTAGTCTGACAGGAGAATCATTGCTTAAGGGGCTCTGAACTTTTAAAGAGAATGCAATCAAACTGTGGCATGCTTTTTTAGAAAAATCACCCAAAAAGAAAAAAATATTGTTCCCTATCTTCCTGAAGTTAAGGAATTTGAAGTTCTTGCCATATTTTTTAAATATTTTGCATCTCTTTGTGTCCCCTCATCAGTGTTGCTATCAATATAGTTACAATAACTGAGAAAATAGTGGAAGTTTATTCCTCAAAAGGAGAGAGAAAAGAAATCTCTTATGTGTCTCTGTCTCAAGCATTATTTCAGAAATTCTAAGGAAACTCTTAGCTTTAGGACTCAAACCTCCCCCTGGGGCTACATAACTTGTTGGCATTGGAATTAAGAAACAACCATTCCTGAACACCTCCTGTACCCTAACTTCACTGAACAAGTATACAGATAGGTAAGAGCAGGGTGCATGTATAACAGTGGTTCAAACTTAAAGAAGTGTGAGCAATTATGTTCTGAGCCCCTCTGGTGACTTGAATATAAAAAATAGATAAATACATGTGATCACTTTGAGCTGTATTGATTAAGGCAGTCGTTTCTTAGCAGTGTCTGATGTGTAGATAGAAAGTTTTGTAACTTGTGATTTCAGTCTTTTGTGAAGAGGTTATTCCCTTTTTCCAGGTGAGGAAGCTGGTACAGTAATTGATTTGTCTGAGGTCTACTAACTGGACAGACCACAGCTGGACCTGGACCTGGACATGTACCTACTTGATTAAGAGACATTCTCCTCTGTTGACAGGGAGGTATGGGGACAGTCTTCTGGAAGTTGACAGATGAACAGATTTTATTGCGTGTTCTTTTATTGTGCATCACAGATACTACATGCTTTACAAACTGAAGAGCTGTGTCAATACTGCATTGAGCTAGTTTATTGGTGCCATTTTTCAAAAAACGTGCTCGCTTGATGCGTCTGTTACACTTTGGTAATTTTTACACTATATTTCAAACGCTTTCATTCTCTCTCATTTGGTGATTTGTGCTCAGTCAACTTTGAAGTTTCTATTATAATTTTCTTTTTCTCATTTTATTGTTTTAGGATTTTTTTTGTTTACATTGCTTGCTATATGCTTTTTAGGATATTGAACTTACTCTTCAGTCTGTACATTTCACACAACATCCAACACCTGAGTTCCATTGTCCTTTACCAACACTTGTTAACTCATTCCTTCCCTTTTCCCCTCCTCTCACCACCCCCATAACCACAATCTTTCATCTTCTGTATTTTGTTTCTATCTCTGTCATTTGTTTTGTTTCTTTACATTTCATGTATGGATTAAATAATCCTGTATTTTCTCTTTCTGACTTATTTTGCTTAGCATAGCCCCCTTCGGTTCCATCCATGGTATTGCAAAAGGCATAGTTTCTTGCTTTTGAATGGCTGCATATAATTCCATTTAGGCTACATATCAAAGTTGTTCTATTCAGTCATCTTGACAGGCATTTATATTATTTACAGATCTTGGCTATTGTGAACTGTGTTGTTATGAACATAGTGTTGCAGATATTTTTTTTCTGATTAGAGATTTGATAGTTTTGGATATATTTCTAAAAGTGGTATTATTGGATCCAATGGTAGATCCATCTTTATTTTTTTGAAGAATCTGCAGCTATTTTCCAAAAAGGTTCCACTAATTTACATTCTCATAAGCAGTGTAGGAGAGTTCCTCTTTCTTTGTAACCTTTGCAACACATGTTTTTTCTAGTTTTTGTGATTTAGGCCATTCTCAATGGTATGAGGTGATATCTCCTGTGGTTTTTATTTGTGTTTCTATGACAGTATATGTCGTAGAACTTTGAGTAAAATGTCCTTTTAAACTATACTGATTCTTCCAGTCAATTAGCATTGAATATTTTTCCATCTCTTTGCATCTTCTATTTATCAATGCATTCTAATTTTAAATGTATAGGTCTTTTACCCCCTTTCTTAAGTTTATTCCCAGGCATTTTATCTTTTTTTCACTGTGATTATGAATGCGGATTTCTTCATTTCTCTTTCCTCTAGCTCATCATTCACACATAAAAACATGATTGATTTTTGTGTGTTGATTTTATATTCTGCCATGTTGCTATATTCATTTATTTAAACAATGTCTTTTGGGGGTTTTCTTGGTTTCGTGTGCAAATAATAATTTTACTTTTTCATTTCCAACTTTATTTCTTTCATTTTTTTTCTTGATTTATTGTTATGGCCAGGAATTCCACAGCTATGTTGAATAATACTGGTGAGATTAGGCATCCTTGTCTTTTCCAGATCATAGAGGAAATGCTTTCAGTTTTTTGCTCTTGAGTATATTAGCTGTGGGTTTATTATATATGGCTTTTATGTGGTATGTGCCTTTTATTCTCATTTTAGTGAAATTTTTTTAAATCACGAATGATGCTAAATCTTGTCAAATGCTTTCTCTGTGACAACTGATATGATCATATATTATTGTTTCCCCTTTGTTGATATGGTCTGTTACATTCATTTGCATAAGGTGAACTATCCCTGAGTCCCTGGAATAAATCATTTATCCTCAGTTTTATTTCTCTTCTTCTATGAAAACCTCTACGATTTTGTCTTCAATTTCTGAGATAATTTTTACTTTGAAATTTGAGTCTGTTTATGAAAGTCTCCATATTTTTCTTAAGTTCATTGACTGTGTTTTTCAAATCTAGCACTTTTGTTTGAACTTTCTTTATAACATCACTCTTTTTGATGATGTAGTCCTTATACTCTATCACTTCATTTATGAGGTCTTAGATTTGTCTTTGGGTAGTTTATTGTGAGTTCTGTAGTTCATTCAGCTTTCTTATAATAATTTTATTTCTTTATCTGTTAGGTTGTCCTGATATACAATGTCATTTGGTTTCTTCTCTAAGGAGCTCTCTTGATTCATTTGTGCTTTGTTTTGGGGGAATTTGAACTTTTGATGTCTAGAGGTATCATGTGTCCTTCTTTGACCAGGATTGTCCCAGTTTAGCAATGTTGAACACCTCTCTCCTTATCCTGATCTCACACCTAAACACACTCCACCTGTCCTGCACCTTATCCGGATCCCATGCCAGCCTGAACTCATTCCCTCATTTCTATCCTCCACCTCAACTTCTCTAGTCCCTGAGACAACACTGAAAAAGATAAGCCTACAATGACTTCTAAGTGTTCAAGTGATAGGAAGAATTATTTGTCTCTCACTTTCAATCAAAAAGTGACTAAGAAATTAATAAATTAAAATAAATAAAGCTTAGTGAAGAAGGCATGTGAAAAGTCAAAGAAGACTGAAAGCTAGATTCCTTGTGCTAAATATTTAGAGTTGTGAATGCAAAGGCAGTCTTGAGGTAAATTAAAAGTTCTACTCCAGTGAAAACAGGAATGACAAGAAATTGAAACAGTCTTTTTACTGATATGTAGAATGTTTAAATCTTATGAGTAGATAACCTAATTACTATATTTCCTTGAGCCAAAGCCTATTCCAGAGCATGGCCCTAACTCTCTTCAATTCTATGATGACTGAAAGAAGCAAGGAAGCTGCAGAGGAAAAGTTTGAAGCTTGCAGAGTTTGGTTCATGAGATTTAAGGAAACCATTCATCTCAAAGTACAAGGTGAAGTAGCAGATGCTAATGTATAAAGCATAGCAAGTTCCCCAGAAGGTCTGGCAGAGATAATTAATGCAAGTGGCTACACTAAACAGATTTTCTTTGTAGGAAAACAAAAACAAACAAACAAAAAACACCCTTGGATTGAAAAAAGACATCAGTTAGAACTTTTAGAGTTAAAGAGAAGTTAATTCCCAAATTCAAATCATCAAAGTACCTATAGGCTGACTCTCTTGTTATGGGCTCTAGAAGTGGTGACTTTAAGTTGAAGTCAATGTTGATTTACTGTTCCAAAAGTCCTAGGATTCTTAAGAATTATTCTAAATTACACTGCATGTGCTCTATCAGCAAACATCAATGCTCAGATGGCATTTATTTATGACCTGGTTTACTGAATATTTTAAGCCTACTGTTGAGAACTATTGCTCAAAAGAAAGATTTCTTTCAAAATATGACTTCTCATTGACACTCATTGATCACTCCAACTCTGATGAAGATGTACACATAGATTAATGATATTTTTGTACCTGAATAATATATTTATTCTACAGCCCATAGATCAAGGAGTAATTTCAACTTTCAACTCTTACTATTTAAGAAACAAATTTTGTAAGGCTATATGAATCTTATGATAAACCTTGGAAAACTTGATGAAAAACTGTGGAAAAAACTGTTCTATAAGTCATTAAGACCATTCATGATTCACAGGCATAAGTCAAAACATCAACATAAACAGGAGTTTAAAAGAAGTTGAATCAACACTTATGGATGACTTCAAGGAATTTAAGATTTCAGTGAACTAATGGCAGACATGGTGCAAAGATCAGGAGATCTAGAATTAGATCTAGAATTAGAATAAAAGATATGACTGATTTTCTACAATCTCATGATAAATCTTGAACTAGATTAGTTAATTTTGGATAAGCAAAGAAAGTGGTATTTTGAGATGCAATCCACTTGTGAAGATGCCATAAACATTGCTTAAATGATAACAAAGGATTTAGAATATTACTTCAACTTTGTTAATAAAGCAGCAAGGTTTTAGCGGATTTACTCCCAATTTTGAAAGAATTTCTACTATGTATGCTATAGAGAAATCTTTCATGAAAGGAAAAGTCAATCTATATGGCAAACTTCATTGTCTTAAGAAATTGTCATAACCCCTCTAACCTTGTGAGTCAGCAGCCATCAACACTGAGGCAAGAGCACCAGCCAAAAATAAAATTGACTCCCTGAAATCTCAAATGAGGGTTAGCAATTTTTAGCAATAAATTATTTTAAAAGTTAGGTATGTGCATTGTTCTTTGAGATGTAATGCTATTGCACAATTAATAAAGAACACTATTGGGTAAAAATAGCATTTCTATGCATTAGGAAACCAAAAAATTCACACAATTATTGTGACATTGGTTTTATTTTGGTGGCCTGGAACTGAACATACATCTTTGAGATGTGCCTATAATTTACAGAATAGCTCAAACCTGAAACTAAGGTGATAGGGTAAAGAGGAAGAGTTCTTCTGAGATCATGAAAGGGAGAAGATAGGGACAATGCAAGTGACCAGAATTTTAAGTTTTGACAAGTTGGTATGAGAGGAGACAATCAGAACAGTTCTGTTTCTCTGGTAGACAAAGATCAGGTGCTGAGCTGAGTCGGGGTGAGAGAAAGTGATTGTAACTCCTATGGACTTTAGGATAAAACAGAATTGAGAGGAGACTGAAGATGAAGGTATCTTGGACTCTAAAGCTTTTTCATTGAAATAATAAAATGCCCTGCTTGTGTAAACAGTGAGGCCTTAGATATACAGTGGTGAAAAAATAGACACAGTATTGTTATATTAAGAAACACACTCTAGGGAGGTTATAGTTCTTAAAAAGTTATACAATTCTAGGGTTGTGCAAAAGGTGTGAAAATAACATGGCAGGAGGACTGGCCTTGTATGGGTGTTCAGGGGAGGCTTCTCTGATGGGGTAAGTACAGCAAGCCAGATAGAGGTGGCCCAGGCCAGTAAACAGCACAAAGGAAAGCTATGGGTCAGGCATGAACTCAGGTTCATGGAAAGAACTGCAAGAGCTGTAACATGAGGTGGTAAGAGATGAGATTAATGAGTGACCACTGGTAATGATCTGTGTTACAAATGTTAATAGCCAAAAGCTATGGTAAAGTCATTGAAGGATTTAAACTGGTAAAGTCCTGGTCCACTGTGACTTATTTCTTCATTTAATATTCTGTCATACATAATAACTTTTATTGACTCCCAAGCAACCTGGTGAATATGCTGTCTTTATCCTACAACTAAGAATGGAGGTGACTCCATGGATCACGGAGGTGATTTTCACACTCTAGATCATACCCCTACTCTATATTTTGCTCTTTCCTCTCATGCCCAAGTGACTGAGGGGAAAATGATGATGCCTGTGGGAGGGGAGCAGAGCCTGGGTTATTCTCTCTAGGCCATCTTAATAACATTGTTCCCTCACTATGCAGGAATTATGAAATATTTCAACTAGATAGAGGAGAATCAAGCAGTGAGGTCCTTTGAGAGAAAACTGACCCTTTACCCACTCAACTAGGAAATACAGGGTGGACAACACAACAGAAATCCTATCCGCCTGGGTCTTCCTGAGTCTCCTCAGGACAGAGGAAAGGTGCTCAGACCCTAAGTTGGGGCTCTTGAGGAATCCTAAAGCCCAAGACTGATTGTGTGGCTGCCGTGGAGCCCCTAAGGTTATGCCAGCAGGGATACTTTACTGATGCAGCTTCATAAAAATGTCCTTTGAGAGTAGGTGGAAACCTGTTGTCCTCCTCCTCTCAAGTGGGGTGGAAAAGAAGAGGCTCTTGTGTGTGACAAGTGTTGAGTGCAGGCAACTCTGCATTCTGGAGTGATGGGAAAGGTGATGCATTCTCTCAACTGCCTAACATGTTTGACTTCCTTTAATCTTCATGTCAGCTCTGTGTGATAAGTGGAATTTTAATTTACATATGGGGAAACACAGAAAGGTTAATAGCACTCTAAGGTCTCTCAAGTAGTAAACAGAGCTGGGAATTCATTTAGGTGATCAATGCTTCTGAACTAAATTTATTGCCAGGTAGTATCCAAGGAAGTTGTACTCTAATCATAGGTCCTATAATCTGTGAGAGTCTCCCCAGAGGAGTGACCTGTGGTCTTCTAAAAACATATTTTGCCAGCATTAAAAAAACAATGGAAGGTCTTATATAAAAATTGGAATTTCAAAATTATCCTGAAAAATGGCTGCATCTGATACCACTAGGTCTACGTTTCTACATGGCACAATCCAGTGGAATGGAGTATGCAGATCCACAGGTATCAAGATCCCACAGGCATGAGGTTGAGGATCAGCTGGAACTGATGACACTCTTACTCATGGGTTCTGACAAGAGACATGCTTTACCTATATGTTACCCAAGGGCCCTGCTAGACATAACCACTGTCTAAGGGGATGATGCCCCTGGGATCTCAATCTCATTATTCACTCACACTTTTCTGCCTGTAATACTCTTCACTCCATTTCCCTGACTGAGAAACAGCTCAAGGACTTCCTTAAGTATATTCCCTCTCACAGTGAGTATGCCTTGGCTACTACTTTTGAAAAATGAAGACATATCATATCATTGGAAGAAAGCCTACATTCTCCCTTTAATATTTGTTGTACCATTATGATTTTCCTGTGTTAAACTAAACAAACTAGAAAAAAATAGCATTCTTTATTTTTTTCTTATTTTGGGGTAGATGATAAATAAGTTTAAGTTGTCTCAGAAAGTAACAGAACAGACTTCTAGGAAAATTTAAAAGGTTACAAGAAGGTAGAGACTGGAGATGAATATGGAATAATATTCCTATTACAGAGAAGAGCAGAATCCCATTCAGTCTCACAGAGAAAAATGTCAAGTATTATATACATTATATTACTTAAATCTATTAACAGATCTGGGACCCCTTACTGACTGAGTAAGAAATGTACATATTGGGAGTTAGTAGTTAGAAAGCTTGTAAGACTTAGATTGGAATACCTAGTGTTGAGCAAACTATTCATTTGTCAACTCATTCATTCACTCAATATTTTTGAATACCTATTCTAAATCAGAAATCAGGTTAGTTTCTGAGAATATCATGATGAGTTTGTTTATATAACAGAGATTTTGACTGCATGGAACATATGATACAATCTTAGAAAGAGAAGAATGATATAAGGCTCCTATTTTTCAGATAGAAGTATAGGAATTGAGAGTCAACCTAATTTATGACAATGTCAGGAAACAACCTGCTAAATCACTTGAGCATCATTTGGAATTTATAAGGCTGCTTCCTTTATAAAGAACTAGATTCTTCATATTATGGAGAATAGTTTCCTTCTCACCCCTTTTTGGAGTAAGAATTTGTCCTAATGTTGACAGGTGTGTATTATTAATATATTTAAGAAGTGATCTATAGCCTGGCAAATTTTTGTATAATTATGCCTTACTCAGTCTATTTTTAAACTGCTAACACTATTTCCAAAGTCCTGAAATAATAGTTCCCAGAAACCTATATAAATAGCAGGTTCCAGAACATTACTGAATGTTGATCTTGCAATGCCGCCTGGTCTCTTAGCTATAAAAGAACTTGCCAAATCTTTGGAATTAATCCTTGAAAAATATTTATATTAAAATATTAGCCTGTGGGTATTTCTTGCTCTCAGTAGCTATCTAGTTCTAGAGGAAAGAAGGATGAGGACACTCTTATATTTATCTTATTTCCTTTAAAACTGTTAGTCTTATTTCAGGGTTTATTTTATAGATTGGATTGAGACTTTAGCTCCAGTTGGTAAACAGACCCAAAAAATAAAAATATTTGAGAGCACAGATCCAGTCATATATAAATGTATTATTGCATATACAAAGGGAAAATTTATATAAGAATGCAAGTTGAATCATCATGATTCTTATGAATACTTAATAACTCCTTATTGAATATATCACAAATGTACAGTGGAATTATAATTGGATTTTATTCACTTAATAATTCAAATCTCCGTGTCTTTGCAGGGACATAAAAATTTCAGGTAAGTGTACAAATTCAATTACTGTTTATCAAATATATAATATAGACTAAAATATACCTCTCACAGATTTTAATATATTTCATTACTTGATATGGATAGATAGGAAGTAATAGAATGTGGAGGACAGATAAAGGTTACAGGTGGAAGAAAATAAAAACTATTGGTTTTTTAAAATAGGGAAAAAAATCTGCGGATTTTGTTTCTCTCTCCTATTCATGTTCCCATTACAATGGATAATCAAGAGTTGACTACATTGTAATTAGAACTGAAGTTGAAGAACACATCAAACAATTCACAATTTATATTATAATATAGCTCATCAACCCACTAAATATATATTAATAGGGCGTTCAAAACTATGCATTTGGCATTTCAAAGGAGGCTTCCCACACTGGGGTGATTTGGGTAAATTATTTAGTGCCCTCTCTGTCTTTCAGCTATTTTTGGTGAATTTACTTTGCATAATATTGCAATCAGCCCTTGAGTAGAAAATGTTAATATAGTGGAGGGGGGTAATCTTCATCTCTGGACAATTCTAAAAAAAAAATAATACAGTCATGAAAAGAATAAAGAAACCAAAATTTTAGGTAATTAGAAGAATAAATGAATGCTGATAAATTTTGAGATTATTAAAAAATTAGAGGCTTTAACTGACATTTGATTTTGAAATTTTCACTTTTTAAAAGTAGAATTTATCTGAACTTGTCCATGAAATTTCATTTAGTTATACAATTCTTTTCCCATAATATAATAATGATAAGTCAATGTAATAGCATTTCAGTGTATTCTTTGATACCACAAAATGTGATCTGATTTATTTGAATTTGGGAGTAACATTAATCACATATATTTCTATGATATAGGATTGGTAGAGGCCTAGAGTTAAGTATATTTATTACACTTTTATAAGCAGTAAACAGGATAAGCTCTGGAAACTATGTGATTAATGCTATATCCCTACATCATTTGAAAACACATTAGATTATTCGAGGCACTTTAAGGAAACAGCCACCATCATAAACTATTGTTAAGAACTATTAACTAAAGACATAATGATAAACTCAACTCATTTTATTTTTGATGTGGTATTAAAATAATCAGATGAAACAGCTGAATAAAGATATGTGATAGAATAAGGAATTACATTAGAAATACTGAATTCTTATTTTAAGATTAACTTCAGCAATTAATCTATTTTTATAGCAAATTATTTTATATTGAGAGAAAATATGGACTCGATGATTATTCTAATCACAGAAGTTAACATTTACAAAGATCATATTCTATGCCAGGTTATTAGTCTCATTCTTTTAATATCATTTAATCTGAACAACATCCCTAGGACGTAAAGTATTGTCATTTATTCTCGTTTTAAAATAGGAAATTAAGGTTTAGAGCTGGAATGTAAACTTCTAATATTCAGTTAACTTTCCAGCCTATTGTAGCGTCTAAGAGATCTGCAGTCAGAAGCTGTGCTGCCAGTTAAGTCTGTTCTGGTAAAAGACTTAACTGAGTCAGATAAGAAATTACAATAAAATGAATAAGTGAAAATAACAAGAGCAAATTTGTTGAAGATAGGAAATATATTTTTGTCTGTTTGATCTAACCAATTATGAAAATGAGCTTCCATATAAAATAGTGAACTCCTTATTCTTGGAATTATTCAGAAGGATATTGTTGACCATCAGAAATATTGTAGACAATTCTGTATTGGAGAGAATACACCTTTATTTTTTTCCAGGCAAAAAAGCAAGAAAACTCAACTGAGACTTTATTTGCATGTACCTTAGAGTGATAATGAGTTTTACTATCATTATTTCAAAGGATAACTTAAGAATATTTTTTAAATAGGAGACTACCTTTCAAATACTTCCTACCAAAAGTACACATGCTATGAAGATCTGTGAGTATTCATCCTATAACAAGCAAGCAATAACAATGACTAATCAGAGAAATCATTATCACGATAAATTTTGAAAATAATAGATTGTACAAAATTGTCAAAGTAAATACTTCAAGTATGTCTAACACCCAGCATAATTAGATAGGCACATATGGGGTCATTTCCTACTATTTTCACTCTACCTTTTACTCCAGCAAAGCCATGCATTTTTTTCTCATAACTAAACCAATATACCAAATATACAAGTACACCAAAATATACCAAATATACAACGGTTGTACTTCCTGACAATAGTAAGCTATAGGGAGTAAAACTCATGAACATAAAAATAACTATTTTTTCTGTTTATGTGTGTTTTTTATCTTTTTAATTCCATACACTCTTTACTTTTCAAATCAGTAAGAATGGAGCCATATTTCTTTTCTTAGGAAATTTAGAAACCTCATAATTGATTAAAACATTTCAGACCAACTACATCACTGTTATTCTGAATATTTCAAAAAAACACACATTTTAGAGTTTATATCTCAGCTGTTAATCTGTAACTCAAGCATTGGGACACCACAAATTGCGATTTGAAAAAGTACACTAAGTAATCTTTCTATATTCTAAAATTCTGAGGTCACAGATTCAAAGTTTTTAAACTCATTTCAGTCTTGCATACAGTCTGGAAACCGAACTCCTAGTTGATTTTTCATCTTATCATCTTTAATTTTTGCAAAATCTTCCCAACAATGTACATCTTTTAAAAAATAAGTATCTTCTCTCTTCAAGAACTGTAACTTTAAATGGCTACAATGATCTGTTGATATTGTGGCTTTTCTCTTGGAAAATTACTGTACCAGCCTGACTTTAAAAATAATTTATAAACCATTTTCTGCTGAGACGGTATTAAAGTATCCTTAAGAGACTTGGACATTTTAATGTTGAAAATAGGAAAGCATCTCCTGTTTTAATCTGCATTTATTAATATCTGTCATTTAGGTATTATATATAATTAGGTATATTAGGTATATCATTATATAAAATAATTGTATATAACTTGTTTAATAAGAAATCCACAAGAAACTAAGAACAAATAATAGTAGTTTTATTTTGTTAGAATTTCTCAGTAATGTCTGAAATATTTCCTTCTCTTTTTATCCAGCATTAAAAATGCACACTGTTATTTAAGTCTTGTTAACTTACAGTATTTAAAAGAGCATATTTTACAACAGTAGCCAGATATGATCCTTCATATTATTTTCCTATAACCAATAAAGATTGCCTTTACATGGATGATAAAATTACATATGTATGTGTGTGTATTTATATACATATATATTTATGTATATATGTATTCCATGTCTCTATCAAGAGAGACAAATGCAAACATATATGTGTCTGGGAATCTGTCTACCTCTCTCACTCTCAAAATACTTAAAAATTTCTAGTCTATTAAGGAAAAAACTCTCCCATGAACCCATAGCCTTCTCTACATTTCTGACTGCTAAATGTCAAAGGTTCTAAGTCATCATTCAAGACTCTATGATCATCCCCCAGCCCATTGTCTTTATATAACACCTATATTCAAATGAAAACATGACAACATATATTGATTTAAATAGCAATCTTATATTGTTACAATGTTTTTCCCAGATGAGATCAGAGACACAGACCAGAGGTCAGTTTGAGAGTTTATTAGCCGGCGACTGCAAGGGGGAGAGCACCACCCAAATCAAACAGCCCCGCACTCAAATAGCTCAATGGTATTTATAGCTTGGTCCTTCTGGGTGTGCTGGGGTATGTGCATAAGCGATTTTCACAGAAGCAGAACAAGCAGTTATTTCAAAATTTATCTTTTAGTGCGTCTGTGATTGGTGGAGCATTCTGCAGTCAGAGTACATTGTTCTGGACATTCCTGATACTTGCTGGGCCTTTGGGCTGGGCTTGTGAGATAAGAGTGACCCTGCAACTATGAAGTTTTTCCAGTTCCTTGTTTCAATATTCTATACAGATTAGGAGTTATGACAAGAATTTTGATCAGAATAATTGAAGAACATGTGTTCATAGTATCTCCCAATTATTTTATTCTAGATTCATATTTTAAATTAAAATTAAATTAAATTGAAAACATTATACAGTTCTATTTATTTATTTTTAAAACATATAATAAAACACAACTTTGTTAAATACCAGTCTGGAAAATTAACATATATAAAGTTATGATGTTACATTATTTTATTTTTGTGGAAATTCCTACGTAAGAATTACGCAGTAAACATGGCATGTTTTATCCATTCAACCACTGATCTTCAATACCGAAATTAAACTTTTCTTTACATTACCTAAGGTTCAGTTTCTACTCTACTACTTACTGGTTTCCAGATACTAGACAAATTAATTATTCTTCCTTAATTTTTCTACTTTAAATTAATTTTATTTATGGAGCATTGCAGCATAACAGTATATTGGTTTGTGGTATGCTTTGTTAATAAACATCTGTATATAATGCATTAAATTTACAATCCCCAGTCCAATTGTTTCTTTATCATATGATCTCTCTTACTTATTTGCCCACCTTCTTACCCCTTCCCTTCTAACCACTAATTTTTTTTTCTGTCAAATGACATATTGGTCTTTAACCCAAGTAATTTCAGTACAATAATTCTTTTGCTGTTATATAATTTCTGAATTGTTAAAATAAAATATGCTTAAAATCCAAATTTGTTTTGTATTTTGTCCACTTATAGTTTAATTGTTAATATATTTGGATGTATTTTCACAATATTATTTTGTTTGCAATTGATCATTTTTTTTTCTGCCTTGTGTGAATTTTTTTTTCAGACTTAAATCCACTTTATTTTTCTTGTACAAAAACTATGTTATAGTCACAGCCGGAGCCTTGTTTCTCCACGGAGACTCTGGTGTTGGCCTTGATAAGCTAATCAGTGATTTATTAATAATGAGACTTGGTGAACACAGTCTCTTTCCAGAGATAGGGGGTTAGATAATTTGCAGGTCTCCAAGAGGGTATCAAAGGTGGCCTTAGTGAAACCCCAGGGTGACATGGCAGCATCTGTCTGACAGGTGGCAATTGTCATTACCAGCCATCAGCAACAGGATGGGTTCTGGGGCTGAGACTACTCCAGTGCCTCTGAGGATAGGGATGACATAAAACTAGCACAGAGCCACAGCACCAGTCACCTGCAAGGGACATTAGGGCTTGCCAATCTTGTTCCTGCAGTAGCCTCACTACACAGGCCCTATAAAGAGATTGGAAAGGATGATGGCCCCCTGGGTGGCAGTGATTAACTCCTTGTAGACTTAACACTGCCGTTGTAATCCTACATAGTGACAAAAACCTTGAACCTGGTCTGCAGGCCACGTGGGCATAGTTTTCAAGACCTCATCCTGGAAGGATGTTCTCAGTGGCGGGGCAGGGGCGGGGTGGGGGGGGAATCAATGACCTCAGATTCTTTGATGGGCGAGGAAAGAGATCTCTTCCAGGGACTTGATTTTCATGTCCTTGACCAGAGGACCTAGTTTAGTGGCAGAGATCCATTCCTTATTCTCAATCTTGCCTCTGTGAGCTCCAAGCCCTCAGCCCCGATGACTGTTGCTTGGCCCTGGCTCTGGTGGGACTGCCAGAACTTGGGCAGATGTCTTTGCAGAAGTCCTCTAAGCACAGGAGTCATCTGTTATTTGTATATTCTTGGAGATGAGGCAAATCATTCTTTTTCAATTTCTCCTTTTACTTCCTTTCTGTTAGTTTGGAAAGTATGTTTTTACTTGCCCTTATTGGTGGCGCTCCCAGGTTGAATTCATTCCAAGAAGATATTGATTGGAACTTGCTGTCATCTGACAGCTTCCTTATGAATTATGTGCACTAAATTGCTGGTTATAATCTTAATAAAGAGGCATCAACATCCTAAAAGCTGCCGCCTCATGTAGCATCATTAGGTCAATTGCCTCTGAAGGAACAAGTCACATAGGTGTGGATTTGAGCCCTGGGTCTTATGATTCTCCATGGCTTCTCACTCTGTCACTGATATATAATTACGAATATTAACAGTGATATGTGATGTGCACCTGGCATAATTCTCACAGTCCTCTCCTTCCACTTACAGTCATTTGGCAATTTTAGCTGTGTACACTAATTTTCATTTGCGTCTCCATGTTTTCACCAAGTAGGAAGCCTCCACTAATTAATTTTATAATTAAAAGTTCATTTGTTTGGTTTCTCTATATATCACATGTAAATGACATAATACATCTTCCCACTTATCTCACTAAGCACTATTCCTTCTAGATTCAAACATGCTGCAGATGTTGTCTTTTTGATAGCTGAGTAGTATTCCATTTTGTATATATATCAGATCTTCTTTATCCACTACTTCATCCACCTATCCAAGTGTTGCTTGTCACTTAGGTTATTTTTAGTTCTTAGTTATTATGAATAATGTTGCAGTGAATATAGGAATACATACATCTCTTACAATTAGTTTTGTTTTTAGGGTAAATAAATAAGACATAGGATAATTGTATTCATGAAATTTCTATTCTCAATCTTTTGAGGAATCTGCATGCTGTTTTCTATAATGGTTGCACCAATTTACACTCCCACTGACAGTGTACAAAAGTTTCCTTTTCCCTACATTGTCACCAGCACTTGTTTTCTGTCTTTTGGAAAATAATTATTCTCATGGTGTGAGGTGATACCTCATTGTTTTGATTTGCATTTCCCTAAGTGCAAGAGTGGTGTAACCTCTTTTCATGTGTCTGTTGGTCACCTGTATGTTTTCTTTGGAGAAATTATTTTTAATATATTTATTAATTGATTTTGGGAGTTTTATTGTGATTTTTATGAATTCTTTATATATTTTGGTTATTAATCCCTTATTAGATATATGATGTGCAAATATATTTTCCTATTAGGATCTCTTAATTTTTCTGAAAGTTATTTTCAATGTGCAGAAACTTTTTAGTTTGATGTAGTTTCATTTATTTTGGATTATATTTCTATTGACATTGGAATCAAGTCCCCAAGGATAACTCTTAGGCCAATGTTAAGTACTTTGTCTGTGTTTTCATGTGTTTCACGGTTTCATCCCAGTTTTTAATTCATTGTGAATTAATTTTTGTGTATGATGTTAAGAGTGGTCTAGATACAAACTTTTGCATGTGCAGTTTAGTTTTCCCAACACAAGTTATTGAAGAGACTGTTCTTGTCCCATTGTTTTCTCTTGACTGTTCTGTCATAAATTAGTTGTCCATATGTGTGAGTTTATTTCTGGGCTCTTAATTCTGTTTGATGTATGCATCTGCTTTGATTTGCCATGTTTACTTGATTACTGTTCCTTTGTAGCATAGCTTAAATTTAGGGAACGAGGCATCTCCATTTTTGTTATTTTTTCCTCCGGATTGTTATTGCTATTTACAGTCTTTTGTAGTTCCAAATAAATTTTATGATTTTCTAGTTCTATTTCTGTGAATAATTTCTTGGGGATTTTGATGGGGCTTCCATTAAATCTATGTGCTTCTGTAGAAGGTAAATTAGCTATCTTAACAATGTTACTTCTAATCTATGAGCAGGGGCTATATTTTAAGTTATTTGTGTCCTCATATTTTTTTTTATCAATGTCCTGTTGTTTTCAGAGTACAGGTCTTTAATTTACTTGGTGAAGTTTATTCCAAGGTATTTCTATTTTTCTTTTTTTTTTCTTTGTTGATGCTCATATGAATGATATTGCTTTTCTTAAATTATTTTTCTCCTATTTGATTTTGCATTTAGAAATGCAATTGATTTTTTATAATAATTTTCTAGTTTACCACCTTACTGTATTCATTTATTACTTCTAGCAACTTTTAAATGAAATTCTGGGGTTCTCTTTGTATGCTCTAATATCGCCTACAGATAATAATAGTTCCTTCACTTCCTTTTTAATGTATACCTTTTGTGTGCCTTTTATGTTCTTTTCTTGTCTAATTGCACTGGACAGGAATTCTAACACTATATCAAATAATGTGAAGAGAGTGGACATGTTTGTCTTGTTATTGATTTTAGAGGAAAAGCTTTCAGTTATTCCCATTAAGCATGTTGTTGGCTGGTTTGTCACTGTTTAGCTTTTATTATGTTCAGGCACATTCTGTCTATCCTAATTTTGGAAGTTTTTAAACATAAAATGGTATTGAATCTTATTAAATGCTTTTTCTGTGTCTAATGAGGTTATGATTTTTGTCCTTAAGTTGATCTACATATGTTGAACCATTTTTGTATCCCTGAAAATAATCCCAGTTGATCATGGTATGTGATTCTTTTTATAAGTTGTTGGAATCAGTTTGCTAGCATTTTAGGATATTTGCATCAATATTTATCAGATACTGGTCTTTAATTTTCTTTATTGTGTTTTTTGTCTGGCTTTATAATCATAATAATTTTTTCATCATAAAAATTGGAAGTATGTCATTGATATTTTTGAAGGACTTGAGGACTTACTAATTTTGGCAGAATTCAGTAGTGAAAACATCTGGCTCAGGGCTTTTGTTTGTTGGGAGCTTTTTGATTACTGTTTCAATTTCTGTTTGATCAGTCAAGCTCATGTTTTCAACTTGTTCTTGATTTAGTTTTGGAATGTTGTATGTCTCCAGGAATTTGGTAATTTCTTCTAGATTATCCAATTTGGTTTGGGATGCCATTCACATATCTTCACTTTGAGTCTATGTTTCTTTTTATATTTATTTGAGTCTCTTTTGAATAGCCTATAGCTGGGTTTTGGTTTTAGTCTATCCAGCACTCTGTACCTTTTGATTGGTGAATAGAGTCTATTTGCTTTCAGGGTGATCCGATACATGAAGAACTACTATTGACATATTGATCTTTGTTTTCTGATTTTTGTCTATTGCCTTGCTTAATTTATTTTTTAATTTAAATAGAAGAGTGCTTTTCAACATTTATCATAAGGGAGGTCTTATTTTAGCAATGTCTTTCAATGTATTTCTACCTTATATCTGAAAGAGTTTTGCAGGATATAGTAGTCTTGGCTGGAAGTTTTTATCTTGAAGAAATTTTAATACATTTTTCCACTTTCTCCTGGTCTGTAGAGTTTCTCCTGATAATTCAGACAATAACCAAATTAGAGTACCTTTAGAGGTTACTTGTTTTTTTTTCCCATGGCCACTTTTAATATTCTTTGCCTTGGACTGTTAATAGTTTCACAATTATATGCCTTATTAGGTCTGTTAGCATTTAGATAAACCAGAGTTCTGTTAGCTTCACTGATTTATATATTCAGTTCCATGTGTTTGGAAAATTTTCACCAAGAACTATTTCCTTTTCTCTCTCTTCACATTCTGGCATACTCATTATTCTTATGTTGCCTTTCCTAATGGAGTTGAATGGCTGAGTGCTGCTTTACTCTTTTTAATATTTAATTTCTCTCTGCTTTTTCACTTGATTGATTTCTATTCTCTAGGTCACTAATCTGATTTCTTGTTTGGTCAATTCTGTTTCTACTGCTTCATATAGTATACTTGGTCTTATTTATTGTATTCATTTACTGACTGTCAATTTCTTATTTAAAGCTGTAATTTCTGAATTCTGCTCATTGCGTTAGCTCATTGACTTTTTTGTTTTACATCTCTTGTATTTCTATGACTTGCTTTGCCAATCCTCTTATAATTTTATATACTATTTTGCTTTCATTTCTCTCTGAGTTTATTATTGATACTTTGAATACTTTTTTCAATAAAAAGATGTCATTCTCCATGTCTTCAAATTTGGTTTCTGGTGAGGTTTCCTTTTCTCCTTCTGAGGTCAGAATACATTGAGATCTACGTATTTGGTGATGTCATGAAGTTGTTGAGGTTGAGCTACTTATCTTTTATTTTACCAGCAGTTGTAGTCCTGGTTTTATTTTGATTTTTTTTGGACTTTTGCAGATTTTCGTAGTAAGGAATATTCGCTGAGTCGGGGAGGTGCATGGTGACTTCTGGGTGGTAGTAGCTGTGGTGTGTGCTGGGGAGCAGGATGTGAATGCCAACAGTGTCAACCCTCTCCCATTGCAACCAAGACCTGGGTCATGGCAGATTATCTGCTGTGATATTGTGCTTTTCTCTGCTAAAGCAGGGGTTTCAAAGGATTAGGAAAGAGGACTGCAGTCTTCTCTTGTGTGGTTCTTACCAGGTTTCTGACCAGAGGCTCAAACTCAACCACTTCCCTTTGGGCTTCATTCAAGTCAGGCATCTGTGCCACTACACAATCTATGGTCTTCCATCCCTGGGCCTCAAGGCTGGGCATGCTGCCCTGTTATCTCTATTTTGCCTACTGCTTCTGCAGCAGCTGCTGCTGTGCCCTATCACTGTAATAGTTTGTCCCTCTCCACCCAACTTTCAGACACACAGATGCATGGAACACCTCAGGGGATAATTTCAATATAGTCTCTAGTAGTCTCTGAATTATCATGCTGGCATGCATTCATCTCACCCCTGAGCTGTGAGATCCCCTATCAATGTCAATTCCATGGAGAACAGTCAGTTGTTTGCTCTTAGAAACAAAGCTGGGTTGTGTCCTCAGATGTCATCTTAGATGAGAACCTCTAATTTTCTTTTCTTTAAAATCAGTATCATCATGGTATTAACTACCTAACAATATTATAAAAGATAAAAAGATAAAACTATAAAATTCTCATAATATTTACTGAAACAATCCAAGTGTAGAAAAAAGTAAGATTATATTAGGAGACTGCAACAATAATTAAACCAAGAGAAACCCCCAAAACATAACTGGGATGAAGGTAGTTGCAATGATGGTATTGGTGTTGAGAATTTTCAGATTTTGGATACATTATGATATACTTGGATGTCTTATATATTCAGTCAAATACATAAACAGTATGAGAGAATTGTTAAAATTATGTCGGACTTCTGGCTTGATCACATAGAAGACTACATTTGCTATTAAGCAAGATGAATAGTAATTTTGGGGTTAAACTGGAATTTATCAAGTTGAATTTGATATAGTTTAAAGTTACTGATTTGCATATGGTATTAGGTAGCAGCCTGTTTTCAAACTTTTTCATATAACTGTCTAGTTTTCCCTACACTATTTGTTAAAGAGACTGTCATTTCCCTACCATAAGCCTCTGGCTCCTTTGTCAGAAATGAATTGTCCCTATATTTATGGGTTTATTTCTGGCTTCTCAATTCTGTTCCATTGATCTGTATGTCTTTTTTTATTCCAGTAAGATGTTAACTTGATGATCATTGTTTTGTAGTAGAGTTTGGAATCAGGGAACATGACACCTTCATTTTTGTTTATTTTCCTCCTGGGTCTCTTGTAGTTCTAAATAAATTTTATGATTTTTTGTTCTATTTATCTAAAGAATGACTTTAGGATTTTATTTAGGTTGTAAGGTTGAAAATCATAAAATACATGGTGGAAAACATAGGCAAATACCATTGGATATTGACCTGAGAGATGTCTTTGAGAGCTCAACTCCAATAGTAAGAAAAATAAAATCTAAAATAAACAAAAGAGATTACATAAAATTAAAAAGCTTCTCTCACATACTCTTATCACAAATAAAAAGACATCCTATGGATGGGAGAATATATTTGCACATCATACATCTGACAACGGGTTGACCGGCAAAATATATAAAGAACTCATAAAACTCAACAAAAAATAACTAATCCTATTAAAAAAATGGAAGGATGCTCTTGATAGACATTTCTCCAAAGAAGACATATAAAGGGCCAATAGGCAACAGGTATGAAAAGATATTCTAACTCTCTTGTCATTCGGAACATGCAAATCAAAACAATAGTGATATTTCATCTCATTTCGGAGAAGGGCTATTATCCAAAAGAAAGGAAATGACAAGTGCTGGAAAGAATGTGGAGAAAAGGAAACTTTTATACCCTGTTGATGAGACTATAAAATAGTGAAATCATCATGGTAAGCAATATGGAGAATCCTCAAAAATTGAGAATGGAAATCCCATATGATTCAGTTGTTCCTATTGGGTACTTATGTTAAAAACACAACAACTTACTCACAGAAATACATGCATCCCCATGCAGCATTATTTACAATACCAACAGCTGCAAACAACATATATGTCCATCAACATATGAGTGGATAAAGATGTTGTGTATATACACAATGGAATACTAACAACTGTTGAAAAAGATGGAATCCTGCTATTTGAAGCAACACGGATGGACCTGGTAATAATTATTCTTAGTGAGATAAACCAAAAGGAGAAAGACCACATTGTGTGATATCATTTACATAGAGTGTAGATCTATCAAACAAATAAGTGAATTAAACAAAAATTAACTTCAAAAATTAAGTTAATTAAGCAGCTTTTTGCCAAAAAAGGCTAATCAGTGGGTATAGGAAGAAATTGAGGAGTATGGGGAGTGGCAAATTGGGTAAAAGGAATTAATTGTATATTGAAGGATAAAATGAAATAGTAGTGAACTTACTATATTATATACAGATGTAGATTTACTATGATATATACCTTAAACCTATTTAATGTTATAATGCAATATTACCTCAGTACGATCAATTAAAAATATTAATTAAGAGTTCTAAGTGAATACAAAGGGAGATATTTGACTTCATATAAAAATTGGCATCATCAATATACTAGATGACATAAAGTTCTAAAACTGTATGAGATTACAGAGAAAATATGACACAGAAATGATTCAAAGACTAACTGAGCTTTAGTGTTCTAACATTAAAATAGTGATGAGATACACATATGACATTTAGAATAGCTAGTGAAGTTGAAGTAAATTCAGAGTGTATATTCCCCAAGCTAATAAAGAAAACATTTCTAGGAGGACTGACAAAATCGGCCAAGGGAATGAAGATTGATCGTTGACTCTTTGATCAGTATTTCCTACTTACAAACCATAGTGTTTTTCTATCCAGATGCTACAATTTAGCAATTTTTTATGCTTATATTTCTTTTATATCACAGTTACTTGTTTGTTTTTCAGCGAAAAGAAAAAGGAATCACCATTGTGCTGAATTTTCCAGCAGCGATGTATTATAATCCACATTTGCAGTTTAGATTGCAGATAATGTATGTATAAATGCGACTTTAAATACAAGTATTATTATTAATTGTATACCAATATTCCTTGCTAAAAGAAAGATGTGTCATATTTTTCTGAACCACTTATGATATTCTAACATTTCTATTGTTTTATAATTATACTTGGCTTTAAGCCTAAAGACACTCAAATCAATGATAAAATTTGTCACTTTCATGTGTAACTTTCAAGTGATTTAATTGTGTTTTATGCATGTAAAAATGCAGGATATATCCCAAAAGATTACGAGAACACATATTTTTGAATTACTTGGTGAATTTTTATTCTTAAAGTATTGACTTCTACTCAAGAAATATCATATCCATAGGTATTCAATATGTAAAATGAGCACCTGAGTAGAGCTGAGAATTGCTGAATTACAATTAACTGCTTTATTCACAAAGAGACAATAACAAGAGTGATCTAAACCCTTTGTTTTTGGTATAACACTAATCACCATGCCTAGTGCTCTTTTTATAAGAAAGTAAGCAGTTAAAACTGTTGCGTTACTCAACAAGCCTTTGATCAATCAATGATTTAATGAAGAACTATTCATGAAGAATATGCAATTTATGTTGAGCTATGATGCTGTAGAGGGAAGGAAAGAAAAATTGTGTACCCTGTTCTCAGGAAGCTGAATTTTAGAAATATGGCTAAGACTCATGAAAATAGAAAAAAAAAAAAAAAAGAAGAAAAAAAAAAAAAAAAAAGCAATGTATGCTTAAGCTCTGAGTTCTCTGGAATATGCTTATATGTTCTAGGATTCCAGCAAAGGGAAAATAGGTGTAATTTGGGATATTTAAGGGTAAGATTAAGAAAGAATGTAATTTAGCTTCAGATTTTCTTCTTCATGGTCATGGAAAATCTACTTTAGAAGGGAGATAAAGAATACGTGTACTCCCCAACTTGACCTAATAGTGTTTAAGTTCTGACCCTCAATATCAGTAAATATTTTGGGAAATAATTATATGACTTAATGATGTGGCTATCCAGAGAGAAAAGAAGTGACTTCATCAAGTCACCAAATTAACAAAACTGTAAACGAACACACTATTCAGGTCAAGTAAGTTTCTGATCTTACTTAGAACAGGTTGGTTGTATTCAGAGGAATGGGTTGATGATACCATTTGATGATATATCAAACCAGAATTACTTTTAAGCAATTAATATTTTTATATTGACAGTTTCTAATACATTCTTCCCTTCAAATGTCCATTTAGTTTTCCTGGTCATGTCAACTAATAACTATCAGGAGTAAGAGACAAATAATTTGGGAAGAGATACGACACAATTGTTGAGCACTTCGCTAACAGAGATGTAGGTGTTAATATTTTGCTGGAAATTTTTTTTCCTATTTTTATTAATTTCCTAAGTTCTATGTTGTCTTTCTTGTCAGTTTCTAACCCTGCATTTTCTTGAATACAGTGGGCCATAGTCACAACAACCTTGGGTAGAAAATGTATGTGGGTAAAGATAAAATAATTCCTAGGACCCCCATTCCCTGGTCCAGCAGAAACTTGTACAAATAAAATAAACAGATAGAAGCTACAGTAAAGAATCCTTTCTGAATACTCTTAAGTTCCCTATAATATTAACATATTAAATAATCCTATAATTTCCTTTCTTGACCTTCAGATATTATTCAAAACCACAAGACTGGAACACAACCTCTTATTTCTTGCTTTTGTTGGCTTGTGTAACTGAGATAATATGTGTCAATATGACAAAGTTTTGCTTGCCAAAGCAAAGAAGTTAAACTAATAAGTTATTTCACTGTTTATATCAGGAAATACCTAAAGGTCAATTTATGGTCTCATCTGAGCAAAATTACTTCTCAAATAACAATTTATTTGTCTAAACCCCATCTCTTCATTGTCCATCAGTCCTGAACTACTGTCTCATGAATCATGCTCAATTCCAATTGTTTGAGCGTCTTAGAAGACCCACTTTAAAAAAATAAAACATTTTAACATCCTCCCTCTCCTGAATCTCCTTTTCAAATCAATCTATTAACCCATTCTGTAGTGAGTTCTAATTAGTATTTATTTGCATTTAAAAAAGCTATCTAAGGGATAATTTTTCCAAGTCTACACCTTTCTTAACCTTGGTAACTTTCATTGCCCTCCCTCCTCCCTGTCCCCTTGACTCCACTTTGGTTCTAGTTCCTAGTTCTTCATGGCACTAGTGGACATTTGATGACAGCATATATTATCTTAAACTTAGAGCTACACATTTATAAGTGCTGAAAAAAACATTGTGATTATATAAACTCATCTAGCAGGCCTCTCAAACAAGAAGGATTATGCACTAGTATAAAGGGGTTGAAAGGTAACTGTGGATTTTAATGTGGGAAAGATCAAATTCTAAATGATGTACTACATGCATAATAAATAGAAAGAAACCAAGCAACTAAACTATTATTAGTTATCATGAATAATTCACTCACTAAAGCATCATCAATACTAGCAAGAACTAAATTTGTGATTTTAATTAATGTTTAACAAACCATAACTATTCTGCCTTACAGAACATGATAAATGACAAGGATAGAAAGCACAAAGTCTTTTTTTTTTTTTATCATTTCACACTATTATTAAAAATCAGGTTCTTAAAATGCTTCTTTGGAACTTCTTATTCTGCTCATTATTTAAAAAATGTAGATAAGCAAACTAAATTCTAGTACTTTCTTAAATTCTACTGGTCAAGTACAGCTTATGGGGCATCAGGTATTTTATATCACACATCTTGTACCTAATAAGGTATGAAAGATAATGTAGTTCTTATAATGAACTACAGTGTAAAATAATTTGTTTCATAATAATTTTTAAAAAAATGAATCTCACACTCCTTATCAATACATGATTTTTTAAGACTGGGAATTAGAATTCTTAGTAAAGTTTACGCTGAAACCATTCAGACAGAAACTTTTTCTCTTGATTAACCTGATTGCTTTTGCAAATAACTGTTGATTTCAGCAACTTAAGAAAGTTACTTTGTGAGAAGATATCTATTCAAAAATAGACTATTCAGTTTGCTCTCATAAGATAAAAGTTTCTTCTCAGAGCAGTATTCACTCATACGGATCCATCTAATAGTTGTCTATGTACATTTACCTACTGTACAAAGCTTGTCTGGCTGTGTTTCAATCTAGACGATTTTGTGCAAGCCTAATCAGCACCTCCGTATGGGAAGAAATACCTTAAAATGAATGCCAAAAAACATATAAATACTTGACTTGTGACCTCTCCCTGCAGGGATAGCACTGAGTAAAGTCATCTTCCTTTGGCCTTAAACATGGCTTTTCTTGTTCAACAGGTTATATTCAAAGTTGTTCTGTAAGTCGGTTCTTGATACTTGAAAAATAATAAAAATCAGAATCTATCAAAATGGTGTAGTTTCAGGAAATCTGTTGTGATTCTCTAAGAAGAATGAAAAGGGAAATTGACTGATTCTATTCATTAGTTTAGTCTATGATTATCAGTTTCATCAGGATGACTTCTCAAATGGCTGCTTGCTTAATAATTTCTTAAAACAATTATAATTGGTTCAGTCCCAAGATCTTTGGTTCAGGCTCAAAGGTCTTTAGTCTGGTTCTAGGAGATAGTTAATGTAATTTCTCTGTAATGGTACTTCTGCTGCATTTTAAAAAAGGGTTTCACAGATGTCAACTTCTCATTCTCTCTATCCATCCATCCATCTATCATCATCTATCAATATATGCACATATATATGTATAATATATATTTATAATATATAATAATAATATAATATATAATATCAAAGTATATTTTAATGCACATTTAAAAATGTAATGTTTTTAAATAAACTCCCTGTAAAACCTCAATAGGTATATTTTAGAATATTTACATAAAGGAAAGGATTAATATATAATTTTATTTTTAGTTTCCAATATTTATTATCTTTCAAAAGCATAAGCAAGAATACATAAAATTTGGTGGGGAATGAACTAGCTGCTGTCATTGAAATTATATTGTATATTTATGAAAATTAGAGATGAAAATGTATTCTTTTGAGGAATATTTTAAAATTGTCTTCTATGAAGTACCAGTCCTGAGAGACATTAAAACATGCATGTGGACTATTTTTTTTTATAGTCAAACATGATTAGGAAAGTCTACATAATCTAACCTCTTTGGTAGTCACAATCCTCACTAGCTCTTCAAAGTTTAAGAAGTTTCTTAGTCAACTGCCAAGGTATTCTAGTGATTTATAGTTGACCATATAAGCCTTTATCAAAGTAACTGTTATCCTCCTTTAAAAGAATCCAAGATAGAAATCATTAAATATTAACATTTCAGAACCTATCACGGTGATTGTCTTCTAGAAAAGTTATGTCATATTTTCATCAAATTTTCTGTACAATTCACTAACTGGTATATGTCCACATTCTGGACAGACTCCTCCATCCTCTGCTTTAAAAGCCCATTCATTGAATATTATCTCCATGATATCTTCCTTGTGTTCAAATAATGTAAATATCCTTATTCATGACCAAAATGTGCCTCCATCAAAATGTTTTATTAATATTTCATTTTTAATTCCAGGGTCACACAAATCTACTCAAATACATATAATAGCTTATCAATTATATGATTATAGAAGTCATATCTTATATTCACTTATTTTTCTGGACTAAAACTACTTCATCACAGTTATGAATTTCTTAGATATGGTTTGGAGTTCCATTCATTCTATAAATTATGTCTAAATTTTAGTTTCCCATTTTTACATGTATTTTGTTAATTTAAGTACAATTTTCCAGGTATAAATTTATAAATGTAGAGTAGATTAGAATCATTGATTCTCTATAAAGCATACTTAATTAATATTAGTATTTTGAAAACTGTCAGTCTTTTATACCAAATTTAGAAACAGTCTCAAATATTTTTTCTTTACTGTTAATAAGGACTTTCCCATTGATTTTATATTTTTGTCACTCCTTTGCCTATTCATGAGAATGATAGTTGCTTCCCAACATTCATTCTTCTTCTCGAGTTACTAGACCTAGTTGTTAAACCTAGTTTATACGTTAAAGATTTAAGATTATCTACATTTTAGCTTTTATAGAGTTAGAATATAAAGTAGAAAGGAAAAATATAAATAACAGAATCAACTAATTAAAATGAAGCAGAAATAAAATTAACAAGAAATAAAATAAAATTGAAAAAGACTAACTCTGCTTAAGACTTACATTTCTCATATTAGGAAACACTGGAAAGATAATTTTAAATTATCCATAATAGTATCAAAAATATAAATTTCTGAGTTATACATTTTTAGAGATGTCAATAATATCTCTAAATTGAAAAGTATAATGGGGTTAAGAACAACGAAAATATATCTCAATAAACAAACTGTGTTCATGGACTGAAAAACCCAAAAAGATACCAATAATTCCCAAATTATATTATAAATTTAAGTTAATCACAATAAATAACCTCAGTGACTTTTTTTAAACAAATTGATAGCTTTTCCCCTAAACTATATATGGAAATTCAGAAGACACAAAATATCTAAAATAATATTGAACAATATTGAATTGATACCAAAAAATGGCTAGCCCAACTACATTATCTCTATATTTCCTATGAAATTATAGTTATATATTTATATAAAAATGAATCAGTGGAACAATGGCACAGAATAGAAAGCCTTAACACACACACTATATATAATAGATATCCAGATACAGATATATATTTACAGATTATATAGGTTATTTATTAATGATACTAATATAAAGAAAATGAATTTTTATTCAAAAAGTGATATTGAATCACTGGATAAACTTGAAAAGAAACTTGACCTCACATAACATGCAAAAAAGAATAAGACCTAAAGACCTAAATGTGAAGAAAATTATAATTTTGTTAAAAGATAACTAGAGTATTTTTGTTGTTTATGTTGAGGAAGTAAGGAAGCAGGCATGGATGAAGGTAAGTAGGCAAGCAAGAGGAGAGAGGAAGAAGCATTTACATTTATTTAGTTGTTCATTTTAGTTGTTTTCCCTCCCACCTCCCTGGTCCCCTAACCTGAGTCCTGGGCTTTATTGTGTAGAATATGCTAGGAGCTGTAGACTTAATGCCTGAGCTACCACAGTGTACCAGGATTATATTTTTTTAACATTCAATTGCACAAAGATTAGTTAGAATAGAAAAAGAATACTAAATTAAAATGCAATAAATTAGTCTTGATTATCAAAACTTTATCAAAAGACACTGTTAAGAGCATTAAAAGACCAGACACAAACTAAAATATATAATTAAATCTATCCAGGATATGTAAAAATTTCAACTAAAAATAAAATTGCAAACTAGTAAAAAATTATTACATGTCTTGGCTATATATCCAAAAAACAACAGTGTTTCTGTATATTTATAGTAAATATCTTTGCTCCTCAAGGAATTCAACAGTGAGTTACCACTTGATGACAGCAAATGTTAAAGAAGATGTGGAACAATTGGAACTCAAATATTGCTGTTGAGTATGTAAACTATTAAACTACTTAGAAACATTAACAGTTTCTTATAAAGGTAAACATTTACGACTAAACAATTCTACACCCTAGTATTCATCCAAGAGCAATAATAAAAGATGACTGTAATACTTGTACAACTATGTTTTAGTCACAATATCCAAAATATGAAAACACCCAAAATTCATTAGTAGGATACTATATAAGCAAATCACAACATATTTATAAAAATGGAAAATAAGTGAAAACAGTTTTCAAACTTTATGCAGTACACAAATATATGATCCCATTATAAGAAATTCAAGCACACGTAGAATAAGAAAGAAATCAGAAGTTATTTCCTATGGTTTCTGAGAATGTCCTGGAAAAAAGAAATTTTTGGAGTTTGAAACTATTAGATTATTATATTCTTTGGTTTAGGTGTTGGTTACATGAAGAAAATTTCTGTCCAAACTGATGAAATTGTATAACTATGATCCATGACTGGTTTTATATGTATATATGTATATATACATATGTATAAATATAAATTTTGCTTTATCAAAAATGTATATTAGCTGAATTCTTTTTACATTAAACTAATTTACCTTTTTCAGTTCTCTCTCCAATATTTTCTTACCATCTTATGAAAGAACTTTATATTTGTTTTCTTTCCATACATTTTCTTTTGGGAGGTATAATAAGATGCCTTCTAAATGAATAGAGGACATTTATTTAATCATAATGTCCTTTTTTCCCCCCCTTCCAGTGATTATCTTTGTATCAGTGGACTATATAATTTTGAAAGTTAAGACAGTAAGTCAGTTAACAGTTTCTTTGCTTGACAGTGATTTTATCTTTTTAACACAAAATCAGATTTTTAAAAAATCCTCAAATGGCAAGTTATTTAACACAAAAGACCATGAAGAGCAAAACTATCAGCAATTATCAAATGAATATATATAGAAAGAAAGGTGACAGATGATTGACATAGAGATAGGCTAATTAGTCATCAAAATCTTGCTTAATAACATGGGGTAAACCATATTTTTTCTTTGTTCTTGTATGAGAAATAATATATGACAGGTTGCAGTGTAATTGGCAATTATCTAAAGTACAAAATAAGAATACGTTCAAGTACCAAAAAGCCTCTTTAAGACATAAAGTGTAACATCACTATGGGTCAGCATGTGATATTAACTTAGCACATTTACTCTTGAGTAAGCTATGCGTATCCCAACTAATGTATTCACTAAACTAAATTCATTTTCAAATTGTATTTCTAACATTAATGATTAACAAGTGAATGATTATCTATGACTATCTTTAACTTAACTTTGCAGTACTTTCATATCATATGTATCTGATGTCTAAGAAGATATTAAAAGAAATTTTATCACAGTGATTCTTAATGATATATTAATTTAATCAGCTTGTAAGAAGTTAGCTTTCTAGAAAGAACTCTCAATTGTTCTGAGACCAAAACTATTCTGTCTTTAGGAGAGAACTGATTGGAAAGTTGAAAAATGTAGACTGGAGTTTAGACAATGAATACAGAGTAGGCAGGTTCACTTTGATTTGTTCTAGTCAGTTTTACTTTTAGTTCTACAAAAGTACCTGAAGTGCTAATGAAATATTTAAATGCAAAAGAGAATCATTTTCACTTATGACCCTAATATGATTTACATTAATTTTGTTTTGATAAAATACAAGATATAGATTTAAGAACTATACTACAGTGCTTTTCTAAACTTCCGAAAAGTACCTTCATGGATCATAAGAAACTTTATTTGCTAGGAATGAAAGTAGGAAATTTGAAGAGAATGTATTTTATTTAGGTTTGACACATATTTTCCAGTAAGTAAAAGACACTGCATCTTAAATCACTAACACATTATTACTAAGTCTAAGCAAATTAACTCAGCCAACTGACCCTTCTGAAAATAAATATCTTAGTGAGGTCTCTAAATGTTTAATTGATTTCCTTTCATTATCTTTCCTTTCATTCTCATATACCCTTGAACTTACATATTCAGAGTCTTTCTCAAAATATAAGAAAAAAAAAGAAGTTTTCTTTGTAGCTTATGAAATTTTTTAATTCTCTTTTTCCAACTTATTTTTTCCCATGATACAGAGTCCACTGACTATTTAGTGTTGGTGTCCTGAGAATTGTATCTTCTTATATTTATCTATTACTATGATGTCCTATGAATATTTTTCTACAATAAAGCTTTGTTAAAACACTGATAGTTTTTATTTGAGTAGAATGAGAAGGTAAAAGGAGTAAAGGTAGGGACAGAAACACAGGAAATAATACAACTCTATTTTCCATATGCTACAGATCAGTAGTAACTACTGCAACCTATAATCTGCATCTGAACCTGCTCCATATTTTAAATGAGTCTTTATTATATATTGTATTAGTCAATGATTTTGGGTTTTCATAGATCCAGTGACAATTTTTTGACAGTATCTGATCCTCAAACAATTCTGTCATAAAATCAGTAATACTACTTTACTATGTATTATAGTATTGGGTGAGCATTATAAATTACTGAAGGCATGTATCACAGCCATAGTGTTAAAACTGAAAAAAGAAGCCAACATCATGTTGCGGAAACTTACATTTTCAATCTGACTTAAATTTGTGGGTAGTATTTTTGATTGCCTTTCAAATGTGCTTAGTATGTAGAAACTATTTGTCTTGATGGCACACTTTGTGATGATTATAATAAAGGAATAAAGGCCCGAGCATGCAGGACTGTATCAATGCATTCCAGAAATGAAAAAGTATCTTCAAATAGAATATTGTCCATGTACTCAGTTATTTTGATGACTTGCATGTCATCAAAATAAAGGAATGATTTGATCTAGATAAGCAGAAAATCATTCTATTTACAATTTTATCAAATAGTTATATATCTTTAAATTTAAGGAGGATGAGTATAGATTCCTTTATCTATAGGATATAGGAAGGATCAAGTTTACAAAAATTGAAACTCTTTGAGGTTATGGAGTATATCCTTTTAGTTTCATATAACTCGCAGTTAGGTTGAAGTCAGAAGTGTTTCTAAAACAATATTTAATGGAAGAAAGAATGTTGTATAATACCTAACAATATAATCTCACATTCACCTAGGATATTTTGATTATATTGGTTACATAGCAGGAAGTTTGAGATATTTTTATAGTAAATACTATATAAAATTTTTAATATCATGAACTTTTAAAGGAATATACACTTATAAAGCACTTGGGTATGGATAATTAAAATATAAAAGCATAAAATAATTCATCTAAAGTAATTACAGAATTATATCCTTTGATCTAAAGAAGTCACTAGAAAATAAATCTGTAAACCTGTGCTCTGGCCCTTTTGAATGATTTATCAGCATCTTCATTTGTACATCGATTTAATTTTTCACTGCTTTAGTCATGGCCACTGCAAGATGTTGATGAATGAATTCTTGTGTAAACAATCTGAAAATTGTAAAATTGTACAAATAAGTATTATTACTATCATTAAGAATGAGTTCATTATTCACTTAGGCAGTACATTTAGTTTTATACTTTGTGGTAATTACACTATTCTTGCTGATGAGCAAGATAGAAATGTAAGTTTATTAAAAGCTAATAAAAAAGTCTGGCCTTTGAATTCAAGAAAAACACTCATTATATCCTTAGTCAGTGAACAAGAGTTTTATCAATACATTTTTAAAAATCTCCCAACATTCTTCAAATTGAAATTTTTGAGTCATATAAATAAAATAATCATTAAAACATATTCAGGTACTTCAGTCAAAATAAATATATGTAATATTTATATATTAGTTCCTCATATTACTTTATCTCATTTCATATTTTATTGCCTGTATGTTGTGATGACAATGAATATGTATTTTTAAAATCAAATAAATTCAAAGTAGGTAAAATAGAAAATATCCTTGTAATTTTAGCACCAAGAATAATGAAAATGATTTTGTTTTAATATTGTTTACTTTTTCTTTGTGTATGCATAAATGCAGACTGTGATAGTGATAATAATTTTGCTTGTTCATGTATTATTCCCGAATTCAGATTATACTGACAAATGATTTAATGCATTTAATAATGCTTCCACTTCTACTATAAAATGTTATGATTTTTTTTAAAGAATTGCATTGTACTCCATTGAATAGATATAAGGTTATTTTAATGTGTAGAATAATAACTGCAATAAAAATATATAAAAATTATATGAATTATTGTCACTGCAGATGATTTTACTCTCAGAATGTGCCAACCACAGGAAAGAATAAAGCAACATAAGACTAAAGTATACTTATAAATTGTTAGCCACTTTTGGGGACCAGTTAAGTAGTTAATTTAATAAACACATATGTATTGCTTATAATTTACCAGGCTTATTCTCTTCAACTTTTTACTTATTATCTTATCTGTGCTTCAATGAGTACCTTGTGAGATAAATATTACCAACATACAGTCTAGTAAAATAGATAATTAGGATAAATTTTCTAAGCTAATAAACATTAAATAATAAAATGATAATTTAAATCAAGTATTTAAGTTATTAAAAATCATTAATTGTTATCGAAACACAAACTTTTTCACTTTTTCTGTGGTACCGTTGAAGAAATCCATTAACTAATTTCTCAGATCATTCTCTATGATGGTGTTCTCCTGTGAAGACAAATAATTGCTACTCTAAGTGACCTCATTTTATTCAAATTTATTTCAATGTCAATTGTTTCTAATAACAAAAAGACAATAAATATGGAATTTTGCCCCATGATGCTGGTATTTTTAGGCATCACATGCATATAGTAGGAAATTATCATGAAATTTTGCCTAAGAAGCAAAATTAGGGCATGCCCTGGTAGCCTCGATATCTAGTACACTATGGGTGCAGCACACATAATCCCAAATCCCTGATTCAAAACCTGGGGCAGGGGTAGAAAAACCAAGCTGAACAACAACTAAATTAAATAAAGTACTTCTTCCTCTCCTTTCTTCCTGCCTGCCTCTGCTTGCCTTCCTTCCTGCCTTCACCTTTCCTTAAAAAAAAAAGAAAATTAGACCTTTTTATCCAATTAAGAAACAGAGAATACAGGTGACAATATCTATTATATCATAGTAGAAGCCTTATAATATGCCTAACTTCTGCTATTAAGAAGTCAATATTTTTAGGAAAGATATAAAGTGTATTCAAGATATTACTCCTCAAAATAATGTCACTGTCACATCTTATAGTCTCCAATATTAAAAGAGGAACCTGAACATCAAAGATGCTAACTTGCCTGAGTTGTAAAGTCACATAGCTGAGATTACAGCTCTATGGATTTAGCATGCATACATTTGTTTTCATTATAGCACTCATGATAAGGAGCACCTGTAGGCCTGGAGAAAGTTCATTTCCAGCCACAATAATTGAGCTCTTTAGGTTAGTGCAATTGATATACCTATTAGCAGAAATTCAAAAATGGCATTGCTGTGTAAAAGTGACCCAAATGACTTGAAAATAACTGGAACACTTTTTAAAGCTATATAACATTGATTGTTCAATACTACATCTGTAGTAGAAATAACAGATTCCCAAAGAAAGGAGACTTTTAATCTTGTAGACTCCATCATTACAGAATTATAGAGTCACCAGATTTTTCAACACATCATACTATGATTGGGGCAATTTCACAAACACACATTTTCTGACAAGAAAACAATATACTATATGTTGGATGAAAAATACTAGAAAAGAGGTTGAATTGTTTATTGTTAGCTACCTTGTACATTTTTAAAAATACATGGCAATGATGTAAGAGTGGTGTTAGAAAGGTAGAGACTTATTCTCCCATGTGTTTGATTTATTTTGATTTCTTAACTAATGCCCTCTACACTTATATAGTAATCTTAAGTAATATAAAATAAATTATTGATTTTATAGGTATTTAGAAATACTGAAAATATTACCAAAGATCACATGTAAAACAACAACTAAAGGGAATACCAAAAAACTTTTTCATTTAAAAATATACATAAAAATCACATTTTACATGAAGGATCTAATTTTTTTTGGAATAAATTCTCATTGTAGTAATCTCTTAAAATTTAAATATCTTTTTAAAGAAAAAATGTAATTAAATTTTCAGATCCAGGAATATTTTTCTTCTTACCCAGGAATCAACACAAGCTGTTTGCTCTGGAGAAATCTGTTGACCCTATATAGAAAAACATGTTGTAGAAAAACACAAATATTTAATCAGATAAGATGTCCTTAAGACAATGGACCTGCTCAGTTTACCCATTTGTGCCACCACTGCAGCTAAGTACTAAGGTGATGTTACAGAGGTCTGTCAGATTTCTAATGCATTTAATATTTTTAAATGAATAATGCCACTATTATCATTGTCAAGCAAAAGTTTTTATTTTACTTGATTATATACCTATGAATGAAATTACATGTGCTTCTATGTTTAGCATTTGAAAGAACTGCCAGATATTCTTCCATAAGTAACTGAAATATTTTACATTCTTACCAGAAATATATGAGGGTTCCAATATTTTTACATCCTGAATAGCAATTGGCATTGTCAATTTTTAATATTAAAGCAATGCTCGTGAGTGTTCAATCTCACTGTAGTTTTGACTGACTAATCACTAATGATGTAAAAATTTTCATGTGCTTATTTTCTGTTTGCATATCTTTTTTTTGGAAAAATGAGAAAATCTTTTGTATTTTAATTTTTATCAAAGTAACATTGGTTTATAGTTCTGCATAGTTTCTGGGGACATTTTACATTGATAAGGTTTGATTGAATTGCTCTATATGTATTATCATGTTTAACTTCCAGGTCATCCTATGAGGTAGAAAATTTTATTACCCCAATTTAATGTGAGGAAATTAAGGCACAGGGCAATCAAGTAGCTTTCATAAGATTTATCACATAATTATTAAATGGCAGTCATAAATAAAAACCTGGTACTCTGTCTCCAAATCCATACTCATAACCACTCTTTCATATTACTACCCAAACATGTCTTACTTATAAAGGTACTTATCAGGCATGAGAGATAATTATAAATTTGATCCTAAAAATAGTATTTCTAAATCTGGTAAATGAATAAATTAAACAAATTAATTTTATAATTATAGAATTAAAGTTATTTTATAATTCATTTAAAACTCAATAATCTCTGTGATATTCACAGACTATTTTCAAAAGATAATTAGAAATATTTGACATCTGTTATTTAATGTTACCTCTAGTTTATATATATTTTTGGTGAAATTGAGTGCTGTTAGAATGGCACTTTTTTTTTCTTCTCTGTGTATCACAAGTTTCTGTATACTTTTTATTCTTTCACATTTAGTTTCTTAAACTTGAATTTCACTGCAGAAATTTATTTTCTTCTAGCTCAAAAATGCCTTCCCTACCTCCCTTATTGGGCCTGTGTGGAACAAAAATTAGAACTATGATTCAACTGGAAAATATGAGGATACATTATAGGTTATACAAAAAGACTCTCAAAAAATACATGGAGTAGGGTTCCACTTTTAGGGACTGTGGCTGTATAATCCAGTCGGGCAAATGCCTAATAAAATTTATATCATCATTTCAAGCATGATTTGAATTGTTCCCATAAACTAACATGGCAAGAAACCTTGATTAACACATATGATTTTAAAATTTACTCTCAATTTTAGTATTATTATTATTTAGTATTATATCATATTTCAACACTTTCAGCAATACCAAATTAGATTTTTTGTTCAAATCAATCATACTTGACTAATGAATACTTGCGTCATAGTTAGCAAGTTTATGGTCTTAAATTTCTGTTAACTCACTGGTTAGAGTAAAAAAATAGTACCTACCTCATATAGTTATTTTGAGATAGTAATCTATAAATTTCTTCTAACCCTAATAATTACATTTATTCTTTTACTCTCTGTTAATATTGTCTGTTTTTATCAAAGCAAACAAACTATATGGATTACTTCCATATCAATATAATAATGAATAATAACAGTGTAGTGTTATTAAATTTGGTAATAATTTGTATTTCTTTATCATGGTATAATTATTATAGTATGTTAATTATACTGTGTTAACTATACATGTTATAATAATGTTCAAATATTTACATTTAATAAGGTTTTCATCTGAAATATGCTACATTTGATTAAACATTGTATCTAATTAAAGAGTAATGCAATTTTTTAATTCGACCTATTAATATGACTATTTATATTTCTAAAGTTGGAAACACCTTTCCATGGATGGAATCAGTGTGTTCTCTGTTTTTCTTAAAAGGTATGCTAGATCAGATGTGACATTAGACAGTGGAGAAAGGAGTACACTGTGATGGTGTATCAAGTTTGAGAGATAGACTGAGACTAGGTCAAAATAGTAATTTGATTTGAGTCATTTAAAATATATTTACCTGGAATTTTGCAAGGAATTTACAATCTTATAAGTGCCTACCATTTTACACTTTCTTTTCTGACACATTCTCCTTATTCCCTTTTTTCAGTTGAAGTTGCTTACTTGACTGAGAAATAAGAAGCAATCAGAAGAGAATTTCTTAATGATCCCCTTCTAAATCTAAAGCCTCTCTACATCACCTAACCTCATCTGAAAACTAATGAACAATCTCTGTTACTGTCTAAGGAAACTGGAGCACATAAGAGAATCTTTTTTTAATCTGTTTCTTCAAGGAATTTGCTATTACAATTAAGTCTCTTTATCTCTTGTATCATCATTTTGTTTTTAACTTTCTACTTGAAAATTCCCAGCAGGCCACTAACATATTGAAATTTTTCTCATTTGAAACAAAAACAATAGCAGCAGCAGCAGCAACAAAAATAGGGTCGTGATGTCATTTTCTCTTCAATCTACCTTCTCTTCTTGCTTTTATAGCAAAACTCTTCCAGAAGTTGGTAATATCTACTGCCTGCGATTCTGATGTCCCAGTCTCTTGCATCTCGTCTTATTTCAAATTTTTGAAAAATCATTCCTTGAAATAAATTACTTTTTAAGCCATCGTCATCCTGGTGTTGCCACATCTGAAGGTTTTTATTTCCTGTATGATGACAAACATTCAAAACAATTGATTTCTTTTATTTTCTTGAACAATCTTCTGTTTTCCAAAAATCTGTGATCTACTGTGTGTCACACTGACTGCCTGTTTGTTGCCTTTATATTGTCTTTTTACTGTCTTTTGACCTCTCAATGTTGTAGTGCCCCAGAACCCAATGCTTGGATGTCTTCTCTTTAACCATAGTTTTAAACACCACCTATTAGTCGATGGTCATTTCTGTGGTTGAAATTTCACATTCTTAAGTCCAAATGCTACTTTTGGCATGTGCACTTGGGTGTCTAATATGTATTAGAAACACAACAGGCCCACATCTAATCTTAATTTCCACTGCCAAGCAAACTAAGTCCTAGCCCAATCTATCCTTCTCTATGAAGGGTAATAATAATTGTTTAATTGTTCTGACCTAAAACCTAAGGCATTTTTATTTCTTTGATTTTTTATATGCCATATTCATTCCATTAGTAAATTATATTGTAACTATTTGTAATTAAAAAACAAACCTAAACACTTCTCACTAGTCCCTGTATAGCCAGGTGATAAATACAGATGGGGTATACCTAGCCCTTCAGCAAAATTGAGAAATCTGACATTTAATTAACATATCTAGTTACATATAAATTAAAATGGAAGAGACACATGGATTAAACTGTTTTTTGGGTTTTTTTTTTTCCACTGAGGCAAGAAGACTTGTAATCTGCATTATAAACTAGCAAACCTCTCTGTGGGTGCCACCCTGTCTACAGTCTTCAACAATTACAAATAGCTCACCTTCCCCCAAGGAGCCCCGCTGCATGAGTACTTTGCCTATATAACTCCTGTGCCGTCTGTAGTGAGAGAGTGGACTGGGCCAGAGAAAATCTCCCACTTCCTTGATTGGTGCCTGTCAATAATACACCTACCTTTCTTCAACATTTGTCCTCTTGAGCACTGGCTGGTCTTCTCATGGCAGCAAGCAGTGGACCTAGGTCTGGTAACACTGGTGCTGTCATCTTAGTTGAAGCCATCTCATCTGTTCCCCAGAACTTTGCCACAAGTGGACTCCCTTGATTTTTATTGATCCCTCTGTGTACAGAGTGCTCACTATAGTGTACTCACATAGTTAGAAACAGCAAATAAGTTTTTTTACTCCTTTGTTCATCTCAAGACTTGCTAATTATACTTATAATAAATTTCAAAATCCTTATTAAACTTGATCATGTGTTGCATATTCTGATTCTTGGATTCTCTCTGGAACTTTCCTTTTCTGATCATATTCACCATTGATCAAGTTGCTAAAATCTTGATTACCTCCTGGATGTGCTTGAAATACCCATATACAATTACACCTTATGGTTTTTCTATTTCTTCTTGTTTCTTCATAAAATGCTCAGTGTTACCTCATACTCTCTTACTTCATTTAAACATACATTAAATATCATTTAGGAGATACTTTCTTGACACTAGGATGTTGTTCTTCCCTATCTTTTTTCTTACTTTAGTTCTTCATCCTAAATTCCTAGAATATGCGATACTCTAAGAATAAATAACTTTGAATGGATTAATTAATGTTTGAAACAACAAACTGCCCTGGATAATTTTGGAGGCTATGTAAATCTAGAGGCAGACTAAAGAAAGGAATGGAGAGATTTTAAAAGTGGTTCAGTTCTTAGAAACAAGAAGCAAATGAAATATAAAATATAATCCTTTATGTCACAGAAAATGAATGCAATCCAATATGTATACAATGATTTTAGTTTTGTTTACAAAAAAGATAAGGGTGGGCTGAAATGTGGAATGAGAAGCAATTTCAATATCCTGAAATGAGTTTAACATCGTGAAGCAAAGAAATTTAAAATTTAAAATGAATAAATAAAAATTAAATTTGTCAAATTCATTTCAGAATTAAAAGGAGCAACATCTGCATATTTAACATCTGATTTCCTGAGTCAATTAGCATACATAAATTTCAGGAAAAAATGCATTATGTAATATATATGAAGAATCTCTGTAGAGAGGATTAAAGCATTTTCAACATGATGTCATGTGAAGTACAAAGAGCAAATAACTCAATGTCATGAATAACTTGATTTCAACCCTAGATGTTTGGTGACAATAGTCACTCTGAAATTCAATTCCCTTATCTGTATAAAATAGAAATAATAATACTTGGCTTATTCTACATTTTTGAAACCAAATAACTCAAATTTATGTGTATCATGTACCTGAAAAATACTAAACTACTGAGCATAAGTGAATATTCATTTTATTTAAAATTTAGTGAATCCCTTTATGAAAGATTTATCACATTTATGAAAAAGTATAATCAAATACATAACTGGCACTGAGTTGTTAACCAAAATGATCTTATTATTTTACTTTCAGAAAGTGGTCAATTTTTACAAAAGGAAAATTACGCATTTTCACAGTCTCTTGAAGAAAAAAATAAAAGAAAACAGAGTTTTAAGGCTGCATTTGTTTGTGCAGTGTTCAGCAAGACAACATTGGTCATTCTCTCTTAAAGACCTCATTTATTACTTGTCAAATAGGACAGAATTCAATGCACAATTGTTTTCCCACTAGGGCAGTTTCTTGACTGAGGTGAGTAAGTATGTCAGGTAGAGTTGGACAGCTACAGAATTAAAACGTCCTAAATAGCATAGCAGCAGAAATTTGAAATGTGGCTCCTAGAGAATTTAAATAGTATAAAAATCAACAGGTTCCATATATATATATATATATAAAATATGTATTTATATTTATATTATATTTATATATATTTACTTGACTCAAAGCTGTTGTGATAGTGAAGGTATGAAAAGAACTGCTCATGGAAAGAAATAATTGGCAAATTCTCTCTTGAAGATAAAGCTCTATTTAAACTCAGGAAGCTGTATACCTTGTATGAGCTGCTTAAGTGGTAAGTTGATTGGAGTAGAGGAGGAAAGATGGATTGAGAGGGGTTAACTGTCAGTAGACACACAAACATCTCTGTAATAGGCTCTATGAGAAAGACCTCCAAAACCAGCAGTGTCAGCAAGAAGTTTAGAAACCTGAGAGGATTCCACTTTAATGGTTTTGGATTTTTGCTTTCTTTTTCTTTTTCTTTTTTTTTTTTGGAAATGCCAAACAGCTAAACATTATTAAGAAGACTCAGAAAAAGAGACAAAACAAGAACAACGAAAAAAGGATCCTTCTTCCTACATATCTGAACTGAACAAGAATTCTTTTATAAACTAAGTATATAGATACAATTCTTATGATGAATATTAAGCCTTTATTTTTCCTAAAATGATGATGGCACATTACATTTTTTATGTTTCTTACTATAATACTCTAAAGTTTTAATTTATGTGTTATTAAATTTATGAAAGTGGGAATGTTAAAGAATAACTTTGGTATGGAAATAATGAAACAACCTCTTCTGGAACAAAACCTGGACTTACCCTTCTTTATTTTTAGACAATTTCTTGCATTATCAACAACCATTCTCCTGATCTCTTCTTCTGTTGGAAGTTCAAGCATTTACTCCTGTGGTTATATTCTTGTCACCAATGGCTGTACCCTCTCAATAATTTCTGCATTAAACAATCCTAATTCTAATTACCATCTCTATCATTTACTTCTCTAATCATCCACTTCTCTTCCTCAAATTCACTTCCTAATTCAAATCATCTAATACCCTGAATCCAACAGTAATCCATACCACTATTACTTCCTACCTATTGGTTCTACCTTTTTTATTAAATTGTCCCTCCTCTCCTATCAATTTTATCTACCCTAAATAGCATGGCTTATATTTATTAGTATATTGATTCTTCTAATGTAGATATTAAAATTTAAGAGACTAAATATCCTGGCCTTATAACACAGGTTTCAAAATGAGATTTTTTTGACTGCAAAATCTTGACTCATTTGAACTATTCCAACATAGTTCAAGAATGACAAGTAGTAGCTAGATCACCAATATTCAAACCTGGATGCACATTAGAATTACACATTAAAAAAGGTCTTTCTTTGATGCTCATGTTCTATTCTTCCTCATTCCAACACCTCTTCTGATGCTTACTTCCAGATTATTTTTTTGAAGTTAATTTTGTTGTTTTCAGACCTCTTAGAAAACCTGATAAAATCTATAAATTTCCTCAGCAGACATATTCTCATGAACACAAAGAGTTGTCTACAATTACAAAGGACTTTTGAGCTATCTGAAATCTACATAATGAATACAAGTTAAAAGGAAATTTAGATCTTATGGATTCCTGTACATTATATAATAATGGGAGACAATCTTAAGAAAATGAAGTTCGAAGTTACAAACATGAAATTAGTTAACAAGATTTTGGAAGATGCCAGTGTAATGAGAAGTACTTAAGCACGAACTTCATTAGCTCCATGGTTCATCCATTTCTGACTATGCCAAGTTGCTTTCCAAGCAATCTTTCAGAAAAAAAAAAAAAAACTCTGTGATTTGTATAAACTAACTAAAGAACTTGAGTCATTTAGACTGGAGGGAACTATGACTCAGAGTTTCCTGCAGGATAAATTGGGAAAAATATTCTAAATCTCTATTCTCATTGTACTTTGATGACTCACTATAATCTTTATGAATTGAGGATTCTTTTATTTGCCTTTTAAGCAGTTGCTAGGAGAGGTAAATATTTAATGGATGAATCCAGACATTATTAAAAGTAACGTGAGTCAACATATTCCTAAATAGAGAATCTACTACTTTATCAGTTTTCTTTCTTAAAAAATGATTCAGTTTGGTATACCCTGGTGATGGAGCGGCTGGTGGTATGCTACAGACACCCCGGGTCCTAGGTTTGAATTCCGGGGCTGGGGCAGAACAACCGAATACAATAAATAATGTGTTTTTTCCTTCCCTCTCTTCTTCCCTGTCTATCTCTACTCACCTTAATTCATGAATGCAACTTTCCTTTAGGAAAAAGAGAGAGAGAGAGAGAGAGAGAGAGAGAGAGAGAGAGAGAGAGAGAGAGAGATATTCTGGAATTACAGTGTATGAAATGATGTCACTCCTGAACTTCAATGATCATAAATCCAACATCAACTGCTAAATTATATTCATAAAACAGCTCTTAAATATTCTGCACTTGCCTATTACAATTTATTCCTCCTACTACTGTTTTAGCTCAGGCCCTTATCTGGAAATAAGCAATAACCTTATTGCTGATTGCTCTAGTTTCATTTTCTACTTTTAGCATTCTATATGATTGATTCAAAAATTGTCCTATCCTTTCAGAAGCATAGCTTTGACCTTAATACTACCTATTTAATAACACTTTATTGCATCACTAAAATATTTCTCTTTAACACATATTGGTTATTAGGAGCTTGACACTTTCCTACATTCTTTTCCTAATTCACAGTATCAGAATCATGAATCTGATATTTTTATTACCCTTATTTTACAGGCAAGGAAACAGACTTAGAAGCAGCTTGACTACGAACTTTGTAGTAGAAGGAGTGCAAAAGCCAGGAATTAAACAAGATCTTGTGATTAAGCATTGTGTTATGTATTGAAAGCAAATACTGAATATTTATCTTCACTTTACTTTCCCAAACTTGTTTCCCGCAGTACATCATAACACTTCCAATATAATGTCAAAAGGGATCACTCTGTGTTCACTATCTCTATCCTAGCCTTCTATGTCTTTAGAACTTCGTCCATCTTTTTCCTAAAATTCCTGTTAATTTTCTCTTCAAATTCAAACTCTACATACTCTTGAGAAACCACTATAAATTCCAAGTGTTCCATAAGCAATTTTCTGTTTCATTTCTAACAGTATGCTTCCTTCCTGTGAATTGCCTTAGCTTGTTTCCTATTTTTCTATTCTATAGACATTAACTATACACTTTTTCATTTTATACTTTAGCTTTGTATCGATTGTGCATTACACTTCACTTGTTTATATATTTATTGTGTTATATTTGTTGGAAGAATGGGTGCGGCATACATGAGTGCTCTTTTTTACTCTGTAAATCTTACTATATTAACTTCTACTGGCCATGATCTAAGATGTGTTCAATATCTTCCATGGTTTTTATAGCCAAGTTCTATAATCATTTAACTATACACAAGGACATTAATTATTCATAGTGCTATAGAACAGCAACCATTATTTCCTACATTTTATAGGTATTTCAGGATTTGTTCTACTACTTATTATCATCATCACTTACTTAACACTAATTGAAGCACAATACCAGTAAGTCTGTCCCCAATGCAATTTAGAGATTACCTTCAGATTATAATCCAACATTATAGAGAACCCAGTATGAGAATTTCAAGACCTTATTTTAGATTCTAATAAGGATGAAGGACAACAATATAATACACAAATAATAATAATAACAACAATAACACACAAAGACTTTGTAATAATAAATGAGATTTCCTATTATTCTCTCTAACATGGACTAACGACAGGGGTATACCTTCCTGGTTTTTCTTCCTTCTGATAGTTGAGCCTAAAATCAGGTATTTATTGGAAAGCGGTAGGTAACATCTTATCTCTCAGTGTGCAGATGTTCTGAAAGCAACATGTCTCCTTAGCTAAGAATCTAGTGTTCCAAGTTTTCTGCTAGATATAACTTCTTACCTCAGTACAGATTTTAGAGTTTGCCATGCTGAAATCAAAGCTTTAAGACAGCATTAGTAAAGTTCTTGATATTCTTGAGTTTGAAATGATTTAACCTCTAATATGCTCCCTAAATAGAACATTAAAATGCCCCTCTTCAACCAAAATTCTAGCCAGGTCTTTGCGGGGGTCTGTCAAAAACAGTGAGCTCCATTTGGGTTCTAAAATATAATTAAAAACCAAATTTAATCCCGAGTTCAGTTATTGAAAGAGAATAGTCTTTTACTCTTTGTGTATTATCATATGAATATTATCATTTGTAATATATTTTCAAAAATTGTGGATAGTCATAAAGCCATATTAGATGGTAAATGAAATTTTAAATATTCTTTAAATGATAGATGCTATAGCAACAAATGGAATAAAATTGGTCAATATTAATGATTTCAGCCTTTGATTATAAAAACAGAATCAAATTTTACATATTACCTATTTAAATGTCATATCGTATCATACAACTGATTACTTTTTCTTAGAAACAGTAAATCATGAGCTGAAAATAATGTATTTTAGACCTATAGTTAAATCCATTAGCTAAAATTGGAAATGTCTCACTTTACTATTAAATACAACTATGTTACATTGAGATTTGTTCTGGTGTTTGACATCTTTCAACTTAAATAAAAATTAAATATAATTTTCAAGAATAAAATAAGGGTATATATTGTCTTAGATTTTTTGACTAGTAAAAGGTATTAAAATGACCAAGTAATCTTATTAAGAATCAGACACAGTGCTAACAATACTAAGTATATACTCTTCCAGCCATTAATGAGAGAAATAATGATTTCATAAGGTTATAGAAATCTCATCATTGCACTGTCATCACTTTACAAACGTTTCCTCTCTAGTTAGTAAATTATCTACATAAAAAGACAATATAATAAAAATGACAATGAGTCAGTACTTAAATTATAATTCCCATGTGCTATATACTGATTTTATGTTTTTCCGATGCTAAATATGAATATTAAATAATCTTCACCTACTCTACATAGGTGTTATCATTAATTTCCATTTTACAGATAAGGAAGTAAAGGTGCACTTGTGATAAGTACCATGACCCAAATTGCACAGGTTATTAAAGTTAGGATTTAAATCCAGAAAATCTATCTCCAGATGCCATTCTTAATTTCTCTGTATCCAGAGAGAAGGTATATGCTGAAATACCAGGGAGTTAGTGGCTTTCTCCACCCAGCGGGAGTATGTACAACCTACCGTAGGACCCAGTGTTAGGACAGCTTGGTTTCCCAGAAGCCATATACATGATTACTTAAACCCAGATTGCAATACCCAAGCAATCTGTTTGTACAGACTATTCTCATTCTGGCCCCAAATACAGAAAATTCATGAAGAAGAGATAATGGCTAACTTCCCTCTATGAGAAAAGAGCAATTACAGTTCTGTTCTGGGGTAATTCTTTACAGAATGACAAGATATTCATATGTGTAAGTCCACTGCCTTTTGTTTTGCTTTTTTTTTCTTTTTCTTTTTTTGAATTGGGAAAATAACACCTAAGATGATATCTATTTTCTGTAACTTTTAAATTGTACTATAGGCACAATGTTGTACAAGAGATCTCTAGAATATATCTCATATTGTATAACCAAAACTCTGAAATTCTTTACCCATCGAACTGTGTGTCCCCCCAGAAATTCATATGTGAAATCCATAAGGAGACTTTGGGAGGTGATTGGAGCTATCATGAATAGAATTAGTGACCTTATCAAAGAGACTTCAGGGAATTCCTTCACTCTTCCTGTCATACGAGGACACCTCAAAATATGGTCATCTCTGAATCAGGAAGGGTGTTCTCACCACATGCCAATCTGCTGGCACCTTGATCTTGGACTTCCTGGAGGGCAGAACTATGAGAAATTATTTTTGTTTATAGGCCACTCAAGTCTATGGTGTTTCTGTTACAGCTACCTAAGCAGACAAAGACTGATTCCCACTGCTTTTTTAGTCTGCATGTTACTACTAATAGCAAAAGGGGTGACTTTGATGTTCTTAATTCTAAGCAAAGCAGTTATCACCATTAAAAATTAGTTTAACAAAGGAACCCAGCTGACAATATTAAATTGTGAAAAATCACTATCTTGGAGGACATCTCTTAGCTACCTGACCCGGGTTTGGTCATTCATGGTATCTTTGTTGTTTTCAATCACTGATCATTGTATCTTCTTCCCAGGCATTAAATACTCTATTTTTTTTTTTAATTTCATGCCACAGACTCTTCCCTTCATGCTGTATACTTTTTTCATGTTCAATATTGTTCATAACTCAACATTGATCTGTCAACTAGTTACTTTCTATTCCTCAGCAAACATCTCTTCTTATAGCTCTAGATCTTTATATTTATTAGACTGAAACTTATAAAATAATTGATCTACAAAAAAGTAAATATTAGATGATAAATCTAATCACTGTATTTGTTATTTTGTATATATCAAAATATGACCAAAGTGCTAATGACAAAATCCATAATTTTCCTTCCAAATCTGTTTATCTTCCAATGTTTCTTTTTTAGTAGAGAGAATCATTACTTATCATATTTTGTTAATAGAAACTAAGGATTCCCTCATAACTTCTCTTTCAACAGTCAGGTGTCAAGTCTCCAAGAAGACTGGGAAGCCTCTTGGACCAGAAAACATGGGAAGAATGATCCATTTTTATGCTATGAGTATCCGAAAAGTGTATTGGACGCTCACAGCTGTCTAATGCAATAAATAAATGCAACAGCACCATAAAAGGGTTACTGTGTTGTTGTTTAATAAGAGATTGTCTTCTATTGTTGGTGTGCAGAGGTGGTGCAAGTTGCAGGTTTGTGGTTATCTAAGGAATGGGGCTGTAGAGTGGGCTTTCCGTTGCTCTGGTTAGCAAAATTTAGAACACATTGCTGCTGTAATTTACTGAGTCATGAGATGTTGTCTGGGACAGCCAGACTAAGAGTCTGTTCTGATATTCATTAAAATGTTACTATAAGACATTTTTCAAAACAACATGAGGATCCAAGGACATTCACAAAAAAGACTAAGACAAGGGCATAGGATATTGTCAGGAAAGACCCACATGAGTTTGTTGAGAATCATGTTCAAATGTTATACAGTGATGTTTTTAGATGGGGTTCTTTATAGAAAGGTGTTATTTATGCCTTCCTGGGAGCCCTTGTCCTATCAGTAGCTGCACCCACCAAAATTTTTCACCCATTTAATCTCTTTAAATGCCAAACATGTTCACTCCAGAAAAATCTGTCACTCATATTCTAAAGTAGACAAATTATGTTTTTCTAGATTTGGAGGACTAGTCTACTAGACTACTGAGTTTACCCATCTTTCTGCCCATGACATTCAGAGAGATATTTTCAAAATACAAATTTCATCTCTCAAATGTACCACTCTATTTCCTACTCTCAGCATGGTGCTCTCTAGAGCTCACTTCACCAATCTTTTATTCAAGCCGTAATACCTTCTTTCAGTTTTTGAAATTTATGTCCTCTCAACTTCTTCAGGATCATTGTGAATGCTGCTGTCTCTTCGAACATAATTTGCTCCTTGTCCCCTCTGTTCTGATTTAACTAACACATGTTGATCTGTTGGTTCTGACCTCGATCATCTACCTTGCTTCCTCTAAATTTATCTCAGGGAAACTGCTTAACACTAGTTTAGGACTGTGTTATTCTCCCTCAGAACACATATATGAGGGTGTACTGATTTATGTTTTAGTTCATGTCATACCAGTGCCATGAAAAAAGGAAATTGTTCTAATTTTGTGTTACTATGGTGTCCCACATGCTAGAGAACAAGGTTAGTGCCTGCTAAAGAACAGATGTTCAAAGAAATGTACTGAAGGAGGAAATAATTCAAGGACACAGGACATGATTAGTAGGATATTACTATACTTTAAAGTTATGTCCACAACTCATTTGCTGAATTTTTCACTTTCTCTATCCTCATCAATTTGTCAAATGAAAATTTCTTACTAAAATTAAAGATCTGAAGCACATGAGTATCTAAATTCTTATTAATTATACTTTAATTTTCATACACTCAAAATTATAGAATATTTTTCAGTTTATTAATAATTATATCTACAAACTGTAGTTACAAGGGTCTATGTGTCCTCTATTAGAATATCGGCTTTTTATAGTAGTAAATGGCATATTAAATTAATCTTTTTACCACCAGTCTCTTAAATCAACAAAATGATATGGCAAATATAGTCCTATATGTGGCATTTGGAGTTATATATTTTAGTTATTTTAATTTCATTTAATGATTGCATTCTACATGAAATAATATATAAGAATAGATTTTAGAATTATTAATGTTATATAAATTTTTGCAAGTCTAAACTATCAAAATTTCCAAAGGAGAGTTAGAAGGCCCATATGTTTGTCTACTAAACCTACAAAATGTAGGAAGAGATTCTGAGATGTAGTTCAAGATGTTGTAACAAAAGAGGAAGGACAATAATTACATCACCTACTTTCTTCTTGCCAAAGCAGGATTATTTCCCTGGTATGTCTAGCACTCTTTGTTTCTGGTCCAATTTTATATGACTTAAGCAGTAAGATTGGAACAACTTCCCCAGAGAGATAATTTCCTGTAGTTTAATAGGTTTCTTTATTAAGATGCTTTTCCCTGTTGATCAGCCTTGTATATACTCATTACTGAATTTCCTTCCATTATATATGATCATTAGAAGGAGAAAAATGTGCAAAGTTCAAATTCATAATGCTTATTTTATGAAGGAATAAATTACTGTTATTATCAGTAGCACTGTTACTAGAAATACTCTAAATGAATGTATGGGCTTAACTGTGCATTAATACTCTGAACTAATGCCAGGTTCTTAAATATACTGTGGTAAGAGAACATTCAAGATTTTGATTCAAAAAATAATTACTTTTTCTTATAGATAAGGTTATGGGAATAAAGTTGAATGCCTCAAGGAAGGAAAAAAATGCTAACAAATAGAAATACGTAAGAAACACAGATTAAGGAATAATCAATGCAATTAGATCGAGACATAATCTTTTATTTCCCTTTAAGATAATGTACCATTCATTTTATGTGACCATATAGTTGGTGTTATTTTGAAATTTGTTAACTGACTTTTCTGAGCAGAGCAGAAATATGGACTTATGACATAATTATGAACCACAATCAAAGGCATAGACTACAAAGCAACAAGTTTTCCATTCACTGCACTGTGTTTAAATATCAATCCAATAGAACTCTGCTGGAAACACAAATAAGTATCTCCCTGTTCAGCAGAACATAAAGCTGATTATACAAAATGATTTTGATCAGTGAAAAAGTGATCCACTAGGTTGAGAAACAAAGAGATTAGAATATCAGAAATGCAATTGATTTATGATCAATGTAAGCACTTTCAATGATTGAATAGCTCACCTTTATAAGTACTCCAGAAGCACTGAAATGTGATAAAAGTATATTAAAAGCATAAAACTCAATTTATATAGACTCTAAGAGAAAATATAGGAGGATTTTTTTTTCTATAGCTGTACTACTTCTAATATGAATATTATGGTAAATATTAAGCAAATGTAACTCTTCAGGTGTAGAGATATGCAAAACTTACATTTCCTTAATACAAAAATTCCATTTTATCTTCTATTTCAGTGTTTGTTATAAAATTTTATAACATATCAGTTATTTTATAAGGCACATAATATCAATAATTACAATTGCAGTCATTTTATTCATGGTTGGAAACAGGCTGTGACAATTTCTTAATTATTTTTGTAAACCTCTGCCACATACTTAGTAATAAATGATCTTTGACCTGTGTTATCATAGGACTGCACTCCAAATTATAATTATTTTGATCAAACAGCCCTTTAATTTGCAGTTGAATAGTAATTATCATCAGAGGGTCCTATAGATGATACAATAGAAACGTGAACCTTAGTTTGTAGGAAATCTATAAAAAACAACCTAAAAAGGATAAATTAACCTTGTTTTAAGTAGGTAGTGAAGGTTAACAACTGACTGTTCATCAAAACCTATTAAATTTTGTTTTAAATAGTTAGGTGAAGTAAGATTGCCAACATGCTAAAATTTGAGCTAACGTCAAAACTCTAAACATGTTTTTTAATAGAGTCCTTAGAAAATAAACATTCCATGCTAAATATCAGAATGAAAGTTCTTCCAGTTTGGATTTATCTAACTCAATGGGGAACATGCAGAGAAAAGAGTAAGGGCTTCTTCAAGGATATCTCTCCCATTCCTTTAGTACAGACTCTTCATGAGTAGATTATCAATTTGGTTTTGAATTTATTAGCTATTAAAAGTATGGTCTGTAAAATCATTGAATAAATAACAAAAAGCTGCTGAGAGTGCCTGTCTTCACACATTATACTTATGGCACTGAATGCTAAAAACATGTAACTTATAATATCCTATAGTAGATGCAATACTAAATCTTGCATGTTAAATAAAATGCTCTCACACATGTTGCATTGTTGGATTCTTACCACATTGTTCTGGAGCAAACACTTTCACAGTTTAGTCAGTTTGTCAGCCAACATGTATTTATTGAATACTTATTTTTCTCCTGGTAATATGCTAGGTCTTGGACATTCACTGATAAACAAAACAGACTCAGTTTCTGATACCAGAGGATTTAGAGTATAGTTAGAAATACGTTCAATAAAAAAATACACAGGCAATTAAACAAATTTAAGTTTGCAAAATACTGCAAAAAAGAAAAAAAGGAAACAGTAAAGGAAGAAAATAAAGCTGAAACTTATTTCCCAAAGAGATTATAACTAAGAAAGTGTTGATTCAGAGTTCAAATTTAAGTGCACAATTTTATCTACTATATATTACATAACACCTGGTATCTCCCAGTGGTCTGTCCTCATGCCAAGTGTGTGTACCCAGAAGAGGAGGATAACTAAATCTCTAGAAAGTCTGATCAGTGGAGATGGTATGGACTAAATGTGCATTATGACCTGACCCTTGGTCACTGTGCCTTTTCTGGTAACCTCTTTAACTGGACATTCCCTTACCCTTTGATATATTTTTATAATTTTTTTTCAATTTTTAAATAATAATTCTATAATTTCTCTTGTTTATAATGCTAGATTTATTTTAGGATATGCAAATTGCATCTCAGTCTGTGACTACTTCACACCTCACAAGATTTCTAATGTCTGTTATTATTTTCTTTCTCTTCTTAGGTGGGTTGGGTGCTGTTAAATTTTGATTGGTTTCTCTTTTCTTCTGTTTTCTTCTCTGCATTTTCCCTGGAGATGTATTTTGTGATTACCTTGAGGTTAGTCTTAAGAATTCTATTTTATTCCTGTTTTTATTTGAAAGAAGAGCAGTCTTACACTCATTCTAAACATCACATTTTTATTCTCCTCTCCTCCCCAATTTTTATATTTCCTGTTTTTAAAAGGAATTTCTTGACACTTCATAGAATACCCTTTAGTATTTTTTGTAAAGTTGGTTTTGTGATGATAAATTTCTTTAACTTTTGCTTATCCAAAAGGCTTTTTTTTAAAAATCATTTCTTCAGTTCTGAATGATAATCCTTTTCTTTCAGTACTTTATATCATGCCATTCCCTCCTGGCCTGTAGAGTTTCAGTTGAGAAATCTGCTGACAATCTTATGGGGACTCCTTTTGAGACTTGCTTTTGAGATTCTTCATCTCTTATTTTTGATATGCTTGGTGAATTGTAGGTGAATAGGCCTCTCCAAGATGTTCAGGGCAAGCCTCCCTAAGATGTGTCACTTTGGCATGAGGATTATTTCAAGTTGAAGTCAACTAAGGTCCAGTGGACTAATAAGAAAATTTTTCTTTTTCCTTAACTACCCAGAATAAAACTGGGGAGTGGGGGTGCTTACCCACAATTAGAGTTATTACTAGACATAATCTTAGACATAGCCTACCTAAATGGCAATGCAAATGTCTAATTATGGAGCTTCTGTTCTTTCTCATGTGAATCACCCTATCCACATCATATCATTTCCCCTCTTCACTCCTTGAAGTCCCAAGTTACTATCTCATTCCTTATTTTGGATTTATATTATTCTTCCTTGGATCCTTCATTTCTATGTGAGTTCCACATACACACAAAATCCATTTATTTTCTCCTACTAATCTGTCTGAGATTAATTTATTTTACCAGTGCAATAAAAACCAAGAAGGGTAGGGAGTAATTCCTCCTCCTACTCAACAAAGGCATTTCAATTATTACAATTGAAAGGATAGAGTATAAGAAAAGGGAAAACATATGATGTAGGTTAACATGCAAATTGAATATTAAAGCAGAAAAAATATTTTAATAAAATAGTTATGAAAATTCTAGAATTAGAATAATTCATGTTTGTTGGTGTTGGTAATGACAAGGATTTTGGTATTTTCTTCATTCTATGTCATAAAAATTTGATATAATATATTCTTATAATTATTACATGTTGAATCTCTCTTCAATGGGAATGTTATAGTCAAACAGCAATGCCCAGCAGTTAGTATAACAAGTCCTTGAGAACCAGCACTTTGAGATAAGCTGGAGCTTTTTACTCTACTTAAGTCAATGAGGAAAATAAGGACAAGATGAAGAAATGAAACACACAACCTAGGATAATGGAATAAAGAAGAGTCAAGTTACTCAGATTAACTTAATATTATCTATACTTAAATCCCATTAAGTATCACAATTTTTATAATAGCTATAGGCTGCCACAAACCATCTTCAAAAGCTCATAGTAAACTTCATGTTAATAATTTATAAGAATTATAGGTCCCATTTCTCCTAGAGGAGGGCAATAAGATTTAAAGAATTAAACTATGGTGGAAATTTCTGAAAACGAATTATTTGTGAATAAAATTAAAACACCTATGTTTCAAATAAAATTGACTGATAAATTTTAGAATAAACCTTAAACCTAGTAAGCCATTCACTTCCCTTTAAGACAGGACTTTATAAAGCTTCAATAAAATTATCCTTCTTAACCCAATAATACTAAAATTTCTATGGTAGACAGAAATCTAAATATGATAGTCAATGACACTTGTCCCTCCTTATGAGTGCAGGTGGAATCTGAATGATAATAAACATGTGCATGATAATTTAAGATACTTAGCAAAAGAGATAACCTGAATTAACTCAATTTAATCACATAAGTACATAGAAGTTACAAATTTTTCTCTGGTGACAGGGGAAATTAGAAAAATCTGAAGAATGGATGAATCTGGCAGGCCCTTGCTGACTTCAATATGAAGGAGCCCACAGGCAGAGAGCAGAGAACACCCACAAGGAGTTGATTTCTAGAAGACAGTCACAGGAAAAAAAAAAGTTCACACGTATATGCACTCATACATACACATACAAATATGCAATTTTCCAAAATAATTAATTTCCAAATTTAAATCACAAAGCCCTCTCCAGAGGTCTAAAAAATACTGTATTTGCTAGTAAATCAATATTTATTCTATATTATAATATATAAAAGTATCTTTAGCTCTTTATTCTTTATTCAATTTAATATTTCCTGATTTCAGATTAATTTTTCCAAACCACGATCAAAAGAAAGATAACATACACTTTTTATTCAGGTAGCATTATCACAGAATAATTTCTTGCATTGTTTCCTCAATTCTCACACTTGACTGGTCAATTTACTATGTTTAATCAAATAATAAATAATTCAGATATTAAGAAAATAATAGAAATACTTGTATTTATAGTATATTTCATTTTATAAGTTCTAAAGTATATTATCCCAAATCTATTTTGCAATTAGAAAAGATATAAATTATAAAACTACTTGTAAGTTTATTTATTTTATTGTTATAAATAATTTTATGTAATAAGTTGTCAGTACTTCCATTTTGCAAGAAAAAAACTTAAACATACTATCACTGATAAGTACATAAATGATTCTATACATCAACAATTATCATAAAGGAGAAATGGTTTATTACATAAAATATAATCTCCGCTCTGAAGTATTTCACAATTAAAAAGTTACCAAGTTTCAGGCAAGGTAGTCTCGTCATACTCTTAACAACTGAAAATCAGACATTTTCTTCCTCTAAGAATTTTTAAAAAGTAAAAATACCTCATCGTTGTGGTGACACTTAATATTTTGGATCACTTATTAATAATTTTCTGAGTTTCATGCTCTATAACTGATTGCAACAATAAATAAGATAATAAATGTGTCATTATTTAACTGTTATTTGCTAATATTATATGTACTACATATAATTATGAGATGTTATTGTTATACTTGGATATAAATCAATATTGTGACAACACATATACTATATGCATAATTATTGGCTTGTCACTAAACTAGAAAACTAATTTCCTTAATTTTACATATTTTTCATTATTTCTAGGTTAGAAATGCTTAATATCTGTTTCCCTGATACCACTCACTAAGTTTAGTATAAGAGTAGAGGACTTCTGGCCAAGATGGTGACCTGGTAGGAGTCCAACTCACATCCTCCCACAGAGCAACTAGAAATTCACATATTTTCCAGAAAACAAGCACAGAGGAAAAGCAGGCCCAAATGTTGTAGAGACACAACAATAATCATGACAACAAAAGGTAGGCAAAAGTGACAAGGCTCAGAGCTACACACAAGATTCAGAATAGGGATTCTGGCCATGGCAGAGTGGGTGGAACTGTGGAAGAACCACACCTCCCAGGAATCACAAAAACAGTGGAAAGCCACCCAATGAGACCTGAACTTGGAGCCAGTGGAGAGAGTCTAGGTATAGAGTAGAAGAGGCACAATTGCTCCAGTTACTTGAACAGGAAACCTGGGGAGAAAATTATGCTGGATGGCACCCTAACCAGAAGGCAGCTAGGAGAATTGCCCACCCCCAACCACCACCTCCCATCATATTGCCCAGGAACTTCAAGACCCACCCACCAGAAATTCTGCTCACCAGAAATCCTGCCCTCAGGCTTAAAGTGAGAAAAGAATCTCACAGAAGTGGAAACTGTAACATTACCCACTTGTGCCACCTTGTGGGTGTAGGTAAACTGTAGCCTGATTGACAATTGTGTGTCAAAAGCAAGGTGATCATGGCAGTTGGACGCTGGGATGATTGGAAAGGCTTTGCATCACCCACACAAACTCCAAAACCATATACTGAACTCTTGAGTTGCAACAGAGACCCCACATAAGAACTTCAACAAATCCAACCAGTGGGGAAACGACAGAATTCAAGAAATCTCAGGTCCAAACCAAGACCCAGGCTTACTCAGTGCTAGTCAATATCCTACACAATGTCATCATTATAGGAAAATATAATACACAGAAACATAAACAAAATGCCAAACAGAGCAAAGACACAGAGAAATAAATGTGAAATGACGGATCTAATCCAAACCCCATAGAAAAATCTGAATATAACAGTCATCTGTAAAACCTGAGGGTAAATTTAGGACAACAGTGATAAACATACTTGGAATGTTTGGAATCAAGAAGCAACAGAGGGGAAAAAAAAAAAAGAGAACAGAAAAGAGAGAATAAATGAAACATCTCAAAACAGATGTCAAAGAAATAACACAAAAGCTGACCTAAAGAATTCAATAAAGAGAGTCAAGAATAGGATGTATGAAATCTTTGATAGAATAAGTGAGCTAGAAGATAGGGCAGTAGAATGCACTCAAGCAAACCAGAAAAATGATAAAAGAATGCAAAGAAATGAAGACAGAAATAATAGTTGAAAACTCCCCTAACATGAATGAAGCAAACCTCCAGATCCAGGAAGCTCAAACAGTACCTACTAAAAGAAACACAAGCAAACCTACACCAAGAAACATTGTCATTGAAAGATCAAAAATACAAGATAAAGAACAAATGTTAAAAGTAACCACAGAAAAAATAAGAAACATACAAAAGAATCCCAGTAAGATTGTCAGCAGATTTCTCAACTGTAACTACAGGTCAAGAGTAAATGGCATGATATATTCTAAAGACTGAAAGAAAAGGATTATCAACCTGGGCTACTATACCCTGTGAGATTATCATTAAGAACTGAAGGAGTGATAAAAAGCTTTTCCAATAAGCAAGAGTTAAAGGAATTTATCACCACAAAACCAGTTCTACAAAAATTACTAAAAGATGCTATATAAAGTATAAAGAAACCGCACTTAAAAACAGTGAGACAACAAATTGTAAAAGTGGGGAGGAGGAGAAGAGAAAAAATGTGGAAGATTAGAATGAATGGAAGATTATTCTGTTTTCAAATTAAAATATGAAATAAATGTAGAATTCTTAATGCTAACCAGGGCAACCACAAAATACATCTATAGGGGAAAAAGCAAAGAAGGAAACAAAAAGGGAAACCAGTCAAAACCCAGCCACACCCAATCCACCTAAGAAGAGAACGAGAAGAACAAAGTCACTGTCTGGAACAACATACAGAAGACAAGTGACAAAACGACAACAAGTAGCTACATATCAACAACCACCCTAAATGTTAATGGACTGAACTCACCAGAAAATGAAAGAGTAGCCAAATGGATTAAAAGTCATAAACCAACCTTTGGCTACATTCAGGAAAATCACCTCTTTCAAAAGATAAAGACTCAAAGTCAGTTGTTAGATATCCTACAGTCAAATGACAACCTCAAAAAAGCAGAAATGGAAATACTTATATCGGATAAAACAAACTTCCACATAAAAAGTATAATGAGAGAGAGACATGACATCATTACACAATGTTTAATGATCTATTCAGCAAGAAAACACAATGCTTATAAACATATATACACCAAATGAAGGAACATCAAAATATATAAGTATTATTAGAATTGATGAGATACATCGACAGCAACACAATCATAATAGGAGACTTCAATACCCCACTTTCAACAATGGACAGATCAACCAGGCAGAAAATTAATGGAGAGAGAGCTGCTTTAAATGACATCTGGAATGGATAAGTCAAACAGACATATAGAGAATGCTTCATCCAATGACCAGAGATTTCACTTTCTTCTCAAGTGCACGTGGAATATTCTCAATAGATCACATGTTGGGACACAAGTCATAAATTTTCAAAGGTTGAAATCATACCAAGCAACTTCCCTAACCACAATGGTTTAAAACTAGAAAACAATCACAAAAAAGAAAGATGGAAGACCCAAATTAATTGGAGACTAAATAATATGCTTCTGAATGACTTTGGGTAAAGGAAGAAATCAAAGAGGAACTTAAAAAATACTTAGAGACAAAAGAGAATGAAGGCACAAGTTAACAGAATTGATGGGATGCAGTGAAAGCAGTACTAAGAGGGAAGTTCATTGAAATCAAGGTCTACCTTAAGAAACAAGAAAACTTGAACATAAACAATCTAACCCTACATTTGAAACATCTAGAGAAAGAACAATTAAAGACAAAAATCAGTAGAAGTAAGAAAATAAGCAAAATTCATGCAGAAATAAATGAAATTGAAAATTAAAAATACAATCCAAAAGATAAACGAAGCTAAAAGTTGGTTCTTTGAAAAACTAAACAAAATTGACCAAACTATTGGCTAGACTCACAAAGAAAAATAGAAAACTCTCATAACTAGAAAGAGAAATGATAGGGGAGAAGTAACAAGAGATACCATAGATACACAAAATACCCTAAAAGACTACTGTGAACAACTATGCCAGTAAAGTAGATGACCTTGAGGACATGGACATATTTCTAGAAAAACAGAGTCTATTAAGACTGAACTGAAGAACAATTTGAGAACCTGAACAGAACAATCACAAACAAAAAAATTGATGAGATAAACAAAAGTCTCCCTAAAATGAAAAGCCCTGGTCCAGATGGTTTATCTCATTAGTTTTAACAAATCCTCAGAGAAGAATTAATACCTATTCTTCTCAAATTCTTGCAAAATATTGAAGAACAAGGAAAACTCCCAAATAATTTCTGTGAAGCTAATATCACACTGGTACCAAAAACTGATAGAGATGTCATCAAGAAAAAAAATTACAGGCCAGTATCAGGCCAGTATCTCTAATGAATACAGATACAAATTAACAAAATATTAGTGAACTGAATTCAAAAGCACATCACAAAGATTATCCATCATGACCAAGTGAGTTTATTCCAGGGGTGTAAGAATGGCTCAGCAACATACGCAAATTCATTAATGTCATACGCTATATCAACAAGAATAAGAAAAAACACATGATCATATTAATAGACACAGAGAAAACTTTGAGAAGATTCAGCACCCATTTATGAAAAAAACCTGCATAAAATGGGGACAGAAGACACATACCTTAGCTTAATAAAGGCCATATAAAACAAACCTACAGCCAGCATCATAGTCAATGGTGAAAAATTGAAAGTATTTATCTAAGGTCAGTAATAAGACAAGGCTTTCCACTTTCACAACTACTATTTAACAACGTCCTGAGGGTTATAGTCAGAACAATTAGGAAAGAAAAAATAAACAATTCAAATTGGAAAGGAGGCAGTAAAACTATCATTATTTGCAGACAACATGATTTTATATATATTGAAAGCCCTAAAATCTCTGTCAAAAATTATTAAAACTAATCAATGAATACAGTAAAGTGTCAGGTTACAAAATCAATGCACAAAAATCTGTCACAGTCTCATATGCAAGCAACATGCTACAAGAAAATGAAATCAAGAAAATCACACCATTTAAAATAGAAGTAAAATGAATCAAATATCTTGGAATATACTTAATAAAGGAAGTGGAAGACCTATACAATGAAAACTACCAGTTCTTACTAAAAGAAATAGAGGAGGATCCTAGAGATTGAAAGACACCCTAGAGATGGAAAGACAAGGTTGGAAAGAATCAACATTATAAAAATGATCATCTTACCTAAAGCAATATATAGATCTAATGCAATCCCCATTAAAATCCCTTGGGGTTATTTCCAGCAAATAAAACAAAAAATCTAAAATTCGCATGGAACAACAAAAGACCTCTAATAGCCAAAGCAATTAAGAGAAAAAAGAATGAATCTGGAGGGATTAGACTCCCACTATTGAGCTAGTCTACAAAGTGACAGTGATCAAAACAGTATGGTACTGGAATAATAGCACAGATAGAGACCAGTGGAATAGAACTGAATCACCAGGAACAGACCCACTCATATAGGGTCAGTTAATCTATGACAAAGGATACAAAACTGTATGCTGGAGGAAAAAAATTCCTTTCAATAAACTGGACAGTCGCATGCAAAAGAAAGAAGCTAGATACTCTCTAACACCATTCACAAAAATTAATTCAAAACAGACTAGAGACTTGGACATAAAACCATAAAATTCTTGGAAAATAACATAGGAAAGATATTCCATGACATCATCCTTAGGGAGGCTTTTGGGGACTCAATTCTAGAATCATGGAAAACAAAAAGAAAAATAAACAACAGGAACTACATCAAACTAAAAATCTTCACAGCAAAAGAAAACATCACCAAAACCAAGACAACCTACTTACTGGGAGAAGATATTTCTGAAAAAGGCTAATATCTAAAATATACAAGGAACTCAAAAAGCTCAATAACAAAATAACAGGCAATCCAATCAACAAATGGGAGGATGAATTAGACATTTTTCCAAAGAGGATATACAGATGGCCAACACATAAAATCATGTTCCTACTAGCCGGCTCTCAGGGAAATGCAAATTAAAACAACAATGAGAAATAACCTTATATCTGAGAGAATGACTATGTATTTTAATACGTATAAATAAAAATAAATTTAAAAATAAATAAATAAAAGCAATGCTTTTTCTGCATCTATTGAAATATGATTTTTATTCCTAGGTCCTTTAATATGATGTATCATATTCATTGATTTGCATATATTAATTCACATCATTGCATGAACAGGGATAAATCTCAATTTATTATGTTGTATAATCCTCTTAATATGCTCTTCAATTGTGTTTGCTAGTATTTTGCTGGTGATTTTTGCATTCACCTGGAAACTAAATCTTGAACTTTCCAGCCTCTAAAATTGTGAGAAATAATTTTTTTCAGTCACCCTCCAAAAAGAGTTAGAGAGACATTATATGATAGAAGATAAATATCAGAATCTAAAATTCTATTCTAGATCAGAAGCTCAAAAAAAAGCATATTCATATCTGCAAAATGGACACAAAAGAATCTACTATTAATTCTTACCTATGTTTATTCAAAATGGTGATTCAAAAGTGTTTGGAATGTTATAAAAGTATAATTAACATTGGCTTTTTTACCTATTATTATACTATTATTACTATTATTATAGGTGGTGGGGTTATTTATAAATAACCATCTTTCAAATACTGAGTACTATTTTTTTATTCTTATACAAAATTTTTCAGAAGCTTCACAGAAAATATCACAAAATACAAGCTAGTTTTATCAGAGATTAGTCTCAAAAAACCAAATCATGTTGTATATGCAAGCACCTACTTATTACTGACAGAGACTTACATTTCTGCAAATGTGTAAAATACAAAGCAGTTTATACAACACTTTTCTTTGAGTCAAGTTGTTGTAAGAGTAGATGGAGATAAGTCAGTGAGAGTAGGGATAATACGAAATTTACAAATATGAGCTGAGCCTAAAATTAGAATAACTGAAACCTGGGACAGTTATAGCTACCTGTGACATCTATGTGTGTAAACAAAACAAAAGAAAACAAACAAGCAAAAACTGGTACCTTTCATCAGAAGGCAAGGACACCTGGTCTAGGAGTCAAAGAAGCTAAAATTAAGAAGATTGGAGAATTTCAGTTTGGCAGACAGACCACAAGTTTAGAAGAGCCACAAAGTGGCTACTGCTTAACTTCTCCTCTTAGGTTCCCAAAGAGAAATAATTTTTTATAACTCATCCTACCCAGAAACATACAGAGAAAGGAAGTCAATGAAATATAGTTCTAGCAAGTCAAAGTCACCATAGTAGTGATGTAAAACATAGTGATTAAATAGAAGATATGCCAGTACATGTTTGTCTAAATTTATAGACTGAACAGCCCCAAGGGTGAACACTAAGATAAATTATGGACTTTGGGTGATCGTGATGTATCATTGTACATTCATTCATGGTTAATAATCAAAACACTACAATAGCAACAAAATAAACATAGCTTTCTGATAGGTGATGTTATAAACAAAAACTACTCTAAAAAGTAAAATCTTAAAAAACAAAACAAAACAAAGAGGTAGTGTTGACATTCTTTAAAATCTTAGCAGAAATTTAAACCCTTTCCCAAAAGTTGAAAGTGGCATTTGATTGACACAATATAGGTAGTGTTATCAGAGATCAGTTAATTTCATGTACCACAAGAATTAGCGCATGCTTATTTGTTGCACCCCAGTTTTGTCCCAAGAAGTGAGTAAAAGGGAGAAAATAAGATTGCCTAATATTTCCTGAGCATGATTTTGAATTATTTTCATTACATATTTGTTAAAGTTAATACCAAAATAATTGTTACCATCAAGTTCATGCATAGGCAGCAGTTGGAAAAAGTCTTTAATATTACTTACTAAGCATTTTAGTGGATATAGCAAAATGAAATAATAAGTATATTACAATTCAATTTAAATCAGATAAATTGATCCAACTGTTATGCTTTATTTTTTAACTTAGATTTGTTATTTATTCCCAATAGTCTTTCATTATTATAAAATGTAAAGACTGTATCACATATAGAACACTAAGTATTTTACAATGGAAATAAACTGCTCTCGATGAAACAATTTAAAAAATCTCTTCATTCTTCTGCTTTTTCTAATATCTAATAGAATCCAATTTAATTTTATTCAACAGATTGGAGGAAAGCATTAAGCAGACACGTTCTTAAGAATATTCAGCCCAAGCCATGGTTTTCTACTGTGATAATTACAAGGGAGTATATCAATGGAATGGTTAGCTTGAGGCCTGAGCAAACAGACATCTCATATTCTGCTTTCCTGGTAATAACATTGTTATTTGATTCCTTTTCTTGCAGTAGCTTCACTAATAACAAACAATATTATTTATCTCTTAATGTGTTTTATCTTTAAGTCTAAACTTGCCATAAAACATAACCCAATATTTAAGTGTTTATATAATTGAAAATAGTAAAAATTTAAGAAAGGACAAGCAGAAATCCTGTTTTATTTTTCCCCAGAGAGATTGAAAACTGCTTTTATAGGGCATGAAATCATCCTGCATTTAAGATCAGGCTGAAATTGACCACTAGTAAAGTGAAAAGAAGCTCTGGATTCACCTCATGGGGATTTCATTAATCTGGAAGGTGGAACAAAACAAAATGATGAAGCAAAAGTCTTACACAGTACATATCAACTTGCTCTTTGAAAACCTGATTGGTTGCTTCAGATTGATACAACTCTCTTTCCTGACAAAAGCCGAGTGTGTGCTCTTTCAGAAGTGGTGAAGGCAGGTTTATTTTGCGTGGGCTCAGGGAATATTTTCCATAATCTGAGCAAACAAGTAAATTGGGGATACATTTTTATAGGGTCAGAAAGAGTGAGGGGTGGGGGAGGTGTAAATTAGAATAGGAATTACAAACAGAACCCAAGTTAGTCATTTGTGAATTCATCACATAGACAATGTAATATTTAGTTCAGGGCAAACTAATTTTCTACAATAAAATCAGTGTCTTTAATAGTGGAAACTAAATCTACTGAATTACATCTATCTTAATGACTACAAAGATTTACATTACGGGTAAAAGAATGACTTTTTTAATGAGAAGTAAGATGATTTTTATGTTTTTGCCATTAAGATGCTTTTTATGTTCCTGATATCCTTAATACATATGTGTTTATTTAAGAATTAGAATCATGTTTACCTGAAAAAGCTGCAACTTTGGTGAATTCAGAATGTTTTTTATATGGTTAAACCTTAAGAATTAACATGAGAAATTTGGTATTTGTTTCTTAGTTAGAACCAGGTTAGGAATAAAGAAGAAGATGCCATATTGATTTGGAGGCAGTAAATAGATTTCTTACAATAAACTAGATAATTCTCATCCAGAATTTTGAAGAAAAAATAATAGATTGCAACAGAATAAATATAGGAAACTATTTATATGATGCTTAAACTGATGCGCGAGACCATATATTGTTCAATTATACAAGCAATAATAGTAAACAGAAGTGAAATGAGTTTGGCGAGTAGTTATGTTTCAACACTATTTGACATTATATCAATTTTTATTATATTATACACATCTGGTCAGTTAGAAATTTTCATACTGTTTCTTTTGTTTTGTTCCTCTCTCCCTCCCTCTCTGTCTCCTCCTACACCCTTCCCTCTCCTTTTCCCCCTCCCCTCCCTATCTGCTTCCCTCTCCTCCCCTTCTCTGTCTGTCTCTTTTTCTCTCTCCCTCACACTCTCCCTTTCCCCACTCCATCCCCCATTCCACCTCTTTTTCTCTTTTTCTCTTTCTCCTCTTTGTCAGCTATGCAGTTAGGAAACATAAAACACTAAAAACACTAATCTCACTTCTAATATTGACATCAAGATTAGGGGTTTAGAAAACTACTGTCAGGTTTTATATCCCATAGATCAAGACTCACAGAATTCACTGAAAGCTATTAAAATTGGCTAAGGGAAGAAGCACTTAAAGCAGAGTCTAGGAAAGTCAATGTGAAAATTCTGTTGTAAGCTCCATGGAGTCAGGGACAGCAATATCACCAGGACAGGAATGTGTGACAATACCCAGTACTCAGATCAATCAGGGAAGCTCACCTGTGCCTTAGCATCCAGTGTCCTTATTAGGGTTCCCGCACATAGTTCCAGTTTCCAGCTCCTGGGGACCTCTAACTGACAGCACATAACCCTCCCTCAATCACATTGCTAATATCTGACTGATCCAAGACCCCCAAGCAAACAAAAATATTCCTTTCAGGCATGGCATTCCAGTGGTGAAGAGATTACCTCTCAGAAGTACAGGTCAAAAGGCAAATTTCTCTTTAGTCAAGGTTAAATTATTTACCACATATTTCACAAAAAATCAAAAATTTAAAAACCTTAAATTTTTTGCTAAGTAGCTTATGGAAAAGTTTAACTTTTTTCAATATTGTATAGTTTCTAATTAACATATACACTTTCTTAAGAGAGAAAAAAAGACCCTTTACAATGAGTGAGAGCCTTACATAATTCTAATATCTTTCACCATATATTGAGAAATGCTGGTACAGGGGCTTTTGGCCCTAGACTATCACACTGGTAATAAATAATCAAATATCTCACATTTTAATATTTTTACCTATAAAAAACACTTCCAGAGTTAACTCTCTGAACAGCCATTTAGTGACAGGTATTAACTTTAAATATAAAAATATATTGGGCAGGAAAAAAATCTTGATTTGAGAAACAATGCATATCTGTCACTTACATGTTTTTATCAATCACAAAATTAATTACTGAATAATGTCTAATCAGGTCAGGGACTTCCAAAGGACAGGAGCTGTTTCTTCATCTCCTCTTTTTCCTTTCTTTTATTTTCTAAGTAGTCTCCTTCTCTCTCTCTCTCTTCACCCCCACATCCATAAATTATGACTCTGTAGCACAGAAAGTAATAACTCAAGACTGATTTGAGATCCACTCTAAGTAATTTAAGTGATTTAAGTTTTTAACTGGAAAATCAGTTATTTGGTCAAATGTACCAAAACAGGGATTAGATAAAGGAGAGTTGGAAAAATAAAAATAATAGGTGATGATGAATAGATTAGAAATAGTTGGTTTTGAGTCTGAGAGAGAACACCAACTGCTGTTTTGGTTTTGTTATCAAATAAGTTATTAAAAGCAAAGTAGTTGGTGCCCAAGGAGAGACTGAAAATTTATGCTATATTTTTGAATTTGCTTAAAGTAAACCCAGTCAAATACAGCAGAATAACAAAAAATATATAATTACCTTCCTCAATTTGACATTATCAGCTAATTCATATTGGTTATCTCTGTACGTAAATAAAAGGAGAGTAATAATGTCATCCCTTTCCCAGATGTTAGAACAAATGAAAAATAAAAGGTTTCACTGTAGCCTGAAAGATTTACCCTCAGTAAATTTCCTAAATACTGAACTGAGATGTCAGAATTTCTTTCTCCTGTGTGCTTAAAAACCAATAATAAATGTAAATGTCCTGAGAGATTTTTTTCCTTCTGTGCACTGAGAAAGTACTAAATACCTCTGAAGGTATTTTTATAATCTTTTATTTGGGGTATTTAATATATATCAGAAAAAAAGAAGAACAAAACATTGATAAAAATAAGGGCACTGCTTTTTAAGCTAGTAGATTTTAACAAGTAATTTAATATTGTGCTGATAAAATTCTTGTCAATCTTTGTAATTCGTCGAAGAATTTACAAGAAAAAAGGCTCTTGTATGTTCTTTAATAGAAATGTCTCTTAAATTTGTGGGGTCCATAGCTCAAAGGACAATAAGTACATAGATTTTGAACCTAGAACTTATTTCAAAGAAAGAAAAATAAAACATTGGCACAGAAACTATTATCCCCTAAGAGATGTGCAGAAAATATCTGTTAAATAGAAGAATAGAATGGAATGGAATAGAATAAAACCTTTAATTATGGAGTCATTTAAATGGCAGTTTATTTAAGAGCAAGTAAAATTCTCTTTTCTCGGCTTTTTGAATGTTTCTTTTAATATCTACAAAATATGAAATATGCTATATGTAAAAATACATTATTAAATAACTGTAATAGTATCCATTAGTCAAAGTATATACTGAGAAAATATAAATCTAGTAACCACGAATATAAATTTAGTAACTATAGCCTCAGATATTTTATTAAAATCTGAAAATTATATCAAAAGCTAAAATTTCAAGGCTATAAATTTGGTCCATAGAGTGTTAAGGTACTGCCAAGTAAAGTACAAAATTACTATTTTATTCTTGAATTTATCCTTTCTAGTTGTTAAAGTTCATCTCATATCAAGAAGTGTCAAATGGAATAAAAGGATAATAAATGTTATAAACAAAATAATTTTAAATAAAACATGAAATAGGACTATATGTGTATACATATATACATATATACATAATTTTGTTAGGAGGCAGTTATCATTGTTCATGCCATAAATAAGAGTAAACAAGGGTAATAACCCAGAGCTCTGGAAAATATTCAGAGCCCATCCAAATTCTTCCTAAATGTGAAACATCAAAAAGAATATATATATATATATGCATATACATATGCATATATATATATATATATTTCTTTTTAAAGGAAGGTAAATACAGGAATGAAGGTGAATAGGCAGGCAGGAAGGAAAAGGGGGAAGAAGCATTTTATTTAGTTGTTCACATTGGTTGTTCCCCCGATACCCAGGATGCAATCCTGGATCTTTGGGATGTAGGAATGTATGTGGACTACACTCCTTCAGAGGTGGCTGGCCTAACCACGACTCCACCAGGGTGTGCCAAAAGAGACGATTTTAGAGAAGTTAAAGAGGTACTCTTTAAGCAAGAAAGAGTGGCAGCTTAGTTTCCATGAAACATTAAGAGGCAACTCATAATTATTAATATGATCCCTTTCCTTTCTCTTGACTCTGCCTTTTTACACCACCAGCTCATGAACTCTCTACTCCAATATTTAGTTATTTATTTTTTTCTGGTATTCTTTTTCCTCAACAACACTATATAATTTTAAGAATAAGTTTGTGGTATATTTAGATGTTGGTTGTGTAATATTTCCAGTTTCTAATAATCTGGATTGACATTGGTACAATTTACTCCCCAGCTATTCTCTAAATCATTTAAATCTGGATTTTTCACAAATCCAGTGAAACTGCTTTTGTCGAGATCCCTAATCATTTCTACTTTAATAAAGTCCAATGCACACTTTTAAAACATTTCTTATGTTTGACTAGTTAGTATGATTTGACAAAAGTCAGCCATTTTTTCAGACACAATAAATATATAAAAAGCATGTTTTTATAGACCTCACTCATAGAAATCTATTGTAGGCCTTTGTGGTGGTTTCGTCTTCAAGTATCCCTCCTGCTCTGCTGACCACCCTTTTTAGAATTTCTTGGCATCCCTCTTCTCTAAGTGGTGCAAATTCTCCAAAAACAGATGTGCTCTGTATTTTCCTCTATTATCACATAAAAGGTATCTCATTAAATATCATCTAAAATATGAAATAGAACTATATCTGCTAAATATTCCAATACCATTATTTCATAAGAGAAATGTAATTAAAATTAAACAATTATATATTGTACCTGCTCTTGACAATTTATTCTAGAATATTTAGTACCTACTGATTTAATGTATTTAATTCTTCATTCATTCAATAATATATAATAAATCTTGTGACTACAAAGGAAAAAGAAACAATAAGTTCCTTATAATGAAGAAAACTACAAACCTTCAGAATAAATGATCCCATTCAAATTCATACCACACACACACACACACACACACACACACACACACACACACACACACACCCCTATTACATATTTATATTCTAAGAGACCAAACTCTATTATAGCTTCTTGTACCTAAGAATATCCCAATAACCTTAATGCTGAGAAGGCTCAATGCTATCAAAAGAATTCACTATTTTTTACTGTCAAAAGCTGACTATAGGTCCTTGGTATCCCCACCAAATATGGATGTTAAATAGCAAAACTTCTTGAGCAATGTTACTGCTCTAGCAAACTACTATAAAACTGAGGGATATGAAATGCTTAGACAAGGTCCAGTAAAAATAATTGGTTGCTAAGTATGGCAAGCTGGCAGTCTTCTCCAACAAGAAATCCACATTTTTTTCCAAGTCTACTTGGACTGACTCCGATTATATGCTTTATACTGTCCCTCAAATGACTGTTAGACAAAATTCCCAAAGGTAAAATAAGAAATATGAGAGACATTGGGACCTTGGTTACTCAAATTCATGAGAAAATCATTGCTAAATTAGAGCAGCTAAAACAAGTCCTGGGAACAGTGAATGATAGATCAAATTTATAGGGGATTCTATTTTCAGTATTTTATACTTCACTTGTGCTGGGAGATATGCTCTAAGATTATGAATGTTAGAAATGTTAGCCCTAGAATCAGTAGACTATATCCCTGCATAAAGGTATACTGTTGTGTCATTAACCCATAAAATGTCTAAGCTTCACAAAGTGAACTCTTCATAGCGTACTTATTGACACCTCAAGGTTTTCATGTATAGTGGGTTCCGAACCAAGTTTGTATATTTGTGAGTAAACTCAAAGAAATTTATGAAGAAATAGTCACAGGAAAGACACATCTTGAGAAGTAGTCAGCGTAACTCATACCTCTCCAGAACACACTTTGTCTTTTTGAATGTTTGCTTTGGCTTGCTAGATGATTAGGGGATTAGACTTTTTGTTTTCATCTCTAAGTGCATCATTGACCCTATAAAACAGTTACACTGCTGTTGATATTAATAAACCACCTAAGTTATTCTACTTGGCACTCTAACATCTACTGCATTGCATAGTGATTGGAAGCAATAGCTAGGATCTTGCATTGGGAGTAATAGTTCTATGAGTATAGAATTCACCCTTTCTTCTGAACTAAGAACTACAAAGTCTTGGCAAGAATGACTTCAGTTTCTTCCCCCTTTATGTGTATACACAGAGACTTGACCAAACTCCTGTATGGCATCTATGGGCTCAAGGATATGTCCTCAAAGCACAGCAGTTTTGAAATAATTTACTGTTCATTTCAGCCAATACCTGACTTTGATCTTCCTTTTCTTAGAGCACTTTAGAAAACTTGAAGCTGCAAATATTTTCTTAGCCCAACTGAGATGCATACAGCAAAGATATATTCACTGAGCTTTTGATGTTTCCACTTAGATAACTCACTGACTTCTAAACATACACTATTTAAAATTGAATCTTTATTTTAGTCCGTTAAAAACTAATCTTTCTCTAGGTCTCAAGAACTAGAATAAATATCCCCGCAGTTATTAAAGTCAAAAATTTTACAGATATCTTAAGTGATATATTTTCCTTCTCCCTAATATCTGGTCAATGTTTCTTGACTTTAAAAAAAAATTCAAAACTATTTATTCTTAATTATACCACCTTTCTACTCAAATAGACTCATTACTCTAACAACTGTTGATACTTTTCCCTCTCCTCTGATCTATTTTGCACACACATTTGCTTACTGTGAAAATTTGAAAATAAAATTACTATCTCTTAATTCCTTTCCTTCAATATTTTCCAAAGATTTTGGCATAAAATACAGACTCTTTAAATGACTAAGAAGGTGCATGATCTGCTTTCCACTTAACATGTGCAGCTCTGTTCTGGCACAGTGTCATCAGCCATTCCTACTATAACCAATTTTCTTTCTCATCCCTTTCATTTACATTTATTATTGTGGTCCTGAAAAAAATATTTTCCATCTCTTTATGTGAATTTTATCATCTTATTATTCATCTCATGCACTACCTCTTTAAATAAAAAAGCACTGCTTTTACTCTACATAGCCCCTTGTTATTTTCATGATTAATACTGATTACCATTTTAATTATTGCATTATTCTGCTGCATATTGATAAATGTCTGTTTACAGACTGAAATATGTCCAAGAAATAGTCAGCTATTTAGTTAAGGTTGACAAGAAAGATTTTGTTCTGACTATTGTAATAACAGGAAGAGTCTCCAATGTAAACTAAGACTGAGTTTACCTCTTCTGACACTAAATTCAAGAGGTTTTTAGATGCTAGAGTGTGCTAGAATTAACGAAAGAAGTTAGCTAGCAAGTCCAGCGACAGAGGAGGGGAATTACTGGTCTGTGTGATTATGCCACCTGTGTTTGCTAACTGAACTGAAGTTAGACTTACCTCCTCCCACCAAGACTAGGATATAGGGGCCCTATTCTTCTTGATGATTACATTCAAAGGGATGGTCTCCATATTCCTGAGAAAGACATTTCTGGGTTGTAGATTTGCATCTCAATTGGGCTAAGAAAATATTTACAACTTCAAGTTTTCTAAAGTGGTCTAAGAAAAGGAAGATCAAAGTCAGGTTTTGGCTGAAATGAACAGTAAATTATTTTAAAACTGCTGTGCTTTGAGGACATATCCTTGAGCCTATAGATGCCATACAGGAGTTTGGTCAAGTCTCTGTGTATACACATAAAGGGGGAAGAAATTGAATAGTCTTTTTTTTTTTTTTTTTTGTTCATTTGTAGGTTCTCCTCTCCTTGGTGCAAACCTATGACCCTGGGCTTTACATGGTCCATGCCCCAGTCATTTAAACTGCCTGAATCACCAGGGCATGCCCATAAACAATTAACATGATAATAAATCAACTATAAGAACAAAGTATCTACAATGTAGACATGTATTGCTTTGGAATGACTGATTCTTACAAAACACTGATGATTTGAGCCTCTAAAGAAAACAAGTGAAATACAGATTTGATATTTTTCTTGCTTCTGAATTTTTTTCTCTCTTAAACAATAATTATAAATTCTGTCATATTTAAACTGAAGATGAAAGATTGTTAAAGATCCATAAATCAAGCAGTATAAGAATGAAATCAATAAAATACATTAAATTGGAAGTGTTTTCATTTGAGATATTTTAGCAATTTGTCTCTGTCAGTAAGCTTGTTTGTTACATTAACAGCAAAGGTAGGTTATTATAAAATAGTTATTTTGCAGAAATAGACTTTTCTAATAAACTCAAAGCACTAAAATGTCAATATGCTATATAAAATATTTATCATATTGTATAGTGATTTATAATTTAAAAAGCATATTTTCTATTTCTTATAAAATTCCAGTAAAAGATGTATTATTATTCATATTTATGGATAAGAAAACTGAGAATCAGAGGGATTAAATTCTGTATTTGAGATAATAATAGAAAGCAAAGCAGGTACTTAAATTTAGGCTGCTAATTTTATATCTACAGCTTCTTTATAGCCTACTACATTTTAATTTTACCTATTTAAATATTTGAAGATTTATTTTATTATTGCATATAAGATTACTAGACAAATTATGGAAAACACTAATACAAATATGATGCTGACTTCTTTAATTGCAATGCAAGGAAGAACTAGAGGAAAAAAATGTACAGAGTTATAAAGAACACAGAATAAAGGTTATTTCAAATTTAGAGCCTGCAGAGCAATTAAGTCAATGACTTGCACCTGCTTGATCACAAATTCTGTCACTAAGGAGTCCACACTTATTCAGCAGAAAACTGCCTCTGCTTCTGCACAACTTACATGTAACTTGGCTTTTCACAAGCTGTGAGTTTTATGAAGCAGAGGAAAGTTGTGAGTCTTTTACCAAGACATTGCAACATTATTATGATTTCAGACTTGAAATGGTTAAAAGGAAAGTTATTCTAAACACCTATGACCAGAGCAGAATGCTAACTGTCTAAGCCTTGGTGATTTCTTTATGTCTTCTTAGTGAGAAAGTAATATGTTCTTTTAGATGCTATAGATGTAGATATAAGTATAAATATGATCCTGGCAGAAAATAAACTTATCTGAGTTAGAATATGAAATTACAAGAGAATTTTTTAAAATAAAACAGTATAGAAAAGCAGATATTTTGTTTCTCTGATTTGTGAATAATTGACTCGCTACAGAATTTCTAGGACAAAAATCAACAGGCAGACGAGTGAGCATCCATTAGGTTTATAAAAGAGGGAAGGCATTCAGTTATAATGAGTAGCGTCATGACCTGAACAAATCTAACCATCAGAATTCCCCATCCAAATCTAATTCTTAGGTCAGTTCACATATTCTGGGACCTTTTAAAGAAACAGAGAGTAGGTAACTCTTTAAGAAGAAATTTGCAGCAGTTTTATTAGTAACCTTTGTGACACTTCCTCCTAGACTTTTTAAAAAGAGATTTCAATTCATTTAAGATAAATTAGCCAAACGAAATATCAAATAGTTTGCAAACTATTGAGCTCTGGTTCTAAGTAATATTAATTTTTATATCTCTATAATATCACTGGAACTTATTGGCCTTAAGTTAACTATCTTCAATCAGCAGAAGAAGGGACCAAAATGTATTAAAGATAATATTTACAGGGATACCAGCTATGGCTGCCTGTGCTGTGTCCTATAAATTCAGAGTGTGCCTAATTTTATTCAACAGAAATGGCACCTTTTTAATTAGAAAGAGTGTAACTTGCAGTGTGGTTTTCAAAATGGCTCATCATGATATGTTGGACCATTTGGTAATGACCTGATGAAGTATTAGATTGAAGGAGTTTCTAAACGACTGGGCAGAAATAGAGGTGTCCTTCCCTGGTTAATGTTTGAACTATGTAAGTTATTGTCCACTTCCCCTGGAAATAAAGATAGCCTAACCAAAACTAAACATCAGTGAATGTGCATTGGAAAAACCATTTAGCCAGATATCCAGAGACTTGGAAGAGATATATTTGGAAAATTGTTGACAAGATAGATTGCTAATAAATAACAAGATAAAATATAAAAATGAACCCAAGAAGGATGTGGGGCCATTTGTATAAAAAAGTTCATGTTTGCAGAAGCAAAATGAGAAAAAAAATCTTCTGTTTTCTGGATGTTGAGTAGCCATTTTCTCCTACTGGTCCCTTTGCCATGTGGACACATGAAAGCAAGGATAAAACAGCAAGTATATACAATACATGTGGACTCAATAGAGTTTTAACGTCCCAAGAATCACCTCACCACTATATTTTTTGTTGTTCAACTTTCCAGTAGCAATGACCAATTTGGGGCTCCCAGTATTTTTTCATACTTTATAATATCATTCATCTTCTCAAAAGCAATCTGATTATATTAAATACTTTTCATTATGGATGGAAGAGTTATTTTTCTCATAGAAGAATACTACTTCTGATTTATTTGACTTCCCTGCCTGTCATATATCTGTCAGCATTTTTATTTCTGGATTTCTTGAATGTTTTCTATCATTATAACTTATACCAACAATACTAGCAGTGTTTCTGAACAAAGTAGAAGACAAGAAGCTAATGCTCAAAAGATACGTTGTTCTATGTATATACCTCTCTTTGGAAATGAAGGCGACTTCAAAGAATATTGCCTGACTTTTTGCTCACTTATTATATATAGTGATAGTTACATAAGGAGGAACTTGGGAACACCTGTCCAAAACACACTTTCCTCCCTTCATTCAGTCTATTCCTGAGAATTGACCAAGGCAAAATACAATGAAGATACAAAGGAAAAGGAAGCCCATTGAGTGGCCTACACTGGTCAGCCTCCTGGGCACAGAGCACAGTGTAAACAAAAGAAGATTATACCTGGAAGGGAAAAAGGAATATTCCCAGCACAGATATCATTTATGATCTCCTTTTCATGTCCATAATTAAGTTTTGTATGTTTTAGTGGTTAAAATGTCAGTTTAGTCCTTAGTTTCAGAACACTAAGATAATTGTGACAGAACCAGTGAAAGATGGCTCTACATCCAGAGCTATTGGAGTAGGAGTTGAATACAATATGAAGCAAGAAGTTGGCTGCACATATGGTTGTATGGATAAAATATATTAGGTTAGAACATACATATATATGAATGGGGAAAGGAGTACTATATTTGACTATTGAAGATCAAAAAGATCGAATGTGAACATTAATTATCTTCTCTTATTGTCAAACTTTAAATCACTGCTATTACATCTCTTCAGTGTTTAATAAAAATAGGAAGAAACCATACTCCACCCCATATACACAAAAAGACATTATTTTTTCTTTCCTCCAAGTTTCAAGAATATTCATATGAATAGGTTCATCAAATTCAATGTTCAGTCCATCTCCCAAAGACACAGGGACGAATAAGACATCTCATGGTGTTAGTGGTACTGGTACTGCTGGTAGAATGACAGTGAAGTCAGGGTTACCAGTGGGACAGTGACAAGGGTACATGTCAATCAGTTTTTCTTGAAAGTATGACTTTGTTTATGTTTCCTCTAAAGGCTTGTTTGCTAGTTTTTCAAGATTTTTCCCTCTGCTTTATTTTGATACCAATGACACCTAACTTTTTTGCTATATATTCATTTTTTATGCATTACTCAGTAGGTTGGTTTCTATTGCTCAAATTCTTTTTTCAAGATATCTTTTTCAAATATCTTTTTTCAAGATACCATTTTTTCTAGTCAAATCCCAATGATATATTCAGCCCTAATCTCAGCCTTCATTTCCTTAATTGACTGTTCTTACTTCACTTTTCATACTTGCTGCTCCTTCTTCCTTCCTTCCTTCTTTCCTTCCTTTCTTCCTTTCCTTCCTTCCTTCCTTCCTTCCTTCCTTCCTTCCTTCCTTCCTTCCTTCCTTTTTAGGAAAAGTGAAGATAGGAATGAAGGCAATCAGAAAGAGAGAAGAAAGAAGTATTTATTTACTTTATTTAGTTGTTCATCTTGATTTTAACCCCGGCCCCAGTTGTGAACCTGGGATCTTGGTATTTATCTGGGCTACTAGCCAGAGGTCACAGACTTAGCTGGTAAGCCACCAGGCACGCCTTTTTTCTTATAAAGTATTATCTTCTTACTTCCCCTAATTAATTCCAACTTTTTTTTTTCAAAACTTAAGCCAAATGTTTTATTCTCTTTGTTTTCCTGATACGGTTTTATCTCCATATATAGACTCAGCAGTAAATGTCTTTTCTTTCTCAAATTACTCACTATAACATTTTAATATTTTTTAATGACTATATAGTTCTACAAAGAGAGAGACTGTTAGCAGCACCAGAATGTATCATAATGTTTTCTATAAGAAAAAGCACTTGATAAAAAAATCATTGAATAAATTGAACAATGAACATATACATTTTTCTCAATCCATGTGAGGCATATGTAGTTATCTTCTCAGAAAGTTCATTCATTTATTCTCAGTGAATATCTTTGTTTTGACTCTAAAATTCATGGAAAATTGCTCCTTGGCATTAATTTATATAGATAAACAACTTGTCTATTAAGTTCAGCGCAATAAAACTATGGTATTAAAAACTATGTACTCACTTTGGGAACACATATATTAAAATAAGATGGCCCTTGTGCAGGAATAACACAAATACTTAAAGAATTCCATTTAAACAAAAAAAAACTGAAAAAGAGAAATTTTACAAGGACAGAATTGTACTTTCAGTAGTGAATTTAATGTAGTATATACAGACTTGATTTATAATGATATACACCTGAAACAAATGTTATAATGTAATATTACTGCAATAAAAATATTTTTAAAAACGCCTAAGCTCCAGAAGAAGTCCAAAGTTGTTCCTGTTGTTTCATCAGGATGAAAAGCAGCAATAATTAGATCAAAGAGGACCCTAAACCAGGTGCTCAAGGAGAGAATAGAAATAAACATCTTTTGTGCAGGATTTTTTCCCAATTGGCCTTTGTAGGTCTTTGATGTGAAACTCTGTTGGTTTCCTTTCCTATAAGAATTCTTCTTTCTTTCCCTGTAATACCTCATACAGTCTAACAGATAAGAGGTCCAGACTACTTTCTTTGAGAAGAAGGCATCTCTCCCATTACCTTTAGAATCCATTTGTACATCAGATGGATCCAAAGGGTTAAAGACAGGCACCTGGTATATTTTAGTTCTATTTCTAGTTTAGGCAAAGAGCAACCTTGTGCTTACTTATGAAGCAACCTAGTTCACCAGGGAAGAGGACCAGAGTTCAAATATACCTGGTGAAAATAAAGTGCATGAATTTCTTAGCACAGCTCTTACAGTGGGAATCTTTAGTGATTATAGACAATCTGGCTATTGGGATGCTCAGTCCTAACCATCTCAGTCAGATAATTTAGTGACACATGATGAACAAAGTGTTGTCGCATGTATAACAATATGAAAGCAAATTTTTTTCATAAATAATTTACTAAAAATGATTGTAAATTAACAAGCTAATAAAAAAACTATAGTAGGCCAATTACATAAATAGCCCTTGGAAAACAGTGAAGCAAGCAAATAAAGTTAAATACATCACTAACTATATTTTTTCTATGTATTTCTAATGTACTTTCCTATCTGAACCAGACTAGATCCATTTCAAGGTATGGAGTCAAAACAAGTTGGTTGTTTTTTTTTTTTTTCTTTTTTTTTATTATAATTATTTCACTGTTCCTCTTGGATATAATCTGGACATTATAAACATTCAATGTCTCCAAACTAATTAAACAAGTATATTAATGAATAAGAAGGACAAAGAAACATAAAACACTGATAATGAAATATTAAAAATAATTTAAAAAGGAATAATGTCCTTATAAAATTAGTTTATCGCTTGCTATTTATCTTTAGCCTATACTTTTTTTTGTTCTATTATTTTTATTTTTAAACTCTTTTTCTTTTTAAAGGAAAGCTGAAGGCAGAAATGAAGGCAGTAGTAAACAGTCAGGAGGAAAGAGGAGAAAGAAGCACTTTATTATTATTATTTTTTTTTTAGTTTTTCACATTGGTTGTTCCCCTGGCCCAGGACTGAACCTAGGGGTATGTGATCTGCATCCTTTGGAGGTGATTGACCTAATAGCTACTCCATTAGGAGACTTCTAGTCTGTAGGTTTTTAACAAAAATAATGGATTAGTATTTAAATTTATTTGGTACCAACTATTATTCAATTTAATTACAGAAATGCTAATGTTTATTTTAACATATTTAAATATTAAGATGTAATTTAAGCCCAAATTCCAATAATCTGCTTTTAAAAACTTTTTCCTTCAATCTTTTACTTTTACGTCCCCCGTAAGACATTTTCCCTTTTTCTCTCATTTATCTTTACCTACCTGCCTTTCTTCTTCAACCTATAGTCTGTTCCAGTGTCTGTCTAAAACTCATATTTTCTCCTCTTCTCCTCACTTTCCTTCCGGTCTCAACTGCATACTTTCCATCTTTAACAATTCCTTTATTTCCTCTCTCAGCTACTTTTTAAAAGTTACATTTTCTTTTCTATTTTTTAAGGGAGGAAGAGTATGAGCTATTTGGGGACAGAGTACCAAGAAGAAAACCTTTCACCTCTTCTCACCTGAAAATAATTGAAAATCTTCAAGAAATGACAGTATTTGAATTGTATTCTATATTGAGGTTTATGTTAAGGTCAGAAATCTTGACTGAAATTTTTCTTACTTAAAGCAGGAGATTGAAAATGCCAACCTGTCACATGTCTTTGCTTTGAATGTAATCTTAACTTTTCTGCTTTGGGGATATTCAAATTTTCTAATGTAAGTTTCTAATTAAAATGTTCCACATGTGATACAATTTTGATTGCATCAAATCATATCCATTTCCTGGCCTTATATTTTTAAAACTATCTATGCCTGTAACTGTCTTTCTTTCCTTCTCTGCAATAGACAGCATGTTTGACTATCATTCAGGGACACTTACCCGTGTGTGAAACCTGGAAGTGAAGGTTTTATCATTATCTACTGTGTTACATTTAAATTCAGAAGACTTTCCAAGTAACTGTTTATAGAATATAAATTTGAAAGAGAAAACTCTAGGTCACCAACAGTATTTCAATGCTATAATTACTGCCTCTATAAGTGATAGAAATATTGCAAGCGAGTGTAATACCATTAATGATGCCAACTGTTGTCATGTAGCATGGGTTTAAATACCGTTAAAACACAGCACACTTACTCTGTTTTGTGACACTCATAGCTCTCTAGAGAAAATAAGAATAAGCACAAATGCTTGTTTGAGCTCCATCAGAAATTCTCAACTCACACAGCCCTGCAAGCATGAGCTCACTAGGGTTTAAGTAAAATTAAATTTGAGGAGAGACAATGACTTAAACTATCATCTCTGCCATAACTAATGCATACTTCCACTTCCATTACCAAGTCCAACACCAATAAAACTAAAATCACAGCCTAGAGTGAGAATAATTGTATGTATTTCCAAACATAGATTCTATGAACATAACATGCACAGTATGACTGCTTATCATCTTGTAAGGTATACTAACATGAAAAAATTATTGATTTAAGAGATTTGGGGACAGAAAACATATTTTTATGTAAAATCTTTAATTTTTGAGCTAAAACTCTAAATGGTTTAAACAAAGGAACCAAAATATCACCTCAGAGTATTACTTTCATAGTGGTAACTACCTAGAAGCTATACAACAAAATTTTAATGTAACTTTGTTCTTAAATAAATCAACAAAGCAAGCAATGAGTTTTTGAAGAATTTGGATAGAAGACATAACGAAGACTCTGGAGCCAGGCATTTTATTTATGAGTTATGCAGTGGGTAAGGAATTTTGTAAGTTTTAATTTCTTCCCTCTAAAATACTGAGTCAGTAATATCTCATGTGCAGCTTCTTATGAGAATAAAGTATACTATTTGTAAAGCATGGAAATGTGCCTATTAGAGCCCAGAGACCTGCCTGGGAGATTCCAGGCCAGGTTCTGAGAACAGGGGTGAGGGAGAATAATTCCCCCACCTCAGACTTAAAAGGAGCATACAGAGGTCAAAGGCAGTAATGTACCTGGCCTAGGAGGCAGGTGTAGCAGAACAGAGCCAACCTCGCAAAGTAGCTACAGAAACTGCAGGGGACTACAAGACAAAGACCTAACTATAAGTTCCTGCCCCAAGCACTTGAGACCTGCCTTGAGTGAATACAAATCTTAGGGGATAAGGGAGTTTATAGGCACAGACTTTGAAGATGCTCCCCAATGAGGAGCTGAAAGCATTGCTAGAGGACATTTCAAAAATTGCCTAGTAGAGAACAGGCACCTACCTGGGAGATTCCAGGCCAGGTTCAGAGAATAGTCCTTAAAGGAGTACACAGAGATCAAAAGGCAGTCTCATTCTTTGACCAAAGGCAGGGGGCAGGGGGAGGGCAAGAACAGGACCAATTACACAAAGAAAGGAGCTATAGAAATTGTACATGTGTGCAAGACAAGGATCTACCTGTGAACTTCCTGCCCTTATGTTGATGAGCTGTTAGTTCCACAGAAATCAGAGTCTGCTCATAGTCTCAGCCCATGGATTGCACTTCCTATGGACTACAAGCAAGAAAGACCTGCCCCTGACTCCCACAGACTCCAGTGAACACCACTGAGACAATGTTTGTGGTCCATCAAAAGTAAGTTTTTCAGAGACCGGAAATGGCCCACAAACCACTGAATAAAAGTGATGATATTGATCACACCAGGACCCAAAACCATCTCTCGGGAAGATATCTAACATTAAAAAGAAGTAAGCAAGCAAGAAAGACACAGTGCTAAATCTAAGACAGAGGAGATAGCCATGCCAAAAGCAGTCACCTCCCACCCCCACCAAAAACCAAAAACAACAAATGGCCCAAAGAGAGAAAGATGCCAAGAATTCCCCAGAAAAGAACTCTTTTGACCTTGAATGGGACAACATAACAGAGAAAGAATTCCAAAACATATTTATTAAAAATCTTAATGAGAAGTCAAAATCATACACCATAATCCGATGGAAATCAGAAGATCTCAAAAAGCAAGTGACATATCAAAGGAAAAATGTCACCAAGGAATTGAATCCATAAAGAAAAGTCTGGGCAGAAATACTAGCGATAAAAGAAGCAGAAAAGACTCCAAAATTTCTAAATATAAAGAGACCTACTCATAGACACATCATAGTAAAACTTGCAAAAATATTTGTAAAGCACCAAAATTAACAGTGCTCTAAAATAATTTCTATTCTCTTACTGCCATCCTGTGTGCCCCTATTCCTGCCTGCATCTTTTGATAGAACAAGGGCCCCTCAGAAATCATTTTATGAGTAGCATTTAGGTGGAATTCTCCATTGTACTTTGTCTGTCTTTCCTGGTGGCAAGTCCTAGGCACTTTTCTGTCTCTTCTGATAATGATTCTCATTGTTTTGACTAATATCTTGTATAGGCATCTTACTGAATTTCTTAACAGACTTTTTGTCTCTGGACTCTTGATTGAATTACGTAACACTCTAAATCTGAAAGCCCACCCTGCCTCCTATATGCAACTACCCCCACCCTCTATAAAAATAGCCAATAGCCCTTCCACCAGACTGGCCTGCTCCTTTAGTGAGCCAACCCACTTCAATTTCCAAATAAACTCTCCAATAATATTCTAAGTGTTTTCTGGGTCATTCTTTCCATGTTCCTGACCCAAACCCCCCAAATTACCAAATCTTCAGGTGGGGTCTAATACCTTCCTTTCAAATAAATAAATAAATAAAACAAGATCTCCATTCCCACACAAATATTCAGCAGATATACTAAAAAAAAAAAAGATTACTACTTTGATAATTATGACTTTATCATAATGAATCATATTACATTAATTTGAAAAAATCTGAGATTACTAAGAAATCACAAAAAGTAGGAGTTATGTCAGTACCCAAATAAATCATATACAAACAAAATAAAAGATCAAGTTAAAACTTTTCAAATATCTGGAAGCAAAGTTATTTTTCATAAACACTATGACATTTGAAAATAATCACAAGAACTGAGCAAATAACAACAATCTATTTTTACTGCATTAAAAATAAAATGACAATGCAAATGTATTTACCTTCATGCTGTGATGAAAATATTTCTTAGAAATATTTTTAAAGCATACTAAATGGATTGATGGTAAAATTAGGGACTTAAAAGTGTCTTTCTGTGAATTAAGCTAGAAAGCTGATACTTAATATGACAAATACTAAAAAGTCACCAGGACCTCAATTTGTCATAATTTTAGAATTCTGAATTAAATCCAGTTTTTCTAAGAGGGAATTAGACAATTGTAAAAACACATTAAATTTGTTTTCTCATCATATATATGTCTCTCTTGTGATATACACTGACATGTATTTATGAATATAATCATATTATGTATACATATACATATATAATGTGTTTCATTTGTACTTCCTTTTTAAAAAAATAGGGTTCTACAAAGGAAATAAAAGCTGTTATATGTTTATATGTATACCGAGAAATACCTACAGAGAAAACTTCAGAAGCACGTTTTAAACAAATATTAGTATTTCAGCTGAGAAAATGGTTCCAGTATTGCTGAGGCAAATTGGCTCTTTTAGATAGACAGGTCAGAATCAAGACAGTATCTAGAACTTTCTTCAGGGGTACAGTTCCTAGTAGCAAGAAGTATAGGAATTTTTAGATGGTGAACTTATATAGACGAATAAGTTGAACCTATTCATCTACCCCTCATTAATTTTGAGTTTAATACATGTTCTAGGTATGAGCAACTATAGTTAATAATGCTATGAATAAAAGAGCAGAGCTAACATTAAACAAAGATAAAAATATGAAATAAGACAAATAATAGTGAAATATAAAATGAGAAATGGTAATGAATGCCACAGAAGGAGCAAGATAGGCAAGGAGAATAGGGAATGTTATGTTGAAGTGTTGTAATTCCAAGATCGGTGGTTGTGAAGACATCAATGTGAGGGTGATGCTTGAGCTAAGGCTCAGTGGAGGTGAGGAACTGAGTCATGAAGATACAGTTCCTGAGGTAGAGAAGAGACTGAAGACCAATCAACAACAAAAGCTAAAACTCTCAGCATGGGATTAACTTGAAGAGTTTAAGAATTTAAAAGGCCATAAGCAAGTCATTTTCTCTTGGAGAACCCAGAGGGCTAAGATGAGTTAAAGGAATGGATTTATCCCTTCACTTTAACTAGATATAACTATCTCTGGAAGTTAACTGTTTATAGATATTGACTATAATTGTGACTTGGATGAAAGAGAAACAATAACTGATACATTCTGTTTCAGGTACATTAAGTTTTTCTGAGTAAAAGCACTATCAGGAATTCTGAGAACTGAAATTTTCCAGACAGGATATATACAGTAAAAAAGACCCAGGAGCCAGTACGTCAGTTTGCTCATATCTTTGCTGACAACTGAAACATATATGTATGGATGAAATTCCACCATGTCAAAAGCAGACGGAAAGGGAGCGATAAGTTTCATAGTTCATAGAACTCACAAAGGACTGAAGTATCTAAGATTCTATCAAAAAGAATGTTACTCATCCTTTATTACTTACGGCATTTAGAAGAAAAATCAAAAGGAAGACCTTTATTGGTAAGGTAAAAAATTGCCAGGGAAAAGGCTACTTTAGAAACAAAGCTGGTGAACTAGACTTAGAGGAATCAAGTGAACTGCTTTCAACTTGTGAAAAGTTGACATCACTGGAGTAATTTTAAAATAAGGTCAGAGCAAGCCACTGCAGAAAAAAGCCCCTTTATTGGACAAAACCCTTTTGACTCCTCCACCTGGTCATTTTACCTACGATTCCTTCATCTGACCAATGTCTCATCTACTAGTTCATCCTCCATGACCTTATCTCTCCATTTCTCTCTATAAGAACTACCCCTCCCCACACATACACATCTGAGTCCCTCCTCAGACCATTTAGGGTTTCTAACCTGAATGTGTTTCCTGAAATTCTTTTTCCAAAATAAATGTGCCTTGTCTCTTTTAGGATCTATCAAATTTTTAAGTTAGCAAATAACAAATGTGGTTGAAAGTATTAGGTATCCTTATGGAAAGGAAGAAAATGTAATATTTGCCTGGTATCATACATACAAAATAATATTAGATTGATCATAGATCATACTGAAAACAGTGAAACTTGGGTAGCAAAAAGAAAAATATACAGGATAAAATTACTGAAAAATTGGTATACTGAAAGATTTCTTAGTAGACAATCAACAGAAAACCTAAAAACAAAATATTACTAATATAGATTTTATCAAAATTTAAAATTTCTCAAAAATCTAAAGATAAGCTATACAACAGAAGAAAATTTTCTTCCTTTTTTCCTATCTATCTATCTAATATTTATGTATCTTATAAATAATTTCCGTATATAATATATAAAGAATTGTTAGACCTCAATAATAACCAGTTAAAAATATTTTAACATGGGCAGAATATTTTAAAAGAGTTCATAAAGGATGAATAGTGACTACATCCATTAAAAAATGTTCAACATCATTAATCATTAGGAGAAAGCAAGACAACAAGATACCACTACAGGGAACTAGAATGGCAAACATTAAAAATAAAAATCATTCCAAGAACTCAAAATGATAGAGCAACTTAAAAACCTATTTCTACACAAAATGGTTTACACAAAATTTTAAAGCACTTTTATATATATTAGCCACAAATTAGAAACACCTCAAAACTGGAGGCAACTGAAATGTCAATTTAGTGTCTCTTAGCTACTCGCTCATTTCTTTGTGTCTTTCTTATACGTCTAAAGAGTGTTTCTTTCCTGAATATGTCAAAGAGAAAGCATATTATTGATTATTCATTTAAATATATCTTCATTTTACTAGAAAATTTCAAAACAGACTATCTTATAAGTTTGCTGGAAAAACTATGAGTGAGCTGATTTGATGTCAGTCATGAATCCACAGTCCTTTCTCCTTGATAGTATTGGCCATATTAGTACATGTCTCTAATTCTCGCAAGACACATTGATTCTGCTATTATAAGCTGGGGTTGTTAATGGTAGCATCAGATATCTAGAGATGTCAGGTATCAAGACAAATTGTTCAGTTCAAAACCATAGACAGAAGAGGAGGGAGGAAAATAACTTGGACTATTATATAGCTGGTTTGTCTTAACAAATCAAATAATAGAATTATGAGATAAAACAAAATTCATATATTGTTATCTATTACAGGTTCCTGGTATAGATCTTCTAAACTATTATTTCCTAGGTGATGAGAATGCTAGGAATGTCTCTTATTCTAATATTTGTTCTTTGACCATGGCCCTGACCTAGGACATTTAAAACTCTTTTAAATTCCTAAGTGATAATACCATTAGGAACATCTTTTGTTCCAGTGAGGTGATTCCATATCCACTACTGGGTGATCCCTGGATGGGACTGGTCATTACAAAGACAAAATCATCATTAGAAGCTTGTTTTTCCAATCATCCTTAACCCACTGCCTTTCATTTTTTCAGATAGAGGAGAAGGGCTGAAATAGAGTTAATGACTGATCAAGTCTGATGAAGCACTCCATAAAATCTCAATAGTAGAGTTTAACTGAGCCTCCAGATGTGAGAGAGTGAAATACCCTCAGCTCTACAGGACATAGGCTTCTGTGCACAGGATCCCCCAGAGCTCACCCTATATGTCTCTCCATCTGGCTATTCATTTACATCCTTTGTCAAATCCCTTGAAAATCTGGTAAGTTTAAGTGTTTCCTTGATTCTGTGAGTGGCTCTAGTCAATTAATTGAACCCAAGAAGGGTGTTACTGGAACCTTTGATTTATAGCCAGTTGGTCAGAAGCACAGATGATAATCTGGGCTTGCAACTGGTATTTGAAGATGTGTGTGTGTGTGTATGTGTGTGTGTGTTTGTGTGTGTGTGTGTTGGGGGCGTGCTTGTGTAAAATAGGATTGATCCCTTATTTTATGGGAATAGAGGTAATCCCAGGTAGACAGTGTCATAATTGTGTGAAATTGTAGAATACTCAGATGACTTGCAGGAAAATTAAGTGGTTCTTAATATATAAACTTACTTTTCAAATAATTTGATACTTTCAAGGAATTGTCTGGTGTGGGGAAAAGCCTCCACACATTTAGTGACCTGAAATGAAGTGCCTTGTATGAATGGTAAAGAAGACCCATAGGGAAGAAACAGAGTAAGGAAAAGCTAGGGTTTTCCCTACAGAGGTAGGAAAGAAAAAGCGAATTTCTTCCTATATACTAATGAAAAGGGAAAATTTAAGTAATATTTATATTTTAATGTAGATTAAATAGACTGAAATATGAAAATATATGAAAAATAAAATAGTGGAAATGAAGTTTAGCCATCTAGTTATTACAGTCTCTGTTATACAGGTTTGTATATTGATATGTAGATTTGTAGCCTATATTCTTACTCATTTTAGGCTATTACTGTTAATGTTAATATTATCATGATACTATTCTAGATATTACTGCATCTCTTAAATAACTTTGATTATTTTATGTTCAACATTGCTTTAGATTTTTAAAATCAGCATGCTGTATATAAAGTAACAACCTTTCAAGGTATCTATGGCAGACATTGACTGGAATAATGCAGAACAATGACTATTTTAGGGACATTTTTAAGTGGTTCTTAATGTAGATGTTTCCATTTCAAATAATTTGATATGTGCATGAAAAAGAGGATTCATTGATATAATTACTAGATTTTAATGAAGAAAATAGACAGTTAATGAAAAGGACTTTATCCTGCTGTATATCCTGGACTTGTCATTCATACATTGTTTCTCTATTTCCCTGTAGAGAGCCTGGACACCTGAGCACAGACTATGCCCCACACAAAACATTTTTGTTTACTGCCACTAGGTAGCTGATGGCCCATAAAGTGTGATGCTTTTGAAAGGCCAATATAAAACTGAGTTGTTAAAATGTAGTATATCATTTTATAGGTTAGGAAAGTGCTGAAATGTTATGATATTTCAAAGATGCCACAACCATTAGGCACAATGACCACACCAAGTATTTGTTAGGTTTAAAAAGGTAGCCTCTCATAATTTGAATCATTCATTTGACATTTTACACAAAACCCAGGAGCAAGTCTCATTTTTATGAGAAGCAGCAGCACAGTAGCCTTGGACCTTTCTGTTCTGGCTTCAGGATCTGGTAAAAGAGAAGCTGTCATTGTCTTGCTGTCTCACAAATCTGGCTCTCAATTCCTGACTAGACCTGACTACCTATGCCAATTTAGGGGCTCATAACTTCTTCAGAGGGGAACTGAGAAGGATATAAGGATTTGGGATATGATATCAGGACACTGCCCTCCTCCCCAACCAGGTTGCAATCAAAGAAAGAGAACATCCTTGCAGATGCAAATGAAAGTGGTAGCAGGCCCTTTCTACAAGGATAGAAAATTTTATTTTAAAAAGTTGATATTATTTTGAATAATTATCTGATGAAAGAGAATGAGGAAATTTTAGAGTAAAATTTTTTGAAAATGACAAGTTAAAAAAATTGTACAGATTGAGATCTATCTAAAAAAATGTAAATGAATTGCCAAAGAATATAAATAATGCAGTTGCATAAGAGACCATGGATGTAGAAGAATGCAATGCAGTTTGTGTTTGTCTGTATGTGTGTAGAGGGTTGGGTATGTGCCTACATGTGCACACTATTCTGGCAACTCTGAGAATCTGTGAGCAGATCAGAAGAGTAATCATTAAATTGTTTCAAGGTCAAAGTTTTGTTAGGCATTTGCTATGTATGGTGATAGGACATTTGTAAAAATATACATTTATATGGTGGTCATAGGATTTAAATTTTCCAGGAAATAGATACAGAAAGGGCCTGATAATTTTGTAGGAATATAGAGAGGAACATAGAGGAATATAGAGGAAAAGTGGCTGGCATCCATGAGGAGGACTACAGTACACAACTGAAAAACTGCAAATGAGAAAGACTGTGTTGATGAAAATATGGAAGTGGTGATGATCATGCATAGAATGGTGCCCTTCACCAACAATAAATCTATATCCTAAACCCAAGAACCAGGGCATGTGTCTTTATTTGGAAAAGGCATCCTTGAGGATGTAATTAAGGATTTCAAGATAAGATCATCCTGGTTTACCCAAGAGTGCTCTAAATCCAATGACAAGTGTTCTTAAGATACATAAGAGAAGCATGCAAAGAGAGAATAAGGCGGAAATTAGAATTGTGCAACCAAATCCACAGAAGGTCTGGAGTCACCAGGCACTGCAATGGTTAAGGAAGAATGTTCCCTAGAGATTTCCATGAGGGAACTACCCGGCAGATCCCTTAATTTTAGACTTTAGCCTGCAGAACTGTGAAAATTTCCTATTAGACACCAACTTCAAGATTTTTTGTACAACAGACTGAAGACTCTAACACAGTGCCTATGGAAAGCATGAAAAAAATGGAGCAATATGAATTTTTTTTAAAAATGAAGAACTCAAAGGCATGAGACAAAGGATATTGACTTTATCATTCAGATGGTGTTATTTATCTCCCAGAATGAAGAATCAGAAGAATTAAAATCTGAAGAATCTGAAGAATAAAAAAGAAATGCAAGGAGTGATAATAGGAAATAAATTAAAAATGATATATAGCATAACATATTCAATTGATTTATAAATTAGAAAGTATTGTGTAAGTAAAAGTCTGGCATTGGAGAATTGTTTTTTTAATGCAGTAAGGGTATAATTAAGTTAATTTATAATAATTGCTATTGTTCGATTTCAAGTATCATTCACTTTGTTAATTTATACCAAATATTGAATGTATTCAGTTTTACTTTTAGATGCCTAAAAATGAACAGCTAAGAATTTCAAAAATGGCATAATTATTTTCAGCAGATAAAAACACTTTCACATATAGTAGGATCTTGCTATCACATCCAATTGTATCTGCTAAGATATTTTCAGTTAGAGTGGGATAGGCATTCTTCACGTTTTACATATGTACTATCCTTGGTTCATCAGGGGTTCCTTGACCATCTCAACTTTCAGTCATTGACAAGAATGGCTCACAAAGACTCAGTTTATAGTTTTTCATGGTTATGATTTATTACAGAAGAAAGAACACAAAGCAAAGGGAAAAAGCAAAAGAGGCAAAGTCCAGAGGAAACAGGCAGATTTGCACACATGCTCTCTTTGTAGTGTCACACAGGATGCTTAATAGAGTTGTGACATGTGTGAAATGTATTAGGGTTTCAGTGCTAAGGGACCAGTCATATAGGCAGACTCTCTTTGTCAAGTGCATTTTAAAGTTTCAGATTCCCTGAAGGAAAATAGGAGTTCAGGATATACCTTATATTGTTGAGAGAGAATTTAAGGCACAATAAGACACTCATCAGATTTAAAAATGGTGAAAATCTCCTGAAATTCCCATTCCTTAGTGCCAACCAAGAGCCAGCACTAAAAACATCCCTTCATAAGGATTATAATCTGTCACCTTCTCTTTTCTGCATTTGAGTTTTTATCTTACTTTCCTTAAGAAGCTTATGCTTTATTAGTTCTTTTCTTTGCTGTACTTTCCTGTCTCCTCCATTGCTATTATTTTGCATATCATTATTATCATCACTTCAAAGTCTCTCATATCCTAAAAAAATAAAATAAAATATTCCCCAACTATGTTTTCCTCAAATTGCTATACTCTTTTCTTTACCTTTATATATAACCATCTTGAAAGAATACTTAACCATACATCTTTCCTTTCCTCACTTAATTCTCATTCATCTAACCACTCTCTAGCTCTCTCCTCAAACAGTTCACTGTAATTGCTTTAACATGAATCACCCACAGATATTCTGGTTGCTAGATAAAGCCAATGCTCTTCACATTTTAAACTGTCAGCAGCTGACTAACTGTTGACTTTGCATTCCTTTGAAAATGCTTTTTTTTTTTTTTTTTTTACCTTGATCTGGCCATTTCTCAAGATTCTTTTCCCCTGTCCATCCTCAAAATGTTGGTTTGGCAAACTGCTTTTCCTAAGCTCACTTTCTGCCACATATAATTTACCAGTCTTCATGTATAGGTTAACTTAAGTTGTCTTCTAATTCATATGTGGGTGAATATAATCTCTGGATTGATTAAAAAATAATATACCAAACTAAAGTTTCTCAGGTGGAAATATTTATTAAAAACTATTTCAAAATAAAAGCACATGGGACACAGAAATTCTTTTATGTAAATCTAAATATATATTTTAATAGCAGACATTCCCTAGTCAGTCAAATCCAGTAAGCAATTGCCATTGGATTTCATCCCTGTCCATTTCTGGGCTTGCATCCAGTCATCTGATTAATCAGGTTCTATGTACCAGGCTTTCTATTAGTCACTGGAGGCAGGCACATTTAATTGCTTACACAGTATCCCTTTCCTTTTTATCTTACCAACAGTAGGAACCACAGGGATTTTCAAGTTATTATATAGTTTCTGTATCACATAATTCTAAGGGGCATCATGTGCAAAAAAGATGACCCTGGAATAAGTCTCTTATTTTGTGTATGGCAGCAATAAAACCAGTTGAAAGCCTAAATATGAGAGCCCAAGAATTAGCATTTTAAAGGTCTTCTAATGTCTTGTCAAAGTTGAGAATAACTAAAAAATTCAGTATGGATGATGCATCTTAATGACCTAGAGGATAAGGCCGCTGGACAGTGTCCACATACATCCCAAGGACCAGGTTCATGACCAGGGTTGAGGGGAGCAACAAACATGAAAAAACTAAATAAAATAAATGTTTCTTCTTGTTGCCTGCTTATTTGCTTTCATCCCTGCCTACACCTTTCCTTAAAAAAATAAAATAAAAAATAAAAAAAACTGCATGGCAATACTGTTCTCCAGTTTCCTAGACTAACTAGTTGTCTAGTATAGCCAGGTGTGACCAATGTATACCAAGCACAGAACTCTCTGGGCAGTATTGTAGGAGAATGTTGCTTTTCTGATAAAATCAGAAAGCTAACTGTTGCATGAATAATCTTTCATTTCTTTGTCTCCTTGGAATGCAGATAGAATGTCTGAAACTAAAGTAGTCATCTTGAAACCACCAGGTAACAATTGAAGATGGCAGAACAGAAAGATGCCTTTATCCATCATTGCACTGCTAAACAACTGAACTGTCTATAAATTTATTCCATCAAAATTAGCTATTCATTCTTTGAGCTGCCATTAATTGTGACTTTCATTGTTATACCTTAGTCTCATTATTTGATTCTTACCATAGGTTTCCTTGTCAGGTAGGCTGAAATAAAGTAGAGAACTCCCTTATTTATTAAGATTCATTTAACAATTCTTCAATCAGAAAAGTTACAATCGGTTATAGTCAGGTTACGCAAGCTAGAATATGGTGAAAACATATAGAGAACTTGATTATTCTTACTAGGAAACAAAGCAGTCTCCCAACTGCTCATTTACACTATATTCAGGAACTTTTAGGAAAACGAAAAGTAATAATAATGATAATAGCCAATATTTATTGAGCACCTATATGCAACCACTATGTGCTAAACATTCCTAAAGTATTATTTCAGACTAATCTTGACAAATATCCATTTTGTTATTTTATCCTTAAATGAAAATAACTTTAGAAGGAATATAATTAATTTACCCATTGTTTGACAACTGTTAAGTTACTGTGGTAAGAATTTTTATTTGGAAATTCTCAATTCACAGGCTATTAAGAAATTGTGTCCTTACGTGTCTTATTTCTGGGAATTCTAGAACATTATAACCATGTACTAGACACCGTCACTGATGTTCTCATAGTTAACAAAAGAAATACATAAAAACCCAAATTTGAACCTCTGCTTATCTCAAAAAAGGTATCTATCCTCTATCCACATGACCAAACAAGAAATTTTTCTAACCCTATAGTGTAATTATTTTTTTTAAATATCACCATATAAAGGGTTTAAATTTTTTTTAATGGATCATAACCAATATTTAAAAATAAAAGAATATCATCATAACATGTTGCTAAGATATTAAAAGCACATGATAAAAGTCGAAAAAAGCGTTTTAGAGAATTCAAAATTCAATCATCATAAAAGCAATCATCATCATAAAAAATAATTTTTTTAAGTAGGAATAGAGGAGACCACCTCAACTTGATTAAAGAGATCTACAAAAAATCTTCAGCTGACAGCATACTTAATGGTGAAAAATTTGAAGATCTCCCTCTAAGATCATGTAAAATGCAAGGATGTTCTCTTACTTCTTTTTCCAACAATGCATAGTGAGTTCTTATTAATATAATAAGGCAGGGAAATTTTATAAAAGGTATACTATTTAGAAGAATTAAAATTATGTTTGTTCACAGATGTCATGATTGCCAATATAGAGAATCTACAAAAAAAGTTCTACAATTAGTAAGCAATTATAGTAAGTTTGCAGGGCACAAGGTTGATATGAAAAAGTCAATCACTTATAAATGTTACATAAAAGATCAAATGTAATTTGAAATAAAAAATAATAACACCATTTACATGAGAACCCCCAAATCTGAAATAACTAGGAATAAATCTAAGAAAATATGCATAATAGCTATATGGAAGAAAACTAAAAGAATTCTGATGAATAGAATCAAAGAAGACTTGAATAGAAGTATTCATGAACAGGAAATTCAATATTTTCAAGGTGTCAGTTCTTCCCCAATTGATCTGTACACTCTAATGAATCTCTATCAAAATTCTAGCAAGCTATTTTATGGATACTGGCAAACTGCTTCTAAAATTTATATAGTCAACACAACTTGAATATCTAACAGTATATTAAAGCAGCAAACAAAGTTTGAAGATTAATACTATTCAACTTTAAGATTTACTAGAGATCTACATTAAACATAAGTGGTATTGCTAAATTCTAGACAATTTGATCAATGGAACAGAATAGATAGAGTTCAGAAATAAACCTCTATAAATAATATCAATTGATTGTTGAAAAGGAGAAGAGGAAAGATAATATAGGAAAGAAAATTTTAAATAATCATCTGGAACAATTAGATACTCACATAGAAAAACCACAACTATTAACTCAAAATGATTCACAGGTCTACATATAAAACACAAAACTATAAAACTCTTAAATGATAACATAGGAGAAAACATAGTTATGGTAATAACTAAAAATAACATGGTTATGGTAATGATTTTCCAAAAACGATGTGGAAGATAAGTCTGCAAAAGAAGCAATAAGTTGGACAACACTGAAATGGAAAAGTTCTGCTCTGTAAAAGACAATGTCAGTGCACCCTTGGTGGTTTAACAGTCAAGTCCATGACCTCCATGGAGTAGTACACATTATATCCCAAAGACCAGGTTTATGAAATGGGATGAGGGGAAGCAACCAACTAAATAAAATAAATGCTTCTCCCTCCTTTCTCTTCCTGCCTGCCTGCCTGTCACCTTAATTTCTGTCTGAACATCTCCTTAAAAAAATGATAAAATAAAATAAGAGACAATGTCAAGAGATAAGAAAGAAAAACCATGGACTGAGTGAAATATTTGCAAAATCATGTCTGATAAAGGATGAGTATACAAAATATACCAAAAAATTTCTTAAAATTTAACAAGAATAGAAGTCAACTAAAACATGGTTCAAAGAAATTAACTGACAGTTTAACAAAGAAGATATAAAGATGATAAGTGGACATATGAAAAGATTTACCATATCACATGTGATAAAGGAAAAGCAAATTTAAATAACAATGAGATAGCATGTCAATTAATGACTGAAAATCTAGAACACTGAAAGCATCAAATGCTTGCAAAAATATAGAGCAACAGGAATTCTCATACAATGCTGTGAGAAAGAAAAGTTGTACAACTACTTGGAAGACAGTTTTTAAGTTTCATTCAAAGTGAATCATACTCTTGTCATACAATTCAGCAATCACATTTCCTGATATCTATCTAAAGAGAACTAATGTTCACATGAAAACCTACACACGTTTATGGTAAGGTTTATTCATAATTGCAAAATCTTGAAAGTAAACACAAAGTCTTTCAGTGAATGAAAGAATAAACTGATACACTCAGGCAACAGAATATAATTCAGAAATGGAAAAAAAGTTATATCCATGAAAAGATCTAAAAGAAATTTAAATTCATACATTTGTGCAAACACAGTCAATCTAAAAAGTCTATATGCTTTATGATATCAATGGTATGACATTCTGAAAAAGCTATGGAGACAGTAAAATGGTAAGTGGCTGCCAGAATATGTAAGTTGCTGGGGGAGAGGAGTGGGGGTTGAATAGGCAGAACACAGAATTTTTTGCTAGTGAAATTATTCTGTATGGCACCATGATGATAGATTCATGTCACATATTTATTTATAGATTATATAATATCAAGACTGAACTATAAAGCAGTGGGTGATCATGATATGTTAACCTAGATTCATTTACTGTAATAAATGATCCATTCTAATGGTGAATATTGATAATAGGGTGACTATGCCTATGTGGGGCACAGACTTATTGAAAGTTCTATACCATTACATCAATTTTGCTGTAAACTGAAAACTACTCTAAAAACGCTAAACTCTTAAAAAATCTTATTTTGGCTCCTCAAATGGGCAATTACTAAGCATAAGATATTAACATACACATACAATGTGTTATATGTAACACACATATATACATATATGTATATATGGTATATACATATATCATTGATGTATGTGAATATTATATAAAGTGTTACACATATAGGTCTACAGATAATAAACAAGTAGACTAGAAATTAATAAATCAATAATTTTGATTCTTCTACTGAGCGATCATCTCTGTTCTATGTACTCTGAAGGGTAAATATAAAGGTCAAGGTATCTAGAGAGTTCTGCTCTGAGAATTAGTTTTTCATAAGGAAAAATGGTTGAATAAAAGTTCTGTGGAGTCTCTGATAGTCCTGGCCTCAAATTTCCTAAAGCATGCTAGTAAAACAGTAAAACTGAGTCAGGCATGCTCAAATGGAGAGGACAGCAAATTCTATGTGAATGGAGCCAGTTCCTGTGCATGTGGAGTAGTGTCAGTGATCTGAAGAGACTGCCTTTGGAAATGACTCTCTTAGTCATGTTTTATGATGCTTCTGTTTTATCATTTGAAATTCTCTTTAGAGTTACTATGTCAGTTTATATAGCAAAAATAAGGTATTACCAGAGCACTCTAATTCATTGTTTCAACTTTCTAAAGTCAGTTTTCTCCTAGTCAACACAAAACATGTTTCATGCTATTTAGCATTTTAAAACAAAATTGCAACTAAAGATTATTTTAATTAAAAATTTAAGTAAAATGGAACAGGAAAGATCAGAATAAGTAGTACAATGTTGTCATCTGTAACTAAAACATTTTTCAGGTAATCCTGTGAGTGATAGTGCATATCTGTATATGTATGTGGGTTTGCACATGTATGTAGTGATAAGGGACACTAAATGCATTTTCCATTTTGGTTTGTGTTCTATGTACATACACACACACACACACACACACACACACATATATATACACTCAGATATATGTATACATATATTTTTTGATTTTTTTTTAAGAAAAAGTGCAGGCAGGAATGAAGGTGAGCAGAGACAGTCAGGCAGGAAGAGAAAGAAGGAAGAAACTTTTTTTTCAATTTAGTTGTTCATCTTGGCTGTTGTCCCAGGCCTGGGTCTTGGGATGTATGTGGACTGCATCTGGTGGACTTTACCCATGACCAAAATATCTTTTAAAGACATTTGTCAGTTATAACTCCTACGTAACTCTTGAACCCACTCAGTTCCTTTCTTTCATTTAAATTTCTGCTCTCCTATTTCAGAATCTCCTGAATCTTTCACAAACTTCCTAATGCTCTCTCTGTACTTCAGTTATTTCCACATGTATCCCACTTTCTGCGCTGTCATCCTGGTTAGGTTTCACAAGCAAAATATTTTTTTCCTTTCACTGACCTAAAATTTGAACTATGTAACATAATAAATAATGGCCTTTAGGTCTAGAAACTTCTTACCCCTCCAACTTTATCTCTCTCTCACTCCCATCATATGAGGTCTGGTAATTAAACAATTTTCTCTTAATCAAACACACTATTCTAATCCCTACTTTTTTTTTTTTAAGACTGTACTGCTAAGAAGTAGGAAATCACTACTGAGTTTTAGCTGCCATATTAGTATTGTGTCTGCCAGGAACATTCTTTCTCTGTTCATCATCTCTTCCTCCTCTGATCTCTACTCACTTCATATGCAGAGTTGGTTATGTTCTTATATGCTTTTCCTGTGTATTTTTCAAATGTTTCTCTTCTAGCAGGTGATAGGTCTAGAGCTCCATACAATATAGTTCACGTAAAATTTAATTGAACTTTAGCAGAAAGAATGCCCCTGTATTCCTACTCTTATGGGCACATGACTTGGAAAGTGGGCTGCAACCTTAAGCAGTGAACACCCGCCACAATCCCACAAACACGCAAGTGTTTCAGTTACTTGTTTACCCCCACCCTAGATAGTAAGACCCTTGAAGGAAACAGTATTGTACACACTATTCATTATACCCCCATTAAGCACCACATTTTTTGACACTGTTTAAATACCTATTCCTTTATTAAACATATATAAATCAAGCATCTTCTATGTACTGTTAGTGAGATAGGCACTAGGGATTGTAAGAGTGAAGAAAACATCAATAGCCTGACTTTTAGTGAATGTACAGCTGGTCAGCTTGCACTCTAATGAAGGATGTCAAGAAAAAAAATAGTTCATGTTACTCAACTCAAGGTTAAAAGCTTAATTGGCCTGATAAGCTTCAAAGAGCACCTGAAGACCAGGTAATTTTCTGAGTCAAAGAATGTTTGACATTTTATAGGGCACAGAGGGCATTGCATTGTTGTTTGATCACATTGTGTTTCCCCGCTCTCTAAGTGCAGAAAATGTTCAGATTTCTCCATCTTCATGCCCCTAGCTTGGGATTGTTGGTGCAATCTCAAAACAGTACCTTGTGAGAGCGGCTTTTGTAAGCCTTGCCCTTTGTCTTTTTGTCAAGGTTCAGGGGAGGGACAGGTAGCAGAAAAAAGCAAAATGGGTTGGATTGTGAGAAAATACAATGTGCCTTCACGAAGTCTGTTTCATTCTTTTACAAAAGACAGGATGTTTTGAGTGCTATACAAAGCAATATTTTCATGCTAAATATTTTATAAAATTTGTTCATTTAATCTAACTACTCCACAAAGGGGGTTACAGATGAGAAGACTGAGTCATAGAAAGGTTAATTAACATGTCCAGGTTTATATATCTAGAAAGTTGCAGAAACAGGTTTGCAGAATATCAATGTTCACACTCATTATGATTAACTGTTCCTCAATAAATTATTCTTGAATAAATGAACAATGAGCATTTTTTCTTAGAAGTGTTCCTAAAAGCCCACAATGCTAATCAGGTATTTTACTGCCAACCTAGTTTAAGAAGTTGATCTGAGCATTGCTGCACTGAATCTACTTGGTATTCATGATTTGAGGACTGATTCCAATCTCCCTAGGTTTCCTCTCTAAAAGACTACCTAAGGAATACTAATATAAATGAGACTTATTTTATATCTTACAGCTTAAAATGGAAAGCATAATACTATACAAATAAAATATTATAGATGGTACTTTATTAAACATAAAAGCAATTGTTCTTTTTTATTACATCATTAATAGACATTTAAATTTCCTGCTTGAAGAAAAATTTTAAATGAAGTAGTGACATTTGAATATAATTGTAATGCAAAATATGCTTCCACATCAGTAAAATGTAAGTTAATGAGCCCAGTTCTTTCTTTCCTATTCTTAGGGGGTCTATGTTGAGATACTTACAGTTCCTTCCTAGGTTGATATGGAGACTGAGAAGAAATCTGTACATTCAGTATTCAGGGTCTGTTGGCAAGATGCATCCTCTGAACTTGACAAGCAAGATAGAAGAAAAGGAAGAAGAACAGTAGTCTGAAAGCCTAAATTCTAGTTATACTTCTGCTATTTGTTTATTGTCACTGAAGCAAGACACTTGACCGTAATTTCCTCTTCTGCTAATGGAGAAAATGAGAACTTCTTTGCCTTTATTTTGGAACACTGAAAAATCTACTATAAAATGTAATATATTCTAATAATCTATATACTTTTACACACATACAATTACACACATACACTGCAAATTACAACATTAGACCTGTCTCCAATGATTAGGTTCGAGACCTAAGGAATATCTCCTGGCCTATCAGTATCTGGCATTTTCATTTATAAAATAAACTTATCACCTAGCTTACCACTAAGATTATTTTGAGTTCTCACTTCATAGGTGTGCAAATAAGAGAATCATATAACCTTCAGTAGCAATATTCCAGAAAGAGAATGTGTTGGATCACTGGGCTTCTACAAGATTCTGCCAATTCGTCCCATAGCTCCCCATCAGACTGCACAAAAATTTATAATTCAAAATTTTTCAGTTTAGTAATTCTCTTTGAGTATTAGAATAATTTGAAATGGCAAACATGACAATGTTAGTTCTCTTAGTCTTTTACAACTAAATTTTTGACCACAGAGAAAAGTTCAAATTCTTTAGTAAGGTATTAGAATCCTTTATATTATGCCTATAGTTCTGGTATCTTCTACTACAATTTTCTAACAGCATTTTGGATGAAATTTTGAGGGACTTTAAGGCCAAGTGTTAAGATTTGGTTTAATTATAACACAAGCTGAAAGCAATTGGTTGGGTTTTATTTCTAGGAGTGAAATCATTTCCAATTAATTTTAAAAATCCTTTTGTCATGTGATGATATGATTATAGAAAAATTAGAAAAAGCAAGGAAAAGTAGGAGCAATTTAATAAGTATATGTAGAGGTTTTGAGATTTACATGTGATTTACATTACATGATCGATGAGATGGAGAATGTGGACAGATTTGGGATGTTTTAGTATTTATCAGAACTTCATTTTAGATTGAACGTATAATAATAAGCAGAGAAAAGCCTTGAGTATTTGGAAAGATGATGGTGACATTTACAGAGTAAAGGAAGATTCTATGACTTTTATATTGGCCATGTAGAGTTTGATGTGCCTGTTAGATATAAAACAGGACTTTTAAGTTAGATTTAGTTCAGTGTAAAGAAGTAGGAGGTTTGGGATGGGAATTCATCACCATAAAGATTACATTTAAAGCCATGGAAACACTATGCAATAATAACTTAAGAAGGGCATACAGATGGGGAATGAATGGAGTCTCAAGATTGAGCCCTGAGGTGCCCCAAAATTTATTTCAGAAGGAGATGGTAGAATGACAAATGGCAAAAATGACTTAAAAAGACTATTGTGGTAAGAAAAATCAGAATAATGGATGCCACAATAGTTGCATTAATTTTATCATCAATATTGTTACAAATTACTATAAATTTAATGTTTTCATGTAAAATATATGTATATTTCTTTTTATTTAATTTCTGGAGGTTAGAAATTGAAAATGAATTAGCAAGAATTCATTCTTGAGAAGAATTTGTTTCCTTGTAGTAGAGGCTTCCAATAGTCTTTGACTCATATCTCCATTATCACTCTGACATCTTGATTCTGTGATCACATAATCTGTGACTCTGATTCTCCTTAATATGTCATTAGAACTCTTGTGATTAAATTGGTCCTACTTAGAAAATTCAGGATAATCTCCCCATTGCAAGATTCTTATCCAAATATCATTAACAAAGTAATATTGACCATATGAGTTAATACAATGACAAATTTAGGGGTTAAGATGTGTATATTTTTCTAGGAGATGGCATTATTTAATCTATCAAAATAAACAAAGAGATCCAAGTGTATCATAAAGAAAAACTGTGACAACTGACAGTTCATGTTTAACTGACAACTGCCATTTTGGCATGAATTGAAAAGTAATTGAGAAATGAAAAGGTGAAAACGGTAGAGAAGCTATTTTTTTTTTAGGAAAAGAAATAGAAAATAGTAATTAAAACAAAAGGGGAAGTTAAAGGAACATATTTAATATTAGATGGCCTTTTACACAAATATACATGATCTAAAAACATGAAACATTTTGTGGCATGAAAGGAATAAATAAATACAACAGTGATATCAAAGAGAAAGAAAGAGAAAAGAAATCAAGGGTTTATAATGAGTGAAGTTAATTTTCTACAAATCAGAAACACTTCATTTCTTTTACCAATAAAAATAGAAAAGATAAAGAAACTTTACAGATGCAGCAAACTGCGAAATTGGTGATTGAAAGATGAATACATCCCATTTACATGCTTCCTTTTAATTTAAAAATGATGTCTCATTAGTTGAGATTTTAAAGATGAGCTTAGATCTGGGGAGAAATCACTTATAGCAGAATCTCAGATATTGACTAGAAAGTTAAGTACCATTACTAACCTGCATATACTAAGAACTCATTTGAGTATGTCATCATTACTCTAAGTCAAAAAGTCAGTATAGTTCTAAGATATTTTTCTTCTAATATTTAGTTGCCTCTATACAAGCACTTAAATTTGATTGCTGAATTTAACTAAAGTTGTTTTTGTTTTTTTTTCTAGATGCCTGTGGCTCTGATTCACCAAAATTAAATAGTCTGTCTAAAGCCTCTAGCTGGATGCTCTGCTTTTTTTTGTTTTAACCTTATTTCCTTCAACAAGTAATAAATGTAAAAATATAAAAAAACAAACAAACAAACAAAAAAAACTTACCACTATTCCCTAGACTGCTCCACCTATTCCCACCCCGAACCTCTCTGGTAACCATAGGTCTTTTATCTAAGACTACTAATTAGCTTTAATTTTATTATATATGTCCATTTGCTTATATTCCACTTATAGGTTAAATCATGCATGTTCATCATTCTCCTTCTGATGTATTTCACTCAGTAAAAGTTGTTAAAATTAAAAAAAAATCATAACAAAAGTTGACTTTGAAAAGGAGAGGATTATGGAGGAAACAGGAAAAATAAGCTGATTAATTTTTGTGTATAAATTGTGCCAGTATCCTTCACTGATCAAGTCTCACATCTAATCCACAGACAATTCACTCACTCTATACCAAATAAAGTTCAAACTCATCTTCTTCTAGTTGCCTTCCATCACCACGGTCTTCAATTTAGCATTGACGCTTGTTTTATTCAAACAGCAACTGAATCTATTTTTTCCTTTAGTACAATTTCCATTGTAGACAAAACAGAAATAAACTAATAACTTCACTCAGTCCTCCTCCTGTGCCAGTGTCCTAAATGATTCCTAGTTGCAACTAAGAAAAGACAAATCTATGTACAAGTGTTTTTAATGTTCTACATAGCTTGATCCTTTCCTCTGAATGGTATGTTATGCTTCTTTTCCTCTAGATAGCTCAGCATTACAGTCACTCTAAAATCTTATAGAGTCCCCAAATATTCAAATTTCTGTAGTTAATGATATTGTCTCTTTTATTAAAAACAAAAATTACTTCTATTCAGTTCTCAGATCTCAGTAGTACTTAGAATGCCTCAGATGCCTTTTCTGATCTTGCACATCACTTCAAACCAGTCATCACTTACTTGGTAACAAACAAATATCTAAACATATACATTTTGTGGACTTGTATGTAACTGTATAATTAATATCTATTCCATAAATAGGCAACATTATGTAAGGAGAGTACCAAGTTTATTTGTGTTCAACATCTCTCTTCAATATTTATTATATTGTATGTTGTATAGTAGTTTTTCTATTAATACCTGGTGAATCAACACAAGTCATCATTTATATATAATACCAGGTCTATGCTGTGATAGTGAAGCTGGATTTCTTGTCATAAATTCCAACATTATTAAATTCATTTGTATGCATGGATATTATAAGAAATGAGTTAGCTTACATCAACAATATATAAACAATATTTTCCAAGAACTAGCATATGCATTTCTATTTTCCAAACCAAAGGACTTCAGCATTTTTTAAAAGAAAGGGTGCAGGCAGGCAGGGAGAAAAAGGAGGAAAAAGCATTTACTAATTTTATTTAGTTCTTCATCTTAGTTGTCTCCCCAGGCCTGGTTCATGAACTCAGGTTCTTGGGACATATATGTACTACACTTGCAGAAGGCTGGGGACTTTACTACTAAGCTATTAGGCCATGCTAGTTTCAGTATTTTAAGAAAACAAGAGTGAATTAAAAGATCTTGAAAAATCAAGTTACAATGAATAGTCTATAGATTTTTCAAATAAATATAAGCATATTTATATTCTACATGTATTTTATTTCATATATTTACATGAAATTATATAATACATATATTTATATAGCTGAATTATGCATATTTGTAGGAAATACATATATTCTATTCTCTAATCTGAATAGAAAAGTAGAAAATTAAGAGAGCTGGCAAGGGGGTGAAAGCTGAATAAAAAATGACACTTTATTTTTTTAAGTTTATTTATATTATAGTATTATCATACTTATCTCTATTTATAATACTTGAAAATATATGATTACATTTTCAATGAGCAGTAGACTTTTGTCACTTTTGTTTGTAGAAGAATAGTTTCTGAATCTAAGCGCTCTGTTAGATTGTATACAATGATGTCTTTAAACTGCAGAATCTCTAAAAAAATAGAAACAGATGTTGCCTCAAATTTCAGGAAAAAATAGCTTTGATTTCATACCTATATTAAGAAGACTCACAAATTTTTTTCCAGTATAAATAACTCAAAAGCATAATTTCAATAGAAAATAAAAATCTTAAGACTTTCATATAGCAGATATTTAATTACTTTATATATGGATAAATGTACATACATTTATATGTAATATATATTTGAACACATAATTATATATGCATGTGTGTGATAAAGAAATAATTATATGGTTTGTTATAATATTTTAATAAGCAATTTTATTATTTTCTAAAATGATGATAGTGGAATGAAATGTATGAATATTTTTATTTTAATTCTGCTTCTAACAAATTCTTTCTATCTAAGAGATATCAGATTTCTGATTTATTGAGAAGACAATCTTCCAGCACCTCTTTGGGGTTCTGCAATGTCATTCTACATTACAGTTTCAACACATTTTCTCTTTGCCTCCTGAATTCCAAGTAACTGAATAGTCAATCCAATATTCTCCAGCATTCTGGAGTTCCTAATCAGTTAATCCATTTATGCTTATAAACAGACATATAATAAAATTCATGTCACATCACCAAACACATTTGAAATAACTAAGCTAACATGAAATAGGACTAAATGACTGCTCAGTTAAAAGACAGGCATATCACTTCTAAACATTTTTTAAATCGTGCTGCAGCAATTGGAATGAAAAAAATGACTTTAGTCTTATTTGTGAAAATTTGTCACAGGATATATTTTTTCTTAGCTTAAGTCAATTGCTCTTATTGATGTTTTATATTTGGTTTGGTTTATTTTGACTTTTAAATTAATGCCTCACAGTCTGACAATATGTAGTTCTCATGTGTTCAATAAAGGGTTTATTTCCTTTCAGAATTTTGGAGTAGGTATGATACTGAGAAAGTGCATTCTATTTAATATTGATCAAGATAGTGAAAGACATTCAAGCGCTATGGAAAGGTCCGAAGAGAGGATGGATTAAGGGAAGGAGCAGAAGGGAGAAAAGGAGGAGGAATCAAGGCATGCATTTCTTGATTATTATTGCAAAGATATAAATTGTATAGCTTTTATTTTAATCTTTAAATCACTAGTACTTTTCCAAGAGTTGATAGACACTAAAGATATGACTGTTGACCTTAACAGAACAGATAGATTTCGGAAATAAACATTCATCTTTGAAGTCATCGAGGGAGATTGTCTTCTCTCAATACCTGTTCCTCATCTTATTACCTACATTTTCCCTGCTCTATTGACTCCATTTCTGTGAACAGAACACCAAAAACTCAGTACCTGAAGAAGCTGAAGATGCTAAATATGATTTCATAGTTTTTGAGGGTCATAAAACTTGGGTGGATTAGCAGGGTGGTCACGTTAGTGTCTCTGCTGAGGCTGCCCCCCAGTTATTGAATAGGACTGAGGGCCTCTGAGTAGGGTCACTGCACATCCTGGTTTGATCCAGATTGTCTTGGTTTACCAACACTGTCCAAGTGATATTCCACATGGTCTCTGTTTCAACTCTAAAATTTATTGTATTATATCTAAGGCTTGTCTGACTTAGAGGTATGCTTCCAATTTCACATCTGTGGCTCTTTGCAGGCTTTCATTTTTGTCTTTCCACATGGCTATAATTCCTTTGTCCACACAGATAATATCACTTGTCACAGTTTTTAGAATTAGGACTTGATCTTAACCCAAATCATTTATATAGCCACCAAGACCTGAAATAAGATATGGCTAGGGGCAAAGTAAGGGTCTCAAAGAAATCTACGAATAGGAATACCAAGGGAAGCACTTACTGAACATTGATTCTAAAAAGGATTAATTTTCTGAGCTTTTAGCCCCTATTAAACTGTATTCCTTACTCCCACCATCAATGTCAGAGAAACATATGTCCTTTTCAGTCTTCTAATATTACTTGTTGCACAGACGTTTGCTTTATTTAAATTGATTAATTGAAAAATAGGATATCTCACAGTTTAACTCCTTTCTTAAATTCTAAAAGAAAGTAATTGGAAATTTCCAGTTCTGTTATTAGTGTATGGATGATGTTTATGGATATGTGTGTATGTGTATTCTACTCAGACAAATAAGGAAAAAAATCTAAAATAAATAATAAAGTATTAAAATTAAATTTCTATATTATAAATAACAATGATTTGTCTATTTTACTTTATAAAATTAAATTGTTATAATTTAATCAACTTTTTAGTTTTGTTCTTTTGAATATTACTGTTTCCTACTTACTTTATTCCCAGGTTTTACATCTAGCCTTTTATTTGACCTCCATTAAATATAGCTTTCTGTCTTTAACATAGATAGATGATAGATACTCACTAAATCTCATATGGATAAGCATCAAAGAAAAAGAAAATAGATATACACATCTAAAAAAGTCATTAGAATGCATCTACATATAATTACAATGAACTATAATAGAATGGATTAATAAGAAAACCTGTTAAGTGGATGCAAGAGGGAAAAAAAAGGATAAATGTGGTATATCAGATGATCTCTGACCTCATTAATTTTTTTCAAGTTTCACATCAGGAAAGCAATAGGATACTCCTTCAGTTCTAACAGCAATAATTGCTTTAAAATGAATCACTTAAAGTAATGACCATAACTACCAGAAGAACTGAAAGCAAACTATATACTTTCAAAGTGGCAGAGTAAGAAGGAAAACAAGAAAACATGCCAATTAAAGAAAATATAAAATAAGATGACAGAATCTAGTTAAACATATATTTGAAAATCTCACTTAAAAGCAAAAGAAAAAACCAGCAACAACAATCTGGCTCCAAATTACATAATAGAAATATGTAAATCGAAGTTACACAGTAAACTTAAAAAAGAAAAAAATGGGCACAGAATATTCCAAATAGTCTCATTCAAAACAAACAAAACAAAAAAAATAGGATATTAATGTTAGGCAAAATGAATCAAATTGATAGCATCAAAATAAATAATGAAATTAAAAAATGATAGTTATTTAAGAATTATAAAAGGGGAATTTCCCTGTAGATATCATGACTTCAAGCTTCAACACACGAAATTTTTTGTCAATATTTATAAACTGCAGATAAGCTAAAATTAATTTTTAAATCAAAGAAATTCTCACTGTGTTTCTGTTTAAGTACTTTAAAAACATGACTTCAATGAAATCTATAAAATTTTACTCAGACTGATCAGAGGAAAAAGTAACAAGATACAAATAACCAAAATTATGATTGAGAGAAGTAGCATTGCTATAGAATATTTTGATATTACATGAATAATAGGGCTGTATTATGAACAAATGTGTTATAATACATTCTATAATTTAGGTGAAATGGGCCAATTCCTTGAAAATTAAAAATCAAAGCTCATCAAGAAGAAATAGATTCCCTGGATAGCACTGTAATTATTAAAGTCATTGAAATGATAGTAAACAACAACAAAACCATTTGTAAAAGAAAAATCCACACACAGGTCAAAGAGGGTTTCACTATAAATACTTGCAAAAGTTTAAAGAATGTATAATGGTAATTCTACCCAGACTCCTGTAAAAAAAAAAAGTTAAAAAAAATTGCTGAGTGGTCTATGTGATGCACCTTGTATAAAGATTATTTCTCTCCTCTGTTTGATCAAAATATAATCTCTTCCAATTTTTAAATCTGCTTTGAGGACTGTTTGCCCTATCATTTATTATGATTTTCCCATTTGTCTTGTGAAGTTTCCCACCACAGATGTGTTGTTGAGGATTCAGTCAAAATTTGAAGGAAACTTCCGTTAATCTCTGAAGCTCTCTCAGTAACTCCCTATTTCCCAAACTAGACACCTGGCTTCTTTGAACTTCAATCCTACCTCAGTAACTCAGAAGAACTTTTTCAGACTTCTGTTGGAATTCATCTTCCCTGCACTGCAACTGAAAACAATGTCAGTCAGCAGGCAAGGTTAGTCATGGAACTACCCTAGCTAATCTGCTTTACTCAAAGATCTCAGTCATATGGAGTTTACAGTTTGGTGTCTAAAATAATGTTGTTTAATTTCTCTACTTTTCTCATTGTATACAGCAGGACTATAATGCCCATAGCAGTTAATCCCTTATAGGTCAGAGCAGAAATAGCATTTGTCTTTAAGAAACTAAGGTGGAGGGGGATAAGAAATAATGATACAAGGTACATCTCTTTTTTATTCAGGTGAGTGTGACTTTTAGAGAATAATTTTGAGAGAAGACATAGTCTCAACAGAAATGAGTAACATTGATATGATGGAAAGCCATGGTAACGCTGAACTTACTGTGTAAGTCCTTTATTTCAATTATCCAAGTGCCTCTGCTAGACTGTAGATGATCTGATTTTATTTATAGCACATATAGCTAGGAACTTCTCATAAAGTAGGATGAAAGATTCTTGTATAAATAGACTATTTGTATATATTTTACTATTTCCTACTTCCAAATACTTTTAATTTCTAAATTTCCTATCAAACAGAAGTTTGATTAAAAGAACAAACATAACAGCTATTTTCAGATGTTATGTCTGAGGGAGCTCTACAGTTGATTATACCCTGGATTACAGCTACTATAAAATGTAAGGATAAATAAAAGCTTTTTTAAGAGTACTGCTCTCACGGTGTCAATTTTTAAGCATTTTGTATTGTTATACTGACTAAAAGAGTTGTACTCTTTCAGTATTCAAAGCTGTAAGTTATGTTCTATTTATCTTCCTAAGAAAATTGTCTCTGCTAAATGTCTTCTACATATGGTTTTAGAAATAACAGTTATACATGCTAACAGTTACAAAGAACGCAATGATACTTCTCTATAAGAATGTCATTTTGGGATCACTTACTATTAGAAAACACATTTTTATATGATATTTAGAAATACCCAGCAACATAACTTTAATTCATTCTCTTCTATCTACCTATGCATTTATATATGTATAAATGTATACATATATGGATGTATGCATCTATCCATAAATTGAAAAAGAACAATACTTAATTAATTGACTCTCTAGATAGTCAGACATTATAGATACTGATAATAATAACCATTATACCAATACACAAAAGTTGATTTATCATAAATTCCTCAACTTGCAATTTAGTATTAATAATTTAAACATATTTAAATGATAAAGTTGGTGTGCCTCAACCAATTGAAAACATTAAATAAGATGATCTCATTAGTCACGTAATTATCATTTTGGTTTTTGGTTTATAAACATGATACTTTGACCATAATAATTAGTATACTTAATAGAGATATCATTTTATATTATGAACTACAAAAATGATTCTTAAGTATTGTAAAGAAGAGAGCTGCATCCCCCAGGTTCTATCCACCGTGGGCCAGGTGTGAAGGCCACCAAGCCGTCAGGTGCCTTGCAGTCTGAGCTGGCTGGAAGCTACTGGCCAGATAAAAGGACTTTTCTGTATCACCTGAGAATGGAACCCTATGTGTATTTTGCAATTATGTGAATCCTGTGTGTTGCCCATGTGAGGAATCCATAAATGACTAACTTGGGTTCTGTTTGTAATTCCTATTCTAATTTATACCTCCCCTTCTCCCTCATTCTATAAAATTGTACCCCCAATTTGCTTGTTTGCTCAGATTATGGTATCTGGGCCTGTGCGTAATAAAGGTGCCTGCACCACTTCTAAAAGAGCACACACTTGGCTTTGTCTGTAGAGAGAGAGCTGTAACAGTACCAGTACAATGACCAGGCTAGAATAATACAGGAATATTTCAAGTTCAGTATGCAGGGAATAAAGAAGAGGACTAAGGAGAGATAGAACAGAAATTAACCTGAATGTTCTAATTATGGCAGTTTTGATCGGAACACTACTTGCAAATTTTCTCTCCAAACAAATGCATAATCATTCTGACACTTATTTTAAGAAAACATCTTCAGTCACTTATTTTTAAAAAAATTAGACTTGCTAGAGTAGGAATTTAATAAGAAAGAATTCTACTTTGGACTTCCAAAATAGGTTCTTAAAGCCTTCATCAGAAAGAAAAATCATGAAAGTCATTTTTTGTTTTATTTTGAAAAATTGAGGTATCATTGAGAAAGTAACTTTCTTTAAAAAGAGTAGTATGCAAATGTTTAGGAAAACATTGTAAAGAGACTCAAAGAAAATCCAAGCAGACCCATCTACCCTGGACACAAACAAATTTCATGTGAGCGGGAGGAGGAGAACTGAGCCAGACCTGAACATACAAAATTAGGAGAGGCCTAAAACAAGGAAACTTGAAGAGTCTAGTGGATGTCAGGACCCCCACAAGAGCAAGCCTTAGGTCAGGGATCAAAATTTGGCTATCAGGGCAGTGAATTTTTCCTGCTGCCACCTGGCCAAGGAATGCAATCATCCGGATTGATAAGGAAAGCCTATGGACTAGTCTGACATGTGGGATGTGTCCCACATGTAGTACGTTACCAGGACGGACCCTTTGCACAAAGAAACAAAGGAACGGCATGGGTTAAAGAAGTCCACCAATAACGTCAAAGGACCATTTCATCTTGCCCAATCAGAAACTAAAACCTGGCCTGATGATCCTCTCTCATCCTCCTTCCTCATGATGTGGGGTTTTTCATTAAAAACTCGGGCTACCGGCAAGATGAACGTGGTCTGGACCTCCCTTGGCCAGTTCCTTTCCTTTACCTTCTAATTAAATCTCTGCTTGCTCACTTGCCTAACTCCATCATGGGTTCTTTGACCAACCTAAAACCCCACAGTTGACAAGATCCTAGAAAACTAACAAGAGAAATTATGAACAACAAAGTCTAAATAACTATATGCAACGTCTCAGTATCGAAAGCAGCAGAGAGCATAGAGCAGAACTATCTCACATCAGTACATGCCACCTTCATGGGGTTAATTAAGCCAATGCTGGTGAGGTCACAATCACCATACATTGTCAGTGTTGACATTAACCATTTTCATTACCATTTGATGAGACATTTCTATAATGTTTCCTTAATAGTAGATTTTCCTGCAGGAGAGAAATCTGATTGCAGGTAGAGACTTAGCTGAGCTTTAGTGAACTTCTTCAAATGGAAATTTCTTTCACTATGAACCCAGAACTTCAAAAAAAATTGCAATTTCAGGATATTCTAAGAGGCTGTGGCTATATGGACTGGAAAGTTCCCTAGCAGTCCGTGCACTTGGGTAATATTGGACAGTGATGAAACTCACCCCAGTTACAATGAAAATTTGTTACAAATCAAGTCAGCATGTCACTCCACTCTCCATTGTCCTCCATGTATCCCCATTCTCCTGTTTCACACAAACCTGTGTCCCTCACATAGGCTACAAATTAACCCATCTTTTCAGCTTTATAGATGCATAAAATGGTAATCTGAGTTACATTAATAACACCCCAGATACTAAGAATCACATCCATTTTCACTTGACTCTCCCATGCAACCCTGTGTCACAGGGTATGGTAATAATTAATAAAAGTTATGATGCTACATAGGGTCTGAGAATGTTTACTGGGGATTGACGGAAATAATCACATTTTCAAAATCAAGAAAAAGTTAGAGGGAAAAAAATTGATTGCTTTCATATCTTAGTCTAACTGGTATTGCATTTGAATAGTCTGATAATATTGTTTCAGACTGTAAATTAAGAAACATGCTTTTTATATAATTCAATTTCCTTACTCTATGAGGGAACACCTAGTGAACTGGAACAATAAAACCTCACCATCAAGATGATTTTCGTCCCAGGAGATTGTTGTGTAGCACAGAACATTAATTATAGCAAATAAGGAGGGAACGACAAGTGTCCATCAAACTCTCAAGGAATAATTATAAGGATTGGCAGGTAAGGTCTCATGGGAAAAGCTCCCTAGAATCTTTTTCTTTTTTTTTTCTTTCTCTTTCTTTGAACATAGAGAGGAACCAGAAGAAACCTTGTACCTAGTACTGCTGCTATGCTGTTCTTCCCGGAATTTCTGAAAGTCAAAGTTCAATGATTGCTTATACACTTAGGTTAAGCAAACTTAGTTTCATAATTAGGAATATAGAATTTGGAGTTTAATAAATGACTCTGTCACTTACTGACCAAAAGCAAAGGAATGAGCCTTTTGTCTATTGAGCACATACCTTCTCTCCTTCTTTGTTTAGAAACCTGAATTCTATTGACATAATTGGGTATTGTTCTCGCCCCAGTCCTCTAGAGGCAGAAGCTGAGACAGGTTAAAATGCGATTGCTAAAGGATGGAAAGGGTGGAGGAACTCAAGGAAAAAGGAGTCAAATTGATAGTGGTGAGTGGCACTAGAGTATTAACATACGTTGATGGAGGTGTGAAATCTGTTCTCTTGGAACTTATTATAAACTAATGATGCATTAGTCAAAAAAAAGAAGAAAAATTGTGGTTACTGGCGAGGTGCTAACTAGAGAAGTAGGAGGACAAGAGAGGAAGCGAGGCAAGTGAAGATCAAAAGCTATTCAACATTGTGCCAAGGGGGACAGCTGCTTCACAGGAAGATATGAAAGGTATTCATGTTATTCATTTATTCAGCAAGTGCACTAATTCCATTTGAGGACTTGACAATGAACAATCCCTTTTGAGCAATTCAGTGAAGGAGATAGTAAGAGGATTTGTGTGTTTGATTCTCTCCTAACAACTTTTTCTCATTTCTCATGGATTGAAATTTACTTAATAGTTAAATCCTCCATGTTTCTGAATTTATTTTTTCCAAGGCTCCTCAGCAGCTTGTCTGGAAGTCAGATTACACATTTCATCATAATCTGGAAGTGGAGGGGGTGTCAAGAAGGAAAAAAGAAAAAAAAGAATGACCAAGAGAAAGTAAGAAGGAAATTGGTGAGGGAATCTGAGAAGGTATACAAGGTTTTCGTTTAACTCTGTGACCTCATGCCAAGCCCCAGCATTGAGTCATAGAGAAATCAGCATTGGCATAAGTCATTCATAATAGTTCCTCTTATATTTTTTAGTGATTGTTGGGGGCAGGCAGGTTATTTTTTGCTACTTTTTATTAAAAATGTCCTGGAAAAATATTTTCATTTTAATTTAAAAAGAGATAACTATATGGAAAATAAAGAAACAAACAAATGAGCTAACAAAATGAAACAAAACAAAAACATATTCTTAGATTTAGTAAAAGGATTGGTGGTTATTAGTGGCAAAGCGTTGGAGGGAGTGGGTAAAATGGGTATAGAGAGTCAATTGAAGGACAGTGGATGGAAACCACACTTTTGATTGGGATCATAATGTAGTATTACAGCTCTCTCTCTCTACTGACAAAGCCAAGTGTGTGCTGTTTTAGAAGCAATGAAGGAAGTTTTATTTAGCGCTGGCTCAGGGAATATTTTCCATAATCTGAGCAAACAAGAAAATTAGGGGTACATTTTTATAGGGTCAGAAGGTGTGAGGAAGAGGGGGAGGTGCACAAATGGAATCCAAGTCAGTCATTTGCGAATTCCTCACATGGACAACACACAGGATTCAGTTTGCTAAACACATACTTGCAATATGCACATAAGACTCCATTCTTTGGTAATAAAGAAAAGTCCTTTTATCTGGTCAGTAGCTTCCAGCCATCCCAGACTTCAAGGCACCTGATATCTTGGTGGCCTTCACAGCTGGCCCAAGGTGGCTAGAAACTGGGGGTGTGGTCCTTTTCTTCTACAGTACTATATGTTGATGCTGAATTAGAACACTTAAAACTTATATATGCTATAAAACAACATTGCTTCAATAATTTTAATTAAAATCTAAAATTAAAAATGTGTATGAGCTAAGAGAATCCATATTTTTTTGTCCTTGGATACCTATATTTGACCAAATTTAGATTATATGAAAAGGCAGAAAAACATGGTTAAGAAATGAAATCTGATGATCTGGTTCACATTCTAACTTTGTCATTTACTATGACTCAGAAAACTTACTATATTGTGCCTCATTTTCCTGATCTGCAAAATAATGGTGAAAATAGTAGCTATCTCATAAGGATTCAATAAATTAAGATATACAAATATCTTAGAATGTAGTGAGTGACAAGAATTATCTATTATTCAGGTATGCTCTCAATAATTCCAGTGTTTATAAATGCAACTCATCTCCCTGAATACTACATAAATTACTCATTTTGAATTATCTCAGTGTTACTCAATGTATGAGGCTCTAATGAGTGATGGGATCTCAAATACTTGAGAAATACTAATTTACCTGTAAAAGTGAGCACTTTATCATCTATCCTTTGAAAACAGAAGGACAGCAATATACAAAGCATGCTGAGTTCCAAAGAAAAAAGAGCACTTATAAATCCACAATTTTATTGTTTCCCACCTTATTTCTTTCACCAAGATATTGGTTGATTTGAAGCTTTTTGAAAAGTAATACGCTCCTCTCTGAACTTACATTTCCTCAGTAAAATTCATATCTTAATGAAAAATATTGCTAAATGTTACCTCCTTGAATCATTCTGTCATCTCTAATGTTAGTGTCCTATTTATTCACATTAGATATTTCAGCATTTCAGTTGATTTATGCCTTAGGTAATGTTCTTAGGAAATAAGTTTCTTTATTCCTCTGTTCTCCTAGATTTCTGCCTTTTGTTCTCTGTTACTTCAATGTAATCAAGAAAATAGTTTGTATGTTATTTCAGTATTTTCACTTACTCTCATATTCAACCTCATTTCATATTGTAAAAGTAGAATTTAATAGTTTTCTACTCTATACTTTGTTCTTTAATAAAAAAATTTCCACTTCCTCTTTTAAGGGCACAGATAAATATCAGACTACCTGCTACTATCTCTTTTCATTATCTTTTCATTCTAGGTGAAATGTTTTCTGATTGCAACTATCACTGTCACCATTTTTAAAAAAAATAATTCTCGATTCATTCTGAGAGGATTCTTTCTTAAAAGAATGTATTGAATATTGCCTTTTACCACGATAGTTTAGAAAGCCACGTATTAATAGATTTTCTATTTTCTGTTGAGAGGTCTCTTTACACTTTTAATAAAGGAAAAACTTCATCTTCAGGGTCAAGAGGTTTAAGTTAGGAGTAACACTAGAGCACAGTATTTTTTTTCTGATGAGCAAGTGATTAATTCTTAATTGTGTCTGATGTTTAAACTCGTGGTAACACCATAGCAATTTTTTTTTTATAAAAGGTGATGGATTATATGATTGTACTGTTTAAGAAGAAATGCATTTGGCATTTTTTTCTCCTTCATAAGAAACTATGGTTGTCTATATTTCAAGGAAGGATGTATAAGATTTACTTGATTGTTTTATTCATAAAATAACCAAGCACTTCCTTCTGTACATTATGATTCTGAGCTTTTGTGTTGAACTATGAAACACGAATAACCAATGACCAATAAGAGTGCTGAGTGTACTTCAGGGAAATATGAATAAGCATTATTACATTAAAATGATAAGTACAGCTTGTGAGGATGGCTTCTTAGAAAGATTTGGGTTACATTATTGACTTTTTGTTATATAATTTTTAGTTCTACAAAACTTTCAGTCTACTCTGAGGTTTTTCAGAATAATTTTTCTGAATTTGTCAAATCAGTTGTTCCATTAATTTTTAATGATTTATTCCAGAGCAATTATCCTCCTTTATAATAAATCTTTCCAATTGTTGTAGGTTTTCCACAGAAGTTGCATTTCCCCCCATAGATGTTTTATTTTTAAGGAAAGGTACAGGTAGGAATGAAGACAACTAGAGGGAGGTAGACAGGAAGAGAGAGAGAGGAAAACACACTTTATGTTTTACTTAATTGTTCATCTTAATTGTCCCCATGGACCCCAGGACACAAACCTGGGACAGTAGGATGTATGTAAACTCTATCTAACACTCTACTCCTTTAGGACATGCCACCCCACTACAGATTTTTGTAAATACATTTTTCTGCTCTTTCTATTGTACAGGTGCAAAATTTCTTTTGCATTTTTTAAAAAATCGAAAGGTATAGATGGGCAAAAGAGAGATGAGAAAGAAGCACTTTATTTTATTTAGTTGTTCATCTTAGTTTTCAACCCAGCCTGGGTCTTGAACCCAGGTTCTTGGGACATGTGGCTTGTACTCTCAGTTGAAGGCAGCTGATAAAGTTGCTACACCACCAGAGCACACCAGCAAAATTTCTTACAATTCATCCTTACAACATTGATTCTAATATGTAATATTCATATATTTTTAAATGGTCACACACTAGAATATTAGTTAAACAAAAAGGGAAAAATATTTATTTTTAATAATTGAAAATGCCAGGGGTATGTCTGATTTGAGAAAAAATTGAGTCAAGTCAGTCAAATGATTTTATTAGGATATAACTTTATCCTTTACCCCTCTTGTTTCATTATCAATATTTCAAAAATATATGACAGATAGACAATAAGTACTACAGGCCTAACTCTTTTTGTGGCTGACTAGAGGTAATAAAAACCTTGTGTCTCAAACAAAAGTTCTGAGTGTTGCAACTCTTTGTCTCTATTGTGGTCAAATGCTTATAATGAACACTGACTATGACCAAGGAGATGAAATGCATTAATTAGCTTTAGCACATGTCCAATGTCCTCTCTTACAACATCCACTTGAGTCTCTTTAGGTCTGTTAGGCTCTTACTTGTAGATAAAATAATGCATCCATACTGGAGGAAGCAATAAGTATTTCGTTTATATATAGAGTTTTTTTTATTTGTTTTTGGTGTTCTTAAAAAATTTTGAATGTTTTTGGTCAAGCTCTAGGCTGAACTTCCAATGACTTTAAGACCTATAATTCAAAATTGTCCTATAGGAGGACTGACACTCTGGGAATACTGAAACTAAGCTCCAGCTGCCTCCGTGAAATACTGTCACACATTCCCAGCTCCAGAAATGAACTTCCTCTGCTTTTATGCATGGGTACAATGGAGCATTTAAAGTCTGACATCTCCTCAGCCCATTATGAATGTCAATCTCTAGTAGGTACATTTTGTAGAAGGGAGGAAGCTGCACCCCAGTTTCTAGCCACTGAGGACCAACAGTGGCCACCCAGTCACCAGGAGCCTGAAAATCTAGACTGGCTGGAAGCCATCATTAGATAAAAGGGACCCCTTTCTGAGAACAAAACCTTATGTGCATTTTACAGTTATTTGAATCCTGTGTGTTATCCATGTGAGGAATTCACAAATGAATAACTGAATTCCGTTTGTAATTTCTGCTCTAATTCACAACTTCCACTCTCCCTCACCAATAAAAGTGTATCCCAAAAATATTTCGGGCTCAGATTCTACATCTGGCCCACACATAATAAAGCTATCTTCACTACTTCTAAAAGAGAACGTTTGGATTGGATTTGTCAGTTAAGAGAGAGAGCTATTACAATTTAGCTGATAGTCACATGTCTGCTCATTAGCAAATAGGAATAAGTATTTTTTTAAAGCTGCTTTCTTTTACATTAAGAAAGTGAATAAATTACTAGGAAGACTATCTAGATGTTCAGGTTGTTCTAAGAGATATAGGACAACTGTGAATTATGCATGTCTACCTCCACTCAAAAATATTGATTGATAATAAGGAAGGTTTACACCCTATGGAAAATTATGTTTTGGTTTTATTTTTAATTTGTAGCCAGTGGAAATTGTAAGAAAACTGGAGGCAAAAATAATAAATACATTGTTCATTAAATCAGTACTTGGAATGAAGTAAGCATACAATTCAATATCTTCTAGTTGAATGGTGTACATATGAATAAATGATCTTAAAATAAAATTGCATATAGTATATATGCAAAACAGTACCAGATGTTGCTATATTTGCTTCAGAGCACAGAATAAGAAACAAATCAATGAAGTTATTAAAATCTATATATCAGAAAATAGATTATTTGAATTATTATCAGAATAGTAAGCATGAAAGATATACAGTATATTAAAAATAATAATTTGTCATGATTGTAGCATGATGAATTTTCACATGAAATTCTTTCATCTCAGCATTGCTTAATAGAAATAGTAGCATATTTCATGGATTTAGGAGAATAGTGAATCTATTAAATATAAAAAAATTCAGATCCTTTATTGTACAAATATCTATTAATACTTTGTTCTACAGGAGCTGGAACTTTTGTCAATTTATGACTCCTTATATTCTAATATTAAGCAGAATTTAAGTCTCTGACTTTCTATTTGATCCCAGGAAGCAGAAGTACAAATACAAGGCTAGAAACAAAATAATAATCTCACAAAAAAATGGTTTGATACAGATTATTTTTCTTTTGCATTAGATCTGAATAGTAACATGATGGCATCATAGAAAAGAGAGCAATGATAAAGGAAGGTTAAGAAAACATCAACCTATTCATGGTAAGTTATTCATTTTCATGGATTAGAGATATTAATGCTGTTAAAATGTCCACACTATCCAAAGTAATCCATAGATTTAATGAAATTCCTATGATAATCTCAATGACATTATTTAAATAGAAAAAAAAAAAACCTCTAACATTCACATGTAATTACAAAAATCTCCAAATAGCCAAAGAAATATTGAAGAAAAAGAATAAAAGAGACAATTCTGAGCAAACAAGATAGTATGGTACTATCGCACACAAAAAGACATTAAAGACCAGTTGCATAGAACTGAGAACCTGAAATTAATGCATGCATCTACATTTAATTGATCTTCAACAAGGCTGCTAGAAACACATGATAGGGAAAAGACAGACTTTTGAATAAAAGGTATTGGGGATATTGGAAATTTTCATGAAAAAAACAGAATAAAATTGGATCCTTATCTCACACCATATGAAAAATAAAAACAAAATGGACTAAATACTTAAATATAAGACTTAAAACTATAAAATTCTATGAAGATAACAGGGAAAAAATTTCTTGACATTGATTTAGATAGTGATTTAGGATATGGCACTAAAAGCATAGAAACAAAAGCAAAAATTGACAAATTAAATTTCATCAAACTATAAACCATTTTCATATAACAGGAAATAATTAACAAAGTGAAAAGGCAATTTATGTAATGAAGGAAAATATTTGCAAATCATATGAAAAGGATTTAATAAACAAAATACATAAAGAACTCAAGGGCAAAATTAACCAAATAAACTAATTTTAAAATGGACAAAGGTCCTGTATAGACATTTCTTAGAAAATCATATAAAAATGGCCAATAGATTCATGAAAAAGTGTTCAACTTCATTAATCATTAGAAAACTATAAATAAACATATTAAAATATTTCACAACTTCTAGAATAGTTTTCGTCAAAGATAGTAAGCATTGGCAAGGGTATGAAGAAAGGTAACATTTGTGGAGAAAAAGCAACCCTTGCAAACTGTTGATGGGAATGAAAACTGATGAAGTCATGATGGAAAAGTGTGTGAATGTTATTTAACATAAACAAGGACTGCCATATATTTTAACAATCTTACTTTTGAGTATAAACAAGAGAAATGAAACAAAATCTAAGCAGTTACCTGCAGTTCCATGTACATTTGAGCATTATTCGCAAAAGATATGGAAACAACCTAGGTGTTCAGCAATGGATGAATGGACAAAGAAAACATGACATGTATATATATAATAAAATATTACTCAGCCTCGAAATGAAGGGAATACTGCTTTTTGAAATAACATGGATGAACCTGAAGGTCATTATATAGAGTATATACAGAGAGAAATTCTGCACAGTATCATTTACAAGTGGACTCTAATATAGTTAAACTCATAGCAAGAGAGTATAAGGTGGTTATCAGAGTTTGTGGAGAAGCAGAAACAGGGAGATGTTGGAGTACAAAGAGTACAAGCTTTGTTATGCAAGAGGAGTAATTCCTGTAGAAATGGTGCATAGTAATGTGACTAGAGTTGATTCAGTATTGTGTTGAGTACATGAAATTTACTAAAAGGGTAGATCTTAAGTGTTCTAATAAAAAAGAATATGGTAAAAAGAGGAAAATGTAAAGATGGATATATCGTTTGACTTGTTTGTATGACTATCTCAGAATGTATGCAGATAAAAGGCCATTAAGTTGTACATCTTAATAAATATCATTGTCGATTGTCAATTATAACTCATAAACTGAGGAAAGGAGGAAGAAAGGGGTAAGAAATGTGTTTTGCTTAAACCTGAGTCTTGGGGTCTAAGGGTACACACTTTCTTCTTATGTGATCACATAATAGAATTGTTTGAAGAAATAGCCTTCCTGGGAAATGTTCCTGGCCTTAATAAGTCAAATTAGGTCAAGTGGGGACCAGGGAGATTTAGTACTCTGGTAGTGAGTGAGTGGGGATGGGGGTTAAAACAATTCATTTATAATTTTAGGTAATAGGAGAAAAAGCTAGCAGAGACATATCTTCTTTCTACGTACTTTTATTTTTAATGTTCTATTTTCTATATAACCAATAGGACACTTGTTTTGAAACTACAGCGAATAAAAACAAACTAAGCATAAATTATTTGAGAAAAAAACACAGATGGTTGCAGTAGGTGTTTTTATAGCTATTTGGATACTAATCCTGCATGGAAGATTTGGATGAAGGCCAACCAAAATATACCTTACAAAAATTTACCCTTTATAAAAATTTCATATTTTCTTCAAAGCAAAAAAATAGTAAATAATGAGTTTGAATCAGAAAGAAAATTGATATTTATTCATCTCATAACTAATTTAAAAATCACTTTTACTTTACTTTCACTTATTAAGTAGTCAATATTTCTCAAAGGGAGTTCTGCATTATCATTTCATAAAAAGCTCTGTAAATAAAGTGTTATATGGTCAATTAGGACCAGAGAATGAAAACATAGAACATTATTCTCCATATGTTATAGTCTTTGTGAATTCCTGACAAAAATATTATATTAAAATGATATGAGATTTTATTCAGAATAAAGTCTCAGCAAATCTATTTTTATTTATTTCACTTTAAAAAATTCACCCATTCAATATAATTAGTCTATAATGTGAAAGTTCAAAGACATAGTTAACAACAAAAATCTTGAAGATATTTGTATGTGTTTGTGTATATATATATACATATATAATATATGTATATATATAACTAATATATACATAGTATATATGTATATATATAACTAATATATATATGCATATATATATAACTAATGCACATTTAGAAGAAAATTGACTGTAGTCAAAATGCTGTATAATGTTTTTCCCTTGTATTTAACCATTGCTTCTGTATCCAGCTTTGTAGTTTTACTGTGATAACAAAAATACTTCCTACATTATAAAATATTTTTAATGACAACTATTGGTAGTAGGAAAATATAAGGATTCTATAGTTTAAATGTTTGTATTCTCATAATTGTTTTGTATTCAGGAGAGTAGGCTTTGATTAAATTATATAAAGTCACAGCTTTCTGAAAAAGTATTTTAAAGTATTTCAACTTGTCAAAATACATTTCACTAGGGAGAAACCAATAACTTTTTTTTTTTTAATTTTTTTAAGTCATTAGTGTTTTTTACCAACAAGAACATCTGTCTTGAAATTAAGTTTTGATTGAATGATTCAAATCAAAATATTAAACACTCTGGTGGATATAAAGCAGTGATACTGTATAGTAGCACTTAGAAAATTTAAATATATAATAATGATTTAAATTAAGGTTTCCAATGATGCATTTAATTTAACTTTAATAAGACTTTGATAATGTTAAATAAATACCAGTGAATTTTCAAAAGTCATATTTGAATATCCAGTGATAACTACATTTAAGTATTAAAGTTCTTAATGACTTAAAAAAATATCATGCATATTCTAGTCATTATGATACAGCACAAAGATCACAGGAATGAGACTGAAAGTGACTGACATCTAGCTTTTCTGACTTGATCAAATTCTATCTTATTCAGGAGAAAGAACAGCAAATCATTTAAAAATATCAAAATTCAATATTAAACAACACTGGTACATTTAAAGACAAATATTAAAAATAGCTACTGATTTCTGGTGACAGTGGAAATTTCAAAATCCATTCTCCTTCTTTTCAAGATATTTTGAAAGGCACTGAAAATAGTTTTCTCTCTCTTTTCATGACCTAGCTAAGGTGGACATATTTTATAGCATCAAATGTGCTTCTACTTTTCAAATATGCTCTAACTATGCATTTTGCAAAGTGAAAGGGATTAGTGACCATCCATGACTAAATGTTCACCATCACAAATATTTCAGTGATTCTACTGAAGAATCTATTATATTACATGACACGATTTTTGCATTTCTGTTGCAATGTCAAAGTCAAATTTTCAGGAAGCTCCATATGACTACAGGAAGCATCACATTAATATATTTAATAGGCATTAAGTTATATTCAAATAGAATTGTATTATAAAACAACAAAGACAAACAAAAACCTGCCCCTTGTTCCTAAGCAAATCACATCTGAGTAAATTAAAAAAGCTGAACATTCCCTGCACCCCAGACATAACTTACCAGGACAGTATGAAGGAATAAGCTCATTTGGAGGCTTAAGAATTACCAAAATTTTGTCGCTATTCCAAGAATAAATGCTCTCCTATCTCATATTCTTTAAAAATGCCATTTCCTCTGCTGAGTGTATTTTCCTCATCTCTCATTATTCTAAAAGTTCCCAAATATGTCAGTATTCACATAGAAATCTCCAATTTATCCTGAAGGATTATTTGGTCCTGATTACTTCCAGAAAGCCCTTATCACTGCCTCAAATCCCTGTACCCACAAATTTCTGTTACAGCATAATAACTATTGCTTTACATCTTAACAGTCTGCTTTATGCTGTGTGTCCTACTTTTTTGGCCTGGACACTGGACCATAGCTCTATAATTGGAGTCCTGAGTGTTATATTCTGTTCACATGTGTATAATCAATAACACCTAATTTCATGTGAAGTCGATGAATATATGATTGATCAAAGTGCATAGACTAGAAAGTCTGAATGGGAAATAACGAAAGGATAATGGTTAATAAGACCAAGGTCTATCTAACATAGACACTAAGATCTTTGATAAGACTTATAAAGGTAATTCTTTTAATTGAGAATGATTTGGATATTTTTTAAAGGCACATACATTTTTATACACAAATAGCACTCTTTTTGTTAGGTCACCAAAAGATCAAGTAATGATATACAAAAAGTGATTCATTGAAAAAAGACTAAACTATGGCAAATCTACTTAAAACAAATGAGTACATATATAAATATATATGTGTATATACATACATATTTTGTGGAGAATAGAATCACTTTAAACTGTACTCAGATATTGCTAATACTGGGAAATGCCCTGAGTATTTGAAGAGTTTATAGAGACAATCAAACAATAGATAATAGTTCTTATTTGACTACATTGACCATGGTTTTACATACAATTTCATAGTTATGTTCTTCTATTTGTAAAACTGGTAAATTGTGAAAATCTACTGGTTCTTGTTGCTGTCTAATCCTCTCTATTTTTCTAATCAGTTTAATTAATCATACCAATTATTGGCAATATTTTTTTTTGCCTTTCCTCTGGTGGTTTTCCCTTTTTTAGTTTCACATTTTTTTACATCATTCATATTGCTGAATATTTTTTAGAGAGAGGCTGTGTCATATGAATTACTTTAAATGAGCTTATCGAAAGTCAGACCAAAATTGAATGCTAACTCCCCCAAAGTCATCTGCAATGCAGTACATATATTTTATATACACTGACATTGATAGATTTCATCAATTGCTTTTTGAAATATTTTAAATCTTTTGATACTTTTTTAACATTTTCAGTGAAGGTAAATATTTAGCTATGGAAATTAATCAATTATTTTTGAAAATCACATAAAGATGATTATATATCAATATAATTTTTAAATTCCTTCCTTAATTCTTAATCATACATACACACACAAAGGCATACACACACAACATACTTACACACCAAGAATAATGAATAAAAAACATTATAATTTTACAAAGAATTAATCTGATTCTGAATACCAAACTCCAAACTAAAAGCAATAGCAAAAGAATTATAAAAAATGTAAACAAGTGTAGCACCATCTATATTTCCCGTAATGATTACTTTGCATGGTGATATACATAAACATATATATATGATTTCTAATCCAAAAATAACTTTATTTTAGCATACTTTATATGTCTACTCATCTACCTTAACTCCCTATACATTTAAAAAGGAGAGTCTACTTTGATAAAACTATTAACTTAGCTATTATTTTATATAAACTGATGTTTCCAGTTTGTACCATTTCAATCATGACTAGCTGAGTTCAATTAGTTTTGGAATATTCAGCCTAACATCAAAACCTAAATGCTATAGTTCTAAGATACTGCTGTGGAACAGTTCATTTTGTCCCTTTGTACCAACATGCTCTGATTTCAAGTTTGTTATTTTACTGAACACATAGTAAACAAAAGCTGATTTCAATTAATACAGTAATGCCATAAGGAGTGTTACCTATTCATATTAAAAAAAGAAGAAGAAGAAAGAACTTATAAGTAGAATAACAGATGAAAACTTGAAATGTCTATAATACATTCAGATTATAGACATCCTCAAAGCTATATATATAGAGTGAGTATATATATACATATCTATGTGTATAAATGTATATATACATATACGTGTATGCATACATCAATTTATAATATTTGCCAGTGGAATAATTGAACATAACCTATATTTTCTTGAAGGATGTAAATTTGGGTACAGATCTCCCATCTTTTACTTTTGATATAGTAATAGTTTATGCAACAGATAAACTATTTCTAACCACTCAAAAGAGGCTTCTGTTGTATAACATCAACTTGGAATTTTATGGAAGATAAAATTAAATTAAATGTTACAGTATCCAATTGATTTTTACTCTAAAACTACAAAGAAACATAATATGTAATGCCTTCTGAAATGAACTGAAAGGACTTTTGAAATGTAAGTGAATATGAAGACTGCAGACAGATACTTTGAACATTACACCAGAAAGCAGGGTACTCTATTTCTCTAGGTACTCAAGGCTAAAATTTAAACATGACAGCCACTATTAGAAAATTCTAACAGTTATGTCCAAAAACTACAGAGAAATGAGACATAGACCCCCACAAAATGGATTTCCCTCCTGGGGAATTTAGTAAAATTATTTTTAAGTGAGTATTATCTGATACCGCTATTCAACAACAATCAATTAATTTAGCATCCAATGTATGGCAGGGATTTTGCTAAACAGAAATGATAAAGACACAAAGAATTTAAAAAGAATAGAAAAAAGAGACTTAATTATAACTTGAGATAAAAGGAAACTTTTGGGAGGACATGCATATGTAAAAAGAGGGACTGAAACTGCCTTGCAAGTGAGGCATAAAAGGAACAGTGAATGAATATAAGATCTTTTGGAAGGGAAAAAAACGAACAATTCTTATCTGAACAAAAATGGGATTCATATCTTTGTACAGAGAAAAAAAGAAAAGTTTTAGAATTAGAGGATGGACAGTTAGTCATGTAGTGTTTGTTAAAGTTACATAGGGTTTGTTTTTCATTCTAAAGATATTGACAAGTCACTGAAGACTTGAAGACTATTTTAGGAGATCAACATGAATTACTATGTTCATGTTTAATCTCTGGCTCCTTGTAGTTGGGATTAGGATAAAAGTTGTTGGCAGAAGGTATCTAGAATGTACTTATTTCTTAGTAATAGAGTAAATTTTTAACAATATTTTAGAAGAATATGGTGGCAAAGGAATGTCAAAAACACAGGAGTTACATTTGATGGTTAATGATTTGGATTGATTGGCTATAGAGGACACGATAGAGACATGTTTTAAAGATGACTTACAGGTTTCTGACAAGAGTCAGAAATTGAAGGCAATTAATAATGGGACGGAAAATATCGAAATGATAAAATATTATTTTCTCCTTGCTTTTAATTCCTAAAAAGTTGCGATGGTTACTTCCCAACCAATAAGCATGAGTGATTAGCTCAGCCACAAAAGTATTATCCAATAATTGGTAAAACCGTACTTGATTTTTTTTCCTCTGTAACTACCACTGCTAGATATTCTCACAGATTTGGAAAAAAAAAAATACATAGGCTAAGCAGGATATTAGGAAAAGGAGAATACAATTTTAATATTTTCATTTTGGTTAGTTAGAAAAATACATTAACAAATACTAATATTTCAAAGAAGAAATGGGTTTTGTAAATTCAGACTTTTGAATGACTGAACAATAGTCAAGTGAAATTGTTGAGTATGAAATATGATATATGTTCCAGAACATATAGGATAGTTGTAGTTCTATCTACTTTATAAAGTTATAAAAGCATGGGTGTGGAGGAGAAAACCCATAAAGACATGTAGCATTTTTTCAGCTTGTTTCATCAATGTATATTATTTTCCTACACTCTTCGAATCTAAGTTTGATCTGTACTTTGAGTAACAGAATGAAAACATCACCATGCAAATCCGCGTCCAGGCCTCCAAAAGCCTTACTTCCTTCATTCCTTCTCTTCAGTCTTCACAATATAAATAGTTCAAGCCAATAAATGTCTCAAATTTGAGAGCCTGGACTTCAATAACTGCGGCCGACCACCACACAATGCATGTAAATGTATGTTTGAATAGCCAGCGGACAAGAAGAACCACTTGGCTGACATGGAAACTTGTGACAAAAAATGGATAATTGTTGCTCTATCCTTTGGTAAATGATATAATCTTGTAGTCCATTGAGTTTAAGTAAAAGAAGAAAAATGACCATTTAAAATTTTTATTTTTATTATTTTTGTGTTTTGCATAATTGCTATATTATGATAGTATAAACAGAAGTTGGATGGTAACAATTTTCGGAAGGAAATAGAGACTGAGGAAATGCACAAAGGTCAGAACTAGGGTTCCTACAGCATACTTCAGTGAACAAACAGACTTTGATCAACGGAGATTGGGGAAGGGTTTCCCAGTAATACTTAGTGCCTTCCAAGTTATCTGCAGTGACTCCAGGACTGTCTCTATGATGAATGGCAGATTCTATGATGGATGTGGAAAACATTGATTTATTTGGCTGGAGAGTGAAAATGTAACTTGCAAAAACAAGAAGAAAAGTAAGATTATTTAGAGAATGGATTTAAAGAAAGGAAATTGTAAGATGACTTGGAGTATTAATATAATTAAAAATAACTGAAAAGCAAAGTAATGGTTCAGAACAAAATAAAAAGGTCAGGATGAATCAGTTTGCAAATAGCTGTGATAATATTCTAAATCAGGTATTCACATAATTCTCCTAACAAACGAGGAAACTGTGACTCAGTTATGTCTTTGATCTTTCTAAGCCAAACCTAGGACAACATCACTTAAAATTGTTTTATTTAAAAACCATTAGCAGGATTGTAATTCTACATCCATTTCCATCTAGGTCATACCAATGATACCTGTTCTTATAAAATATTGGCAAAAAATCAAATTCAAAGTTTCTTCTCTAAACATTTTTTGTGTGTTTGAAGAAATATATTGTGCATTGTCATAGTTTTAACAAAAAGTTGGGCTGAAAAATATTAATGAAAAATATACTGAAGTTTACATATTTCCTGAATAGTAATGATATGTCTTATGCAATGGCAATGTGGTTGCTAACAGCAAATTCCAACTCCATTTGAAACAATATTCCTTTGACTATTCTGTCAACTCACAAAAAACTCAGTCTACTAAGTAATATTAATTTTTCAAAGTTATACATACTAGAAATGCCTTAATTCTCCCTTTCTTCATCAGTTATTTCAGCTTTTATTGTCTTGTTAAGAGAACCACCACACTGCATGAGACTATCACCCTGATTAGACGTGAGGTGACACTTCTGATTAGGGGAGAGATGATCCTGATGTTCTCCCTCTATTTGCATTGACTCAGAAAATCTCTGGAGAGAAAAAAGACAACTCTGACTCAGGACAGAGTTCAGACTGATTGAATTGTTAGAATTAGTTTGTTCAACACATCCTCTGGAGACATAAGTTATGCCATGAACCTGATTCATGGAGTAACAAAGAGTACCCATCATGCACCTTGAATATGCAGTGCAATTACTGTTTATCTTAATAATGAATCTCTGGTTTGTTAAGGCCAAGAGGAGGCTGTGTGTTAGACAACACGATGTATCATTCACTTTGAAAGGCAACTGTGCAGGTGAAAAAATGGGTATAGAATTTGCTAGTCTTTTCTAATGTGCAAATCAAATGAAATTTGCAGTTAAAATGTTTTAGGCCAAAGATAAAATTATTCAAAAAGAAATTCTAATCATTATGTTTTTCTGTATATAATCTTAAATTTCTTTAAAAAGCTGGAATATTTAGGAAAAACTCTTGTATATGAACAATCTTATAGGAGGTGGTGCTTCTCAAATTCATTAGTACTTCCTGATTATTTTAATATATTTTTAACATCTGATACTTTCATATATGTCTCTTGCTACCATTTAGCAAAATTTTGTCTCAGATTCTTCATTACTTCAATCTTACTGATAAATATGTAAATAACTAGTAATTATAGGCAAATGGTATTTTTAGAAATTATTATAATGGGATAGTCTGTGATAACCCAATTTGCATGTATATTATACCTCTATGAGATATATAATGCATAAAATTTCTGAGAATTATTTTATTAAATAACCCATTTAATTTACTAACCAATTTTTTCCTAAAATTATTTAATCATGAAACACCACACCTCCACCCCAACTTCCTAATCACAAATTGCCAAACTAACATCATGCTAAATAATATTTAGTAGGATATCATTGTGAAAACTAGTTTAAAGTATTACCACTCCCACAAGTAATAGCTTTAAATGGGCAGAATGCTTTCACATTACATAAATGGAAATGAAATTTATAATTACTTAGGTCCCATTACATTCCAGATGCTGTGAAAAGTAAATTTTATTTGATCATAGTTGAGAGAGTCATACTTTAAAAACAATGATTCTGTCTTGGATGTACAGCACACAGGAAAGTGTGCTAGTCTCCCATATTTAGTATGAAAATACCCAGAAAACCTCCAAATAACCATTTTTATCTTCTTAAACTCATTAGAGAACTAAAGTTTCAGAGCAAAAAACAACCCAAAACATTGAGAGACACATTCATCTACAGAAAGAAACTGGGCCAGATTCTTTATATACTAAGAAAAGATCCCAGAGAATCATCAGAGTCATTAAGAATTGCCAGAGGTCTATTATGGGCTGGTGTAGGAGAGGGAAGCATCAGGCCTTAGACTGAGGAAGGCAGGTTTCATATTCACTGGTCAGATTTCTGTACAGGATCCCTGCTAAGCAGTTACATGAAAACTAAGAGATTTCTGAAAATGTTTTTTCATGGTGCTCCCTGGAAGAAGTAAGAACAGCCATGGCTCAAGTTCTTTCAGATTCTTCTAGGATTCCTTCTGTAAAAGGGGGTGGACAATAAAAAATGTACCTCAGAGTTCTCCTAGAAACTCTGTATCTTGTAGAGAAAGGAATTTCAGAGAGCTTGAAGACAGGTCCACAGAAAGGTGAGGAAACAGAAATGCAGATAGGAAAAAATAAAACATAATGCCCTCCCTGGTGGATTAGCAGATAGGTCAATTACCTCTAAAGGAATGCAGCCCACATACCCCTGGGTTCTAGTCCCAGATCCCAGGAAGAAACAATCAATGTGAACAACTAAATAAAAATAAAATAAAATGCTTCTTCCTTCTCACTCTTCTGCCTGCCTGCCTACTCACCTTTGTCTCTGCCTATACCTTTCCTAAAAAAAAAAAAAAAAAAAAAAAAGAAACATTCAGACACACCATTATGCATGTAGTACTCTTGCCAACCTGATTTTAATACTGAAGAGATTATCAGTTTAGTCTAGAGCTGAAGAAATTGATTAAGAACACTAATTTTCACTCTTCCAAAATGTCTGTTATGAAAAAGAAACAATGTAAAGACATTTGGGGAGTGATTCTAAATAAAGAACCAAAAGCAGTATAGGAAACTTGAAAGACGAGAGGTGGGTGGAGAAGAGAAGGGACAGGACAGGGAAAAAGCAGCAGCAGAAGCATGGTGAAATTAATCAAATGCAAAACACTATGTGGGGGTTCTTTATAGTATTCTTTATTTCTATATTATTTTATTTATATTTTATTTCAGAGTTAAAAAATTGAAAGATGTCCGACTGTTTCCAATATAATTTCCAGCACTATGTCAGTCTCAAGAAGTAAATAATTTCTAATGAATACCAAATGTATTTATGAGTAACATAAAATAAAGCCGCCTTCTGGCAAGCTAAATAAGAAAAATTCTGTATTAGATCCATTTTATGTTATTAAGTAATAAAAGCATAATTTTTGAGAATTATTTTTCAATTCATACACAAAGATGTAAAAATTTCAATAAAAATAGTCATCTTCAATGATACTAATAAATATTTAGTTTGTGGGTTTTAAGTCTAGTCACTATTATTCACTTCTATATTGCTCTTCGAGTTTTCAGTAAGAATAGTCATTACAGTAAGAATAGTCATTAGTTACATATTCAGAGTATTTTGATGTACACAACATACATGGCGTATAAACTAATTGGAACCTGAATAATGTTTCAAAAAATCCTGATTAAGAAGAGATTTATTCTAGTAGAATTTTATACACTAAAAAGCAACATAGATATACTTATAATTTCATCCTCTGCCAAGCTCCAGAAGAACCTGGATAGTTTTAGGTCTTGGTGGGAAACAAGCACAAACCAGAAGTCGAGAAGGAGGGAGGACAAATTTGACAATGTTGAGTAGGAGGTGAAGGAGAGTGGGTGGAACCTGAAAGTGAGGACAAGAAGTAGAATGTACTGTTCCTGCAATATTCTTGTTTAAAGAAAATCTCTCCTAACATAATTATGCTGCTAGGATGGTTACTACTGTCTAGAAAATTACAAGAATTTTTTAAACAGTTATGTAACTTTGCTATAACAGATGAAACAATTGCAAATGTCTTGGTTAGATTTTATTCATTACACAAAAATTCTACAAAGTTCAGTTTCTGATGTATGATTTTGTACATAACAGAAATGCTTCAATATTGTTATTATATTAACTCCTGGTCAGTATCTCAAAATCAAGTCCTTAGACTTCATAAGACCTGGGGTGTGCCTAATTTTTATTCACTTATAAGCATAATTTCATTATTCCTTTCATTTTTGGGATTCTTCTCAAAGGAACATGATTTTGTTTTGTTTTTGTCATTGGGTTTATTAATGATTATGTGCTTTTATTCCCCTGATGTTGGATTTTCATACAGTTAGTTAGTTCTGGTATCTATCAATAATGTTTATAATAATGTGTCATTCATCATTCTTACTATTTGTAATTGACTTAAGTGTTAGGACAATGGAGCAGTCACCCTTTTCAATGCACTTAAATAAAATTGTCCTGAATATAATCTGTATGTGTGTATATATACATATATATACATGTTTATATGTATACTTACTCTCAATAATTCTTATAATTACCATTAATTTTAAAATGATGTTTTTAAAAGTAGCAGTATCAACATATTAAGAATGTTTATTTTCCTTTTTTTTTTCACCATTTGGAGATAATTGATTTTATTTGAGCTAGCATTTGTGCCAACATTCTCATAACACTTTATAAATACATGTGCTCTACCTGTGGTTTTTAATGAGGAATGATTCCATTCACAGCAGCTACCTCAGAACATCAGTCCAAGGGATTGTGTTTGGCACATCAAGCTGTTAAATTTTCCTATCATTTATGTGTATTTTTTAACCACTGCCTGTGGCTTTACTGTTCGTTATTAAAAGCAAAACATTCTCAGAATTTCAGCTGGTTTCTTCTGCCTGAATACCAATTAAAACCTGTTTAACACAACAGTGAAAACATCCTCAATCCATCACTTTGTTTATAACAGAATGTCTTCGTTCTAACAAGTCTCTTTTCATAAATTAAAATATGCATTGGAGCATAACTAAATTCTATAGAATTATATCTAATTAGAAGAAAAAAAATAGTCAAGCTATAGAAATTAGTTGTCCAACCAAGAAAAAAGGAAACTGGCATTAAGTCTATCCATTGTCTTAATTAAAATTGTGTGAAGTACCAGTGAGCCATGAACTTGAGTTGGATACAGTAAGGATAAAATAATAGAACTGAATTTGGTAGTGTTTGACAGGTAAAGACTGTGAGTTATGGATACGGAAGTCAAACTCAAATGATATGGAGAGAGAAAATGGTGAAAAAATGCAGACTTATGGTATATAAAGCTCATTTGAATCATTTGTTTTAAAGAACAGTAGAAAAAATGGATGCTAACTGGAAGGTAATATAAAATAAGTTGATCACTTAAGAGATGAGCTGCTAGAGTAGGTTTCTGTGCTAACAAGAATTCTCTAAGTCCAAAGGGGACAAGTAATGACATAAAGAGAATGGGAAAATTAATAAACACAGAATCACAACTTGCTCATTAGAAAATACTCAAAGGTTTGTGAAGATAGGTGATATTTTATAAAGATCACTCTAACAGTTACACGGTCTGTTACTACAACTCTTAAATGAGCTGTGATACAAAAAATAACCCGATTTAATTGGAATAGCATGAATTTAGATGATTAGGGCTCAGAAGTAAATTCTGACATTTCAGTCCCAACACAATGACCTATAACTAGCATGTGGAAAGAAAATAATTGCCTAACATGGTCAAGATAGATGGCCCTCTAAGCTACATTTGGCGAATTGTGTCATGAAAACCTTGTAAAGTATTTGCACTGTAGTTTAAATTATTTATATGCTACTTAGTGAAGTATATGCAATTCATCACAGGAATTTATTTAGACAGGGTATCATTATTGTTTTATTGATCTTTTAAATGAATCATAGGAAAAGATTTCCTTCAGAAATTTTAAAGAAAGTATAAACTAGAACTTACAAGTTCCTTTTTTTGTCATTTGTTTATTATTCCTTTTTTTCCCCCTGATTTTTAGAGTCCAGAGTACATTTGTTACCTCATTAAAAGTTTCTTTTTTGAGTGTGTAGAGTTTCCCAGTTAACAAACCATCAAAATGCCTGTCACAATGCTTCCTTTAAAAACACTCAGAAACTGTTACAACTGCAACCCAGGCTTCATCTGAAAGTGTGCCTGAATACTTGAACCTTGATAAAGGAATCATTTCAGACACTTGTCCTATATCTCATTAAATAGTCCACTAATAGTCCATGTGTTTATTTTTTACAAGTAAACTATTTGCTGCCTCATCCTCCTCCCCACTGAAATTTGAATCCAGACCTCTCTCTGATAATTAATGGGTACCTACTTAGAACATTCAAAGGAGCTAATTTTGAAGTGAAGAAGCTGGAAAAAAAGGAGAATCACAGTAAGTGAAAAGATTTTGTTTCCTTCTCATTGTATTTTGATCTCCTACTTTTTTTTTTTTTTTACATTTTGGGAAGATACCACGACTTTTCTACTTACCTTCAAATATTAATAAACATTCTTATTATTCAAGTATTAAATATTTAAGCACAGCTTCAAATTTTTCAAGTGTTATTGAAAACACTTTGCTTACAAAGATGTGGGACAATAGGAAATTTTGATCATTGCTAGTGAGAATGCAAAATGGCACAACCACATTGGAAAACATATTGATAGTTTCTTACAAAACAAAATCTGTAGGTCCATCAAAATTCTGTACCTGGATATTTATAGTAGTCTTATACATAGGCTTAGAGGTAGTCAGGATGTTCTTTGTAAGTGAAGAGCTGATTCAAACTGTGATACATACAGAAAATTAGATATTATTCAGCATTAAAAGAAAATAAGTGATCAAGTCAAGAAGATACACGGAAGTAACTTAAATGCATATTACTAAGTGAAAGAAGCCAGTCTTAAAAGTCTATGTACTATATGATTCTAACTGTATGACATTCTAAAAAGTCTAAATATTGAGACAGTAAAAGGTTTCCAGGGATTAGGGATGAACTGACAGAGAATAGATAATTATTAGAGCTCTGTAATGCTCTGTAAAATACTGATAAAGTGGTATAAGATAATGAATGTTAGATCCACTATATGTTTCCCAAAACCCGTAGTAAATACAATACCATGAGTGAGCCCTGAAGCAAGTAATGGACTTTGGTTGCATGTCAATGATATGTCAATGTAGGTTCATCAATTGTAACAGACATTCCCCAATAATAGGATATGTTAATATTGGAGGAGATAGTGTGTTTGACTTGGGAAAATATAATTCTCTGTATTTTACATTTAACTTTGCCACCAACCTATAGCTACTATAAAATATAGGTTAGATCAACATTAAACATGTAAGATATTACAAATTCATATGTGGATGTAACGAATAATACAGAAAGATCCTGTATATCCTCTCCTCAGCTTCTCCCAAAGGTTAACATGTCATGAAATTACAGTTTAACGTCACAACTAGGATGGTGACCTTTCAATAATAAATATACAAAATATTTCCATCATCAAAATTTTTCTACATAGTTTTTAGGAACTTTGTCCTTAGGTTAGATTTGAGGCAGATTATTATTCTTTTTCCTAATGTCACCTGTCCTTTTAGAGTTACATATATTGCCACCACCTAATTAGCCCCTGACAATCACTTTATTTCCATTTTATTTACTTCAAAATTCTATTTATGGAATCATAAAATATATTGCCTTTTGAAAAGGACTTCTAATTTTTACTATTTTTACTCAGTCCTTGAGATCTACTGAAGTTGTTGTATATATCAATCATATTTCTTCTTATTGCTGGTATTATTCCATGGGAGGTACAATTGTTTGTTCACTTATTGTCTTTTAAAGGATATCTGGGTTATTTTCAATTTGAGGCAGTTAAAAGCAATGATGGTATAAACATTCAAAGAAAAAACAATCCTTTAGCCATTTAAAATTTTGCATATAAAAACAGCTCAGCCTGATTCAGATGCAGAAACATTCAGTGGCAGAGTTTAGCAGTCAATTTGTGGTCAACTTCAACTAACTTTACAGTTTTACTTCCTCTCCCATTTAGTAGTCATGGCTCCTGGGAAAGGGGTGGGGGGGTAGTCAGAAAGGGGGGAAATGAGATTTTAAAATGTATACCTATAGGTTATATATCTGTGTAACCTGATTTTGTGTATCATGTGTTGGACTTCCTTTTTGTGGGGGAAGTTTTGAAAGTTCTTCAGAAAATTTCCTAAATGGGAGTTCTAGACAGAATTTCTTCAATTCTGAGGATTCTTGCTATCTAGCGCCTTATCTTAAAACAGCACATCTCACACAGATACTCTGAGTGTCTACCTCTCAGGGCATTCTTCTCACAAGTAGTGTCCTTTCAAGTTGATTCAGGGTCAAGGCCAGCTAAGTTATCTGATACTTGCTGTAGGAAAATTTGCTTTCCTTCAGGAAAAAATAGAAATAAATGTAAATATCTTGCTTGTTAACAAAAGCAGCTACAATCAGTTTGACTGTGTGTATGCATGTGTGCAAGACTGACAAAACATTGCATATTCTCAGCTTTAAGAACACATGCTGATTTCTCTTAAGTGATTCCTTGGATGTCCACTGATCATCATCACCACTCAGCCTAGTTAAACAGAAGAATCTTGACCCCAAGGAAACAGAATTCTCACAACTGGTTCAAAGGAATTCTCAAAGATTTATTCTTTTGCTCCTCTGTTTATCTCATGGATAGGATGGTTTGAGTGATGGGCTGGTGTTAGCAAAGTAGATCTGTGAAACACAATTTATAAATCCTGAAGAAACTATCTGGAATCTCAATTTTCTAGCATGCAGTAGGTGACAACTATTATCCTCAGTCTGGAGCCTCAGTTAAAAGTTTAGAAAAATTTCACTCAACCTTTTCATTAACATACTGATTTTACTGTTCACCATATAAACTAAAAGGTATTGATAAATGTCATTTTCCAGAATACAGTACCTTGTTCAGGAGAGAAATTCAACATGAACTATCTTAAACAACTTGTTCAATGCTTTAAAAAAATGTTTCTGTCTCTCTGATTTCCTTACTACCTATGATTGGTAAGACATTATTTGTTTATGTTCCCCCACAGTGAAGTCACAATTTAAAATGTGTAATAATTGTATATATGATAGAATCATGTTAAAAATTATATGTAAAAGACAAAATTCTAACTTAAAAATTGATTTGTTATACCCTTAATTTAATCTGCAAATTCATAAAGGTAAAACTGATATAATGATTACTTGTATATTAATATATTTAGATGGTCAAACAAAAGTATAAATACACAAAGAATTGTATTCAATTTCATGTTAATTTGAACACTTATTTTTGATGATGAAGTAATCATTTAAAAATATGAAAAATTAAGTTGGCATTGTCTGTACTTGCTCTAAAATTGCATTTTTCTGGTCAAACTATGGAGAATCAATAAACTGAAAAGTTGCTATATCTGATATAAATATTTAGAAAAAGGTACACAACTATCAATAGGTGGTACTCAAGTATTTTATAATGCTAGATTTTGTAAATTTAATGGAATAGCAAACAAAGATCAATACTGTCTTTTCTGATTTATGGCCACATTATAAATAATTTTTGTGTGAAAAGAAATAGAATTTGATCATTGCCTCCAGCCATATATACTAATGCTAAATGAGAGAGGAATTTTTGGTCTTTTGTCTCTTCATCATTTTTATTTCTTAAAGATTTTACTGAAGTACCAGTATATGTTTTAGTTGTACAGTATTCTACTTTGACACTGGTATAAAAATAAAACTTATTATGATCACCATCAAAAGTCTAGTTTTCTTCTGCTACCATTTGCAAAAATGTGAGATGGACCTAAAGGGTGTATTATGCTAAGTGAAATAAGTCAGTTAGAGAGACACAAATACTGTATAATTTCACTAATACATAAAGTGTAAAATAACAAAGCAAACAAATAAAGCAAAAATGAATTATTAAATTTAAAGAATAGACTGGTGGTTTTCAGAAGGGAAGGGTACAGAGTATAGATAAAATAAATATAGTCAATTATATGGGGCTAAAAAAGGAAATTTTAACCAGTTAGAAGCTATATAGAAAAATAAATATTTTTATCAAAGTAGACATACTTGATCATATTATAAGTAGCTCCAAATTCAAGATGGAGTGACAGTTTCCTTCAGCATTGTTCTATAATGTCATGCTTATCAAATCACTTATGTTGATAGTGAGTGACACAGAAATAACAGAAGTTGCAGGAATATAATTTTATTGTTTACTAAAATTATACAGCTATTGAGCAATCAACTCTTTATATGACATTTGGTCAATTCTTGTAAAAATCTTATTATATACTGACAGATATGTCCCTTATACTTTTCACTTGATTTGAAAACCTCATCATCTTGTCTCTTTTATTTAATGACTCAGTGCTTGGAAAGTCATTAACTAAGTGTAGAGGATACACAAGTATTCTATAAGATTATTTTATCATAATAGACAAAAAATGTTGATTGAATATACAACTGTTTATTGCAGTTCTAAGGGAATGTTATTTTTTTATTTAGCAATTGAATAAATCTACTTACCATTTTATCATTAAGCAAATGTATACTTCCAAAAATATTTCAGGAATATAAAACATCGAGTTTCTCTGTACTAATAACTAAAATATGTAATTTTAAATATAACAAAATAAGTAGCTTTTTAAAACTCTAAGAAGAAAGCAAACACACACAACACATGATTTTGAAAAGACATGTCAGAATATCACCAATATATAACTAGTTGCATAACGAATCCAATAATGGATGAATTCTATAAAACTTCCAAAACATTATCATAAATACATGTTAAGCAATCAGAGTCAAAGTCAAAGAATTAGACTGCCTACATGGTAAACTAATGATGAAAGTAAAATGAATTTCTCTAGGTTATAGTTTTTTTCCAAGCAAAGAATAAAGTGTTAAGATTAGAATAAAGTATAACAAAGGATAAAAAGTGTTATTACATAATGATCAAATAGTAAAATCATTAAAAATATGCACATTAGATATGTGTGTACTTTTTAATAAAATCTCAAAATATGTGAAACCAAAATCAATGGGTTATGTGTAGCAAGTAAGCATGAATGGATGAATAGGCTACGTCACATCGAGAGGAAAGACTCTGCAGAAGATATAAATCTATCATGTGTTTATTTATGAAAAAGAAATTATTAGGGAGTTTCAGTGAGAGAGAATGAGGCACAGAAAAGGGGAAAATATAGCAGCCATTATAAAATATGCTGAGATCCATACTCCTAAGAGCAGATGGCTCACCAGGATCCTTAAAAATACCTGCTACTGCCACTGCCATGCCTTTGTTACAGCAAAGATCCTTATCCTCTCAGTTACACAGAAAACTAAACATAGTACTCTAATAGGACAGCAAAGGAGCTGAACTAAAAACTATTGTTTGGGGTCATTAAACTCTATTAAGCAACCATTTCTATGGAATTTGCTAATCCTCACCATATTTGTGATAATTTCTAGAGAAAGAAATTGATAAATATGGGCACAATGGCGTTCCTTCCACCCTGAATATATCCAATGAAGATGATATATGAGGACATATTAATGGAAGGATAGAAGATGATAGTTATATAGATAGAAGGAGAGAAAGAGAAAGAAAAACAGAAAGGGAAGCAAAGAAATTAGGATATACAAGTAAGAAATGTGAAAAAAGCAAAAATTGAGACAAAGGTACATAATCTGATCATATTGGAAATCTAGACTATTTAACAATAAAATAAAATAAAATGATAAAGAGCACTGATTCTGCTTCTACAACATAGGTACTGATTTAATGTCAATTTCTGACCAAGTGCCTCAATTGACACAACTCCATAGGCTTAATCTATATTGAGAATGAAATTCTAGTTATGCAAGGGGACCTCACTAAATTTTAGCAAGATATTGGCTATAATCTTACACAATTTTCAGCACTTAGAAAGGAAGACAGATAAACATGGCTCTCATAAAGTATTGCCTTGCCTAAATTCCACATGCCTATGCACCAACTGCCCTTTAACATCCCAGGGTAGATATGAACACTATGACTAAATAATAAAATTAAATTAAATTAAGGTTTTGTTTTTTCCACATTGTCATAACAAAATAGAACCCAAGGACCATTACTCTAATTAAAATCACTAATATGTCCCACCTGGGTCTTCAAAATTGAAACAGATTTCAAGGATTAAATCTTATCACAACAGGACTAGATAGAGAAGGAGTGCTTAACTTTCTGATGATTCTCCATCAAAAATTTGACCTTTTTTTTAAAGTTGGAAATTATCACTGGTGCCTCCCTCATCATGGATTATGGAAATTTTAATGCTGTGTTTCCATCTGTTAAGGCCCCATATATAATATTATTGAAATTACTGAATTATCTAATCAGCAACATAATATTGTTCTATTATGCGTTCAATTAAAATGTTCTGCTGAGTATCTGTTTCTACAGCCTCTCAACTACAGATTGCTATCAACTCGAAAGGGGCACAATTTATCTTGAACTATGGTGTACTTCAACAGCCTTACATTGCACACAGTCTTTGCAAGCAAGAACTTAACAGCATCCATTTTTCTCCAGAAGAATAGGAACAATAATACATTGATGAAATCCTCATCTAAGGATCTTTATTTTCATAACAATTCAGAACACATATGTAAAGAGGCATCTAAATGAAGGTATGGGTGATTGTCTTACACTACACTTAATTCAAGGCTCTCCACTTTGGTTAAAACTTTGAAATGCATTTGATAAACCTAGAGCTGTTCCATGCTGACATGTAAATATTGATAAGAAGGGGATGAACTGTCACCCTATACAAAGTGGAAGATCTTCTACCTTGGTTAAATCTAAAAATCATTCAGCAAACTGAAGACTGTTCCATGTTGATAGTGGTAAGAAATAGCTATGGATTTGCTCACCACTCGCAATGCTAAAGGATTCCCCAAAATTCACCCTTTATGGGTTCTGGAGGCAATGTATTTCTTATTTACCTCATTACTTGTAAATTGACTGAATTTGAATAGATTCCGCTTCAACAAAGGGTTTTAGAATTTCTCCATGTTGTACTAAGATTATCCCACTGATCCTTTTAGAGACTTACTCACTTTAGAGATGCAGCAATCTGTCTCACATCTTAGAAATTCTGGACATCTGCAATATATTCATACAATGACCTTGAATTTCTTACGCAAGAAATTTCCCTCACAGTCCAAATTATACAATATAAGAATGGCAGTTTCTGACTACATACTGAACTCTTCTGGCATTAGATCTCACAGACTGAGAACACAGCCATCCATATACACAGTTGCCCATTATGCTTTGGGTCAATAATCAGTGCTCCCAGAAGTTCAAGATGGCTAATGAAGCCTCTTTGGTAGGGTCAATCCTGCACCTTCTGGTATATTCCATATGCTTAAAGATAAAATTCCTCCCCCTGTACTCATTCCCTTGTCAAATACATCTGAAAGAAGTAACCTCTTTCCCTGATCATTTAGTTATCTGGGAACCACTTGGAATCAACTGAATGTTCATTGTGAGTTTATATACTTTATGGATGGAATCACTACCATCACATGATGGAACTCAATGGATAGCTGTGGACTTTCCTCCTTTGAAACAATGATCTCCTGAAAAATGATAGCACTGAAAGCTCAGCACAGTTTACCAAACTTTAGACAGAATCTTAGTACTAGATGCCCAGGACAATAATTAATTCCACCTGTACATTTTTCATGCATTTAATTTTATTTAGTTGTTCATCTTGATTATTTCCTGGACTCAGGTGCTGAATCCAGATATTTTGGATGTATGTAGAATATATCTGGTGACCTTATCTGCTAGGCCACCATGGCACACCCCACCTGTATATTTTTATAGACTGGTCATTTCTCCTTTTGATTTAGAGAACTATGGGAATATTTTTATCACAGGTACCCAAAATACACATCAGTGTAACATGTCTCTGAATATACTAAGAACATTAAAGTCTTACTGAACATGCCCTATATATTTGTCCCCAAAATTATTGATATCATTCAGTTTACTTCTCAGAATATAAAATATTTGGCTCTTGAACAAGGTATCCAATGTAATATTCATCTTCCTTATAGACCTCAGAACAACATATTGGCTTATTTAAACATATTAAACATTCAATCAAATAAAAACATGAAATATTTCAACCATCAGTCATACATCAAGAAAGAATTATACTGAAGAGTTGGACTTCTGGAACCTCTTAATATTTGCCCTCCTTATCTTTTCATTTATTTCTCAGATTTCCTTGAAAGAGTAAATATGTAAACTGAGGTATAGTTAATGAATTTGGAGAAAGTTTATATGTACCACTTCCTGGGGCATCCTTAAAAATCTTTTGTATTTGATTCCCATAATTTCCCCTTTCCTTGACGATGAAGAAGAACATACTGACATTGAAAGTATATTTTTGAATACATTTGAGTCATAAAATGGAGATAACATGGAATCAATGTGTAACTGCTTGGGGAGAGTTGCAAACACCTGGAATTTATGAATAAGAAATTAATGTGTATAGGTTTGATCCATTCATTTTCTTGTTTTAGCATCTAGCATAATTTCAAAATGTTCTACAAAATTATATTTATTTAAATTCAAAAATAAGACATTATATGTAATATTTTATATGTATAATAAGCATATGTAGGAAAAAATATTGAAGAAATCAAAGGTATAATGAACACAAATATAAAAATGTCAAGGATGAAGGGGAATGCAATTAAATAGCTATACTCAGGCTATTATTTCATTTGCATTTAAACTTCATATACTTTCTATACACTCAATTACAGGTATGCTATAATTCACAATACATATTTACAAACATTAGTTAAAATATATCATATATAAACAGAATATGAAAGAAAATATTTACAAAATGAAAGCTTAGCTCATATGTTATTAGTCACAAAAACTGACAATTCTAAGTGGGGTCTAATACGAAGCAAGTTTCCTTATTAGGTAGAGGCTCTGGTGATATGATTATATTATATAAGATGTAGATTACTAGTGCCAACCATGGTAAGAGAAGGTATTAGGTGGTTATAGAAACTCCAAGTGGGAGAAACACAATGTGGATCCCTAGGCATGCTATTTGTGTGTGTGTGTGTGTGTGTGTGTGTGTGTGTGTGTGTGTGTGTGTGTGTGCTATTGGGGTTATATAGATGGAACACCTGTACATGAAGACTCAAGGACCATGTGGTTAAATTGTTCCTCATGAGATGGGTTCTGCCAGAATCACCAACTCATACAAGTATGAAACGCTCTCAAATGGTCATTAAAAATGTAATGATACAACAATTACCATATAAGAAAAGGAACAGAGGTAACAAAATACATGATTCTGTTGATTAGATGTCATCGTCATCCATCAGAGAAGAGACACCTAGTTAAACATTCAAGAAAGAGATTACTTGTCTATTATCAACCAGTTTCATCCAGTTGTTACTACATTAGCAGCACAATGGATAACTTATGCAAAGGTTTTGTCTTTAAGAATAATATAGCTATTTCCACCAAGAGATCAAAACTACTACTAACAGAGATCAGTGCTGTATCCCCAATATGGCACCATCCTTGAAGGAGATTAATCATTTGTTGACTACATTAGACTCCTCCTTCAACCACTGACACGCCAACAATGGATCTTTTCTTCACTGATAAATATCTTTGGGGTTTGCTTTTGGTGCCCATATACCCATAATAAGCATAATAAGCATAAATAAAGTGCATGACACATGGACATAAAATTCTGCATATTATTGCACTGACAAACAAATTTTCAAAGAGGGTAAAGTAGTGGATACATGACTATGGTCTTCACTTATAATCGTGTATCAATTAGCAATGGATAAATTCTGAGAAATGCATCATTAGGCAGCTTTGTCATTGTGGAAACATCACAGACTGTAGTACTTGCACAAGCCAAGGTGGTATAACTTGTACATACTTAGGCTATATGGTATATACAAACTTAAACAGCATGCTACTGTGCTAAATACTGTATAAAATTATAGCAGCATAGTATTTGTATATCCAAACCTTTATAAATAAAAAAAGGAATGGTAAAATCACAGTATAAAGTTATATTGCACTTTTATTGAACATTTACCATGAATGGAGTTTGAAGAATTAGAAGCTGTTTTAGGTGAATCAGACATTGTGTGAGGTAGTTTTCTTCTATGGAAGGAAATCTAGGAAATGCCAATCACCAAAACTCTCAGAGCTGGGAAAATGAAGTGTTAGTCTGGATGGATGGTGACTAGGATGGATTTCCTTAAGCACCATAGTATGTACCACGTGACACCCCTTTGCTACTTAGTTCCATGGGACTCATATAGCTTCTAGTAACAATTCTTTCATAATTTTTTGGTACCTCTTTTCCTGGGAGAAGGGTTTACAACAATATGATCAATGGGAAAAACAGAGTTATGTCCTAACCATTACAGCTAGTCTCATGACAACACTGATACAACTTTCATCTTCCACAATATATTCTAGATTTTCTTTATGTTTGCATAGTTTGTCTGCTCAATCAGGTGCCATGTCCAGTAGAATTACCCAAATTCTTTCCTTAAAAAGTTCAACCCACATGTCAATGATCAATTTATTGCCTCTCTGCTCCAATACCCTTCAACATGTGTACTGTGATAAAAAAGCAATTATTTTAGATATTTCTCCTTTATAGAAGAGTACAGTGATAATACTTTCCTAGTATTTGAGGGAACTTCAGGAGAAATAGATATTTCTGCTATGTCTAGTGCTGGCTAGTGATGGTAGGTATGGGTAAAATATCCATAGCTAGGGTAGGCAATGCTGGATATTTTACCTACACCATCCATCCTTAGTCAACACTGAACACAGCAGAACTACCTCTTTCTCCTGCAACTTCCGGTGCCATTCTGAAGAGAAGCTCATGTCCTGTGAGAGCTGGTGAGAAATATTAAGATCCCACCTGCTCTGCCAAATTTGGGACAACACAATTGTCCCATCCAGTTCCAGACAGCACTGTAATGTAGCATCTCCCTCAGCCTACTCCTAATTCTTTAAATCTACACAAGTGTGTATCTTGAAGTGGTCCATAATACCATTTATTCATAATAATTCCCTCTTTAGAGTATGCTTCACAACGAAAAGAGAGTTGTCAACCCTTTACAAATTGTTACAGAATTCTAAAATTGATCAATGTAAATATTCAAAATAGCAACAGAAGAGCTAATATGTGTTATAAAATGATGCTTTCTCCAAGATGTTCTCTGAATTAAAAAATACCCTAGAAACTCCTTAAAATGCTTCATACTACTTATTACAAACATCGAGTACTAAATATCTGATGTTAAAAAAATCTAATAAAAAATACCTTAGACAAGCAGACCAGCATTGCTGAAAATATAGTTAACGTCCATATTGTTAACTATTTGGAAAAAAGAGTTAAGATTACCTGTTAAAATCTTGAGTTAAGATTACCTGTTACCTCCTGAGAACTAGTAATAAACCTTTTAACAATTGGTTCCTTGATGTTTGTTATTTATCTATCTGTTATATACTTCCTATCCTTAGGCTGCTTATGAAAGACTTAAAAATAGTAACATTTATTTGAAGTATGATATACTTTAAGTCTCAAGGTAGCAATGACTTTTTAATACAAGATCCACCAAAGAGAGTATATTTTAGAAAGCAATTTGATTTTTGTGTTATTTTCAGAATAATCTACAGCGTATTTCATATTTTTTTTCTTCAAAGGTCTGTAATTCATACTATTTTTGTAGAACTAAGAAATCTTAAAGTTCATTTGAGAAATTTTTCACTTGTCTAAAATTCACCATAAAATACTATAATAATAAGGTTAACATTACATAGTAAGACAATAAATAAACCAAGAAACATTAGTATCAAGTAAAACTATAAGGTATGATCTTTCTACCAGTACTGAAGGAGAAAGCGCCCAGTTTTTCGCAAGTTCATTCAGAGGTGGGAAAAGAGGGAATGGAAGATTATTGGGATTTAAAAGTTATCAGTAAACATAAAAAAAGTCACATAATTTAGCATTCTCTTTTATTAGATAAAAACCTTGATCGGTCCTGTTTATTGAAACCAGTGAGTCTTTTGGACATGTCCCACCTTACAACATTTACAGGTATAAAGCACTTTTTCTATTTTATTTTCACTTTTTCCAAATTAAAACTAATCATTCTAATAATATCAGACTTTTCTTAAACTTTAGCTTTTCTCTAAACAATTTTTTTCTAGTAGAAAACCATCCTGCATTCAGACTTTTCTTAGTAGTTATTAGTTCAAATACATGCACTTAACATTCAACACCTAAAAAAAATTCTATAGGGCAATACATGCATATACTTCCTATGAAAATAGCATTCTGATTAAAAATAAATTAAGGTTTGAAAACATGAAATCTAAAGCAGTATCCTAGAATCCAATAGTTCAAAATAAATAACCTAAAGATTTATCTGACCTCAACACATTTATGCAAGAGAATGTCAGGAATATCAGATTCAATGAAGGGTTTTTTTTATTATTAATAGAAGATGATGGGTTTACCTTCAAGACTTCAATACTTTGTGCATATCTATGCATATGTGTCAAGCCCATTTAGAGTTGGACACATACAACATGCAATTAACTACTGAGCATCAAATTCCAAAAATATTGTCTGAATTTCTTATCTGTCAGTATTCCAACTTTATTAAATGTATTAGTATTTATATCTGAAAAGAGATTCATATTAAAAATTATTTTATTTTGCAGGAAAATATTTAAATATAGTTATTGACATGGAAAAGAGGCTAATTGAAGTTTTTCTGCTGCTTTTGAATTATTCCTCTAATTAAATTAACCCTATATAACCCAAAAGTATCAGCAACAAAGCTTGATACTGTGTATTCAAATGTATGAATTAGGGATCTCTTTTACAAAGGATTACAAAAATAATCCAAAGTATGCATCTCTCAATGAAGGGAATAATTTATTTCAAGCATAAGTGACTAATTTTGGTAAGATTTCTTCACAAGCAGTAAAAGAAAAAGACTATTGAATTCCCCATTTTAAGCATGTAAACGCCATGAAAAAATTCCTCCTTTTTTCTTCTTTTCCTTCTTTTCGTCAGCATCAACACCATTTTTGAACATAGTTGTTACCTAAAAAAAATTTATTAAGTGATTAGTGAGTAAAACATACTCTGAAAATGAGATCATGTGATCCATTGCATGAACCTGCAGAGGATTCAAGTAGTATCAATTCAAAATAAATGGAGGAGATTATATTTGATATGTCTTCCCATTCAGAAACTAAAACAAAACAATGATTTAGAAATATCTAACCCAGAATATTTGCTTAAGTAACTATCTGTGGAAAGAAGACTTAACTACAAGTAATAATTAAGATGATTGCATTGAACATTTAGAATCGTAAAGTCAATTTGCATTTGAAATCATCTGGTGTATAATAATCAAAGGATACAAACTGATTGTAGAGGGGTAGGGGGACTCTGGACTTCTGTACATTTCTACATAAACCTTTCTTATAACCTGTGCTTACTGAGCATCTTGAACATCTCCAAAATCTGTGACGGTACTAGAAGCTTTAGAAAATAAACCCAAAGATTAAAAATATCTAGTCCCACAGTCATTGGCTCAGTGATCAAGTGTAAGACATAAAATAAGCACAGAATCTGAAAACAAGTAGGAGAAAAATTCCACCCACAGAGAATGTGTCCAAAAGAAAGGTAGCTCTATATTGAAATATTTTTCATCTCAACAATATTCAAGATTATATAAATAAAGTCTCTTTATTATGTTTTAATATACTGTGTTTTATCTAAACAAGTTTTGGGATTCTTATACAAAGGATTATTTTCCTATAAAATAATTATTGTGAATTATATTAATTTATTTAACTTATAAATTAACCTTTTTCATTAATAAAGGAAGAATAGAGAGGACATCTATTTTAATACTCTAAACAACACGAATGGAAAAATGATGTATTTTAATCTTTCATTATGAATTTTACATTTTAAAATATGAACTTAATCATAAATATTAACATTTACATATCTAAACTGTAATCAAATCAATATTAAATAGTGTCACCGATTTCTATCCTTGATGTTGACTATAGAGAAATAAGTTAATTTCTTTATAAGAATGCTTAGGTTCTGCCATTATCCTGCCCCTAATGTTAGATTTAGCCTCACTTCCTGTGATCTTTTATCTAAACAATACATATATTTTTTGAGATAAAATACATCATCATTCCAGATTTATTCACTTCAGTGATCTTTTTGGCATGCACACATTTAGATAATTAGAATATACTATTTTCTGTACAATATGTGAAAATATTAATTGTAACAGAGTCTAGCTCAGATGTCCTGTATTTAAAATACTGAGTTCTAAAGTTTCACTATAGGATTCTTCAGTACTTTTTCTATATATTATTGTTAATCCTGTTTGTCTAGGCCTAAGTTTGCTGAATGATGGGTGGTTTATTGTTTCTCCTTAACAGCATAGACAAATTTTTACCTGTATTTATATTCTTAGACTCTCTCTTTAAAGTTAATACATAGTTGGTTTATTTGAGTCACTTAAGTCATATGCAACTTTTAAAATATAGACACCCACTTGTGTTCTGGTAAAATATTATGTCCGAATATCAGCTGAACTGGGAGAGGTTTGTAGTAGCTTATTAAAGCAACAAGTTAAAAATGAAAGAATTAAGCCTCTAGGAAAATAAGCACAAAGATGAAAACTATACAGTTACACAGTAAGTGACTTGATATTCTAGTGTAAGACTTAAAATATGTACAGAATTTTAATACAGACAGAAGAAAATTTCCACCTGCAGAGAATTAGTATCCAAAAAAAGGCAGAACTAAAAAAGCATTAAACAACAAGCTATAATAAAGAGAAGATGGCAATCTGATACTGGCATCTTCCCCACAGAGCAACCAGAAACTCACCTGTTTTCTAGAGGCAAATATTGGGGAAGGTCAGACACAGTGGCTGTGGAGAAGGCGTACCTTTCATGATGAAAAAGGGTAGTCAAAAACACCCTGGTATGCAGCTAAACCACAGATTTGAAACTTGGCATTACAGCCACAACAGTGGGGTGAAACTGAGGGAGGACACAAATGACTTGAAGAGCCACCACGAATGAAGCCAAGAGTGGGACCAGGATGTACGGGACCAGCAGACAATCTTTGTATGAGATGGAAGGAGAGCCAGCACTTCAGGGATTGAGCTGGAGACCACATGGCGAAATTAAACTAGGTGCTACCATAAATGAAGGCAGCTAGGGAAATTCCACATCCTCACACACTCCCACCACCATTTTATGCTAGAGTCTCAGGATCTACCCACTTAATATCCATGCCACCTGGTATCACACCCGTAGGATTAAAGAAAGAAGATAGTCTCCCTGAAGGGACTAAACCTCAAGACTACCCACAAGCACCAATCTGTGGGTAAAGACTGAACAGCAGACTAATTGACAATTCTGGACTTGCAGTAAGGGGATCACCCTACAAAATGCCATCACTGCAGGGAAATTGGTCTTATAGAAATATAAATAGAATACAAAACAGAATAAAGGCATAAAGAAACATATACAAAGTATATCTCTAACCAAAATGCCAGGGGAAAATCTAAATACAGCAGATAATATGCAAACTACCGGAAGATGAAATTAGGTTAACCATGATTAACATACTCATACAAAAGAGGAAATAAAAGAGAACATAAAAATGAAAGATAAGAAATGAAGCAAGATATCAAAGAAATGAAGAATATGATAACTAAACTAAGGAACTCAACAGAGGGACTTAATAATAGGGTGGATGAAACTTCCAACATAATCAGTGATCTGGGTGACCTGACAGACAACTCACTCAAGCAAACCAACAAAGAGATTTTAAAAAAGCGAAGAAATGAAGACAGCACTAGAGATTCTTGAGATAATATTAAAAAAAAAAAAACAACATTCACACCATAAAGTTCCCAGAAGAAGAGAGAGAAAGGGGGGAAGGGGCTCAGAAACTGTATTTGAAGAAATAATAGATGAAAACTTCCCAGAATTGAAGAATTAAGCAAGCCTCCAGACCTAGGAAGCAAAAAAATTTCCTAATAAAAGAAATCTAAACAGAACAATACTTAGAAACATTGTCATCAAAATGTCAAAAGTATAAGGTAAAGGATCTTAAAAGCAGCCAGGGAAAAATGTATCACATACAAAGAGTCCCCATAAGGTTGTCAGTGGATTTCTCAATTAAAACTCTACAGACCAATAGTGAATGGCATGATCTATTCAAAGTGCCAAAAGAAAAGGATTTTCAAACTAGTATACCATACCCTGAAAGATTATAATTTAGAAAGGAAATATTGATATAAATCCTTTCTGATAAGCAAAAGGAAATTATCACCACAAAACCAGCTGTATAAAAAAATACTAAAAAAAAAAAAGCTATATAAAATGGAAATAAATCCCACATAAAAACAGCAGGACAACAAATACAAAAATTGTGGAGGAAGAGAAAAAATGTGGATAGTTAGAACAAGTGGAAGAATAATATGCTTTCAAAAGAAAATAGGAAATAAATATAGAATTGCTAGTGTTAACTTCAGAATACCTCAAAATACACCCCCAAGGAAAAAGCAAAGAAGAAACCAGAAAAGGAGACCATTCAAAAAACAACTGCACCCAAACAACCTAAGAAGAGACAGAGAAGAAAAAAGGCATTGTCTGGACCAATAATACAGAGCACAAATTACAAAATGACAATAAGTAAGTAGTTAAATATCCATAACCACCCTAAACGTTAATGTACTGAACCTAGCAGTCAAATGAACGCTGAGTAGCTGAATGGATTAAAAAGAATAAACCAACCTTTGGCTGCATTTAGAAAACCATCTTGTTTCAAAAGGCAAACAGACTCAAAGTCAATAGTTGGAACACAATCCTACAGTCAAAAGGCAACCACAAAAGAACAGGAACAGTTATTCTCATTCAGATAAAAGCAAACGTCCATTTAAAGAGCATACTAAGAGACAGAGGTGGACATTAAATGATTAAATGATCAATTTAGCAAGAAGACATAATGTTTATTAACATATGCAACAAATGAAGGAGCAATAAAATATATTAAGCAAATATTATTAGATATCATGAGACATCAATAACAACACATACAATAATAGTGGGAGACTCCAACATGTAACTTACAATGATGGACAGAGCAACTGGGCAGAAAATTAACAGGGAAACTGGTTCTTTAAATGACTATCTGGAACAGATAGGTCTAACAGACATATACAACACGTCATTCGAGACTACAGATTTCACTTTCTTCTCAAGTGTGCAAGTAACACTGTTATGGAGTGTCACTGTCACTGTCACTGTCATGACATCAGACAGAGAGAGGTCTTTGGGAACTCAACACCACCATCAAGGAAAACAAAAAGAAAAATAAACAACTGGAACTATATAAAACTTAAATGCTTCTTTGCAGTGAAAGAAAACATTACCAAAACCAAAAGGAAACTTACTATCTGGGAGAAAATAGTTGCATTTCATATTTCTGAGAAGGGCTTTAATATATAAAATATACAAAGAACTCATAAAACTCAATAACAGAAAAACAGGCAATCTAATAAAAAAAATGGGAAGAGTAATTGGAGAGATGTTTTTCTGAAGAGGATATAGAGATGGCCAAGAGGCACATGAAAAGATGTTTCTACTAGCTGGCTATCAGGGAAATGCAAAACAAAACAATAATGTGGTATCATTACACCTGAGAGACAGGCTATTATTCAGAAGTCTGGAAACAACAAATGTTGGCAAGAATGTGAAGAAAGGGGAACACTTTTACAATGTTGGTGGGAGTGCAACTTGGTGCTACCTCTGTGGAAAACAGTTTAGAGATTCCTCAAATAATTGAAGATGGAAATTCCATATGAACCTGCCATCCCACTTCTGGGTATTTACCCAAAATATATAAAAACGCTCATCCAGAATGATTTATGCACCCCCATGTTTACAACAGTCCTATTCATAATAGCTAAGAATTAGAAACTACCTACGTGCCCAACATCGGATAAATGGATAACGAAGATGTGGTATATATATACAATGAAATACTACACAGTCCTTAGAAGAGATGAAATCCTTTCATTTGAATTAACATGGATGGATCCAGAGGGGATTATGCTAAGTGAAATAAGTCAAAAGAAGATAGACAGATACCAGATGACATCATTCAAAAGTGGACAGTGAATAGACAAAACAAAGGAACAGATGAAACAAAACCAACATCCTTGGACACTTTCAATATAAAAGAGGTTACAAAAGGGAATGGGATGGGGTGGGCAAATACACAAGCTAAAAATGAAAGTTAAGCTTTCAATTAGGTGGTATGAGCAAGAGTTTAAACTGGAGTAAGCACCAATTCTTTCTGTTCTATTTTCCCCATGGTATCAGGGAGGACATAGGTTTATGTCACTATTGAGGGATCTCAAACAAGTTTCTTGAAGTTTTCTGGGACTGTGAATACAGAAGGAGTGTGAGGGGCAGGTCTAGGAGTGTTAAAATCTGGGGTACTGAGCAGGAAAAATTATCTTCAGAGCTTCTCCTTCTTACTCACTCCTCCATATAAGGAATAAGAACTCTGTCCAAGACCCCAATGAGACATGAATGAAGGCAAAAGCACTGGAGTGAGAGAAATGGAAGAGTACTAAGTACATGACCAGTCACAGGTTCCTAAGACCTTGGATTGTAACTCCTTTTGCCAGAGAAGTTCCATATTCTAAGGCTTCCAATAAAATCATGGGATATATATACAAAATAAATAATTGATTGTAACATATTCCAGATAATCTGTTCATTTGTCAATAAAAAGTTCAATAAAGATACCCCAACACACTATGAATGCAGCCAGATGTGGGAAGGCTGCTTTCCCCAAGCAGTCTACCACATAAAGCCTTTGTTATTGCCTAGGGTCAGGACTGAAAAAGCATCATAGATTTTAACCAGAGATCAGACTCCTAATACTGTTGGGAGTTGTCTCTTATTTATTCTGACACTTGAAACTCAGTTTTCCTAATATGTGATATATTAAAAAAAAAACTGAAAAGCGCAACAATATTAGGCATTGGTGAGAATGTACAGCAACTGGGGTTCTCACACACTGCTGGTAAGAATATAAATGTTTAACATCCTTCTGGAAAACTGTTTGATGTTATCAACTAAAATTGAACTAATGTGTACATACAACATAACAACTCTGCTCCTAGATGTGTGTCACAGAATTATATGAACCTGCAAATCAGAAGACAGACACTCAGTGTTTACCAAAGTATTATTCAAAAAGTTCAAAACTGGAAATTATTTGGATATTTATCAATAGTGGGATGCATACATAAATTATGGTATATCATGCAATGGAATATTTTGATAATAAAAATGGACATGACAGGCAATGTTATGTTTGTAGCTGAATGTTAACATACTGAGTCAAAGAAGCAAGACACAAACTAATAACACATTTTATATGTGTTCCTAAAAATTTTATATTCACCAACAATTTTAAAAGTAAAATATTATAAGAAGTTTTATTTGGGGAAATAGAGGGCTAAACACTGAAAGGAGGTCTAAATTATCCTCTGGTTCACAAATGTGTTCACTTTTACATTATCTATTGAGCTTCAAATTTATAATCCAGGCACTTTTTTCTGTGCATACTCTATATATTTGAATAAAAATGTTTTTAAGCATATTATATTATAATTTAGAAATGATTCTGAATGCTTATCTTCACTTGTTACCAAAAACAAAAGACTAAGATTTCTAGACGTGAGATGAACAATGGAGAGAAACAAATTAGTTCCTGGTGAAAACGCTCTGTTCAAAGAAATTTAATCAAGTATATATAATACATAAAGAATAAAAATACCATAAGGGATTACAGAAGAGGAAAATTTGAAAGATCAAAGGTGATATCTGCAGGTGAGAATTATTTTTGCTGGAAACGAAAACAATGATTTACCATGGAGAGAAAAGGAAAATATTATAATTGATCACTTATGCCTAGTAGCAATAGCATGTGGGAATTTTAGGATTATAGAATTATCTTAAAGTGTTTTCTAAGATTACCATAATTGTTTAAATAAAAATACCACCTAATATAACTGCATTTTTAAATATAATTCTATAAAAGAAAAAGAACAGTTGATATATATGAGGAATGTATGTTATTTTTGGTGTGAAATAAAGATTTAACCAATCTAGATGAACATAAACATGCTTCTTATGATTGATATTTTTAATAATATACTTGGTAATGTTGTGAAATAGTCTCTTATGCTTAAACTGTTATCACTCCTTTTAATTAGGTCTAAGAGGATGAAAAAGAGTTCAGAAACTATAATTTGTTTACCTGTTATGATTTCTTAAAAATAATTATTAGATGCTTCCTGGTGGAGTAGCTTTTAGGTCTGATGCCTCCAGCCTAGAGCATAGTCCATGTACATCCCAAGAAACTGGGTTTACATCCTAGGGCCAGTAGGGAACAACCAAGATGAACTAAATAAGTAAAACATGTCCTCCTCTTAGCCTCCTGGCTGCCTGTCTGTCTGCTCACATTCATTCCTGCCTGTACTATCCATATCTATCTATCTATCTATCTATCTATCTCTATCTGTCTATCTTTATAACTATCTATCTATCTATATACACACACATACATATATATCTCACAAATATACCAACATTGGCAGATAACTTTTATTGGGAAAACGAAAAGCATACTCTATGTTTTACTACGGAACTCTGCTTCATTACAGCATACAGTCATTGCTGAATTGCAAAAGTAAGGAACAGAAAACTGCTCAATGAAAGAATAGCCTACCTAATGGTGCATTGATGGGTAAAATATTTTCGAGATAGAGATGCCTTGACAGCAGAGGCCTTGTCTTCTCTTATTTGACTCACCTAGTCCCTCAAAGTGTATAAACTAATCGCTTGAACAACTACTATGTAGTTCAACAGAGGGAAAACCTCACGTATCATTCAAATAAGAGGTCATAAAACAGTCATTGAAGGATCAAAAGTCCTCCATTGTTTCTTGAATGTCTCATCCCATAGATCCTCATTGACAAAAAGACCAGTAAAGAAATACCATTAAATTGTGCAGTCTGGCTCTTTATTCTCCCATGGATGAACTGGTAGAGAAACAAAGCTGAAGTATGGAGGTGCATAATGTTCTACAAAAGAGGTGTGGGAATAGTTATTTGTCACACATTTGTTATGGAAGAGTTATTCCTATAAGAACCATTTATTTTATAATTGTACCTACATTCGGCTAAATTCCTCAGAGCAATCACTGATCACTAAAAGGAAGTCAGCACTTCTGGAGGGGCATTAACCCTTTGACCATCATGGCCATTTACTGCATGAACATTAACAGTTCACTAAACAGGGCCCTAGTGTTCCAAAAGAACTAAAGCAGAAGACACTGGAAGGAAATAGCTAGTAATACATAGATTCCTTTATTTAAAAGAAGTTATTTGTCAATTTGTGAAATAAAAATGTTTTTCTGAAAAATAGAAATTTAATTAAAAGTAGCATAGTCACCATTTTATGAACACATTTTCTTAGTTTTTACAAATAATTTTAAGCATAATGCTTTAATATATTTATATTCTTTTTATTTTATTAAAACAGAAATTAGACTTGATCACAAATTTAAACCTAAAGTCACTAAGATATGGAGTCTTTATTAAATAATAAACATATTATCTACAATACATGATAATCAGTTTTTCTTTGTACATATGCATTCCATAATTTTATTAGAAGCCCTAGAATATGGGACTACTATGGTCAAGCAGATATAGCAGGCTTTTCATTGTCAGTGCTTTTCATTTTTCTTGATCCTTAATGGAAGAACTCTATTTTAGGAATCTAGTAGTAGTAAATATCAACCCAATCACAAGCAAGAGGGCCTATGGATCATCAGCTTTTGGGTTCTGTCACTTAGTTTAGAATGTTTAGATTCTGAACTACTGCCTATGACTAAATTTCTATTCCTCGTCTTTCCAGAAAAAAGATCTGAGCTGATAATACACATTCTACTTACTGTACAGTATTGTATTTTTCTTAAAACACATGCTGGAATTTGCCTTCTTTCTTAAAAGTGTCTTCAACTTTTTATTTATCTTATTACTGAACTTTAAAAATGTTTCTTTTCCAACTATTGTGTCTTCATTTTAGTATTTCTTATTTATTTTTGCTTATTTGAAATAAGAGAGGAATAAAATACTTTATTCTTTCTTAATTATTATTGTATATTTCATATGTTCTTTTGAATAAAATTCTCTCCATTTCTTTGGATGTATTTAGCAATCTTTTCCCCTTTAAATCTTGACTTCTATTTTTTAGCTACTTTATATTATGATATATGAACTTATTCAACTATTTAAACCAATTTCATTTCTTTATTTTGCAGTGTTAATTACATATTTATTCACTGATAAATGTATTTAAATATTAACTTTGCTTATTTTAAAATGAATAGAACAAACTATAGGGATTTGAGAACATGTAGAGGAATAGCTCATTCCTAAGGTGAGGAAGAAAGATTATTTTTCTATTATTTGGGCCTGTATCAGATATTATATGCCCTATTCCCATGGAAATAGCATATTTAACTGAGATAGTATATAAATTAATAAAACAATATTTATTCACAGGTATTCACCGAAATTTTTCAGCATTAAATTCTGGGAATTTTTTTTCTAAAATGACTTAATATATTTGTAATCCAAAATCATCATTAATATCTTATGCAGTTACACAATTAATTAGATGATATAAATATCTTATTAAAAAGTGCAGGAATTGGTAGGATATCAGAGGAATGTCCTCATTTAATTTTTAATTTTTAATTTATTGAAAAAATTAAAAAATACAGGAAATTCATGTTCAATAGACATACTCTACATAAAATGTTTTACAAAAGATTGTTCAGAATTGTTACTATCAATCTAAAGATGCTTTATAGTGACAAAATATGAGGGTGATTAGATTATATAGATTAGTAAAAGGAATGGTCATACTATCAACAGAGGAAGGACGAATAAACCGGAAAATTATTTGAAGATACATGTACTACACTTTATAAAATATCAAGTTATTTGAAGATGAACTATAATAGTGGAAACGTACATATTTCACTACTGGGCAACCTCAACAAGTTTTTCAAAGATAACTGATTTGTTAAGTAAAGAAAAAACTTATTTTATAAAATGTTAAATTAAACTAGAAAAGACGTAAAGTAAGGGGGAAAGAATTATACATAGCAAGTAACAAAGAAAACGAAAACAGTTAAAAGTTTGATAGAAACTCTTCAAAGATATGCTGGGTTAGCTATATATCTACATTTAAAAGAAGGAAATCGTACCCTTACATTAGATTATATACAATAATTAACTCAAAAACAGATAAAAGAACAAAATGCAAGACTGAAAACTATAAAAATAAAAATAAGGAAAAGGCTTTATGACATAAGATTGAGTAATGATTGGACACCTAATGTACAGTCAAAAAAAAAGTAGATAAACGGTACTTTCATAAATTAAAAAATGTAATTAAAGGACACTTTAAACAAAGTAAAAAGGAAAGAAAATGGTAAATACCTACAAAATATTAATGTTGAATATATAGAGAACTCCTGAAACTCAATGAAAATAAAAAAGCTCCAAACGAAAAATGGTTCAAGAACTTGTAGACATTTCCCCAAAGATTCAAAAATCGCTAATGAACATGGAAATAAATAGATGTTCAACATCACCAATCATTAGGTAAATACAAATCATTATTCTAATAAAAGCTGTAAGAAACCACCTTTTATGCTCAATTGTATGTGTACTACCAAAAAAAAAAAATCACAAGTGTTGGTGTGGATGTGGACAAATTGGAAATCCTTGTGCATTTTTGAAGGAATGCAAAATGGTGAAGCCACTAGTAGAACTAGTATGGCAGTTCTTCAAAAGATTAATAGTATTACTACATAATTCAGAATTTCATTTCAAGTGTATATCCAAAAATATATAAAGAAGGATTTCAAAGAGGTATTTGTACACCCATATTCATAGAGGCATTATTCAGTAAGAGGTAAAAAAACCCAAAGGCCCTTTCAGGGATATTTGGATAAAATTGTGGTATATCTATCTATCTATCTATCTATCTATCTATCTATCTATCTATCTATATATCTATATATATATATGTCAATACACACAGAGAATAATATAATTTAGCCTTTGGAAAAAATAAAATTCTGACATGTTGTAACATGGATAAAACTTGAAGATATTATTAATCTAGTGAAATACATCAGTCACACAATGGCAAATACTGAATGACTCCACGTATATGAGAAAGGGAAATGAATAGTGTTTAATGAATATAGAGCTTTTGCTTTGCAAGATGTTCAATTTTGGGAAATTGTACAACAATGTAAAATGAATATAAGCAACACTACTAGCACTGTAGACAAAATTGAGGTTAAATTTTATATCATGTATATTTTAATGCATCACTTTAAAAAACATGGTATTTATTAATCTGACTATATAAATTATCACTATAAATAAGAATGGTGTAAATGTTATAAAAGAGATTGTCAGAGTAATTTAAATAGATAAGACCCAACTATATATTGTACACAAGAAAACCACTTTAAATATAAGACAGATAAATTAAAGAATAAGGAAACGGGCAAAGATATACCATGCTGATATCAAAAGAAACTAGAATGACTGCCTTACTTTCAGACTAATTGTACTTCAGATTAGGGAAATGCATGAGGCAAAACAGAACTGCAAGGAGAAAGAGACGGATCCACTTTTAAAATCAGAAATTTTAATACTCTTAGGAAGTTGATGAAACAATAAGTCAGAAAATCAAAAGGGATAAATTTAACTTCAACAGCGCTAGTAAACTATCTAATTACATTTAAAGAAAAAAATCATCCAACGACATCACAATCCAACATATTCTTCTTAAGGTTACATGAAACATTTACTAAGATAGAACATAGTGGATAATCAAATACAAGTTAACAAAATTAAACTATCAGAAATTAAATGAAGTGTGTTCTCAAATCATAGTGGAATTCAATAATACTCCTAAATAACATGAGTTACAAAGGCTTCTCAATATATATTAAAATATATTGAACTGATGAAAATTAAAATTCAATTTTTTAAATCTGTGGGACACTGAATAATGGGGAAAATACATGGTAATTTGGTGAAGGGCATAGTGTTTTGAAATATATATAAGAAATGGGGAGCTTATACACAGGAAGTTATATTAACATGTAGAATAATTACTACAACAAAAAATAAATTTAAAATATTCTGTGGGACACAGTGAAAGGAACTTAGAGTACAGAATCTTAATAATAAGAATGAAGTATCTAAAATTATTAATCTAAACAGATACTTCAGGAAAAGAACAATTAAGCTCAAAGCAAATAAAAGACAAATAATGAAAATTAAAGCAGATAATACAAGGTAAGTGAATTGAAAACAGTTAAACAGTAGAAAAATTCAAGAAAACCAAAAGCTAGTCCTACAAGAAATATTATTAGAATTGAGGCCAGACAAATCAAGAGAAAAGACAGAAATTTTTGATATTAAAAGTGAAGTCACAACTGTCTCTCAAACATTAAAAGAATAACAAAACAATATTTGATAACTATGTTTTACAAATTTGATAGTAGATAAAACATTCCTATTCATTGAAACACAGAAGCTACAAAATTCACCTAAGGACAAATATACACTCTGACTAGGTTTTTTTTCGATTAAAATCATTAAATCAATAATAAAAGTTCAAAAAAAGCACCATGCCCCTATGGTTACACCGACAAATGATAGCAAAACTTTGAAGAATAAGTATCAATAAATAATAATCTTACAGAAAATGAGAGCCAAATGAATATGTCTTCACTCATTCTATAAGATCACCGTTATCTTTATTACAAAACTATGGACAAATTTACACAAAAAGAAACTTAACACTGATATATTTATGAACATAGATGTCAAAACATTTAACTATATATATGCAATTCAACTCAGCAATGTATATAAATAATTAAGCACCTCGACCAAATCAGATTTACTCTATACAGTTGGCTCCATTACTTTATACAGAATTATTTTTTATTTTAAATGTTTTTTACATATATTTACCATTTCCAGTATTGTACATTCTTTATCATATTTCTGAATTGTCATTAGGTGTCATTTTCCTTTTTCCCAAAGAAACCTCTTAACAGTTTCTGTAGTACATAAACACTTGAAATTTGGAATCATGAGGATGGGGGGTATCTTAGACACTAAAGGATTATTTTACTTTTAAAAACAATAATTCCCCAATTTCACATTTTTTTACATTTCACATCTGATATAGTTAATGTATATTCATAGATGTAGTGTTCCGTAAGTTTAGTTATAATGTTGTCTGTGTATATATAGAGAACATAACATTTTAGAAGCATTAAAAAATAGTAACCTCAATTTATTAGTAAAAGGGCTTTTATTTTCTTCAGAACAAATGCAAATATGTTGAAGGTAAACTGTTTACTTGGCATCCAAATAACACATTAGTTATTTATACCTCAATACATAAATGCAATGAAAACTACAGTTAAAAAACTTAAGACATTCACTGAGAACAATGATAATAGCATAGGTAAATAGGTACAGAAATATTCTAATTTTGTTAGTTTTGAGATTATTTTCAGATTTTGAACTTCATGGTGACAGTTGGTGGAAATGTTGATTATCTAAAGCATACACTTAGAAACTAAGACAGGCAAATTTATAAGATTTCAGATAAATTACTATAAATATTTAAATGATACTTAGAATTATAGTGGTAATTTTTGCAAAAATACTACCCTCACAATTTATTTTTGTCAGTATTAATATAGTGTGCAACAAATAAAATCTCTAAACTAAATAAATGTGTCAATAACACGCAAAATATTTTAAAATGTCATTTTTGGGGGGGTGAAAAAAATGGAATTGGCTTTTAAATATGTTTTTAAAAGTAAAAAAGGATATGCCACAAAAAATATAAACTGACAAACTTAGATATTGTATGACTTCATTTAAATGTGTTATATAGAGAAATCAAGCAAAACATGAACTAATCAAACAAAAATAGTTTTGGTCAATAAAATCAAATTAGTAATCACAAGAAGGGGAGGGAGGAGTTGGGGAGCCAATTGGGTAGGAGAACTGATTTCATGGTGAAGGGAAAATTAGATATGTGGTAGTGAACAAAATCTACTTTACTCAGATTTTGATTTATAGTGATGAACATTTTAATGTTACTATCATATAATACAATGATCCTTAAATGTTAATTAAAAAACCAAATGTATATATTATATTAATAAGAATATTAATAGTGTGAAGTTTTACATAATAATTTAGAAAATATAAATAAAAATAACCCCTGGATGATTAAAATTTAATATCTACAAACTTAATAAATGAGAAAAAATGTCAAGAAGTGTGACAAAGGGAATGTATCTTTAAGTATGCTTTCCTTTATCTCATTTTAGTTTCAAAGTGTTCTAGAAAGAATCAGACAGAAGTCTGAAATACAGAATAAATAAAACCAGTAAATGATAATTAGCTCCATGAACACAAGGAGCTCTATTTTATTCACTGATGCCATAAGTTAGAGCTTTAATTCCGATACTTTTAAAAATCCTAGGCCTTAATTATACCCCAAACTGAATTCATAGAATACATATACACACCATGCAATATTATCAATAAAAACACATATTTAAATATTATTTCTACTAAAACAGCAATAAGATGATTCCATATTTTTATTAACAATACCATATTTTATAAAGCTAAAGAAACAATGAGAAGAGTGACAAGTTTTATATTTGACAAATATCTTATTTAGGACTAAAAGAAAGAGCTGTTTTCACATGTCTGCTTCTGAATGCTATCTGCTTCTCTGTATTACTTCATTTGAAGTATATAGAGAGTCTGTACTCATACTTATACTTGGAAAATGGGAAAAGGCAATCACAAAAATATAGAACCAAATATAGACCAAAGTGCTACCCTACCTGGACAGTAGGCCTTCCTCTGTTCTTTGAATGTGACCTCTATTTACCTTACCTTCTCAAGAAGCTACCCAAGGACATAAAAGTTGTTGCTAAGATCGTCTTATAGCACATGTGATTAAACTTAGCTAAAGCCTCTATACAAAATTTTAAGATTTGGGGGCAATTCGGAAAACTCTTTTCTTGCTCAAGACAGTCTCTAAGTATGTTCCTTCAATTATTAAAACTGCCACCTACCAGCATAGAGTGATCTGCCCATTTTTTGGTCTCCTTGTCCTCTGTGTGTATGGGACCAGTTTAAGGTTATATCTGGGATGTTCCTCAAGTTGTTACCCATAGGGTATAATATCTTGTATAGATAACTGTCAATATTATTTTAAGTATAGAAAAATTCACCAAGAAATGGTTCTTAAAAGTTCATTGCTATTTGGGAACTGAAAATGTTTTGAGTAATAGTTTTTACTACGGTTACATTTAAAATTATTGGTATATCAGACATTTATTCAAACATGATTTTGCAACACCACTTTTTTTCCACTGTATTTCAAATTTGTTGCATAGTTCATCACTATGCAATATGGAAAAAAATCACAATTGCTAACACTAACTTTAATCTTACCAGAAGAATCTAATTATTAGAGAACTGTGAATCTCACTTTAGCAAAAATAAGTTTTCCAAAATTTCAATCTGTGTTTAAAAATGCAAATTTTATTGGCCACAAATACTGTAAGTTGTATTTTTTTTCTGTTTAAACAGGTCATAGTGTTCATTTCTTGCAAAGATGTCTATCAAATAATCATAGTTTTCTGTCATTTGTTTTTTGAAGAAATGGTGCTTTATGGAATGTCTACCTTCTAATAAAAATAATCACAAAAATGTTCTTCCTCAAGATGGTCATCTACATTGGTATGTAGTGGATGTTCATTGTATTCATATTTTATATCTCATCTGATCTCTAGCAATATTATATATTATATATAATATACATATTCTTTTTTTAAGGATCAAGATTAATATTTACTTATCATTCACCAGTTTCTTGGTAAAAATTGGTCTTCTATTTTTATGTCTTTTCCTCTTCATCATATTTCATACTTTTATATGTTTTGGAATGTTTAACTCCTAGTACAATTTGGTGCCAAACCTGGATTTATGTCAAAATTCCAGTAACTTTACCCACCAATACTTTCACACCATTATTGCAAATATCAACACAGTTGTCCCATTGCAACATAGGAGGCTCAATTGGCTCAGATTATTCATTTATATCTATTTCCAAAATTCTTATTATATAATTATTATTAATTTGTGCTAATACTAGATGAAGGAAGGTAAAACAGCAAGTCCTTCTATGATCATCGATGTATTTATTCATGTGTAAGGCAAAAGTACAAATGTAGACTTTTTCTGACCTCAGTCTTTTTATTTGTAGAAGATCTCTAATTCCATAAGAGGAAGTAGACATGCCATGATTTTCCTTTTGACTTTCATTCAGCAATTTTCACAATGTCATCTGTGTAAGGCTTTATCTCATAGTTATACTACATTCTCCAGCCAGTGAAAGATAGCTTACTCTATAGGAGATTTCAGTGACCTTTTTATTTTATTTGGAAAATCTATAATAAATTTTTGTTTTTAAATATCTCATGTCTATATTTAAAATATGATTCATTTTTTTCCCCATGCTAAGTAGATTCAGTTCAAAATAATTTGAAATTAACTTGAGAATCCTATATAATTCTAAATTGTTCTCGAAAAATAAGCAACCAACTAGGTCATTAACTCTCAAGGCTGATTAAACAATAGCTTTCAGCAAAGTTTATATCCCTTTAAAATTTTTCCCAGTGTTATTAGAATTAATTCCAAAGATTATACATTTCTTTACATAAGTCAAATAATATTCTGATAATTTCCATATTTTAGCATCTTTAGTTATAGTCAAGCTACAGATTATGAAAATCAAGATTTCTAATCTATATTTAGCCAATAATCAATACTTAAATAAGTATAAATATAATTTATTTTTACAAAATAAATTGAAAAATAATTCATATACAATTTTTAAGTTTTCAGTTTTATAAATAATTTTTCAAAACACATTTCAAAATTTACTTTTTATGACACAGAACATTTTTTAAATAACTTTTAGAACTGTAATGGAATAAAAAAGATTAAGAGATTTTCATCAAAAGTAAATTAAAAAAATAAAGTAAATATTCTGAAAACCAATTAATTCTTGAATATGTACATATTTATACTCTAAATATAATACATTAGAAAATTACAGAGAACACAAGATATTTTCCACTAGTCATGAAGCAGAGTGACATCATTATAATTATGTAGGCCTCGGAACAGTGTTCTGCACACTTAGTACAGAAAGAAACTGAATAAAGACAATGTCACAGTATTATTAAAACATTATTTTGATACTGCAAACTCTTAAGTAGTTTGGGAATCTGCAAAGGTCCCTGGATCATACTAAGAACTACTAGCCTAAAAATGTGTCTGATACATATTGACAATAAATATTTGTTGAATGAATCAAGAATATTTTCTTCACAAATTGTCAAAAAATGCATATTTATAAAAATATGTCTACTAAAGTCTTTTGTAATCCTTAATTTCAATTCTCTTACTTAATATTTAACATGCAAAATATAAATTATATGTTTCTACACTTTTCTTCTATATGAGAAATGTAATACAAAACAGTTAAAATACTCTACTCCATTTTTAAATTTAAAGCAACGAGAGAAAAGTAACAAAGAAGTGAACATAAGTCAACAGCTTAAATGCATTAAGTTCTTACTCTTATTTTGCAGTCATAAATAATTTATATTTTTGGATTTTTGAAGTATTTGCACATCTTCTAAAAGAACTCATACAATCGCATCATTTGTTCCATGATTTTGTGGTGTTAACTCCTAATAAGAGGCATCAGATTTGTATTTACCATTATTCTGGGACAAGATAATCACATAACATATGTCTGTATAGTTTCACTGCCTTGACCACAGTGGTTTCCATCAATGAGATTCATGAAGCCAAAATCTTGTGGACCTAATCCATTATTTTTATCACCTAGCATAACTGCCAAATGCAGCAGGCACCCACAGAATATTTAAATAAACATAATAATTTTTCAATTAATTATATTGCAATCTAGTTATTTTTCCAAAGGATGGGCTAAAACAAGGTATTCGTTTGTGTGTCCAACTCCTATGATATAGTGTGCTGAAGCTTTAGAAGGCATTTAAATAAAAAGATGCCTAGATTAATCAAGGCAACATTTTCACTCAGTGACCTCAAAATGGGTTTATCCCATTGTTAATATGGTAGAGGAAAACAGTTCACTTTTGAGAGAGAAATTTTTTATATAATATTTAGAAATAAACCATATCTTGGTATTGCAACAGAAAATCTGTTATATATCCAATTATATTAAAGAGAAAATTTGGTATCTGCTTAATTATCTTTTGTTGGTAGAGAAACAATAATATCTAATGTAAGAGGAGGTAACACAGGTACTGAATTAAATTTCGCATTAGAGTTAAAATAAAGAAAATAGCCTTAGCCAGATATGAAATTTGATACCTATGATACAGAGAATCTTGGTATATCTTTATGAGTATCAGTAACTGTCTCTCTGACTCTGAACATATTATTTGCCACAGGTAATCTTCAGATCAATAACATTTTTGGCAAAGTGATAAGAAATATTTGTTTTTGCTTCACATAGATAATTGGATTTTACTTAAGTAGATAGGATAGCACCAAATAACTGGTAAATCAGCATCAGATGGGGATTTAACCTCTGAGAATGATTTTAAATTGTTTATTTAATGAGAGCAAATTATTTACTGCTATTGAATAATTCTTATGACATTCGAAATTGACATGTAATAATAACTTAATATGCTTGAAAATTTGAATACATTAAGGATTATTCAGAAGTTATATAAAGACCTATGACTTGTATCATACATATGAACAAAGTTATGACTATTATAAAACATTTAAGATTCTAGAAACCAGCTAATACACTTAAATAATCAAAGGAAAATTATTGATCCATATAAACATTTTTGAAATGCTGTATTTCCCTAATAATGGTTTGAGCATATCTGCATGTTTCTTAAAATTTTATATAACTAATTTTAGTGAAGTATCTGTTCAAATATTTTGTCCATTTATCATTGTGATGATTGGTCTATTAGTGATTTGCAAACTTGTTACATATTTAGGACACAAGTCTTTGGTCGAAGTATGTGCCAGATATTGTATTGCCTTCTCCTTTTCTTACAGGATACTCTTGAAAATATATTTTATTTTTATGAATTCTAATTTATTTATTTTTATGATGCATATTTTAATGCCCTAAGAATATTTTCCTAGCCCAAGAAGATAAATTATTTTTCCATTCTACAATTTATTTTGGATTTTATATATAATTTTATATTTTCTTTTTTCTAATATGAGATGTTATAAATTTCCTTCAAAACACTTATTTAGCTACTTGAAAACATGTATTCATTTTTATTCATTTCAAAATATTTTATTTTTCTTACCCACCTTATAATTTTCTGAATATTTGTAGACATTTCCCTTCTATTTGCTTCTAATTTAATTATGTTATTGATGCAGAGGTTCTGGGGTCCAGTAGCGAACAGTTCAAGAAAGAATTCTTGAGCATTATATAAGTTTATTAGAGAAAATAGAAGAGAAAGAAAGCAGAAGTAGCAGATAGTCTCCTGGGTAGAGAGGGCTTCCTCTAGGTTTCACAGAGCAGATAAATATATACCCTGCTCTGGCACTTTAGAGTAGGAAAAGTCTTCTTTCTTCAATCACTGAAAGAACACACAGTTGTGGTGGGCAATTTCAGGTGAGATAAGAAGACCACATCCTGATATTCTCTTAAACAAACATATGATTGGTCCTAGCACCAGTGTGTTCTTTAAATGGATTAAAAGGGATAACTCACATTTTTTTTCTTTTATTGGAACTAAATTTGCTTTATTTTGTCTTTTCCCTGTAGTTTGCTCACCTGCAGATTTCCAAACCTATAAACCTATAGAAGAAATTACAGACAGGCAGCATATCATTCTGAACTCTCCCTCTGTCATTATTGTGAGAGAAAACTTTTTATTTTACTTTTTTTCCAAATTATTGAGAATATAAATTTATATATGATATACTATATGGTCTATCTTTATGAATACTGCACAAGCATGAAAATGATTAATATTCTTTTAATGAAAAGATTATCCATTAATTATTAGGTGATCTGCAACTGTAATTTTGGATTTATAAATTTCTCTTTTCTATTATATCAGACTTTATTTTAATAAAGTGTAAATCCACTTATATTTATCAGATCTCAGATTTCTTAAATATAATCAATTGTCTTATCTTTTTTTATTTCTAGACCTTATATTTAATAGATGCTATACAATTTTTTAATTTAAAAAATGTTGTTAATTCATTTTAAAATCATCCTCATTACTTTAGCACTATAATTTCCATTCTTGGATAATTTTCTCAAATATTTACTCCAATTCATGATCTTGTATTTTTTGCTGCAATCTCATGAGAAAGATATGCAAAATTTAACTTCCAAGATCATGTTTTGTGTTCTTTTTTCTTTATTGTTTTTATCAAATCTGTTCATTATTTTACTGTTGTGCTCTTTTTTAGTGATATATCATACTTTTGAACATATTTTCAAAGTAAATATACTTTTTTATTTAGCACAAAAATATATACAAGCATATTTCTTATGTTTTTAGTATTTAATATATTTAACCCAAAATTATTTTCCTTGTGCATTTCACAATATTTTTTTATTTTGACATTGCCTCAAGGAGATCATTATGTGTTGTTGAACCTTGTGGGATTTTTTTTACTGAAGCATTAACTCAAGGATATGTTCTATTTTCATTCGCCCATAGCAATTCAGAGCAGTTACCACCTGAGACTAATTTTAGTGTAATTTCTTGACAAGGTAGTTTCTATTTCACACAAATTTACCGAAGAGATACTTTGTATTTTGTATCTTGTGCATTTTTTTTTTGAGCTTGAGTCTAAGTTTGTGTGTATGTGTCTGTGTGTGTTTTCCAGACAGAGCTATGTAAGTATCAGCCTGTCTAGTTTCTCATTTATCAGTTTTATCTCATTTATCTCATTTATCTTACCCTGGAATTACATTTTAAAGTATTTTGGTTGTGTAAGGACTTGTTAGTGTTCACCTCCACTTTACTCTTCACTGAGGTCTCTAATCTGCTTTGGGATGAAGCAGAAACCACTGTCAGTTATCATGCAAATAGTCCCAGTGCTACCCTGAGAAAGAATTCCCAGCTGTCTCCAACTCCTTTTCTGTTTAAGGTAAATGGCTATTTCCTTTTCTTATTGATTCAGTCATCCTTTTAAAAATAGTTTTGCACCAGTTTATATAGTATTTCTTGTTTTTTTTGGGTTTTTTTTTTGTTTGTTTTTTTTGGGAGTAGTAGTAATGCACACTAATTGATTAAGGACAGGCTGAGAAAAGAAGTGGACCTTGAGAGCAATGAAGAAGGACAGCAGATGCAAAAACCAGCAGATGAACTGACCAACCTCAGGAATACTAAAATAAGACAGCATCACCCAGATAGGTCAGCACTACCCTACCCTAGGCATAACAGAGATGGGCTAACAGGAAAACAAAACAAAGAGAACCCATGTTTCCTTAATAACTCTTAACCACTCCCTAGCAACTCCCATCAAGTGAAAAATTCCATTCCCAGGGTTATAAAGTCCTTCCTTGGCTTAAACTGTTTGTTTTTGGTAGCTCTTTACTGCCCACAGAAAGCTTGGGCTCTTTGTGCTCCCCCTAATAACCTTGTGCTCTTATGGTGTCTCCTTGAATTCTTTTCTGAACTGACTCCTCCACACCTCAGGACACGTTTGTGCTCTGTGCTTACTTGCAACATCAATGAAGTTAAATATTCAGAAATATTTTTCATTATAAAATCATGTTCCTGGAAATGGATGTAACATTTCTGAAGATATTAATGAAATTTTAGGTAGTAGAGGTGAGGAAAATTCAAGTTTAGAGAATGAAACTAAAACACTACTATAGGAAATACAGAGCTTGTTTAGTACACAGATATATTTGCAGGAGAACTGATTACTTGAAAAGATTTTGATGGCAGAAACAAAGTAGAAATTGTGATATGCCAAATTTTCTCAAAAGTGTATATTTCAAACAATAAGAGAAATATTCTGTTCATCCTATTATTTTGATTTTTTTTAAATAGAGGATTGCCATTAGTCAGTTTAAAACTAAATCAAATCTAAAAACAGTCAACAAATCACTTTAGAGTATGTGATGACTGGATTCCTCTCAATGGAGAGAGGTTGATTCTAGCAAGGTTGATTACTAGATACTTTTAATATTCTTGCTGCCTTTGAAGGAAAGAATCATATCATGTGTATAACATCAGAAAAATCTGATTTGACCTTTATTTGAATTTCATGACATAAATTTATGCTCAAATTATAAAATGTTTTTTCTAAATATTTCCAAAATAAATATTTCCAAAATAAATATGCAATTTTATTAGTCAAACATAAATAATGTGGTTTTAAAAATAAATATAAGCTTAACTTAGAAATGATTGACTACAAAAAGGACAAACTATTTCTAATGTCCTACTTACAACAAACCACATTATTGTCACAGTAAAATATAGGGAATCTATTTTTATATGAGATTCAGAAGATAACTCTATTTGTATACCTATATCTTGTTTTTCATAGTATAAGTGCACCCTCTAGACAGTTGGGAAAAAACTTCTGTAGTTTGAAACTCAAACTTCTACTATCGCTGTGATAAAATTTTTGCATAATTTTATATCTTAAAAATTAAGAAGAAAACAGTTTAATACTGTAAATATTTTCCTTATGGCTTATTATGAGCTTAAACTTTGGTCATTCACACTGAGTAATTAGGACATTCAGTAATTTAAAATTAGTTCAAAGTAATTAATCATCACACACCAGGAGTAATCAGGGGTAAGTCAGTTTTCTAAGCAGGGATTTAAATAAAAACGTTTCAAATTAGGGACAAGTAGAAATAAACACATAAGAAACAACTTAACAATTTATATTTGAATGACAATATGGAAAAAAAGATGAACTCACCTCCTTCTAAGGACATAAAAATTAAAAATGTACAACTACCTAGGAAATAATTAACTGGGAAGACCAACAAAATCTAAACAAATAGAGCTCCTACAACAAATAAAAAAAGGAAAGTACAGAGATGGGTAAGAAACACAGAGATACTCTTTAGTAAGGATACAATCTGTCCTATGTGTGGCAATTCATGGTCCTAACTAATTAAAAAGATTTTGAACATTTCCCTGGCAAGTGGGAAAGAATCCTGTACTGAATTGGGTATCCCAAATCATTTCATTCTCCCCACAGAAATGAAGACACTAGAACCCCAGCATTGAGAGCGATTATAAAAACACCCAGGAAAATCAAAGAACTACAGAAAATGGAGAAGCCACTCGTAATGAACTTGGACGCATACTCATTTGTGCTGAAGTCCAGTACAGTAACGCCAGTCTGAATAGAGCCTGAATTACAGGTAAAATGAGCCTACTTGCCACTCTTAAAGTATCTGCTAATGAGGTAGTACACTTTTGGAATGATCTCTAGGTCAGAAACAATGGCAAAACTATCAACTTGGCAATGCTAACTACCCTAGTATGAGTGCCTGAAGGTACCATCTTAGATCTACCCACAGCCATTAAGTCATTTTGTGTAAGCCATGCTGAGATCTCACCTACCTGGAAACACTGTACTTCACTAGCCAGTGCCAAGAAGCTTTGCAGGGACCTCTTAATACTGGGGACTGCTCAAGTCATAAAACTACACACACATAGCCAGCAAGTCTCAACAGTTCCAACTACTCATGCAGTGGCAATGCACTATAGCTGGAAATGCACACAGTACAGTCCATAAATCACAAAACAGATGTAGTCCTCAACTACCCATCCATCATGTAGGAGACAAACTAGACCAGCAACCATTGTAACACACTGATAGAGCAGGTAGGTAGGTGCAGAACACAGAAGAAATGTACCTGGAGCTTGGAAGGTTAGGAAAGACTATGCTCCTGGAGTCCACAGGGCATCACCTGCAAAAGACCATTGCCAAAAAAAAAAAAAAAAAAAAAAAAAAACCAGGAGAAGTAGTAGAATTGCCTTATACACAGAAGCAAACAGAGAATCAGGCAAATGGGGAGACAAAGGAATATACCCCAAACAAAACATGACAAAAATGCAGGATGAACAAAAAAAGAGTTAAGAAAACTACCTGAGGATAAGTTCAAAGTAATGGTAATAAAAAAAAAAGCTCAGTGAAACAGGAGAAGATTGGTTAAACTAGAAAACTTGAACATAATTATAAAACTTAAAAATGCAATCTAGAAAAAGTAATAGGCGAATGAATATAAAGCAGAGGGGCAGATAAATGAATTGTGAGTTAAAACAATAGGACTCATACAGACAAAATGAAAATAGAATTTAGAAAGGAAAAAGACACATTAAGGGTCTTCTGGGACAACAAAAAGTGGAATAATTGTCTCATTATATGGATTCTCAGGAGTAGAAAGGGTCAGAAAAATTATTTGAGGAAAAAGTTAAAATATATTCTCTAATCCAGGGAATAAAACAGAAATCCAGGCACAAAGAATCAAAAAAAATCTAAATAAGACAAACAAAAATTTATACCAAAACACATTATAGTTAAGATGATGAAAGTTAAAAATATAGGATCTTAAAAAGCATTAAGATAAAGGCAATTTGTTATAAAACACCATGATTATCAGCAGATTTTCAACAGAAGTTTTCTAGGTTAAAAAAGAGTGACATAGCATACTTAAAGTGCTGTTAAAAAAAGAAAGAAAAAGAAAATGTAAAAAAGATAAATTTCTAATCGACTTCTATATGTAGCAAGTTTAACATTCAGATTTGAGGAACAAATTAAGTGCACCCCACATAGGCAAAAGCTATAGGAGTTAATCACAACTAAAATTACCTTGCAAGAAATGTCAAATAAATTTATTTAAACTGAAAAGAAATGTCAAAAAAACAACAAAACACATGAAGGAAAAAATCTTACTAGAAAACGTAATTATACAGCAAAAGTAGTGGTTCAATCATATATAAGGGAACATGAATATTAAAAACCAATTGTAGTAAAATTTAATAAAGCTTCAATAAATAGCCAAGATAGACATATAAAACGAAGATGTAAAATAATCAAAAATACCACTGAACCTAATGGTAATCACAAAGCAAAGGTTATAGTAAACGTATTTTTTTAAAAAGGGATGAAGGAATCAAAAGAAAATAATAAAGTCATCAAACCTCAAAGGAAGAAAGAAAAGTGAAAGAAGAAACCACAAACCAATCAGAAAATAACAAAATATCAATGAACATATACCAATCAATAATCACCATAAATGCAAATAGACCGCATCAAAAGACACAGTGTCTGACCAGATAAAAAAGACTGTACTACAAGTTGTATAATTTAGACTCATTTCAGGGATAAAAACACATGTAGATCAAAAGTGAAGGGATGGAAACATTATTTCATGCAAATGATATTGAAAGAAAAGCTGGGAGAATGTACTGACTTCGCATAAAATGGATTTTAAAGAAAACTTTAATAAATGATTGACTTTATGTCATACAAAGGGATCAATTCATCAGGAAGATAAAGACATTTATATATATATATATATATATATATATATATATATATATATATATATATATATATACTATATATCCTAGCACAGGAGCACCTAAATGTAGAGAAAGTAACTTAGCTAAAGGACGACACTGACAGTAACACAATAATAGCAGGGAACTTTAGTACCTCATACATTAGTGGCTAGTTATTCCAGATAGAAATTAAACAGGAAACATAGGGATTAAATGAGAGATTAGACCAATTGTTCCTAATATATTGAACCTTCCACTCCAGAGCAGCAGAATAGTCATTTTTCTCAAGTGCACCGGGACATTCTGAATGATAGATCATATGTTTGGACACAAAACAAATCTCAATTAATTTTAAAAGACTGAAATCATATGACACATCATTTCTGACCACAATGTTATGATGTTATAAATAAATCACAAAATGTTGGGAAAAAACCCATAAATATGTGTAAACAGAATGCTTTTGAATAATTATTCAGTCAATAAAGAAATCAAAGGGAAAAAAATAAAAACCTGAAGGTGAAAATGAAAACACTATGTATCAAGAGCTTTATGTAGCGAAATTCATACTATAAGAGAAGTTTATTTATAGCAATAAAAGTTTATCTTATGAAAAAATAGCTAAACAATCTAATTTAATCTAAAAGAGCTAGACAAAGAAAAATAGAAGTCAAAAGTGATTAAAAGGAAAAATACTTTAAAAAATAGTTGAAACATAAAGTCTAAAAAGACATTGCAAAATATCAATGAAACTGAGAAATTATTTGAAAAAAAATACAATTGAAAAATCCTTAGCTAGATTTACAAATTTAGGAAGGAAAATGCTCAAATAGAATCAGATATGAGGCTGGAGAAGTTACCACAGTTGCCTCAGAAATGCAAAATCAGAGGAGACTGCTGTAAATATCTACATGCCAACAAGCTGGACGCCTGGAAGAAATGGATGAACTCTTAGCTCATACAGCCTCCCAGACTGAATCATGAAGAAACAGAAAATCTTAACAGACCATTTGCAGGTATGGAAACCAAAATAGTAATCAAAAACTTCTCCCCCAAAAAACAAAATTCCCAGACCTGATTGCATTACTGATAATTCTACCAGTATTCAAAGGTAGAGATTATTTTATTGGTAAGGGAAAACATTTTTTTTCTGCTTTAATCTTTCTCTACATTTTAACTTGATTTAAATTATTTAAATAAGAATTAACAGAAAATGAAGAGATAGAAGGATATAATAAACATAATATTCAAATAAAGAAACAGAAAAGTATTAAGAGCTAGTCTTTCCAGCAACGACAGATTCTAATGAAGTTCCTACCAGATGGTTCCCTAATGAAAATAGATATTAAATCTGTTTATAGTATATATAAATACATGTTTATATATTTATATATATATATAAATACATGTTTATATATTTATATATATATAAAGGTAGCAGATGAAGGCAATGGAGAGTGAACAGAAGAAAGACTGGTGGGAATATATACACAGAGGAGAAAATAAACTTGGTTTCTATTTCCTTTGACGCTTGCAGCCTCGGGTGACAAGCTACAAGCAGTTGGCTAGCAAGTGCCAGATGTCAGCAGTGACACCACACCAGTGGAGCAATCAGTCTTTCTGACTTGGGGACACAGAAATGTCTAGATAATCATATAATTTACAGAAACAAAAACAAAGAACTCAAAATATTTCCACAAAGATGATGTCACTAACTTCAAATCAAATCTAAAAAGTAGGATCAATAAAAGCTACTTTCTAGCAATTCTGTGATATCAGCAAAACTTTAACAAAGACAATATAAAAAGTTTGTAAACCCACTTCTCTCATAAAGCTTTTCAAAATCTTAATATATTAGCAAATGAAATTCAACTTTATAAGAGATAAATTGATTTACTTACTTAGATTACAATATAAAAACCCCCAAATCTGACATAATAAAATGCCAAAATTCAAAATTTATTTGAGCTTCTCAATAGATGTAGAAAAAAATTATAGATGTAATTATGAATTTATGATAAAAATTAAATCAATTGGAAATAAAAAAGTAGCTATCTTATCCTGGTGCATCAAAAACATTCTACATATCACCCTAGGTGATTTCTTAATATTAGAAACAAGACGAGTTCCATAAACATTTACCATGTTCAAGTCAGCCTAATAAGGAAGCATTAAAGAATTTGCAACTGGGAATGCAGAACCAGAAAACTTGTAATATTAATATGCAACATCAATTGAACTTAGTAAAACAAAAAGTGTTACAAAAAGTAATTAAAAAGATAAAATTTGCAAAAGTATAAAATGCAACTGTCTACAAATAAAATCTCAATTGTGATATATTATAAAAATATCAAACATGAATTCCTAACATTTTAGGGATGATATCATATTACAAGTGTATAATATAAATTTTGGAGACCTAAAGCCTAAAATGTCCTTACATTCTCTAAAGTTTCATTTCTTTCTTTTTTGATGTTAACAAAACTTACCTTGGATTATAGAGGTGCTAAAATGATTTTTTTTGATGATTATTAGCAAAGTTCTTTAAGTTCTTAATTCTGAATTTGGGATGTAACATGAAAATTCATTTATGAAAAACATTACATAATATTGGGGATTGTTGTAGGAAACAGATGAGCCCAGTGACTCAGCATTTAATAAAACAGGGTATGTTCTTCCTTTGTTTTTTGTTTTTTGTAAACCCTTGAACCATAATAGTGCAGTGAAAACTGAGCATGTTTTATCTGGCAGGTCTCTTTCTTGGTCAGACAGTGTCACCAGAACCAGCATGGTCTCTATTTAGAACTTTGGGAATGTAGGAAATCTATGGCATATCACATACCTTCCGGCTTAGTGGCCACTTTGTTAAACGTTCATATTCTTAGCATAACCTGATCGCATCTTAAAATGAGTGTGTATGTATGTGATGTTTCTTAAACTACAATTAAGAACTTTCAAATATTAAATGATATGAGTAGACTATGAAATGATGCTTGTAAAATAGTTTGCGAACTGTAGAGAGTTTTATAAAAATGAGATCTCTTAAAATGTGTTATCTTAATGGATTTATCAATTATTATGTCATATAATATTTAATTCAATTAAATTGTATACAAATATGGTAAACAAGTATACATTGTTTGGAAACCTTTCAAAATTTATCAGGTAAATACATTCTTAACAATAGAAGTGAGTTAGGTCCATTTTATTCTCCACTACTCTTTCTTGACAAAATGGATTAGAACACTAACCTTGCCAATCAGTTAGTGATTTTTCATCCAGGAGTATTTTGCCAATAGGGAGATGTGTTGTTTTTTTCAAATTATTGTTACAAGGAATGATGATGCAAAATAACTCTAAACAAAGATGCTAACTAAGTAACACTAGCAAATAAAGAATAATAGAGAAACTTTAAAAGACTCACTTGTTGATATATAAGCAATTCAAGAACATAGAAATTAACCTTCCACTTTCACATGTCTTTTTAAGAAGTATATTAAAGAGGTTTAATTATCCTAGTCTAGTGATTTTTTTACTTCATCAGTTATCTCAGTGTTAGATGTATAATCATATTGTGAGCAGGGAACAACTTTTGATTAATCCTGTATCACAGAAAAGTGTTCAAGCCTTTGAGAGAAAGAGCACAAGTCTGTTCCTGGAAATTTTCACTGATGTTAAATCAAGAGCAATGTCCCACTCATTTTATTTCTGCTTAAGTCATATAGCTATATGTACTCTAGAAAGATGAATAAAAGGTCCATTAAAATTCAAAATGTGGTTTGTGCAAAAGCATGACACTTTATCTGCATATAATGACGTTTTATCTAATAAAATCATTATCAGGATCCAGCTAAAACTACTGTGATTATTATTTGAACTATGTACCCCTCCACCCCTAGCTCCCCCAACACCTGTGCCTAGAAGAGATCCAATATTTGCATAATTGCCAAATGCTCTCACGGTTTAGATGTGAGCACATAAAATAAGATGTGCTTAGATAGCATCCTTCTATGGATCTATGACTCTAGCAATTACATAGGCACTAAACTGAATTATGTTGCACTCTTTCTGGGCATGATTTTTATTTGGTTCCCTTATTAGTCAATACAGAATGTCCAGTTTGCAAATTATTTTTTAAATGATAGAATATACTATAGACAGTGTATTTCCATATAAATTTTATATTGTCCTTTAAAAATATTAAACTCTAATCATTTTATATTTTCTTGAGTTAAGCTCAGAAGTTATTCACAAACTTTGGATAAAATGCTGAATAAAAAATCAGACATATTCATTCATCCAACAAAGTGTTTATTGAACAATCAGTATATGTCATATATTACATTATTGATAAGAAGTTATATATGTGTATATATATACATACACATATGTTAATATATACACATGTAATGGCATATATAAATGTAAATAACACATGCAGGAAGATAAGGCTATGACAAAGTTGTCCCTCAGGCAACTCATAAAAAAGAAAAGAATCCTGAAATGATCCCTAACTACACTGACAATACTACATCATAGCTACTGGAAATGAAAAGGAGAGATTAGATGAGATTTAAATTGTGAATAGGAAACTAATCTTAAGAAGTTTTGTAGAATGTAAGCATAACTTGGTATTTTCACAATACAACTTGACAGTCAAACATTCCTCAAATCAATTGTGTCTAGAACTATGGACTTTCAAAAGGGATTAAAGTAACAAAAAATTAGATTAAAAGGTACAAATTCAGATAATACAAACAAAAAAGACAAATATAAATGAGGATATTGAAGGGAATATATTCTAATAAAATCAAGAAATAAGTGATTACATTATTTTTAAATAATTATTAATTTACTCATGCCTTCAAAGTATTTCTTCACATGCACATTATCTAGGGTTTTAGCAAAAATGTCATGGTTTTTGACTTCTTAAGTCTACTTAGAAAGACAAAATTATGTGAATAACTTATATTTATATACCTGGAAAAGAGTTATGCACAAATAGGCTGCAATGAAAAATTATAACATTAAGTTCTGATTTAGACTGAAGAAGCAAAAAGTTCTCTGAGGGAAATAGACTAGGCAATAACTAGAGAAATTGGTAAAGAAATTTTGTCTCAACCTGGCAAAAATTATTATCACATAGGTATCACTGATAATAGTATTCAAACTTTACTACTTTGTAACAATTTAAGTGGAGATTAATGAAGTAATAGTTTATAACTTTTATACTACTACACATTTCAGGTCAATTTAATCGGAAAGTGAATTTGGTAAGTTTAACATTGCTACATAGCTGAATTTGAAAAGCTCTCCACTCCGCAGTCTGATAGTTCTCCTTCTGTTTCCTTTCATTAAAGATCTATTAAATTCCTGAAGAGCTCAGAATGTTGCTAAATGTGGGAGAAATGATCCCTGAATTTATAGACTTTACACTTGAGTATGGAAGACAAAGAGAAAAATGTTAAGGGTTTTAACTCTGAAGTGCCAATTATATATGGTCAGTAAAATAAGCAGTTACAAATGAAGTTATTGGATTAGCAAGAAAGTTCAGAGCTGAAGTTGCTGTTCAGGATGTGTGCTACAGTTGATGGTATGACAGTGACTTGTCCTCTCCACAAAGTATATGGCAGAGGTACAATACAGTGCCCCGAGAGGAGCCATTCCTCGAATCTGCCTGTTCAGAGTGAGTCCAACTCTGAAAGAAAATCCTATGTCTCTTCTTTTCGATTCAGTCATAGATATAAAAATGTAATAGCTGACAAGTCTCTTGGCAGAGATCTGTCCTTCCCCACGAGACTGGGTACACTGTCTCTGAAGGAGGTTGCAGTGATGGCCTCACATTCCACTTGTATGTCTATCTGTATTCCTGTTCAAGAATTTCTCTGTTGTTCTACTGGGACTTCAATATGCAGTTGGAGGAGTGTCGGGAGGAGGAGGTGGACTCAAAGACACTTTTCCTCTCCTCCTTACCTTTTCCTTCCTTCAGGACCCTGGCTTTATAAAATGGCAGGAGCCTTTTGTTTGATGCTCCTTCAGCAGTGACAATTTAGCTGATACGTCTGAACCACTCTGGTGCATTTCTCCAGAAAAAAAAAAAAAATGGTGCACCAAGGAAGGTGCTGCTTTCTCCTTTTGTTCATACCTTTCCAGGAAGTGATTAATGACTTGAGTGTGTCTTATATGCTGGCTGTTGTCTTAATTGGTGACTTCAGCACCTACTAGTGCTGCTCTCTCCAGGTCAGCTTTGCATTTAATACATGAAGTATATTTACACTCCTTCAAGTTGGTTCTGGATAAGGTTTCCAAACCCTTCCCAACAGTACTTTAGTCCTCAATACTCATTATTTAAGATGGGGATGCAAATTAAAATGTGTACATTCTGCTTACAGATAGCAAAATTGAGAGTAAAGGTAGAGTTCAAGAGTACATAGGTATTTAAATATTTTGAAAGAGAAGAATAGGTCATGGAAGTGTCATCGTGTTTCATGACTATGAAACTGCTTACCAAATAACTCCATGGTCACTAGAAAAACCCAACTAATTAGTGTCAATGTTAATGACTTTAAGTATGTATTGGGGCTTATTTCTTACAGAGAACTTCCCAGTGAATATCTTCACAACACAGAAGACTAAGTCAGTGAAATTCCAGGCAGAGCTAAGAACTTTTACACGAATGGTCTCTTTGAATTGAGTGGAACCATAACATGGTCTAGGATATTCTACAATACTCTCCATTCTTCAATATTTTTACTAATCAAGCCCATCTCACTGTAGTGATCCTTAATAGCAACACATCCAGGTGACCACAAATGATGAGAACAAGTGGGATTTCATCAATTCAAATATTTAAGACATGAGGCGGCATGTGGGAGTAGTACAGAACAATGAAACTATTTACAGAAGAATGAAAAGTATAAATGGAGATAAATAACTCTATCCTAATTACAATGTAGAGAGCTTGTCACTCAAAAGGCAATGAAAGCAGTTTTATTTATTAAATACTGTATCTTCTAAACTATGTGTCGTACATATATTTTGTGGAAAATCAGTTACCTTTGCTATTTCTTTATTTTCATCTGTAAAAAAGGATAATAGCTAATTATATTTTTATTCAATTGTGTTTAGCAGTGTGTTAGAGATACAATAAGAGCTGATACTTAGCTGAAGAATTTGGAATAAATAATTTGGAATAAAGAAGGTTTCATAAAGAAGATTTTTTTTTTAAAGGACTTTGAATGGAATGTGGACTTCACCTATCAAAATTCTAGGAAGGACTTGACAGATAAGATAGCAGCTTGGAAAGAGGCTCCCGGAATTGTGGAATAATAGCAATGTCAGAATGATACTTTGCTTTTAGGTTTCTTTTATTAAGTGACTTAAGTGCACTGTGACTATTGCCACATAATTTACATACATAAATATTAAGTGGAACAATAATCAATATAATCCTACTGACCCATTCAATAAATTAGATAAAACAGTAATATAGAAGGTGCATTCAATGTGTTATAATTTGCATTATTTGTGTTGCTATGAAGTTTAACATTAGGGAAGATATCTACTTTGTAAGATGTTTTTGAGAAAAAATGTTTATGGATTACAATCATTTTTAAGAAATAAATACTTGTATATTCACCAAATTATTAGATATATTTTATTTTCTACATTGTCCTTATGCATTATATTATTATTATTATTATTTTACCAATGGTGATTGGTAACAGATTAAAAGGAAAAGAGAAATGCATTTTTATTTTTAAATTAAAAAACATTTCTATTCATCTTGTTTAGAAAACTTCCAGTTAAGTATAAATTATTGATTGGTTGTTAAATTGTTCATCTAAAAAATATCATTTCATGCCTAGAAGTAACAGCTTTTATTAGCATATACTTTATGCAGAACACAATTTCAACATTCCAGGCAAATTATATGTTAACAAAATTGTCAGAGTTTTCTATTTGAAAAAAAAAAATAAGCCATAGTACGCTTCTTTTGAAGTCATTACTTTTAGGAATGGAATTCTGCCTTAAAAGTATTGACACAGTAATCTCAGGGAACCATGTATGCAAAGATTATAGATAAGCATTTGATTTCTATTACCAAACACAACAAAACAAAACAAATCCTGCATTTCCCAGATCCAAGTCATGTAGAATTTAGGTGGGACCACCAGACAGAAATAAGATGATGGCAAAGGTGGAAAGTAAACAACAATAAATTCATTGTACTGCTAACTAAAGGAAGTTTAGTTTCAGTGAACTACAGGCCTTATGGCTATCCTTAAGAAAAATGAGACTGGTACATTTCTTACCATCCTAAATGAAAAAAATTCATTCTCAGAGTTCTCTTGGCAAAGAAAATTAAGTCATGATATAAGACAATAAAGCATTAAAAAAAATGGGTGATGAGGATCAGAGAGTTGATTATAGGATTGTATGAAGTAAGTCTAAGGTATTTTTTAACATTTTCCAGAAATCAAGTGTGTGTGTGTGTGTGTGTGTGTGTGTGTGTGTGTGTGTGTGTGTGTGTGTAAAACTAAGCTAGATTTCTGAATAAAGGTCTCTGGTCTCTCCACCCTGACTCCCCTGCCAGGTACTATCAGCTTCAATAGGGCAATCCCTTCCAGACCACTTCCAATTATCCACTTAATTCAGAGAACTCCAGGAAAACCTTCAAATTAAAGGGAGGAAAGATAGGGGCGACGTTAATTTTACTCTCTTAAAATACCTCAGCATCTCCTGGTTGTTGTTCTACGGAAGCTGTTCCAATGACAACAATATAGGGTAAATGCCCATATTGATATAAAATGAATGGATCTACGCTTTGTTAGGATTCCATAAGGTCTGCGTGCCATTTTAGAACACAGTGTTCTCAGGGTGTCAGATCAGCTACAGTTTACTGCCAAAGTACATTTCGGCTTCTACTTTCTGGCACTCTGCCACAACCTAGTTGCTTTTCATTCATCAAACACTGCAGCTCCGCGCTCTCACTAGGCAACCGCTCCTCATTTCTGCCCAAATCTCTTTATCATGGAACTGGGTTCCTTTCAAAAGGTTTATCATGTTGAAAAGGGCCTGCAATGCAAAAACAATGCCATTTATCAGCTGGGGCAAGGAGACTGCTAGAAAATGATAAATTTTCTCTACGTGACTATAGTTTATCACCAGTTTATTTTAACTTTGCCTTGCACTTGCTGGATACATTTGTATGACAGGTAAACTTTAAGTGCCCCACGCCCCTTTCCTCTGAAGAATGTGCTTAATAATGCAGATGTACATTTATAAAGTTGTCACTACTAGACAGCATACAGGCATGACAAACTCTAAGAATTATAAAATTTATAAGAAATACATGATGTCAAGAATCATTCAGTCCAATCTTCGTATCTACAAATAGCATCACTGAGTCCTTGCAATGAAGATCACGGATCCAGTTTATGTCAAGGGGGAACTGAACCCAGAAAAAGTCACTTCCTGTTTATCTCACATGAATTAGTTATGCTATGATAATTGCTCATGATCAGAAACGTGTTAAAAATTTATTTAGTATCAGACCCTAGACAATGATGCTCTCTATGAATAAGGAAATGATATGTCCTATTGATTTTTAGTGTGATAAGTGATGCAGATGTTAAATAAATGAAAAAACTGTAGTATGCACTTCAAAAAATACAATGAGAGATCATGGTAATTGGTAAACTTAACTTCTGTGGGAATATGTGGAGGAACGTACATTGATTGGTCTCAAGGATTCTCTGAAGATGTAACATTTGAAACCCAAATGGTATCTTCTGAAATAGTATCTGACCTGTGTTCTTATTTCACTAATGTTGTTCTCGGCCCTCACCTAAGTCACTTTCTTCTATGATAATACATCATTTATATTTTAATTAGCTGAATGCTCTACAAAAAAATTGATCTCAAAGCTCTCACCTTCTGCCTGTGAGTTCTCAGTGCATCAGTTTATACAGTGTCCTTTCTCTAATATTTCCTTGGACACCTCTGGGACTCTTCCTAATTCAGACCTCAACCACCCATTGCCTGCGTAATATCACCACTGCAATGTCTACCAGATACCTCAACACTTAACATGCCCAATGGATTCTAAAATATAAATGAAGAGTGAAGAGGCAAGACTAGGTAAGAGATTTCTGAAGTAGAATAAGAAAAAAAATTCCATTGGACCTATTGGGGCTTATTCTGAAATTACTGAATTGAAATAGGCAAGGTAACCAATAGTGTTGAATAGAGAGCAACAGAACAACCCGATATCCACACAGAGATTGGATTTATAACAGTGAAGTAACAGTGGATGATTGAGGGAAGGACGGACTAGATAATACGTAAAGTTAGACTTAAAAACAGTACCTTTATAACAAAATTCTAAACAGAGTTTAGGAGATAGGCCACAGAAAATTTCAGACTGAAAAGCAAAAATAGAAAAACATAAAACAGAGAAGAATATGTAAGAACTATGGGCAATTTCTAAAGCTGTAACATGCACGTAATTGAAATTCCAGAAAGAGAAGAAATTGAGAGAATATTTGAAGTAATAATGACTGAGAACTTCTCAGGATCAATGGCAGATGCCAAGTCATAATTCCATAAAGTCCATAGAAATAAAGGATACATTTTTTTTGTTTGAAGGAAAGATGCAGGCAGGACAAGAGGAGAAAGAGAAGGAATAAGTATGTATTTTTATTTAGCTGTGCATGTTAGTTGTTCTTCCAGAACAATGGCTACAAATCATCACCTTGGGATACGCGTGAACTACACTTGCCAGAGGCCATGGACATTACTATTAAACCACTAGGACACACCAGTATAAATTTTAAGACAAACAAAAGAACACTACAACTACACATATTATATCTACACTTGTATTAAAGCTTTGATTCCAGGTTGTCTTTTATTTTTGACTGCTAACAGCTTGTAAGTTTTGCCCTCCTTCTTCACTACCTTCCCCTTCTGTAGGTAAGTTGGTAAGACTCGGGTTCTCAGTTCTCTGGCACTTGGAAGTTCAAACCACACAAGCCCCTTCCCATAAGCATGAACTCTCGACCTAGCCCTACCCTACCTATATCTACTATAAAACTCCAACCAGTTTTCTTTCTCTGATCTCTCAAATCATTAGGATCAACTGGGAGCACACTCTGTTTTCCCCAAAAGCCTGCTACTAACACATCTTTGATAATTTTCTTAGTATGTAAGTGGAACCACCAATTTTGACCCCTAAACAAAATTTCATCTCATTACAGGGTGGCTCTAACAAAATCATAAGAAAAAGAGAGAAAACTTTGAAAGAAACGCAAATGGGTTACAGTGAGCATAAAACACCTTAATTTTAGTAGCACTTGGATTCAAATCTTGGTAGTGTGTGTTTTTCAGATACCATATAAAGCAGCACAAGTATAGTAGAGTAAAATGTCAAAAACAAAAAATATCAAAGGCCAACAGAATTCTACATCAAGTAAAATCATCTTTCAAAGTAAAAACAAGCCTACAAAAACTGAGATTTTTTTTTTATAGGAAAAGTGCAGGAAGGAATGATAATGATTTAGGCAGGCATGCAGGAAGAGAGGAGGAAGAAGCACTTTATTTTTATATAATTATTCATACTGGTTGTTTCCCCCAGCACCAGACTTGATCCTAGGACCTTGACTGCAGTGAGGTGAGGGGGAAAGGGGAGAACTGCACCCAGGGTGTACTGGACTACTAAGCCACCAGGGAAAACCAAAAGTGAGCAAATTTATCACTAAATGAATATTTCTAAAGGAAGTTGTTTTGGAAGAAGATAAATTATATAGATCAAGGCCATAGATTTAGTAAAGAAAGCATTAGAGAAGGAATAAATGAAAGTAATCTAAACTATTGCTTTATTCTTAGCTGACCTATACTATATTGCTCAATAGTAAAATAATTTGTGTCATGACAGTATTATGAGAAAGTTTGAAACAGACACACACAAGCACATACATACAAACACAGATGGAGGTAAACGGAAAACGGAAGTCAAACGAAAGAGCTTCTAATGACCAGAGATGGAAAAATTTAAGCTCCCTTCAAGAAGGTAAAGAATTTATTCTCATTTAAGAGGCTATGTATAGCAAATTCCTTCCAAAACAGAGTATGGGAAGGGACAAGAAAATCACTTTACAGTGACAAAACCTGAGAAGTTTCATTCACCTGAGCAAGGTTAACATCCACAGTGACACACAAATGATACTCCTACCTCTGTCATGTGGTGATGAAAAAAGGTTGTTATCTCTGTGCTCTTTCTTTCAAAAACTCCTAAACTCTGTTTTTATGAAAAAAAAAAAAAGTACACACAGTCCATTTGAGAGACAGTCTACAAAACACCTAACTTATACTACTGAAAACTACCAAGATAATCAATACAAGAGCAACTCAGTACAACATAGCATCTTGGATGGATCCTGGAACAGAAAAGGACATTTAGTAAAAATGAAGACATTCTGAATAAAGTATTAAACCTAATAATGATCTATCAATATGAGATATTAATGGTAACATGGACTCTAATAATCAAGATGTCACAAATAAGGGAAACTGCAAATGGCAGAGGGGTTATGTGGAAATTCTCTATTATTTTTGCAAATTTTCAAACTTCTAAGATTTTTCTAAAATTAAAAGTTTACGTAAAAATTCAAATGTTATTAATAAAGAATAGGGAAAAATTGTGTCAAACCTTACAAAAAGAAATATAAAGCAGTGGAAAAAAAGATGAACAAAAATATTAATCATAAAATTTAGAAATAACTAAAAGTCAAAAACAGTTTAGCATATATGAAAAAAGTATAATAACATAAATTAGGAAAATACTCTTCCAAAAATTCTGGATAGTTATCTCAGATGGAAAGATACGAACTGAAAAATGTAAGTGGAGAAGGAATACATAGTTCTAAGTAATATTCAGTTTTATTTTACTTGAATTGGGTTGTAGCTTTAAAGGTGTTAATAAACGCTTGTATATTATACATATTTAAATAAATGATTAAGAGGAATTACATATGGGTTAACTATAAGAGTGAACAATGAATAAGTATCATCACTAATTATGAACACCTGAGGTCAACAACAGCAGCAAATCTATAGTCACACTTACATGGATATTTAATATATTCATCTCACATGCATACTTTACTTTTAGATGAGTATAGCAATACTGATTCCAGTAATGTCTGGTATTCATGTGTAATTTAATAATTTGCATGCATCACACTAGATTAAAAAAACAATAACACCGAAGAAATATTACTTCCAAAATGTTTTTTAAGACAATTAGTGAACTGATTTGTTGAACAGCACTGCTAATGGTATATGTCAAAAACGAAAACAATTAGTGTTATCAATGAACCCAACTCCATTGCAAAAAACTGTTCTTTCTTAATGGAAAAATGTATTATGCATTATTATTGAACTTTCAGAAATATTGGTGGAGCTGGAAATCCAAACTACTCCATAAGAATCAAGTACATTTCTGGACTGGTTCTTGGTGAGACTTCACTGACAACCCCATGAAGCACCATCTCTCACGGACATATCAGCTCGAAAATTAAATGTCTCTGACTTCTGGGTCCCTCAAAGAGGAATGATGTAAGGTGTTTTCTGTTTCGCATGTCTCCAGCTTCTACGTTTTAACCTTGGATGAGTTTACTTGGTTGGTGAGAGATAGTGGACTTGTATGAGCGCCAGTTTCATTGAGGCTTAAGGGGGTACCTCGCTTCTACTTTGGGGTACACATTGCACATGATCAAAAATTCCTCAAACTAAATAGCTGTTTTTATAGGAGCCTGGTATAACAATGAAACAACAGTTGACCTTTGAAGAACATGGAGGTGACGGGGGGCAATCATATCCTCTACAGGTATAACTTTTTGACTCCCCCCAAACTAGACTGCTAATAGCCTGTTCTTGACTGGAACAATATACTTTGTAAGTTATGTGTATATATATACTGTATTCCCACAAAATTATAGAAAAAATAAAATGGTCAGAAAACATATCATCATAAAGCTTTTTATGTTGAGTACGTTGAGGAATAAGCGGAGGTGGGATTTTGAAAATTTACATATAAGTGGACTTGCATAGTTCAGGTCAACATGTTTTTTAAAGAAAAGGTGCAGACAGACAGAGAGAGGAAGAAACAGCATTTATTTATATTTAATTGTTCACACCAGTTGTTTCGCCTGGACCCAGGCCTTGAACTCATGGATGTGTAGCCTGTGCTCCTTTAGAAGTGACTGACCTAACCATTACTCTCCCAAAATTCACCAAGACTGTCTTGTTCACATGTCAATGGTACATGCTCATTAGAGTGTCTCAAATATCAATGTTTGTTTGCAGTTGTTTACCTGAATATAACTGGTATATGAAGATAGCTAAACCTTGCTATTTGTATATATCAGCTAAAATAGATATCAGACTATTAAGAAATAAATTCAACACAATAGGAGCAGAATCCATCCCTATTTCATGCCATTAATTACAACATCCTACGTTAAGAAATTGACCTGACAAATACCAACTCTGAATGAAATAAAATCTTAATGGCGAAGCATGATTTACAATGAGTTTATGCAATTCAGTTCATAACTGATTCCTGACAATAAGTTAAAGTTCAGGGAAAGCTCAAAGTGATTCTATTTTTCATTAGTTCTCTACAGAATTACTGCCAGTAAAGCCTCACTGCTTTTAGAATTTTGCTTGATAACCTTTGCAATATATCAAGCAATTAAATGGTTTAAAATATTTTGCATGAAAACAAGTGTGTCAAATGTCTTAGATTGGAGCAGGGGGTGGGAAGATATTCTCTTTTATAATCAATATCAAACACTTCTGTGGTTTTTTTAGAGAATATTAGGATTCAGAGAAACTGGCATTTGAATTTGGGTTATAACTAAAACAAAAACTTGGATATCTGGATTGCAATTTGGTCTTTGGCAGACAGGAAGGAAACAGCAGGTTTTATGGCCAAAATGGCATGTTATTTGTTAAAACTGTTACCTGAGAAAACTTGGAAGGCAAACTAAATCCCTCATGGGAATGTTAATCTAGGTAAAAGGTGAGAAGTATATTGTTATTGGTGTATGTGTAAATTATTTATTATTTTTATATTTATAATATGTTTATATAAACAAAAGGTTCATTAACAAGCAACAATAGACATGGATAGAAAAATTTTAGAGACCTAGAAGACAGGCAGGTGGAAAATCAGTTCCTTTTAGGGTCTAAAGTTCAATTAAGGATTCTATAAAAGATTTTTAGTTGACAATTCATCGTTTTTACTGACCAAACATTTCTGACAATGTTTAAACTTTTTTTTCCTCATCGAGTAATTCTAAGTGTCTTAAGATACATATTACTGAAAATGACAGGAAGAATATGATTATTGCGGAGGATGAGGAATAATAATATTCCCATCTCTGGTGGGAATGTTAAATGGTATAACCATGTTAGAGAGCAATTTGATAGGTATATTTTTAAATAAAGTGAAAATACACTTAGCACATGATCAATTACTTATATTCTTAAGTGTCCTCTCTAAAAATGCATATTCATATAAGGCTTGTGCACAAATATTCATAGAAGTTTTAAATTCATTGTGGCAGAAATTAGAAACCATCTATATTTCCTTAAACCAATATAGAATACCCATACTACTCAGCAATAAAAATAATAACTACAGCTATAAGTAACAACATATAAGCATGTGAAACCATTATGCTGTCAGAATGATACAAGACATAAATGAGTATATCATGTATGATTACTTACACTAAACTTTAAAAGCAATATTAATAAACAATAACAAAAAGTCTATTAGGGATTATCTATGGATGAAATGGTAGAATTTGGGCTTCAAAAATAGTAGAAGGATACTTAAAGAGACTATTGTAAGCCACACAGGTAAACATTTGATAAAATTACCAAACTATCTTAAATGGGTACATTTGATTTCATCTTTTAAAAAGTGCTACATTTTTTAAAGGAAAAGTGTAGGTAGGAATAAAAAAAAAGAGAGCTGGCAAGCAGCCAGGAAGAAATGAAGAAGCAGCATTTTATTTGTTTTTATTCTTGGTTGTTCTCTCCAGACCAGGGTACAAACCCAGGACTTTGGGATATATGTGGATTTCGCTTAAGCTGGAGATAGTTGACCAAATCACTCCCCTAGAGTGCACCAAATGTGCAAGATTTGTTTTGAAAAAAGCATTTGCTTATTCCAGTTATTAAACCATCTTCAGATCTCCAGGCTTACTCAGGCTGAAAGTAATGTACCTCTGAAGCAAAAAAAACAAAAAACAAAAAACAATGAAAAACTTCTAGAGATCGCTTCAAATAAGGAAAAGAGGAATGGTGGAAGTAGAGAATCTCTTAGACAAAACAGTTAGGGGCCAAGAAGAAAAATATATTCCTAGAGACAAAAATCAGGGCCCAGTCAAGGAATACCTGCACCATAGGGACCTCCACATTGTCTGCCTAACAAGACTTCACAAGTTTTGCATATATTCACTTTCAATTCAATGTTTTTCAAGTGGTGCGCTGCTGCTGCTGCTGCAGCTGTTGTGTGCACATGTGAAGGTCTGGTTGGGGTTCGGTAGAGAAAACTTGTTAGTTCATAAATACCCGATGTGTCCCTGGTGTAGGTGATAACTCAATAGTTACAGCTTTTGGTCTTTGAACAAAATGTAAAAACTGAATTGGAATTTGGTTTGCCTCCATTGATGAGTGACAGGATATATACTGTATTTGCACGGAAGAGAATGGATGACTGACAAAGAAGAGTAGTTTACGGCAGGAACTGCACTCACCATTCTCTTCTTATATATATATATATATTTTTTTTTATTTTTGCTTTCATTGACATAGCTAAAATATATTTCACAGGCATTTTTATTAAGTGGGGCCATTTACTGGTTTCTGGCCAATGGAGGTGGCAGAAGTGATATATGCAAATTCCAGGTCTAAAATATCAAAAAAAATCTCATCAAATCTTCTTTGCATTATTGACTCCTATTCGTTAGTTCAATATCAAACCCAGGGCGACCCTGGGCTTCACTTGCCAAAGAAGAGCCACAAAACTACAAAGTGTCGCTGATTGATTGCAGCTGTGCTCTCCCACTAATCTGTATTAGGCTATGATATGGGTGAGAAATAAACTTTTATTTTGTTATATGATGGAAATTTTCTTTTGGCACAGCACTTAGCATTATACATCTTGGCAATTTTAGTGTTAAATCACACAGAAGTACACCAAGAAAGTTTACAAAAATTATAAAATATTGAAATGTTCATACCTTACCATTCAAAGTCCTTGAGATGCAAGCAATGAGAGCAAAAAAAAAGGTGTTTAATTTCTTTTCTCTTTCAAGAAAATTGCATTACATGAGAGGGAATTTCCTGGAACTGCTTAAAAAGCATTTGAAGTACAGTTAACCTTGGGTTGTAGAGGTGAGAAAGATAAGTATCACTGAAAATCTGAATTACTGCAATGGTATTCACTAAATTCATGCTCTAAATAATGTTGGTTTCAGAAACTATCTTACCTATGGTTCCATTAGCCAAACCAAAGTCCTATTTTATCTTGTTCAATATCTAGAAGCAAAGAAAAGATCTTAGAGTACAATTTAATAAACTAATTGAGTCTTGATTTTAATTTCACATCATTCTAAGTTAACATTGTCAGTGGTGTATGCTTGCAATTTTTATGTATTAAATATTTTTTATACCACAAGAAATTTTCTTGTATAAGTTTCAGAGATAAAACATGTATAAAAGAGACTGTCAAGTCAGAACAGTCCAAGAGGAGAATGTTATACTTGATATACTTGAGGTAGTATAAAAAGTAAATTTCCATAGAAAAAATGTTTTAAAGTGACTTATTTCAACAAACATATATTTCCAGTATAATCATGAAGACAGAGTGCCTCAAGTATACTCTTAAGAGTTAAACAGTATTATTAATTTATACAAGTTAAAATCATCTTTTTAATAGGCTGTAATGAGCAGATAGTCAAATAAATATAGAATATACAATATTGCTATCTATTGGGCGTCTGTCAGAAAATCCTGTCTTGACAGATCATTTCACTGTGGGTCTTGGGAAACAGATAAAGTTGGCTAACACTTGAAGAGCTCATCTAATTATCTTTAAAATAGACAAGACTCTGGTCATATGAAGCAGGTCTCCAGCACTGAAGTGTCATTTCCAAACGAATCATTCAAAAAATAAACAGTTTTATGGAAAAAAAACTGCGCAATAGATTCACTCAAATGATGACCAGAATTCGAGGAGCCAATAAGTCAGTCAAATGCAGTATACATATAAATTATTAGTGAACCTGATTAGGAGCTGATTAGGAGCTACTGTAGATCAAGTCACATAGATCCATTTAGGGGTATCTCTGGTCCAATTAGTTATGTTCTAAAACAGTTCACTGTGACTGTGAACTACTTTAAATAGGGAGCAAATTTTTTATGAGAATTGAACTAGTTCACTCAGTGAATATGAGTATGGACCTTGGTGAAAAATTCCTTATATAAGGCAACTATGTAAGTTCCACACCTACTTTGTAGTTTTGATCAAGGTATTTAATCTCTTTGAATCAATATTCTATCTCAAAGTAAGAAATAATCATGCTATTCATCTCATAGGAGTTTTGTGAAATTAAAGGAGCTAATATTTATAAGATGCTTAATAAAGTGACTATTTGATCATATTCTCAACAAAATTTATGTATTCATTATGTCATTTTTTGACAATTATTGAGGAATTACTTTTTTAGATATCAGTCTACATGTTGAAGCTATAACAGTGAAATCACTCACAAAAAATATGTGATCATTCACATTATATTTTGCTAGGAGACAATAATTTATGCAAAATAATTATGTAAATATAAGTAAGATGTGATAGATTATGATGAATTCCTCAGAATATGATAGAAAAGTTAGAAAATCTCATGGAGCTCAGCTTACCATAATAAAATATCAAGATTGGTGGCTTGAAAAACACATTATTTTCTCAGTTTTAGAATTGGAAATCTGAAATCAGGATACTAGCATGGTATGATTTGATGAGGTCTTTATTCCTGATTTGCAGATGGTAACCTTACATCATCACCACATGGTGAAGAGAGAGCTTTGGTGTCTCTACCTCCTGGTAAGGGCACCACTTCTATTAGGATGGTACTCTACCCTTACGATCTCATGTAACCTTAATTATCACCTTAAAATCTCTATCTATAAAAGAGAAACATAAGAAATGAGGGCATTAAATAATACTTTAAGGGGACACAATCCAGTCCAAAGCAGGGAATTAGGAAAAACCTCACTAAAAAGACAGTATTTAGGGGAATATGTGAGGATGGAATGATTCAGAGGATTATGTAAGAAATGGTAATTCGAAGAAGAATAGTGTGTAAGAGCAAAAATCCTGAGGTAGTATAGCATGCTGGATCGTAGAATAGATGAGGAAAAGAGCAGTAGGAAATGAAATGAGAGGTTATCAGGAAGGTCAGATTATATTCGGCTTTTATACAATTATAAAAACACTAATTTTTATATTGAGTAAAGTAGAAAGTCATTATAGAAAGTAAAAAACGTGAAAAGTTTTAATAAGTTCACTCATTAAATTAGATAGTTATTTGAACCAAAGTGGTAGCAGTAGAGAAACTAATTACCAAAATCAATAATTTAAGATAAAAATATAAAGATATTTGGAGAATGATATGCCGTTATGAGAAAAAAAGAAAAATCAAAGATGGCTCCAAATTTGTTGGACTAAGATGAAAAGGATGGCTAACATTCAGCAAAATATTACAGATAAATAAGTTTGAAATAAAAATCTTTCATATTTGGATTTGATAATTTTGTGATGCCCACTTGACATCCAAAGGATAAAACTGAATGAAAGATAAATTAGATGAATGAACAAGAAGGAGGTTTAGGGGAGAAGTCTGATGATTTTAATGTATAGACTCATCAGCATGACTGGATGAGTTCAGTAAAAGAGAAAACTCATGTATTAAAGTCTATATATAAGAACTGATACTATGATCATGAAACTTTAAAGAGTGAGTGAGATGAGGATACGGAAAGAGAGACAGGTAGAAAATTAAGAGACTGCAGTATCTTGGAACCCAATTTAAAAGAAAGTGGTTCCCAAAAGGAGGTAGTAATTATTTATATCAAATTCTATTGAGAAAGGAAGCAAAGGAGAATAGAGAAATGACCATTGAGTATTGCAACCTACAGGTCACTTCTGACACTGACAAAATATTTCCTGCACATTGGTAGTATCCAAGCACATGAATTTAGTGGATTTAATGCAGAATTGCTGGGGGTGGGGGGAAAGGAAGCCAGTATGTATATACAAATATTTCAAAAGGTTTTTTATAAAGGGAGGAGAGAAAGCTGGGACGATAGTTCACTCCAGGTTAAATGAGGTTAACTGGCATTTTTTTCTTCTATGAAGACTGGAGGAGTAAAATATGTTTATACTGAAAAGGCATTCAAGTGTATTAAGAGGTTTTACTCTTTCACTATCTCAGTGAGAAATGCATATCAATATCCTCCAAACTAAGGATTCTCCAATCATCAAAGGAAAACCAATCAGAATACATTATACGAGAAATAATTTGTTTTGCAAGCATCAAGAATCTGAGGTCTCATCTATAAACCATGATTGGATTTCACACCATTTGGTGTGTCAAGAGAGCCCCAGGGGTGTTGCCTGGTGGCCTCTCCCTAGGATTGTCTAACCTACTACCTGTTAGATCTTCATTGATTTTCAGGCCACAATTTTCAGAAACTCTTACTGTTCATGTGGAAAACACTATATATTTCAAAAAGGAAGTCCTCTTCTAAGTAATAATGGTGTAGAATATATGGAAGTAATGCTATTTCAATCAACTGGGAAGTTACAATATGTGTACTAGCAGGTAAAGTTAACTGGCTTTGATCACCTGAGTCACCTGGAATCTTCAATCCAACAATATGTGGATCTATATTATTGATCCATTGGGGGAAGGAAGTAACAGTTGCAGACACTTTTGCGGTAGCAAATTCTAAATTCTCCCACTTATACTCAACTTTTTAGTGCTAAACTTATTGATACTTTATACAGTGTGTGTGGGGGGATTAAATAACACAAAAGTAAAAGATATAAGGAAGATACAAAATTAGAAAGAAATAGAAACTTGATATCAGAAACAGGAAAGAAATGGAATAAATTAAAACCAAAATAAAAATCTGAAAAAAGACTAAGTATGTTTGTATGTGTATATGTATATAATAGATACATATAGATAAAGGTATTAAGATATATTTTTGATACATATATTAACTATTAAGTTATATAATAGTTTTTAAATATTAAACTATTGGAGATATATAACATACTATTTAAAATGCATTAATGATGTAAATTATCTAGAAAATAGAGATAAAATATGATATGACAATGAGAAAAGACAACAAAAACAAGAAAATGAATGAAATTGTAGATTGAGAATAAGAATTAATGACTGAAAAATATATGCAAACATCTCTGAAAATGCTTAGGTAACTCTGGATTCCTAGGGCATATAGAGATTCTCATTGTCATAGTGTATCCTTTTCAGTCATTACTTTTGTGATGAACTGCAGCTATTATACAGCAATAGAAAGCTATGACACAGAATATACAAGGGAAGAGTAATTAGATTATTAATGGCAAATCATATATGCAGGTAGATGTCATAAAATGTGACCTGTAGCCTCAGAATTCTTAACTATTTTTTTGGAAAATTCTAATTTATTATGGTTGGCATGTGGGTTTTCTTTTGAAGTGTAATACATACCATGTTGAATATCGTAAGTACCTAAATTCTCCTAGTAGGAGGGAAATACACTCTTTCCTAAGAAAATTTTCGCTTTTAATAAGTCTGGAAAAAATTATCTTTTTTTGCCTGGTAAAACAGAGGTTAGCATATTTATTAAGTGTCCAATAGAATGTATATCTCAAAGCTAATATACCTGGTACTATTTTTTCCCAAGAAGGAAGAGAATACTTGTTCACATATTTAAAATAAATTCATCTTTCCAATTGTCTATAATATGAAAGATCAAAACTTGTCACATAATTGAGATGAATGCTTCACTGGGTTATTTTCAGTCATAACTTAATTGGTATTTTATATAAAACTTTTAGATTCTATGTGATAAAAATTGCCTTTCAACATCTCAAATAGAAACTATCAAAGCCATACCAAAACAACCCTGGATTCTTAAAATGGTTTCTACTCTATATGCTTCAATTTATTTTCATGAATCAGGAATTTTTAGCAGGTAACAGTTTCCTGGTCTGTCATTTTATTATAATGTCGCAGCCACTAATTTTTTTTAGTTTACTACTGAGTGACAAATTATTGAAACACTATACACTAGCTCCCAGTTTCTACAGATCAGTTCAGGCAGCAATACAACCAGGTCCCTATGCTCATTCCCCAAAGGAATGAAATCAATGTGCTGGTTACATATGTTGTTTTTCCTTCTGGAACTTGGGCAGTTTTCTTTCTTCAAGTATTTGTTGGCTTGTTGACAAAATTTAGTTTCTTGTAGCTAAGATCAGAAGAGCTCAGTCTTTCCCTGATACATGGGCCTCAGTTATTCCCTGATATATGGCAGTTTGTGTCTTCAAAGTCAACAGAAAAGCATATGCTACCTATTGTACCTTTCCTCCAGACTCCTTTCTGTACTCTACCTGATGATGTCAGGGACAAGCAGTGTGACCTCTACTTTGATTAATCCATTGACTTTAAGTACATCTGAAAAAATTTCCTGTCTTTTAATACAATATAACCTAACCATGGGTATGCAACCCATCATGTTCATATAAATTCCACCCACACTACAGGAAAAAGGACTATATAGACCTGTATACTATGGAGCAGAAATCTTAGGGGCCGTTTAAAATTCTGTCTACCATACAACATCTTTCTCTTCAGAAAAAAAAAAAAATAATAATACTGGATATTGAGAATGTCTTTCATGCTTTGACAAATGACTTCAACTGTGAGAAAAATATCCAGAATTAAGCCCGATTAAAATTCTGTGTTCTAAATTATACCAAGGATATGCAAGTAAGTGAACTGATATGGACTCTCACATAAACCTTTCAAAACCAGTGATTTAAAAAAAGTACTTCCTGTGCAGTGTATTCTCTCACACACACACACACACACACACACACACACACACACATACACACATACACACGTTTTAAAAAAGTAAACATTAGATGGGCTCCAAACAATGAAATTATTGAGTAGAATGTAAGAAAAACTTCTAAATTAATTGAGATTATTAGTGGTATAAATTTTGATGTTTAAAAATAGACAAGGATATTCTTATATAACATAGCTCACGCTATATAAGATCAATATATGTTGAGTGATAAAAATAAATTAACGTATAATAAATTCTTAATTTAATATCCATTTATATAGTAACATTAAACTATATATATGTTACTTTTCATTAAAAATATTCTATTATTTACAATGGCTATGTAACAAATTATTGCTCTTTTGGAATTGAAATTCTGTTAGACATTTATATTCTCATACTGGTTAAGATAATGACTTACAGAAGACAAGTTTCTTAAACCATCTGAGTATTTTCAAATCTCTTTGTTTGGCTTTTATTTCCAGGGAGAAGGTGTAGATCACACTTTCTATATCCTTAGTCTGACAAGTAAACACAGTTCTTATAAGCATAGGAAACATGCTCCATTGATGGAAATAAAAATACATAACTGTCTTGTACAAGTTTAGCATTAATTTAAAATCCAGTTTAATATTGCCCTTAAGAATTGTAGCATAAGATGATTTTAACATAAGCAGAAAACAAAAACAAAAACATATAATGTTGTAAGCTCTTGTGAAATATACTTTATTATATTTTTTTGACTCAGCTAAAATCACAGCATGCTGAAAATCTCAGAATTTTCAATGGATAGTCTTTGAGTAAGTGTATAAATGCATTTTTTACCACTTGTTTTCTTAAATAGATTTATATTATAATTTATTAGAAATGTTTGGTCATTCAGATAACCAAAATATAGTTCTCATATTTATGTGATCTTTGACTATGATTTTGTTTCCTAAAATCTTACATACTTCCTGTGATGAGTGCAAGAGTGTCTTTTATTATGCTAATGAAGCAACTTTAGGACTGAATCCTGTGATAGGGGCTGGAAATTCCCAAAACCTCTGGGTGGGGAGAGGGTCTGTAGTTTGATATCAATCCTCAATGGGCAGTGATTTAATCAATTATGATTGTGTAAGGAAGGCTGCACAAAAACTCAAGGACAGGTTTTGGAGAATGTTAGGGTTTGTGAACACGTGGGAAATTTGTTAAGAATAGCATCCTTAGAGAAAGCACCATAATCCCATAAATAAAATATTTATCTGATTTCTGTGAACTGAGCTCTCTTAAATTCTAGCAAATTAGTCAAACTTGAGGAGAGAGGGTCTTTGCAACCTCTGATCTACAGCCAGTCAGTCAGGAGCACAGGTACAATCTGGATTTGTAATTGACTCCTGCAGTGAGGGTGGTAAGTCTGAAGTTATGAGTCTTTAACCTGTGATCCTACGCTATCTCTGGGTATACATATTCAGAACTGAATTGAATTAAATTATGCAATACCCAGCTGGTGGTATCCTGATCACTGTGTGAACACACACACACACACACACACACACACACACACACACACACACCTTCAAACTGGGTCAAGGAACCCTGGGAAGATTTCATCAAATATCTGTTTTTAAAGAAAGAATGTATAATAATAATCAGTATTAAAAATAGCAAAGTTTATATCAACATTGCTATGAAATGCAACTGATATTAAAGATGTTTTATATTTAGATTTTAATCACCACATAAATAATGACAGAATCTTACTCCCTGATATGAAAGACATGAAATTTCAATATATAAAATATTAGCATGTCAAGACATCCAGACTAGAATCTTATTTCTATGAGTAACAATGAATCCAATGAAAGATAATATAGATTCGTTATAAAATAGTTTATCTAATATTTGTTTAGCACTTTAAGAATAAATGGCTTTGTGGTGTTTATAACTGATATTTCCTTTCTACCTCAAATCATCCTATGAGGAAGGTATTCTTTAGATTTAGAAATAATTATAGGCAGCCAAGTAGTTAAATAGAGGTAGCATGTGCTAATTGTGTGATTTCAACTGATTTGTCTGATTCTAAAGTTTGAACCATAATATCATGTGATATATTGCAAATTTTTGAAATATTTTGGGTAATGTATAATGTTAATATATTAAAATAATCTTAATCCCAAATTAATCTACTGTCAAAGCAGTTTATAAGTAAATTCAAATTCACCATTTAAAATATTTATGTTTAATCACATTTTGAACAAAATTTTTGAACACTTGATACCGTTTTAATTGCTTTTTTCTTTAAATCTTAAGGATTTTTTTCCTAGTTATCCTCTAATACCTATCACAGTCATGACTGGACTTCTAGACAACACATAAGGAAAAATTGTCTGTAAATCCATCTCCATATTGATCACTAGAGATGATTTACCACATCTGAGTGGTTATCAAGTGTCCCATCTTCTGCACTCCAGAGAAGTACTTTCCAACTAATGTGCTCTATTTAAAAATATAACACCTTCCAGTTAGGAGTGGAATATCCTTCAGTCAAGGATACTTGATTACATTATCCATGCTTTGCTTCAATTTGCATTCTTCTCAATCTCAAAGAACTAAATAGGCAAGTCTTTGAAGCAAGATATAGGCTGCTCTTTAAATAACAAATGGGAATCTATGCTTATTCTAAATATAATGCTCAATCATCAGTCCTCATTAACCCTGATTTATGCAGTCAGTTGATCACTTCTTCTCTTGGAAATATTTTCTCCCCTTGTCTTTGAACATTCTGTTCAGAGTTAAGATGCTATTGAATTCCCTTCTCTTTGTTCAGTCCTTTAGCATTTCAATTGCTATTTTCCCTCCATAAAATTTTGACTGCTCTAAGATTCAGTTTTTATAACTCTTCTTTTTTCCATTTATATTCTTTTTCTAAGTTAATTCATTCAGTCTTATTAAACCCCCTTAATATGCTCAATAAAGTAAATTTATCTATATAATATGGACTCCTCTGACACAGACTCATATATTCCATTGCCAAAAAAAACCTCTTCCACATATAGTTGGCATCTAAATTTTAATATTATCACCAAGTTATCTGGGGAAAGGGTATAAACAAAAACCAGTCTATATCTCTCACAGTTGTCTCTGTTCTCCGAAGTGGAAATACTATCAGTTTCTCTAGAGAAAAATCCTTGAAATCATCTTTGCCTTTCACCTTTCTTGTATCTCACATTCAAAATAATCCTACTGTATCTCCTAAATATATCCAAAAGCAGAACAGTTAGCATTTCTTCCATTGCTACCACCATGTTCCATCATACGTCACATGGGTTGTTGCAAAAATCACTTTTTGAACTTCCCATATTTGCTGTTATAACCCCATGTTAACTTTCCTCCTCAGTTGCTAGAGTTGGCAAAATGTAGAGTATATCATTCCTCTACTCCAAATTTTTAACTGGTTTCTTGTCCATGTACAATAAAGGAAAAATAAATCTTTAAGAAAATTATCTTAATTTTTTTTAAACATTTTTTCCCACCTATGTAGCATCTCAGACTTCATTTTCTTCTACAAACACCTTTACCTCCAGTTTGTAGCCATAACTGGACTCCATGTTCTCCTTCAAACATGCCAAGCACATTCCTGCTCAGGGCCTTGTTACTTTGATTGTCTGCTTTTGTTTTTTTCCTGAAAGACTCCTCTCATCTTGTCCCTTCCACTTCTTTCAAGTCTGCCCAAATATCCTTTCCTTATAAAATCTTTCAGACCACTTTTTAAAAATAATTGCTATTCCAAAATAATACCAACTTTTCTCACTGACTTTTCTCTATAACACAAACCAAAATTTAGTGTAGTATAGTTGTTACTTATTTATCTTTCATTTCTGCCTCTACCTCCTAGAAAGTCATTTCATTGCCAAAAGAATAATTGTCTTGTTTATTGTTCAGTTACTTCAATTGAAATATTAGAATGTAATAATCAGTGAATGTTTGTTGAAATAAACCAAAAGAAAATAATGTAAACATATATATAAAGATATAGATGATCTATAATATAATACATATTATTGAATATATTCAAATATTTATAGAATATGTATACTAATGAATACATTTCCTTGTGCAGAAGATAAAATAGTGTAGGAGCTGACAAAGTCCATGCTTTCCATGGGCTTACAGTCTAGTTGGGAAAAGAAAAAAGAAACTAGCAATAAATAATGTTTCAAATGTGTTCATATGGTAGTCATTACTGTGAAAAAAAAAAAAGTTAGAATACTGTGAAAGAGTGTGCCTGGTCTGTAGGAAGAACTGTATTAAAGAACACAGTAAGGGACAGCCTTTTTGCTATTTGAAGACATTTAAACTGTGACTTTAATGATTTAAATGAGAAAGCAAAGTGAAACTTGTGAGATGATCATTTTTTACTGAGGATAAAGCAAGAACAAATTAGAACTGCAGGACAGGATAGCATAGTGTTTCTAGGGTCGAAGGGAGCTCAATTATGGATAAGAAAGCTATAAAGGTAAGCAGGAAAGTATCCAAATTAAGCAAAAGTTTTTAAAAATGTGTTCAGTATATTCCATGATGAATGAATTATAGTGGAATAAAAGTGGAAGCCTAAAGGTAACTAGGAGGCAGCTATCTTATTCCAGGCTAGAGATACTAGTCTTTAGGATTCAGGTGTGGCCATGGAAACTAAGAAAATGTTTAAATTGAAGATGAGATACATTTTGAAAGTGGAGTTCAGAGTGCTTGTTGATGGACTACATAGGAATAAAGAAAGGAGGCAAATAAAAAACAAATGTTTAACTTTTAGTCAGGAGGGAACTAGTCTTTGATATTTAGTATCTCTCTCTAGGAAACTAAACTATGTTTTAGCATACATTATCTTTGCAGTACCTATTAAATATCTTAGTGGAGTTGTAAATGGGTGATTAGAGTCTTCTGGACTCAGATAAATGGGGAACTGCACCTGTTTGCAATCTTATTTCTTACCTTAGTCCCACTTGCTGGAGCAGTACATTGTCCTGAGCTAAAAATCAATAAATATGTGTGGAATCAAAGACCATTTCTCAATTTTCCAAATATGCATGCAGAAAATCTTATCTTCGTTTATAGTTGCTAATTTTCAAAAGATTTATTTTTTAATATTTATTATGAATATTTAAAATCATATATCTATTTCGAGACTTACTTTGGGGACAAATATTTATGTTTTTCTATAAGCTTAGGGTTCTTTTTTTTTTTTTTGGCTAGATGTTTTACTCTTCTGAATATGATAAAAGCTTAGTATAAATGACAACACAACACAAAACTTCCATTCTGCTTCAGGGTCTAAAATTCAATTATATTTTATTGTGAAAGTTGGAATAAAATCAGAGAAAAAAAAAGTAGGAAACACCAATACATCTTATAAGTAAAGCAAAGCAATTTCCCTAGAGACAAAATAACACATCTTCCAATCTCATCTATCTTAGTATTCAGGGTACTGTGTACCAGAGAGATTTTAAATAAAGCCAACACACACCTTTCTTTTTCTTTGTGTATTATTAAACCCTAATGGATTTCATTAAATATTCTTAACTATATCATGACTTTCTGAAACCTCTTCAGATTAGACACTTATTCAAAATTGTCAAATAATGCCCTTCTCCAGGTGCTATTTATTAGCTTTTGCTATTGTGGGTCACATTCTTTAGAATGTCATATGTTTTGAGAAAGACTTCTTGTCTAACCATCACAATTATATCATATAGTCCTAGAATTAGAACATGAAAGAAATGGCACAAAAATCCAAGGGAACTGGAGAAATAGGATTGACATAACGAATATGTACACACACTTGTTATTATTATGTTTTCTAGGCTCTTCCATGGTTTGATATAATGCACATTTTTGTTGAAATATTTTATTACTTGTCTAGACACTGACTTTTTAGGTGTTTTAGTAGGTGGGTTAGTACCAGAGGCATCACTATAATAAATTACTCACCATTTTCACTTGATTCTGATCAAATAGGTTGACCTGATACTGTTTATTACACTCTCAAACTGTTATTCTAATTCACATGAGAAGCAATAATATACCCCTGAAAAGTTAAAAAAAACAAAAGCAAAACTATATAATTAGGAAAAAAAATCACGTGACAAAAATGTTAGAAAATAAAATCAAATGAAAATTTAACACATTGCAAAAAATATTCCATCATTATGTTTATTTTTTTTTAAATTATCAGTTTGTGTTTAGAGTAAATAGTGAAATAAGTTTCAAAAATCATATTTAGTGTTTGTTTCTTTCTGGCTTTTCCCTCCAGCCCCTTCCCCCTGATACCATAGTGACTTGCCCTGAAACAGTAATTTATCCTCTTAAAATTTCAATCCTTCCTGTCCTGCAGTTCACTTGGCTATATATTTTTTTTAATTTTATTGAAGGAATATTGCCTTATAATATTAAATTGGTTTATATATCATATTAAATCAACAACAATTAATTCCTTTATATTTATTATTGACTTTCCATCACTCAAACATACAGAACATTTTTCCTTTGCATATTTTTTCATACAAATGAGGAATAAGAGGTAAAGATTTAACTCATCCCACAACTGCTACATTTATTTATTGTCCTTTATAACACATCACTAGTAAGCATTGAACTATGATTCATATGATTTATGAGGCATCTCATTCATTTAAAGTAGTTGTAAGGGATTTTTTTGGTTGTTTTTTTTTCTCTCAAATTGAGTCAAAATCTATTTACTAGATGATAAACACTAATCTTCACTCATTAGTATATGACACGTATATATTCCTAGATGGGAGAAATATGTGATAATTTAATTTGAATACTTTTTGCACACAAGATAAATACAGGCTGTATTAATTCCTGGCTTAGCTCTAATAATTAAGAGTGAACCAACCTGCCAGTCAATATAAATCTTGAATCAACATTTCCCTAAACACATGTATTCAGTAACCATTCACTGAGTACCTACTGCCTTCCTGTTCCTTTAGCTATGATAGTCTTGGGTACTATGATAGTCTGAGGATATAGCACAGATCAAGTGAGAGAAAATGCTGACACTCGAGTCAATGGAGGAAGAGTTGAGGGGCAGGTGCTAGGGATGGAGTGATTAGGTGAGGGTGATAAAGGAGAAACAAAGGGAAACTCACTCAGGGTGATTAAAAAAATATACATATTGACTTGTGTTTCAAAAACAGGTTCCAATTTTCTACCCAATACTCCAGGTAATATCTGACACCACAGATGGGAAATAATCAATACTTATACCTATATGTTTTGCTTTTGATGAACAATATGTATTAACTTATCTGGACAATTATGTTAGACATTTTGGTATACCCAACATACCATCACTAAATTTTATTGAGCTTTTAGTCAAACGAAATCTCAATATCAATGCAACACTTTTTGATGTTTACCATGTATCACTCAATTTGAGTTGATTTAGCATAGACTTTTTATTTCCCCTTTACTCAATGGCTGACATACAGAAAAAACTCCATATTTTTACAGAATAAATGACTTTAGAGTGAAAAAATATTACCAAGGATTAATTTTTAAAGTAAGTGAATGTTTTTAGAATAAATTAAGTAAATGTAGGTACTTTAGAGACATAACAAATGAAAAGAAGGCATTCAACCTGTTTTTACTTTAAACTTATAACTTTCTTTTTTTATCTATCTACTTTAAATTTTCATTTAAAAATAAAATTTTAAATGTAGAAAAATAACGTAAAAAATTCTCATGTGTACTGAGTAAAAGGAATATATAAAACACATAATAAAACTATTAAATAAAATATACAGAATATCACAGAAAAATATTACCAGTACATTAAGAACACAAACTTATAAAAAATTAAAGAACTAGAAACTCAGGTCTTATTCAGGAAGAACTTACAAAAATCTCTCTCAGGTGAAGGTTTAGGGTAGTAACCTCTGATGGGTATATCAGGGAAAACTGATGACTAGAATCTATAAACTGGGTTGCGCTAACCAATCAGCCATCATATCAGACCTTTCTCCATCTTCAAAATCTTTCCTTTTTTTTAAACTCAATTAGAAAACTGCACTTAATTTTTAAAGTTCTTACTTCCCAAACTTGTATTTCTCCAGTTTATATGTTATAGCTTCATTATAGCCTCGACGTTGTGTTTTCATTTGTCAATTTTCTACCTAATGCAGGTAGAGCAGAACTGTAGTTCCAGCTACCAACATCATGTCAGATTTAACTTTGATCTTCTGAAGTGTTTGTCACCTCTCCTAAATAACTTGACTATTATTTAAATATTGTTCTGTGATTCAAGTTATTTCTTTCAAAATACATAATTACTAAAATCCAACTTAGTAATACACCAGGAGAGATCTCCTACTGAAATGATACACATGTACTAAGTCACATATCTTGGAAATAATAATTTGGTTATACAAATCACACATCTCCATTATTATCTGTCTTTATCCCAGACAAAATCAGGAGACCATCAAATACCTTGCTGAAATACAAATCAGTTGTATATACATAGTTCTCTGATTTAAGAGAATAACAACCATAATTAGAAATATATAAACTCAACAGGTGAATAAACTTTATCTTCTTTTGGAGACAAGAGACAATCCGTAAATTTCTTTCATAACTGAAATACTGATACTATGACAATAATACATGCAGCAAGAACAAATTTACGCATACCTAGTTTTTCGGTCCCTGAAGAACAAACACCTTGACATTGAGTTCATTACTGAATGAACCAAATCAGGAATTGAGGTAATTTGGGGGGTTAATTGACCCTACCTTGAAGAAAAGTATTACCAGGGGTCCTTACTTTTATATAAAATAAAAATGTCTCAAGGATTCCAAATCCACCCAAAATGTGCAAGGACCCATGGCTGGGGAAGCACTCAGAGATTTACATTAGGTACAATATTTTTCATTTTTCAAAAGCTTTATTTTTAAATTTATCAAGAAATTAAGATTCGAGTGAGCTACAAGATGATGCAAGAAAAGACATGGGCGCAAAATCATTCCTACATCTCTTTTTCATTCACTTTATTTAAATTTGCATTTTATCATAACTTTTTCAGATACTGTTGCCAAGGTGAAAAACATTTGTGATGAGGATGTGTGTTATAGTACTCTTATGTCTTCATGATGCTTTCAATTATAATCTATTAATATTAAAGAGTTGGTTCTCTACCAAATTAAATCCATTCATAGGACTTGATCAGGACATTTTGTTTTGTATCCTTTGTATTCTTACAAGAGCTATGATGTCTTCTGTTTATGAAAAAAAAAAGTACTTTATCATAGTACAATAGTCTCTTTGCAGTATATTTTTGAGAAAATTAGTCACTAAAATTAAATTTGTTAGAACTATTTTTCCATCTTTGTGAAATGTTAAATAAAGACATTTTATTTTATTTGCTTTTCACTTTTTTTTCCAGCGACAAGAGATACTTGGGAATAAGTAAATAGTTCTGGGGAAAAAAAATTATTTCAAATCAGTGCTGATCTGTGAAGCTTTAGCTTGTAAGTCAGAGCTATGAACTGAGAAGGAATAAATTACCCTCTATGGAGACTGTCTGTAAGGAATGAGTGACCTGTGGACTGAAAAACTTCGATCATTTGTTTTTCAATATGAAACTTTCTTTTGAAAATATTTACCAAATTATTAGTTTTTAATTAATAAGAATAACTTAACAACATATTGTATTAATTACATATTCTAAATACATTGCTGAAATCTAATCCTAGTCCTACAAAGTTTAAGTAAGATGCTAGCATTAATCATCAACAGTTTCTGAAATCTCTGCTTCCAATTCCCCTTGACAGAATTGACAATTATATAAATTGTGTTTGTTTAAAGGATGTGTTGAAATAAAAATTGCAAATTTTAGGGCAGGGACAGAGTACAGTAAATGGTTACAGATAAGTCAGTTAAGGTTAATTCCAAACGTTAATTTAAAGAAGTTACAATTTGTGTAAAACCAGTCTCTCTGTCTCTCTGCCTCTGTCTCTCTGTGTCTCTAACTCTCCTCCTATCAGTGAATATTAATAAAGTATTGATAGCAATTTAAAGTGTTTGTATAAAAATACAAAACATTTTTAAGCCTACATATGTTAGAATTATGTTTATATTTTAATCCCTATGAAAAAACAAAAAGGCTGAATTTGAATTAAAAGGTAAAATAATGTTCTGCTGAATAATTCTGAAATACTTTTAAGAATTAAAAATATTTTTTCACATAAATTATTAAGCTACCTGGACTGAAAGTTCCATTAAGTCTCTGGAGTTATGTTTACCTTTTCCATTGAATCAGTGGTATTAAAGGAATTAAATACTTTTTAAACAAATATTCTGATGGTTTGAGTATTTCTGCTATAATTTAATAAAAATTAAAACTAGCATTTCACAAAAGGCTTATACTTGCCATTAGGGAAAATAAAGGCACAAAAATAAGAGAGTATGATTTTTTTTTACTGCAGTAGCATGTGGTACCATGTTAATATCCTACCTCAAAATACAGACATTAATGAACAAATTACCTGCAAAATAATGATACTGATCATGAAATGCTAGAATTTTACTCTACAGAAGCCTATTTGTGTGTTGTGAGTACAAGATCAAGAAGGTAGTCAAGCAAATCTAACTGTATTGTGAAAGACCACTTAGAAGGAGGAAACAACTGATGGGTTGTGAATCTAGAAATTTCATTGATTTATGGTAAGTAAACAGCTGTTAGGAAATTATCTAGAAAAAGTTAACCAGGATTGACAATGGAAAAGCAACAGAGCCAGGCTAAAGGAAGCCTAGGTGCCTCAAAATCTAAAGAGAACCACATTAGGCATCAGAAATCTGTATCATGAAAAGTTTAGGACTAAGCACAGGACGTTTTGAAAAACATTTATTCTCTCATGTCATCCACTCTGGTAGTATACACACCAGTCCTGAAAAATTAAACCTATATTGTTAGTATCTATTTTACACTATATAGTATGCTCTAAGAAACACTGAATTATCAGAAATAAAGAAAAAACATACCAAGTTTGTCTAAATTAACAGAAACTAATGCACCATGATTATAAAATAAAAAGACTCAAGCATCAGGGAAGATAACTCTGGGATAAATTGCGTGCCTCAGAATAAATCAAACACCTGCATTTAAAAGTATGACTGAAGGACAGAGTAAATCAACAGCAGAACTGACATGGACAGCATACTAGAAAAATCCCTTTAAAAAATGACCCCTAGTAAAGATTGTTCTCAAATCCAGTGATCACACTGAGTTGCTCTGAGGGGGCAGATGAATCATGATACTCAGTCTTCAGAAGTCATCTAGGGAGGCAGGATACTGGCTGGACTATTATTTATAAAGTGGATATTACCATATACTTTTCTAGCATACATTTTGGCCCATTAAGCACTGACATTTCCATACACTATAACTACACAACACCATTATCCTTTATATTTTCAAAGTTTTGGCCATTAATTTGCAAAGAAGGGGAAACTGCTTTAACAGGAATGTCAGTCTGCTTTCAAATGGTGGCTGAGAAATTCACATAGGATGTGACTTAAACTATTTCAGAGTTTTATGGTAAATTCAAAAGTAAGAGATAGTGAACATGTAACAGTGATTGGCTTCATTTTCCCTCAGAAATCAGCATTTCTCTTCACACTGATTTCTTAAATCAAATTTTTGCCTATGACTTCCTCTGACTAAAACTTACCACCTACCTATCAATGACAATAATCCAGTTTTCTTTCTTTTAGAAGTCAAAATTCAAATTCCTGAGAGGTCCTCACCAGATCTGAACCTAGCTGTCCTCAGCAGTTATCATGGTCTGTTGTAACTCACCGTGTAAACATCTCTTCTTGAGTCACTTATCAACTATCTACTCAATTATCTCCCACATAAACTACTAACACATCTTACTCTCTGTGAAAGATTCTGAGAACTTAACCTGTGACAATTTTAAGTAGGGGGAGAGAAAAATAAAATAAATACCCAAAGTTCAAAAAATAAGAAACCCAAACATCTGCTAGGAAAAAAAATGATAACAACATGGTAGATTTTACTCAAATAAATTGGTTAAACACATTTAATGGAAATTGAGCAGTTAAATCTAAATATAAATAATACCAGAAAGGTATAACCCTCAAAAAACCCAAACAATCAAATCAGAAGGTATATAGAAAAATCTAGAGAACACTCAATCAATATGCCCTAATATTTATGGAACACCGTATCTCAAAATACATGATAGACCATACACTGGGCCATAAAGTATGTCTCAGTAAACTTCAGAAGACTTAATATTCCAGATAATAATAAAATCTAAATGTAACTACATTATAAATTAATATCTATGAAATTTTTAGAAATATCTCATTTGGACAAAGCAGCATATTTAAATAGTCTATCGTTCAAGAGAGACAGAAAAAGAAATTAGAAAATTGAACAGAATAGCAATAAAAACACGGTCTATTAATTACTTTAGATGTATATAAAAAAGGGAAAAGGTTTAAGATGAATGATCAAGGTAAATAATTTAAGAAGATAGAGAGAGGAAATTAAACTCAAAATTGAAACAAAGTAACACAAATAGAAAGAAAAAATGTAATAATTAAAACATCATGGAGAAATATACCATAACCAATATTAATAAAAGCCGATAAGCTCTTAGCAATAGTGAGAGGAAGAAAATACAAATTATGAAGATTAGTAAGGAAATTTTTGCAGATTAAAATCATGATAAAAAATAATGGAAGCAGCTTCATACCAATAATATCGACAATTTATGTGAAAGATACAAATCCTTTACACAACATAATCAATCAAATATGACTCCAAAGTAAATAGCAAATATATCTAGTAGTATATTCCTTAAATTACTAATTAAAAATCTTTCCAAAAAGAAATTATAAAACTCAGACACCTTACTGGTGAATTCTATCAAACATTTAGATAAAAAGAGTTACTAATATCATAGAAAATCCTGCAGAGGAATTCTTGAAAGAAGACAGACTTTCCATCTCTTTTAAAAGGACATATAACACAGATACAAAAAGCTGATAGATAGTACCAAAAAAATTAAATTATAAACCAACATATTTCTTAAAATTAGATAAAAAATCCACTCATTAGCAAAAAAAAATCCAGCAAAATATTAAAGGTAATATACCGTATAGTCTGTGGGATAATCCCTGGTGTACAGTGTAAAATCAAGCATCCATCAGAATAATTTAGCAATTAATATAATTGATAAAAAAATGCCATTATCTTAATGAATTAAGAAAAATGTGAGATTTAAGAACCATATAAATTTTATAAAATAAAAACAGAATTCTGAGCAATTTAGATATAAAAGAACTTTCTTAATTCAATAAATGGCATTTTCAAACACCTAGAGGCAATGTCACACATAAAAATGTTATATAGATACTCATGACCTAAGATGAGAAAGAAAGGAAGTCTTCTAACTGTATACATATTCATCATCAGACTGGAAATCTTAGGAAGACAATAAGACAAGATAAGGTCAAGAGAAAAAAATTAGAAAAATATGTAAATTGTCATTTCTCATAACAGACATGATTGTCTATAAAGAAAATCCTAACAAGCCCTAAGAAGTTAATTTAGAAACATTTAACAGGATACAAATTCAATGTACAAATATAATTACATATTCTAGCACTGCAACTGCAGCAAAAAATACTATTAATAACAGAATCAATAATGATGAAATATTTAAGGATAAATTTAGCTGAGGATATTTAACTGACAACTAGTAGCCATAACGTTTTTTTTTCTCAGCAAACTGTCAAGTGGAGTGATGTCTAGTTCATGGATAAAAAGACTTCTTATTATCAGATGTAAATTCTCCCCAAAATTTATTTATAGATATTACTTCTTTTAAAAAATTGAATTTTAATTGAAAAACTGACTAAATTATACAGATATTTTAAGCATTGAGAATAGTCAAAACACTCTTTAAAATGAACACATTTGGATACTTGTCTCAATTTCAAAGCTTACTATAAGGCTACAGAAATAATGAGTGAAATTGAAAAATAAAAACAGAAGTCTGTGTAACAAATTATAGATAGAAATAGTCAAATAATATTTAACAGATCACCAAGATTATTTTTGCGGGTGCACAGTTTTGCTTTATGTTTTTCAATTAATGATGGTAAAACAAACAAGCAAAAAAACCCACAAAACATTTGGGGAAAAATCCTTGATCTCATACATACATATTAACTAACGATAAATCAATAATCTAAACAGTACAAACAGAAGTGTATGTATTTTTTTTTACTTTGCAATATGTAATTTTTCATAGAAAGAGAAATATAATCATAAATGGGAAAATTAGATAATTTAGTCTTCCCCCAAATTAAATGTTTCTGCTTGTCAAAACACAATAAAAATGAAAAAATAATCAAAATATTAAACTTTTATGTTGACCCATTTATAAGTTTGTATGCTGTATGAGACCATCTTGTACATAGAATAGAAAATTCTTACCTAGGAATAACAAATGAATAAAAATTATGCAACAACCTTCAAATATTCTTAACAATAAAGGCATACAATTTTTTAATAAGCTCATGAAGAGGTTCTTCATTGAAAATCGGCAATATGCGAATCAAAGCAAGGGAATGCTTCACGAACTGACTTTATAAAGATAAAATAATCATCAACATCAAATTCTGGGAAGCACTAGAGAAATGTAAAATAGTATAACTACTTTGGAGACATTTAGTGTTTTCTTATGTAGTAAATATGCAACATCAATTCCAATCCTACATATCACTCAGAAAACTATTTATAAAAGTAATTGCACAGGAATATAACAACATTGTCCCTTATATAAAACTTGAAGAAAATGTCTATGAAAGAATGTATAAATGAATTGTGATAGGTTCACATAGAGAAGTACAACTCAGCAGCCAAAAAACAAATGGACTATGATGAATCAAGATATAAAAATTACATACTGTATGATTACACTAGATGAGGTTCATCAGTCAAAAACAAAGCTGTGATTATAGAAATCAACAAGTAACTGTCTATGATAGATGGCAATTTTTAAGAAGGTATTTTTAGGTAACACACAAACATATACACACAAACACACCATCCCCCCACCCCCACCCCTACTGAACTTGGGTTCAAAGTTCAAAGAACTGCCCAGTTGACGTGCCACATGCTTGAAAGTCATGTCTTGGTATCCATCACAGTGTTTAGAAACATTAGACACTGCGCAACAAGTAGAAATAACACTAGAATGGATGCTATGTCTACAACTCCAAAAATGTTATTTTATATCATTAAACTTACTTGAAAACCCAAACTTAAACACATTTTCCCCTATATGTTTCAAACCAATTAAATGAAAAGTTTTTTAGTCTATTTTATTGTAGTGATTATTCTACACATCAAAATAACTTCCTATGTATAGGTTCCCCATTTCTTACATCTATTTCAACACAAAATGTTCTCTACCAAATCACCAAGTGTTCTTCCCTATTGTCCAGTAGGCTCTATCATCATTTACCTCCACCCATTCCCTTTTTGTACCTCAGTTCTGTTGCAAATGTTTCAGGGTTGGTCATTTTCATCTGTTCCTTTGTTTTGTCTGTTCACATTCCACCTATAAGTTAGGTCATCTGGTATCCATCTTTCTTCTTTTGACATGTTTCACTTAGCATAATCCCTTCTAGCTCCACTCATGTGGATTCAAATGACAGGGTTTCGTCTCTCCTAAGGGCTGTGTAGTATTCCCTTTCATATATGTACCACATCTTCATGATCCATTAATCTGATGTTGAGTATGTAGGTAATTTCCAGTTCTTTGCTACTGTAAATAGGGCTGCAATAAACAATGTGATGCAAACATTTTTCAGATGGGTGCTTCTGTATCTTTTGGGTAGATGCCCAGAAGTGGAATGACAGGATCATATGGGATTTCTGTCTTTAGTATTTTGAGGAATCTCCAAACTGTTCTCCATAGGGGTTGTACCAATTTGCATTCCCACCAGCAGTGCAAAAGTGTTGCCTTTTCTCCACATCCTCACTAGCATTTGTTGCTTCCAGATTTTGGATAACAGCCAGTCTTTCAGGTAAAAGGAAATATCTCATTGTTATTTAAATTTGCATTTACCTGATAGCCAGCAAGTAGGAACATAATTTCATGTGCCTGTTTACCATCTGTATATTCTCTTCAGAAACGTCTCTCCAATTCCTCCTCCCATTTTTTATTGGATTGCCTGTTCTTCTCCTGTCGAGTTTTATGAGTTCTTTGCATATTTTAAATATTAAGCCTTTGTGGGAAATATCAAATGCAAATCTCTCTCCCAGTTGGTAGTTTTCCTTTTGGTTTTGGTGATATTTTCTTTTGTTGTGAAAAAGCTCCTTAGTCTGATGTAGTCCCAGTTGTTTATTTTTCTTTTTGTTTTCCTTGATGGTGGAGTTGTGTCCCCAAAGGCTTCTCTATGACTAATGTCATGGAAAGTCTTTCCTGTTTTGTCTTTTAAGAGCTTTATGGTTTCTGGTCTTATGTCCAAGTCTCTAATTCATTTTGAGTTAATTTTTGTGATTGGTGAATCATGTTACAGGGTGGTCTAGCTTCATTCTTTTGCAAGTGGCTGTCCAATTTTTCCAACACCATTTTTGAAATTTTTCTTTTTCCATCGAGTGCTTTTTGCTCCTTTGTCATAGATTAACAGATTGTGTGTGAGTGGGTCAATTTCTGCTGATTCAGTTCTATTCCACTGATCTGTGCCTCTTATTATCCCAGTACCATACCGTTTTGATTACTATAGATTTGTGGTATAGTTTAGATGTTTAATCCCTCCAGACTCTCTTTTTTCTAACAATTGCTTTGGCTATTCCAGGGTCTTTTGTTGTTCCACACAAATTTGAAGATTTTTAGTTCTATTTCCTGGAAACAAGCCCATGGGATTTTAATGGGGATTACATTAAACCTATATATTGCTTTGGGTAAGATGGTCATTTTAATTATACTGATTCTTTCCAGCCATTAGCAGGGGATGTCTTTCTATTTCTTTGTGTCTTCCTCTATTTCTTTTAAGAAGACATGTATTTTTCATCATAGAGAACTTTAACTTCCTTTCTTAGGTATACATCCAGGCAATTCATTTGCTTAATTTCTATTCTTAATGGTGTGATTTTATTTTCTTCTACCATGTTGTTTGTGTATAAAAATGCAACAGAGTTCTGTGTATTGATTTACAAAATTGTAGCCTGCCACCTTATTGTATTAATTGATGAGCTCTAGAAATTTTTTGATAGACTTTTTGAGTTTTTCACTATATATAATCATGTCATCTGCAAATAATGAGAGTTTTACTTCTTTCCAATTTGGATTCCTTTTATTTCCTTTTCTTGCCTAATTGCTCTGGCTGAGACCTCCAGTACAATATTAAATAGCATTTGTGAGAGTGGACAACCTTGCCTTGTTCCTGACATAAGAGGAAATGTTGCAATTTTTTGCCATTGACTATGATGTTGGTTGTGGTTTTCACATGAATCTTCCATTCCCATTTTATGGAGTTTTTATCAAATGGGTGTTGGATCTTGTTAAAAGCTCTCTCTGCATCTATCATTTGGTTTTTCTCTTTGTTCTTCTTGATGTGGTATAGGACAACAGATTTCTATATGTTGAATCATCCTTGCATCCCCAGGATGAATCTCACTTAGTCATGATGGATGATCATTTTGATGCATTGTTAAATTTGGTTTGTTAATATTTTGTTGAGAATTTTTTCATCTATATTCATTAGAGATACTGGTCTATAATTTTCTTTTGTGGTGACATGTCAGCTTTTTGGTATCAGTGTAATAATATCCTCACAGAAAGTATTTGGGAGAGTTTCCTGTTCTTCAAAATTTTATAAGAGCTTGAGAAGAATAGGTGTTAATTCTTCTCTGAAGGCTTGTTAGAACTCATTGGAGAAGCCATCTGGTCCTGGGCTTTTAATTTTGGGGATGCCTTTGATTACTTCAATTTCTTTGCTTGTGATTATTCTATTCACATTTTCTGATTATTCTGGGTTCAGTCCTGGTAGACTATACTTTTCTAGAAATCTGTCCATGTCCTCAAGGTTGTTCATTTTGGTGGTGCAGAGCTGTTCGTAACAGTCCATTAAGGGGTTTTGACTTTCTGTGGTATCTGTTATAACTTCTCCCCTTTAATTTATGATTCTAATTATTAGAATTGTCTCCCTTTTTTCTTTGTGAGTCTAGCCAACGACTTTTCAATTTTATTTTTTCAAAGAAGCAAATTTTCGTTTCATTGATCTTCTGGATTATCTTTCTATTTCATTTATTTCTGCTCTTTGATTATTTCCTTTCTTCTGCTGATTTTTGGCTTTAATTGTTCTTCTTTCTCTAGTTGTTTTAAATGTAAAGTTAAGTTGTTTTTTCGCGATTTTTCTTGTTTCTTGAGATAGGTCTGGATTGTGATGAACTTGTCCCTTAGTACCGCTTTTCCTGACACCCACAGATTCTGGTAACTCGTGTACTCATTCTCATTTGTCACTTTTTAAGTGCCCTCACCCACTGTTAGTTGTCAGTCGATCCATCTCTAGCTGAAGTGCTGGTTGTTTCTTGGTGTTTCTCTCAGGAAAACAGGTGATTTTTTTTTTTAAATGTCCGTGGGGACCAACCCAAAAGTGCATACTATCACGTCACCATTCAGAAGTCCATCTCTCAATTAAATGTAAAGTTTGAAAATTTATCTGAGATTTTTTTTTTTTTAGTTTGAACTAAATTTAGTACCCTGGGTTTACATAGTTATTACTTTAATATTACTCATTTTTCTTTTTTGCTGAGGTTATATTTTTCTATTCAAGTGACTATGGCAGTGGGTGAGACAAAAACAGTAATGGTAATTAATGCAAATGCGAACTCCATGAATAATTAACATAAAGTCGAAGAGTTGTATTTTCTCTTGCAATTATACTCTTAATAATGCAAATTTGATGCCTTGTCCTTTTATTATTCCATCAAATCATAGTTTAGCAGATCATATATGCAAGGATTATTAAATTGTGTAGAATATACCTGTGTTTATGCTGTTAACTATTAATAACATTAAAATAGTTTAGAATTTATAAAGTTATATCTTGCCATGTAGATTTTTTTCTGATACGAATTATAGTTTCCAGGTTATGGTCATACTATCTTTCAGCATATAAATCATATTTATGGCTAATTCAACAAACCTATGTTGAAATTTATTTCCTGGTAAACTAGAAATATCTTTCTAAAAAGGCCATTATGTATGTCTTACTAGTAAGTATTTGAATGAGCTTTTTAATAAATTTATTAATAAATTTCACCAATTCTATATTTATATGAAAGTCATGTTTTTAACTTTTTAAAAACTGCTTTGAAAATATTCAAATATAGAAAATGCACACTTTAATGTTATACTCCTTTATTATAAACTGAGCAATTTATTTTACTGAGTCGTCTGTAAAGTTGATACAATAATGAGTAAACACACTCCTTTCCACTTAATTAAGCAATCTCCATCTTTTAAACTGTTTCTATGTGATTTTCTTTTTTTCTCCTAAATTTTACTCATGAAACCTTTTTTCAACACCTGCAAAACATAATTTGAATATATGGCTTCCTCATTTATGGCATCACAGCAATGCAGAAATATTTTAATTAAATATAAATTTAGCTTTATTCAATGAATTATTGTGTATAACCCATAAGTCAAGCAGATACATGTGAGAAGAAAGGGCATGGAGGTAGAAAGCCAAGGACAGTTTATCTAGCACTGTGATTTCTGCTAAGATCCTCTAAAACTTCATGGTCAAACTCATTAAATTCTTTGTCATTGCAAATTATGAGCCAACTAGCAAAAGGACTAAGTAGAAAGATCAAATTCACATAGACAAAACATAAATTCACTTAGACCTAGGAATGTGGGTACAGAGAGGCAGAAGGTGGAACACAAACTCATGGGAAAAAAGAGTTTTTACTTATCCGGGAAATGATTGTAAATCTAACTCTAACTCTAGAAGATGTTTGGCTTAAAAAAGGCAGAGTATATTCAAGGAAATAGAACTATTTATATGTCAGCAGCAGACTATTTAAAAATTCAATATTCAAGCAAGTATTAGAAAATTCTTAAGCCATTTATATAACTTAGAATTCAGTCACTTGCTCTGTTTTAGTTTTCTGTCTTACTCCCATCTTTTTATCTTAAATTCTCCTGGTCCTTAACAGGTTAGTACAAGCGTGTGTATGTTCTCTGTGTGCACATACACTTGTTTCTGTCTTCTTTCCTTCAATGCTGCACTGAATTACTCAGTTCTTTATCCTTAAGACTAAAGCTCCTTATTCTTAGACTAAAAGATAGGACTCTGGTGAAATGTTTTTGGGATTTTGGGATACAGTTCTTTTAAAAGATTACTTTGCATCCCTGGACAAAAATTGGTTTGTATTTCTGTTATTTACAAAGTTGTCTCTATTCTCCCACTAAAACCCTAATTGTAAGTTCTCTAAAGACAAGAAAAACATCTCTCTCTTCGTATATATGCATACACAATTATATATATATGTATGTACATATGAGCTAGTTCACATATGACCTAATACTAATAATGATTTTACAGATGAATATACAGCAACTTATATGAGTTAAGTAATTTTCTCAATATTATACTATAAATACGCTGTAAAACTGGTACTTGAACCAAGGCAAAGTGATTATAAAACTTTTTCTTGGATTCTTTATGATTTTTTGCCTCTAATTAAAGCTAACTATTGAATGCAAAGCATTATCCATCCCAGTAAATACCTTTTCCTTTACTTTCAACCCATCCAATCTTCTTTCTGTTGAAAACTTCCTTTTCAAGACTGTATTATTCTGCCCTCCTTTCTCATCTCTCATACTTAACTGCCTTTATAGACAACTATGTCACTTTATCATCACCTATGTGAAAGTGCTCTAAGAAAAGCAAGAATAATAAAAGACAGTCTCTATTGATGCATACAGATAATGGTAAACCATATTTATATGCTATTTAGGAAATTTTCCAATATCTACATATATTATTGTACTGAAATTTCAAATAAATTTTAATATTGAAGATACATATATTGCTGTATATGTCATGTAGCAGGATTGAGATTTATGGAAATTACTAAATATTTCTCATGTAAAATGTGAAACTGTCAGTTACTTCAAATTATGATTTATTTGAATAAATTATGTTATATGCAAATATCTTATTTCCAACTTTATATAAACCACCAATATTTAATTGGGCATATTGCCAACATTTATCACTTCAGAATTTACAATTATACTAAATCTAAGAGCAAATTTTTTTGGTTACAAAAGCAAGCAGATCAACTCCTGCTATTTTTCTTCATTCCGTCTACGTGCTTTGCTGTATAAGCAAAAATGCCCTATTTAGATGTCAGAGTAAGAACATGAATAAAAAGCCATTAGCAATAGCTGTTCCAAATGTATAATAGGCTGGGATTATGAACCAACAAAACATCTGTTTTTCCTGTGAGGTTCTGATAACTTAAACTCTAGTTGTGGTAGTGGCTATTAGATACCATTAAAGTCTGTACTGCTGCACACTCCATCTGTCATCATGGAGTTGCTTTAACCCATTTAATTCCAGGCCATTTTCAAAAGGTGTCTTTTACTGCTAAGTTTGTGAAATTCTAACAGTTTATATCTCCTACATTTACTAGATAACAATGAGGTACATTCCTTTGAAGGAAAAGAGTATTCTCTATTTGTGGAATAAAATTTAGCTTCTCTGCTGACACTCTCCCTTTTATCTTCTCCCCACCCATACCTAAAATGGAAAAACGTTGATCTACTCCAAGAATTGAAACAATTATGCTATGTTCATTCCTGAAGAACTCCTAGGGAAGTAGTGAATTTGCCACCCAGCCTATCCAGTTTTGTTTTGTTTTTTCTAATTATGTTATGTTTACATTAACTTTTTCTTTTCCTTCTTAAATACTGTTAAAAATATCATTATATGTTCAATTTACTTCTTATGACAGAACACTTATTTTAGTGTAGATGTTTGTGAACAAATTTCTATATGGAAACATGTGCCACTTAAAGTTAAATACAGTGTCTTATTCTGAGTAAGTATATGATGAATAATGAATGTTGTAGAAGTAATCCAATTGGACCTAGGAAATTATAATATGTGAGTTATACATAAGTGTATGATTGCACTAGAAGTGAACATATCTTAATGGAAATCGATAAATGAATGCAAAGACTAAAAGCATAGCAATTTACAAAAAAGCAAAATTTTACAACAGAATGCTCCCTTTGAATTATTTTTGTAAATAAACTCTGCTCTGTTAACAATATGGTGAGAGTCTAGATTTATTATGATATCTGAAAGTGCTCTAAAAAAGCAAGAATGCCAATAAAATAAAATGAGTGCCACTTGATACTTTGCATATAAATTTACTGAAAACTTCACTATTTTAGTAATCTGTAGAACAGATATACATATTTAACTCACTGGTGCTTGTTATGCTATATACTAAAATAATGAAAGGTAAATTTATGCTGTTTTCATAGCATGCCAGATACAAATGTTTATAGCATTTTTTTCATGAAATTACATACCTCTTACATAAAGAAATTTGACAAAGAAAATGTGCAGAATATTTGACAATTCTGATAGCTAGTGCTATTTTATGTGATTTAGCTTATGTCACCTTATGAGATAAGTAATGGCATTCTAGTTCTCTCTCATTAAGTGGATAGTTAATTTTTTATAAATATGTTGTGTTTGTCTTTATTGCAAAAAACTATATCAAGCTAATATTTTAAATACTTGAATTTTTAACTATTTTCTATTAAAACAGCTTTCTGCTTTCTAGTCTATAAGTGACTATTTTAACTGGTTAATCAAATCAGTGATGTATTGTCTATCAATCATTAACCAATATGTCAAAACTAATGCTTTGACAGAGTAAAGGGAGTGTACATCTCCTCTTCCAAGTATCCTAATACTATGTTTGTTTAAAAAATCTCTATTGAGGAAGCATTATAATGACATTCAACTTTTTATCACAAGTAGTGAGATTTAAGGAATTTATACAATCATGTTTTTCTGGATATTTCAAAAGTTAATGGCAAGTACTTAACCAAAAATAAGAATTTAAAACAATCCCCACACATATACAAGTCATTGCCCAATACCATGTTTATATAAAGCAAAATGTGAAAGTGAGTTTCTCTAATTTCAAAATATATTATGCTGCCATTTCAGCAGAAGCATAAAGATATTCTTTGATATCATCTGAACCTTTATATAAAACAATTTATCATTAAGGAAATCGCTTACCACCTTATCATTACTTGTTGGTTTATCAACATATAACTTAGGTATGTTTGATCATTTGATATTGAGAAAATTTAAATAAAGCTATTAAGTTGAAAAACAAACAACATATATATGGATAATGTGTTTTTCTTAACCAATTGTGCCCAACCTATATTTTCAAGAGTAATTTCTACAAATGCATTTATTAATTAAAGCTTGATTCACTTATTTTTCTTTTTGCTCTTTACATAATTCCTATTTTTCATTATAAAATTAAATTTGTATATGTATGCATACATTAACACAATATTTAATTTAGGTTATAGATCAATAATTTGGATTTCAATGCCCTTATATAATATTTAGTCAAACTTACAAAATTATTTAAGTTTATTAATAACTAATAAAAGTCCATTTCATCTCTTAGCATTAAGGAGATTTAATTTTTGAGTAAATTACAATGTATTTGCAAAAAGTTCAAAAATCTTTTAATTACATTGTATTTTTATATAGTAAAAAATCTAAGAAGATATCCACATCAGTTTCCTAAATACCTTTATTAAATCAAATACGTTGAATACTAAATATTAGACAGAACTTGATAAATTGGTTCATTCAATAAGCCGAAAGAAAGATATCAAAAATTATTTGTCAAATGACAGTTTCAATATATAATGTGAATAACCCTAATAAATATATTTATCTTTACTAAATTTATAAACTTATGATTTATTTTCATCTTTCCATATAAAAAAAATTACATTAGAATTCATTATATATCTTCCTCACCTGACACAACTGAAAAAATCAAAACTGTAAGGTCAATAGGACCATTTAAAAATATATACAGAAACAATATATAACTGTACAATATAGTTTAGTTATTAGCAATCAGAATTAATCAAGGTGTCAGTAATTCTTCCTTCTTGCAATGTGATTTTAGATTACGTCAACTTCCTGATTCAATTCCAAAATATAATTATCACTAAAGAAAAATAAATTTCTACATTTATTAAGACAAAAATAATTCCATAATAAGTATTTTTATTTTAAATTGAATCATACTTTAATTCAACTTCAGTTTAACACCCAAACTAGGAAGGAACTGACTTAAATCCTGTCTCATAAAGAAAATGCTTTTGCAAGTCACTTAGTTTCCTTCTTTTGATATTCAATGTGCATTTTTAATATCTAATGGCTAAAGAAAAATGTTAAGCTCATGAGAGGAAATTCAGTGAAAAATAAAAATTATTGCAATAATTTTGGCAATGAGTAATGCTTTAACTTCAAGAAAGTCAAAATTCTCAATTAAGACAGTGAATTTCAATGGGAATTATTGGAAAATCCAATGCTAGAGACTTTTTATTTGATAAGAGAGAATTTAGTTTTCCTAACAGAGGTTTTGTAGCAAAGAGAGAGAGTATAATTGCAAATATATTTTGATCTCTATGTGGATAATAAGCTATACATAAAATGCAGAAAATGTTTTATTTAGTATTTGAAAAAATATGGATAGAAGTATACTATGACCAAGATGCAATATATATGTAAATGCTCACTATTATATGAAATTATAACATACAACAAAATTGGGGTTAATTACAGGTTTTACCAAACTAAGAATTTGAAAGTACTCAAAAAAGAAATGCATTCAAAAGCATTCTGAAAAGAGCAGAATTTATTCTTGCATTCAATTAGCTCTATGAAACTTCACACTCAAAAATGTGTATTTTGTCATTGTGGTGTATTAAAAAGCCTATAGAGTGCTTGAGAAGTAACATGTATCCAGTAGAAATATGATCAATCTATATAGACTTGTCTCCTTCAAAGTGCCAGATTCTAGAAGTCTGTGGGAATGGGCTTAGTTCAAAAGATATTTAGCTTCACTAGTTTCAGAATTTGGTTTGTGTGCCTTAAAGGATCTAAACCTTGCAAAATGCATGTGAGATATATGTGTGTATGTATATATATATTTATGAACTGTGTGGTTAATAATATAGATAACACACACATTGTACATTTAAGTAAAAAGTAAATCAAAGAAAATTATTTTCCTAACCATAAACTTACCTTTTGTTCTTCATATTTGACATAGACCTTTCTGATGCTTCCCCCTGTCTTAGTATTTAGTTCACGTGTTATTTTATTCTTTTGGAAGTCATGGATTCGATAATATTAAGCTAACTCTTGGGAGTACCTAGGAATAAGTGCTATGGAAGCTGAAAGGCAGATTCTTTCCTTTCTCCATAAATTAATTCTGCCATACTTTGTTGCTGTTGTTGCTGACAGTCCTGAGGATTTGAATAAAAGTAAACTCTATCAACTGGATACATTTTCTCTGAACAAGAAAGAAGTGATCAACTCTGCCCGAAATTAGACTCTGCAGCTCTTTTAGCGAAAGGAATGATGGGAAAGATATCTAAATTCTTGAGAAGAAACTCATAAATATGAATTCTCATAGACTGAAATAAATGCTTCAGAGTTTTGTTTTTTATTGTTTGTGTTACCAGAATATGGCAAACATTTATTCGGTGTTAACAGAAATTTTAGAAAACCCTCATCTTGCTTTTAGGCCCCTGTGGTCAAAGGCTTTTTTTTTTTTTTTTTTTTCTTTATCCTAACTTCTTAATCCTCTCTTTCTTCATCTTACTTCCTTGAATAATTTGCTTTAAGTAGAACACACTTTTACAAAAACAGGATTTTCTTTATAATGGAAGAATTCCTTAGGTCTACTTAATCCACTTAAATGAAGCAGCTTTAGACATTTTTTTCATATCTTGACCTATCTAGCTAAAACACTCTGATAAGGGGACATCTGTCATTTACCCATATCTTTACTGTGGCCTAAGTAGTTCACTTTTGAGTCTACTGAATTTCAAATAATTCTCACTATTTCTAGATTTATGATAATTACAATAATAAGTATTAATAAATTTTATTTAACCAAGGTCTCTTTCAGGTGCTGAAAATAGAATACACAAAACCAAGAAGTGACAGTCTTTTGAAGCTAAGATCATGTTATAAGGAGAAAAGAAAAATAGTAAGGTAATTTGGATGGTGATAAATTCTAAGAAAAAAAAAATCAAGGTGATATGAGTAAGAGAACTAGTTGGAAATTACAACCAAAAAAAAAAAAAAAAAAGAGCCAGGGAAAACTTTCCCAAGCAGTCTTTTAGTCAATAGTTCAAAGATCAGAAGGAGCTAGACAAAGACTCAGCAGCCTTGGTACTGAGTGAGGTAGCTACCGTAACTGAATTACTGGAATTAGAGAATGGCCCTCATGCCCAAATACTGAATGGTTAATCCAATCACAGCAAGATGAAACCAGAGGAGTATGACAATTATAAAATTTCGTGTTGTCACTGTTACATGAGATAAAGTCAAAGGGGAAGATCTTCCTCAATATATGTCTGTATATACATGCATATGTGCTTTTATGTACACATGCATATCAGCACATATTTATGATAATTTCTATGCAAATGATTGTGTCTTTCTATTAAAATCTGTCATAATTCTATTGTGAAAACTAATTAAATGTCTGATTTTCTTCATTTTAAGTAATTTATCAGGCTCTTTGTCTGGTTTGCAAGTTTCCATATGAACTTTTATTATTCTGAGATTTTATGTGGCTTATTCCCAGATATTGACAACATTCTCCTAACTTATTTTCTTTTGATTAAAGTTTCTCTTTACAGTTCTACTTGAGTTCCATCACTTCAAATATTGAATCTTTCTAACAAGCTTTGTCTTTTATTATTTTTCCTATGAAATATCATATAATTCATATTATTTCATAGGACTTCATTTGAAAGTACTGACTATCATAGAAACTATCATGTCATCTGTCCTGTAAATCCAGAAAATTATTTTCTCAATACTTCTGTTATTGCAAGCAATATTTTTCCTTGATTGTGCAAGTGAACTATCATAATATCAAAAGAAATTCAAGCAATACAGAGAAATAACAAAGAATGTAAACACCATCCCAAATCACATTACAATATAGTAATATGATTATTGGATATGGGTGTGTGTTTTCAAAGTCTGAACATCCTATGCAGGAGGGTCTTTTATTTACCATATAAAAGATATCTTTACAACTCAGAGTGCCATAAACATTTAACAATAATTACTTATAATAAAATTGATTTAAATAGCCCTCTTTATAGGAATATCTAGATTTTCTCAAATATATTTTTATAATATGAATCAGCTGTTAAGATTAAACTCTGTATATAGTATAGCGCATGCCTTATCATAATAAGTTCCTACCAGTTATTTGGCTTGTTCAAAAATAACTATGGTACAGAGTCACCTACACTGACCACTAGAAAACTTGAATTAATTTGCACTTCCAGCAACAATGAGAATTTTTAAAATCTTTCTTCAAAACTTGGCTTCTTAGTTCTTATATCAATCTCTTATGTATCTAACTGGTTACTCATCTATTAGACTTGCTTTTATTTTCTTGTGATGTTGAATAAGTTTCAATGAATCTATTATATATTCTTTTTAATACAAATGCTTAAAATCTTCATGCATTTTATAAAGTTTAATACTCTATTTTATATAGTCTTGCATTGGAATAATGCTCTTGTCATATGTAATGCAAATATTTTGCTTGTATTTATAAGACATATTAAAACATCATTTTTGATTGAATTATAATTTAATATTTCTACTTAATCAAAAGTAAGTCATATCACATGTCATAGAATTTCAATATGTAAATATAATCAAAATACTTAGCCAACACTTTATCTAACAAATTACTGTTTTCATTCAACATTAAAGTAAACTAAGACTTACTTTGACATAAAATAAAAAGATATATAATATAACTAGAAGTGGTGGATCTATGAATAAAAAGTCTTTGATTATATGAGCCTTTACCTTGTTTTACTTTAAGTATTCTTTTTAGTTTATTTGGGTAATGATAAAAATGAAGAGAGGACTATAAATGCACTCTCACAAAGTCATCTGTCTTATATACAGGAACATATTCACAATGTTTCATAAATTGCAATCAAAGTGATGCTATATGAACCAATGCTAAAAGCCATAATTCTAAATTTTAATTAATATATTTTTATTGAGATATGACATATTAAATTAGAGGAGGACTCAATTCTTTGATGGTAGAGCAATCCTCAAGAATTTATATAAAAAAGGGTGGTCCAAGATGGGAAGAAGAAAGCATTAGGATTTAGCACAAATGTTTCATTGAAAGTATTTTAATGTTTTACCAGGTTCTGCATATAGAAGACACACTGAAACACACTAGCTAAATAACAGTTGTTCCTTCTCAAATTTCTTAATTTCATAGAACTATAAAGCGCAAAGATATTTAATTCTGAGCTTAGCCCTCCTACTTTGTATACCAAATAATCTGACTTTTGTTTCCTTCAAGTATTACTATTTTATTGTTACAAATTGTGACTGCCAGATTTGTCTAGTTTATTTTTGAGAATTTTAACTATTCAGTTGGAAGTGCTAACTTACCACTTATAAAAGTGAAGAGCATAATTAATGTCCATTTATTGTATTAGTACCTCCTTTTACTTAAAAATCAAGTTATAATTCCTAGTAAACAAACGAATTATGGAAGATAAAATAATAGTTTAATTTTACAAATAAAAAAACTCAAAAGTAAAATATTCAGTAAATAAACAATAATCAAATTTCAAACATGGATCAACTAATATGATTTCGTACTTTGACATACTTTGCATAACTTTGGCCTACTATTTTGTGCCATTGATACGTTTAAATGTGGAGTACAGCTTCATTAAGTACATAGGTGTTACATATACATAGCAGGTATCTTTTTAGTGACTAGGAACATACTAATTTTGCCTCAACAACTAATTCAAGAATAAAGAAATAGCCTTTGTTAATCAGATTATTTCTAATGATTGGGAGGAAGCAAAAATATTGAAATTTCTCAATGTTAAAACTGTTGATCAGACAAAAGATTAACATCTAAAACCTAAATAAAAAGGAATAAATATTTTTTAAAGTAATTACAGTTCTTTTTGTATGGTTTTATATAATATAATCTTCACAATGGCCTGAGATCAGTAGGGTGATTTCACAATCACCAGTATTCAAATCAAAAGCATCTCCTAAGGTAAAATCTGGAAAATAGCAGTGAAAAAGCTGAATCCACAGAGTCCAACTGCATTCCCCGTGTCCTCTTAAATTTTCCTTTTATTTTAAAACAACATAATCTAAATAGTAAAAATAGAAATTAGCTCAACTTTTAAATGAAATTTCTTAATCTAATTGTGAATCTTTTTGGTCTTTTCAAATTCTATAACTTAATCCATATCAGTTACATATGGTTTATGAATTCAAGAAAAGCTTAATAATCTGTCTCACTTCACTGGTTTATAAAAAAGATTATTTTTACCTTAATGTCACTAAAAGACTACTAAATTGTGTATCATATAGTATACCTTACCTTATTAAATCTGTGTGAAGTTTTCAGAAATAGGGCCTAGTACAGATTAATGGAATTGTAAAAAAGGTGTTTTGTGAGAATGGCTTTGAAAACAATAATTATGTATCTCCAAGAATCTGCTGATCACGGGGTTAATATTACCACGTACTTGTAACATTTGTATGAGGTTGACACCTACTCAAATTGCTATTCCATAGACATCATGTTTGAAAATGCCAGGTTAGCTTTTCAACCTCAAACCCTATACTTTGATGTCTACTTTTCTTCAGGAGAAAGTCCATAGGTTCATTGAATGTGAGGCAGCCAGTAAATGAACTAGAGCTATTTTAAGCAACTTTCTTTGATTTGACTTCACCTGTTGACCTTCGTTCTGATCCTGCTGGCATTTCTATTAAGAGTACAAGCTAGTGATTTCTACTTTTAATCTTTTGATTACTTTTGAAATAGCAAATAAGAGTTGAATTAATTAAGAAAAAAAGGAATGAATATAGTGAGTCTCCCACAAATATGCTTAATATCAAAAGGTTTTGTTCTGATTTTTTTTTTTTTTCCTTAAAATCAGAGTCATTCATTTCATGGCCCTTGAACAAAATGTATATCCTACTATCCTATCTATTACTCAAATATAATTACCCCTACTGCACAATAATTTGTGTTTAAGTAGTATTAGCTGAAATAAGCTAACTTTGGCTTCATTCATGCAGTATCTTTATGATGATCTCGGCTGGCAACCCACTTGGAAGTAAGTAGAGCTTAGATTTGACTTCCACCTTTTTCTGCAAGCAGGCTTGTAGACACCTAGTCTGGAGGTAAGGTAAGACACACTTGACAGATAAACATAACTCCTATAACTAGAGCAAGCCACCGCTGCCAAAAATGGAAATTTTAAAACAGAAAACAGCTAGGGTGACAGCACAATAAAACAAAGTGTCATTTGGCTGCCATCCACTAGGCATTGAACAAACCCATTATGGGAGTAAGTAAATGGATCATTCTTCACTAAGCTGGCCCAAAACCTTAACCACTTCAGCTACTAGCCCATCTTCTCTCAGGATTCTTTTCTGTCCCTCTGTGATCTATTTTCTTTTAGGGAGGCTGGTGTCCGAAAGCTGTTATTTCAAAAGCTCCCTTGCCAACTGCCTTCTGGCTCTTTGTGAATGGAAGATTGGAGAGTGAGAGCAGAGAGAGGCAGCGCTTAAGCTGCTTCTCTTGGATGAACTTGCTGCCTGTGGCTTGTAGACCTACAGGTTTGTAACACACGAAGGTTCTTTTCCCTTCTCTCCTGACCTTCGTTGTTTCTGCTGAGAAATCCTTCCGGTTGTTCTCACACTTGTATCGTCTCGATGTGCTCATTTTCTCTGATTACTTGTAATATTTTCTCTTTGTTCACAGCAGTATGAAAATGACATATCCAGGTGTATTTTTCTTTTCATTTATCCTGCAACAGATTTATTGAGATTGTTAGATAAACAAGTTGAAGTTTTCACCAATTTTCACAATTGCTCAGTCAGTAATACTTTGAATATCTCTTTTTCTTCCCCACTCACTGTCTCCTCTTCTAAGACTCAAATCACAAGGCTATTTAAATGATCTTGTTCCAGAGATGCTGAAAAATCTTTTGTTTCATTTGTTTTTTTTTCCTATTTGTGCTTCAGTTTGGATCATTTCTGGTGACCTGAATCAAATTCATTGATTCTCTCCATCTGGTTTTTAGTGTATCTAAAGAATTCTTCATTTCTGACATTACATTTTTTCATATTTGGCATTTCTTTTTGTTTCTTTATGAATGATTTCCATGTCTGTAATAAAGCTTTCTATATACTAGTGACTTTTGACCTTTTTAAACATAGTCAGAGTTACTTTCCATTCCTTGTCTGAAGAAAACAAAAGCCAACATCTCGTCATTGGGAAACTTTTCTTGGTATCTTAATACAACTTTTACCAGTAGACATTTTTAACAAGCTTTGCACTTTTTTCACTATTCTGCATGTTTTGTAATTTTTAAAAAATACCTTTTTTTTTTTTTAAACAAAAGGCATAGGCAAGCAGGCAGGAAGAAAGAAAAGGAAGAAGCACTTCATTTTATCTTCATTCATTTTTTCATACTGGTTGTTTCTCCCCAAATACGGGACTCAAACCCAGGCATCTGTGATCTGGCTCCTTTGGAGGCAATTGACCCAACTGCTACTCTACCAGAGTTGGCCCCAAACATAAAATATTAAAAATAAATCAATGTAGACCAGTGCTTGGAAAAATTTTTCTGTAAAGGATCAAAAGATTCAATGCTTTATGTCATTACAAGCCATATATTATCTGTCATTGTTACTCAAATGCTTTTAGCACAAAAGCAACCCCAGATAACATGGAAATACATGAGTTTCTATAGTCCAATTTCATTTCATTTATAGACAGTAAAGTTTGAATTTTACATATAATTTTCTCAAATTTTTTTTTTTACTTAAGGTGTACAATTATTTTAAAACAATTCTTAGTTAACATGTGATAAAATTTCAGTCCAAACTTCAGTCATGTCATAATTTATTGACCCCTTGTATAGATTATTGGAAATAATTCTTGCTCAAACAAAAAAACATTCTTTCCTCAGACTGCTAATGTGAAAATTGAATTAATTTTATTTACATACATATTTTACATATGTATTTGAACTGGATCTTGTATTTACTGCAACTTGTATTAACTGCAAAATGTTTCAAATATTTTGAAGATGGGATCAGGATATCGTCTTAAGAAATAAGGGATTTCAATATCAATTAGACTTCAGAAATCCCTTATTTTTCAGTTGTAGCTTTCTAATCTCTAGGAAAGCCGAAAGTAGAAAATACCCCAAAGTTTTCTGTTTATTGGGAAGTTCTCTTTGCTTTCCATTTCCCTAACCACCATCTTACTCCCAGATTATGAAGGGCCTTTATAATGTACTTGCTGAAGGTCCAGGGAAAACTGAAGGAAGTACTTTCTTCTCTTCTGAACCAATTCTGGCTTCCAGTTTTACTTTACCTTTTCATATAGTGAAGGCTGATTGTACTGATGAGTACTGCAGATTCATTCTGAGGCTGGAGGTCTTTGATATGTTAGATGTGTTATACAAGGTCATGTGCATTCATAAAACTTCTAACAGTTTCTCCTTAACTACATCTAGGGTGTTCACTCCTATTTTCCCATTCTTCCAGGATAAAAGTAGTTATAGATGTCTTTTTTTCTCAGAAGAGTTAATACCAGAGTTTTCTTTTTCTAAATTTCTGTCTGGCAGATTCTTACAACATTTATCTTAATGTATCCAACTTTTTCTATTGTATGGCATTGAGAGCAATGATGTTTTCAACCTTCTAGATCTTAAAAAAAAAAAAAATCAGAAATATACATTTACTGATTTTAATCCAAGGAGTATAAGAATCAGATTTTCATTTTTAGTCAGTATTGACTGAAGTATAAGGAAACAAGGAGATAGTAGACTTACTAGAGAACATTAAAACAGGGTTCAAGTTGTGGCAAGAGAGACACAGATGTGGCCAGATCAAAGATATAGAGGTAATTCATATATTATTACCCATTTTATCATGTTGTGTTTTCAACAAAAATTCATAAAGTATATTAGAAGATGAAAACAATACAGTCCCATGAGACAAAGCACTCATTAGAAATCAGATTTTTGAAATTATCAGATAGAGAATTTTACCTAACTTTGGTTTAAATGTTAAATAAAATGACATGCAAAAACATATAGTCGATGTACATAAAAGATGTAAACTCATGATATAATCAAAAGTATATATTAGAAATGAAAAAAAAGGTAACAAAGTTCTTGGTTCATTTTATCAGTAGACTAGACATAGACAAGAAAATAATCAGAGCTTGAAGTTCAAAAGAAAATTTTCAAATTGAAATGTACAGGTAGAATACCAAGAATTCTGAGACAACTACAAAATATTTAACATATGCATAACACAAATGTCAGAAGGAGAAAAAGAATATATAAGTATTTGAAATCGTAATCACCAAGGATTTGAAAAATAAAAAAATGGACACCAAACCACAGAGCTAGAAAGCTCAGGAATAAAAGTCCCCTGAAAAAATTACATCTAGGCATACTATATTTAAATGTCAATAAACTATAGACAAAGAAAAAAAATGGGAAGAAGACTGGAAGATGGCAAGAGATGTCATGCAAAATACTTTGTTTAAAGGGAAACAAAGATAAGAATATTATTGAACTCATTAGACACCATATAAACAGGAATAGTTTGCAGTGAAATATTTAAAGTGTGACTGAAAAAAAAAAAATCCCACCAACTTAAAATTCTGTATCCAGCAAAATTATTCTTCAAAATTAAAGAAGAAATAATTTCCAATACCCCAAATTATACTTGTTCTTACAATAAATTTTAAAAGAAGAAATTCAGAGAGAAGGAAAATTATACAATTCAGAACCTTAGATCATATCACAGTTGAGACTAAATCTAGAAAAGGGAAAATTTCAGAGATTGAGAATAAATCAATGGTTTCAGGCAGCAGAGTGCCAAGAAAGTATAGAGAGGATTGACCGGAAAGGGACCCCAGGAAATTTTCAAGTAGATGGATATATTCTGTGGGTTATTAGAAGATTACATAATTGCATGCATTTACTGAAATGTGTATGATGTATATTTAAACTCATGAATTTCTACTACTTTGAAATAATGTCTTAAATACTACATAGTAGAACAACTAACTCCAAAGGCAAAATAAGTTCTTAACTTCCAAAAGCACCAATATTTATGGTTAAACTTGCTTGCTGATATCATTTGCGATTCCCAACAATCAAATATAGAGCTAAATTTAATTTTCTATAAACCTAGATATTTTAGCATTTAAAAACAGTTTAAAATGTTTAAAATCTGATTTGCAAAATTGTTTCTTAAAACTGTTTATAGCTCGTTTGGAAATATTTATTATCAAGTCACCTAGCACTTAACATGAAATATATTATTCCTTTAATTAAATTATAATGTTCCGTGTCTTAATACTTCATAAGTATATATATTTTTTTAATTCTTTAGGTATAGCCTGAATCAGACCTAAAAATTTTTCTCATTTTTAATTAAATGAAGATGGTTATTGCAAGTTATTTTTATGTCAAAATAGTAGATATTTCATTTAACATATTAAGTCAGTCTTTCCAAATAACAATAGTTACATTATTATAACAATAAGTAGAAACACGTGAATTGTATTTTTCTCCTAAATATCAAGTGTTTATGCTATGATTTACTGAAGATTTTAGTTAATTTAGATTTTTAACATCTCTATTAGATAGTTAAAATTTAAAATTGTTTTATAAATAGTGTTTTTAGGAGTTATTCAGAAAAACTCCAAGGCAAGTCAGAATTATTACTCCATTTTATAGATTAGGAATTATACCAAAAGTTAGAAAATGTCTTCTCTAAAATGAATATTGATTCAAAGGCAAAATAAGCTACTATATTACAGCCCTCCAGCATTGCTTAATCTATTATGCAGTAAAATCTCTATTTGCTTACATTTCGCATGGAATCAATTTAGATAACATATTCTAGTTATATATTAGTTAAGAAAACATGCTTTGTCAGAGTAAACACTAATCTCTGCTTACTGAATGAATAAATTGCTGTATTGAAATAGATTATCAAGAAAAAGATTGTTGCAACATTTGTGAAATTTTAGTTTCCCCCTTATTTTTGAGAAGATATGCTACTCCAAATAAAGAGAGAAAAACATAAGTAAACAATACCCCTATAATATCCCAATAGAATCCTTGATAATAGTTAACATAATCTACTTTAAGAATTACCATTTCTCTATCATTGTGGTAGATAAAAGCAATTTAATATTTTGAATTATAGGGGGAATTCAATTAACATACCTACAGTTTTGCCATAAGCATTATGAAAAAATTACAAATCTACTTTTTCAGTATTTTCAATAAAGAAATTCAGATACAAGTACTTAGAGCTAATCCCATGTACTGTTACATATCCATAAAGTTAAACACATATTATGTGCACTGAGGCCCAAATCAAGCCTTAATAAAGGCTAATAATCAAGACTAACAAGGTTCTGAAAATTCATTGGCAATCGGGGTACTTATTTAGTATCTTCCCTGTTGACTCTCCATATAACAGTCTCTTCAAAACTTTCCATTAGCCCTCAAAGTTAAATCCTATCTCACCTCATTACTAAGAAAAAAAAATGAGAACATATTATCTGCCTGGCTCTTCCTTAGTTTGTCAGTAAAGAAAGGCTAAATATTAGGCCACTTAACCTACAGTTGTCTGTTTTTCTCCTGGCAGCTGTCAATGTTACAAATCCATCTCTAGGTAAGGCTTAATTCTTCTACCAACACTTTCCATATAACCCACTTATCACCTTACAGAATGACTGTCAGTCATCTCTACTCTGTGCAAACACAACTTCCATCTTAATCAAAAACAAAAATGAAAAAGTTCAACCCCTCTGCCTTTTCATTATATTGTTATCAACCCTTTTTCATTTTCTTAAGCTTCCTGTAAGATTTGCTTCTGAAAATCAGGTTTCAGTTGCACATAACAGATAAAATCTGATTGTTTCATGCAACACTGAGAACTCCAGGAAATAAGAGGAAGATTCAGAATTCAGGAAAACGTGGAGGGTCTGTGAAAATAATTAACATCAATAACTTTTCTAAGATATCAGTTCTGCTTCTTGTGGACCAGATTAGACACTGGTCTTGATCATGCTTGAATGATTTATTCCTCCTGCTGAAAACATATTTTTACATATCCTTTTCTTGTGATTTATTTGTATCAGCTACTTGAACCTGGACCATTCACCTGTGCCTTGGCACAGAAGTGAAAGTAAGAAAAAACAACTCCTCTTAAGGTACTGTGGTTAGAATTTATCTAGAATAAATCTCCCAAATATTGAAGATACTGGTGTAACTCCTTTAAAATGGAAGGGGTAGGCAAAAACTTATCACTTTGAAATTTACCACTGAATTTTCTTCAAGATTTCACATGTTACTTGTTAATCGATATAGTACCTCAAATTTTGACCCTAACAACTTGCTCTCATTGTTTCTCCTTGTGTTGCCAATGATCTTAGAATTTGTAAATACAAACATGTCTTCACAATATTTTATCTTTCAAAAATATTTAATTTAAAATTATCTGTTTAAAACTTGCTTCCTCTGGATGAATCTTCAGATTACTTTTTCTAAACTCTATAGACATTTCTTTAAAATTCTAACTTTCTTCACACACATCTTCAGTGTTGAGGTTCTTGAGTATTTCTCTTTTTTAACCTTCTCTGTCCTTAGCTGGTATATAGTTTATATTTTTGGGTGATTTAATTCATCCTCACTACATCATTAATGTTGAATTGTTTATTCAAATGATTCCCATATGTATATATATAAAATGTAAATATCTATTTTAGTCTTTATATTTTTATTCACTTGCAAGATCCTAAATCTTTCCCATATTTCAATCTACAGTTTAAATTTTATATCTTCATAGAAGTCTTTCCTTTGGTTCCCATTCGCTGTTACTGAATTTCACATTACTTCAAAGTCTTTATCATAATTATTTTTAAACACATTTCTGTTCCATTACTATATATATTTTTCATAAAAAATTAATTGAAATAAAATCACACCTATCTTATAAGGAAATTGTGCAAATTTATAAAAGCACTAAAGACAAAACAAATAAGCAAATAAAAAAGTAGCATATTTAAATCTTTACCATCATGGGGAACCAGTATAATAGTTGATCCTCTGCCATTTTTAAACTGCACTTTGATTTTTCTCCTTTGTTTGTTATAGGTATTTGATGACTTTTTCCATATGAATCACTTTTGTCAAAATTAATAATCCAATCCATAGTGTAGATATAGCATCATCACTTTTTTTTTTAATCATATAGCATCTTCATCTGTACTCCAGATTAGCGGATTCATTAAGGAAGAAATTTCTATAGGATTTAACTATTTTCTCCAGACTTTCTCAATTGTAAGAAAGCTTGCCTTTGTCCTCTTCAAAACCTTTGCATGGGGACAGGTGGCAGGGTGCCAGCAAGGGACATATATGATAAAAGACTATGCGTTATAGTGATACTACTCAACTGTCTATCTGTTACACATGAGCTAAAAGCATTAAAGGAACATATTTTCCAAAGAACAGCTTATGCAGAAATATAACCTCTACTTTATTTACTAGTATTTCCTCAGTGGTTTGTACAGTGTCTGGGCAACTGTAAGATATCGAATTAATTCTATATGAATAAATAAACCTTATATTCTCTATTGCAGATGATTTCCATCTTTCTGGATCTACTTGGACTAAACAAATAAATGTCTTTATACATTCTAGTTCATACTCCCAAAACAAATGTCCTAGAAATATCTTGAATTTCAATCTAAATTTTTCAGAGCCATAATTACCATTTAGCTGCCAGTGTACTTTTAAAACAACATTGCAGATCATGATACACTTGCTTAAAACTTATTAGAGGCACAGTGTGGTACCTCAAGTATTATCTGCAGCTCTGGCATAGTCCATATAAAGCCCAAGCACCCAGGCCAAGGAAATGAACCGAAATGAACAACTAAATAAAATGTGCTTCTTCTTCCTCTCTCTCCTTGACTGCCTGTCTACTTGCCTTCATTCCTACTGTAGAAGGGAAGAAGCCGCACCCCAGTTTCTAGCTGCTGAGGACCAACGGTGGCCACCCAGCCACAAGGCACCTGAAAGTCTAGACTGACTGGAAGCTACTGAGAGACCCCTTTCTGAGAACGAAAACTTATGTGCATTTTACAGTTATGTGAATCCTGTGTGTTATCCACGTGAGGAATTCACAAATGAACAACTGGATTCTGTTCGTGATTCCTATTCTAATTCACATCTTCCCCTCTCCCTTACCAATAAAAGTGTATCCCAAAAGCATTTCGGGGCTCAGATTCTACATCTGGCCCGCATATAGTAAAGCTATCTTCACTACTTCTAAAAGAGCACCGTTTGGATTTGTCGGTTAAGAGAGAGAGCTATAACACTATCTGTATCTTTTCTCAAAAAAAAAAAAAAAAAAAGGAAAAATAAATAAAACCAGCTTATTAGAGACTCCTTCTAAAGTAGATACTTTCTTACTACAAAGATGTGCCCCATCTAAATACTATCAATTTCCCAGACTTCATTTTGTGACACTCTGTTTTATAGTTAACAGAGTGGTAAACGTAAATTTAGATTAGGTTTTTGCAAACACTCTAATTCCCCCTCTATATCTTAAACTCCATGGATCAACTCCATCTATAGTGATTCTTTTAACAATTTAACCACGAAGCCTCACTGACAATGCCTGTACCAATCATTTGTCATCTAGTTGTCTTAAAACTTCTGGACAGGACATACTCCATCCACATTCCATCTAATGTTACTTGTTGACAAGAATAACTCTCACCTCTGTTCAAGTGGAAAACAAGTATAGATAAATATTTGACATTTGAGACTAGGCCACAATGCAACCCTACAATTAAAAACTAATAAAAATTAGATGCACATATGGGTTTCTATTATTTTGTAAAGCAAAGTTACCTCAATAAATATTAAACATAAAATTAAAAAATAAAGATAAGGGGAAAAATGAGATGAATGTAACATATGGAAGGAAACCTAAGATGAGCCTCGATTTTTAATTTCTCTTTAAATGTGTGTATATTTTTCCAAGCATAGCTATCAGAGATGGAGTCAAGAGAATGGTCTGAGTATCTCTTTCAGTCAGCTGAGGTCAAATGGAGACTACACTGTGAATGAGCAGTCTCTCAAAGAAGGAATACCACCCTCTAGTGGTAAGTGGTTGAAAGATGTTCTTCATGATCCTTTTGCAAAATAGGAGTAGAGAAGTGTGAGACAGAAGTTGTCTATACTCGCTTCAATACAGTAACCCCAAGTTTATTCTATTTGAATCCATTTGTTTTAATCCACATTTAATCCATTTGATGGCCTTAGCTATCATGAATTTCTCAAATATATTTAGAGGACTTCAAGGCCATACTATAACTTGGAAGAAAAAAATCATGCCTTCTGACAGATTATCTAATCCCATATATCAAAACAGATCAAATGAATTCAAGCTAAAAGACAGAAGGCTCATCTAAATTTAAACACTTCTTTGTTATTCTATTTCCCAATGAAAATAATGTTTATATTCAAAAGAAATAACTATTTCTGTTAGTTTTTATTTGATTCATTCCTAGCTAAATTGGTCCTAGTTAGATGACAGGCAAAAGTGGAAACTTTTTTCAGTATATGTAAATAATATATCTAAAGTACTGTGTCTGGTACATGATGGATATGCAAACATTATTCGGTCATATTAAGTACCATGACTGTAGTAGAAAGTTTATATGTTAAAATTCTAAAAACCACAGGAGAATATGATTAGTGCAATGACTATCATTCAGAACAGCCTGATAGACAGCAGGGATAAATAATCCTAGCATTTCAACGGCTATCTTCACAAGGCGTTAGATTTCATTCATATTGCATATCCCACATATACAGCTCTGCTCCATGTTGTCTTATACCCTTGACACAGGAAGAGTGTGTTATTGTAAGACATAATATTATCACTCATGAACATTAGAACATTTTAAAAGTCAAATGTATTTTAAAAAGACAAAAAAGGGAAAAAACACATCTTGCCATGGGCCATGCTCAGTGCTAGGCATGAGCATATTTTCAACTTTAATCCTCACCTGTGAAATAGTCAATATTTATAGTTGAGAAAACAAGTAAATAATATATTATAAGCAATGTTTGTAATCTCACATATTATATTTAAACTGACTCTCTAATGGCAAAATGTTACTAAATATTAGTTCATTCCAAATCTGCCTTTAAAAATTATAAATTATATATATATATATATTTAGTGTTTCTTTCTACTAATATTCTAGGTTCAATAAATATATTTAAAGATTTCAATGAGATGTTTTATATTCTAAAAAATGGTTATATATCACTTCTTCCTCTCCACTGGCTCTTCCTTTTTTTTTGCCTGAAATCCTTTTTGTTGAACTAAGCAAGCAGATTATCAGAAAAAAAAAGGAATTATTTTAAGCCAATGGGCAGGAAAACAGACAGCTTGTAAAACTATTAAACAGGGAAACTTTTCTGGGGTTGTAGGGCAAAATCTACTCTGAGGACAAGGAGCAAAGATTCCAAGAATGGAATTCACAAAAATATCACCCATTTTGTTACACAGATTTTAACAAAATACTCATTGACAATAGTCATAACAAAAGGGAAATTAGCAAACTCCTTTGTAAAAATTTAGTTATTTCTGTGTAAGTTACCCTTAAATTGGGCATCCAGTAAAATATTCCAGCAAACCTACATGAGGTCCACAAAATATTACGAGAACAGGAGGATTCTGTTATCTACTTCTGGGTATTTACCCTAAAAACAACACTAACTGAAAGAGATAGACACACCATTATATTCATTACTGCATTATTCAGAACACCTCCAAACTGGAAACAACCTAACTGCCCATCAATGGATGAATGGGTAAATAATGGAGTATTACTCAGCTACAGAAAAAAGAAAAGATGAAATCTAGACCTAGAGGGAATTATGCTAAATGAGATAAGCCAGAAAGAGAAAGACAGACATTATATTATTTCACTAATATGTGGCATATAGAGGCATAAAACATTCAAATGAACTACATCAAACAAAAACAGACTTTTAGTCAATACAATCAAATTAATGGTTATATGAAAGAAAGCGGAGAGGGGAGGATTCGAGGAGGGTTATGATTAAGGCAGAATGGAAATGGTAGTGGAAAATACAATGTGTTATATATAGAGCTTGATTTACAATGATAAACAACTCAAACCTATAGAACATTAAGATACAATGCTTCTTCAATAACATCTTAAAAAATTTTTTAAAAAATCTATACTGTAGATAGCTTGATGTAATAGAAGACTGGGGGATAAAAGAACAGGAAGATTCTGTCTTATTCTTATATTCTCTCACACTTGACTTAAATATTATTAGTTTTATACACATAATTCTAATATACACCTATTATATAATGTGTGCATATTATATATATCAAAAAAATTTAATTATCTGATTGTTTATCTATTCTCTGATATCAAAGATGGTAAACTCATTTGTGCAAATGAAGAATCTATCATCACCATGGTACTTGTGATGGAAAAAAAGAAGGTCACCATTTAGAATTTAAGTTTATCTGAAGCCCAGGTCCTTTCCAGTATATCTCCTGAACCTTTTGAACTAGTTATTAATCAAAATAATCTAAAGAGTTGTGTATTATCTAAAGCATACTTGTGTTTTATAAAACTTCTAAAAGGTAAATATTTATATATGACAAACTATGACTATAATTTCTTTTCTAATAAATGTCAATTTCAAATACATTTAGTTTGACATTTCTAAAGATGCTCAATGTCTTATAATTCTTAATATTTGCTTACAGAATGATAATTTTTATTGAATTTCAATATCAGGGTTCCAGTAAGTGTTATACAAGAGTGTTTCTTTTTCCCATATTCCACTAAGAATTTGTTTTTATTTATTTGTTTTTACTGTTTTAGTTGTTGCTCTTATACCAGATTGTTTCTTTTTGTTGAATTCTATATAAGATTTACTTTTACTTTATAAAGATTTAGTTTTATTCTGTAAACATAGTAGGATATTTTGAGTCAATTCCATGGACTTAGAGCACTTCATTTAATTTCATGCCATAAATTCTGAGACTAAATCGTAGTTTCTTCCCCAGTGAGATGAAATGGATTTGAATTGGACACTGGAAAAGAAAACTGCTGTTCTATTTGTTACAGCTGGCCAACTTTGTTCAATTGAAGCAACAGGGATGTGTTGAAAAGCAGACTGTTGCCATAAGGTCATTATGAAGCTTGCTCGTGAAATTGTTGGTGGAAAATTTCAAAGAATCTTCCCACAGAGCATAGATATTTCAGTACAACTAAGGTAGCAATCTTCAAAATATCCACAGCTACGTACAGAAATATACATTATCTGAAGGGAATTTTTTAGGATTTTGACATAAATTATATGTTTATATATATATGCTGATTATACATTTTGGATAGGTTTCTTTTAAAGCTATTGCTTATCAATAGCATAATATAGAGAACTTCATTTTTTAAACATAAAAAGAGGCAAATGTATCTGAGATAGGTCAACTTCTGACAATCATTGAGAAGAAATAAGAAAAGGGAACATGAGTTCACTCTGTATTAAGAATTTGATATTCAGAAATTTTTCTTCAAAGTTTTTATTGTTGTGATAACAGAAAAATAAACATTGATATTTACTTTGTTCCCTAGATTAAGGTAATCAAAGTTCACAGTAGTTTAGAATTTATAGTAAAATAAGAGCCTGCTAATTTGGAAGATTCCATTCATATCCATTGCATTTGTTTGGAGAGATGAAAGTCTCTGAGCATAACATGTACTTAAATGCCTTTACTTTTTGTTATTTCAGCTATGTTCAAAGTTAGATACCACGAAAACCTAATCCATGATCCCAAGGTCACATGTGAGAAATAAATTCAACAGGGGAATGTTCAAGTAATAAATAACTGCAATTAAATGAGCACTGCAAAATTCACAGGCAAAGTTTTTTTATATGTATGTGTGTGTGTGTGTGTGTATATATATATATATATATATATATATATATGCATGTTGCATCTACTTTATTTTTCTTTTCCAAATCCTTCCCAGAATGTCATTATTTGCATTTTCATTGCCTTTTAGGTCACTGTTTATAGTAACCAAGCAAGTCAGAAAAAATGGCAACTACCACAGTGAGCAGATGGCTAACACAGTACCCGCTTTGCAACTCCTGCTAACACAGAAGTCTGCTCAAGACTACATGGTAAATAGTGTTTACCATAGGTAGGATCATTAGCCCTTTAGTCCCTTCATTAGCTCTTTGACCCCTACAGTTCAGCATTAATGAAATCATAACTTCCCAATTCTGAGCCCCCTCTATCATTCCAGCAGCTCCATAGCAATTGTATGTGTGTGTTTACTGCAGCTACATTACAGAGCTTTGTATGTATGCCCCTAGCATCAGCCCCACACAGTTGTGGGTCTTTGACACACACTGGCAAAGTTCTACAATGAACTGTGTTTATTAGATCCCACCAGGAAGGCAAGTTTCTCAGTATAATTAGCTCCCTTGAGAACAATGGCTGCTATCACAGCTAGAAAACAAGAAGGAATATATTCTAAAGTACGAGAAGCACTGAAAGGGCACCTGTAATTAAATTTTTTTTCTACTTTTCCTTTTTTTGTAATTTTATGGAATTCTTTGTTATTTTGTAGCTTGTCATCTCCATCTTGATTAGTAAAATACAATTTTATAATTTAGTAATTACAAATACTACCTAAAGTTATCTTTAAATCCTATATAACTTTAATATTGCTTTTATCATTAATGCAAGATTAGATAAATATTACACATACACACAAGACTTGTGACAAAAAAAGCATTGTCTAGAATCTTCACTGTGTAGACAAAGTTTTTTTTTTATACAGAATATCTTTCTGTAATTTCTGTGAATCATAGTCTGATTGCGGGATAATTCTGTTGTTTCTCATTTTCCCAGGATATTTTATTACTCTTTCTGTCTGGTATTTTTTATTTTATCATCCCACTACAGGTTCCTGTTGATAAATGACAGCCTGTTCACTTTCATTATGAATATATCAATTATCATTCCAATAATTTCCAACTTCTCTCATGTGGTACGGAAAGCTGTGTAAGCAATTCATAGCAGGTGGTGCGAACAACTATTTTCACAAGTGTGTATAACTACAATTCAGTTGACTTGATCATTAGATTACACTTCACATTCATGTGGGAGAATGAGAGTATCTTACACTATGCACTCTAAAATACAAATATTTATCTAGTAAAAGTCTATCTCTTGAGGCATAATACTTGGTTATATATGGAACTGGATTGTAATGAAGATCTAGGCAGTCCTTAATTCATTTGTCTGGACTTGGGAAAAGCACATTTTGAATGTAACTAGGGAACATAAATACAAATAACTATCGTAATTTAAATTATCCTGCAGTTTTCCAAGTTCTTTTATAAATATATCTTACTGAATCAACTGTGTACACAATAGAAAGCAGTCTGGTCTACTAGCTGACAACAGAGTCTCAGAATCTCTGAATCTGGATTTTTAAAAGTTTACAATAAAGTCAAGATTTTTTTACTCTTTAATCTTCCTGCTCCGAGGTTATATTTGCACAACACAATCAACCCTGCTGTTTCAATCTACTCAATAAGAAAAAAAGTCAGGAGAACCAGATGTTTGGTATTTTGTATATGAAGCAGCTGGCTGATTATCTAAATTTTTCATTTTTGAATGCATCTTGCTGTCATGATATAGAAACATTCTGAAAACTGATTTCTTTGCTTGTGAGATGTAAATAGCTTCACTTAATGATGTCATGGAGTAGCTACCTTAGAATTAATAGGAAATTATTGCGATTGAGTAAAGTTGCAAGTATAAATAGTAAAAAAGAATAATGTTTTTTAAGAAAAATTAAATTATTCTATTTCAATACACTGCTATAAATTTTATCTTAATTTCTGGTCACTTGAACAATGGCATAACAGGAACAGATATGAATCAACTACTAATTGTTTTTATTTTTATTTTCAGAAGTATCTTATAATAAAAGAGCTTTAAAGCTATGGAACTAATCATCATTTGAATCTGAGATTTCAACATATTAGAATATAGGAATGATTTTCTAAGTACCTATCATTTTACTATTGCAGTTTTGAATCTACAAAAAAAATTATAAGCAAAATAATTTTGTTTTAAAACACTAGGAATTCTGCATTATTTAAAATGCTTACCCCATGCCCATTTGGGACTATTGCTGAGATTATAAGTACCTTGTACTTGCAACCTTTATTCTGAACTTGGGACCTCAGGACTTGGCAGTTGGAACTTGAGTCATTGATGAAAGTTCTATGGAAGTTGCTTGGAGCTTATACTATGTAAAGCTCCCTCCTGCCTACCCTTCTCTGCTCCCCTCTCCCCCTGCCCCACTTCATCAGGGTTTATAGTCCAAAGAGAAATGGAAGGCATTTATAGGGGAGGAATTTCTATGTCTAGCATCTCAACTGCTGGTAACCCTTCACTGGCCAGTGACCACTCCTGGGATCACTATCTGCTCATAGCACAAGACCATGGATCCCAGATCACTCTACTGTTACTCATGCTTAAAGAAAATTTACTTTGCAGAACTTGCTATGAGCAGGATTTGGTTGAAGTTGAGGGGGGACTTTTATACAGAAGCTGCTGGAAAAGCTCAGACTGAGAAGCTGGTCTTGAGAAGAGTTTGGTGGCAAGCTCAACTAAGGTAACTGTAGTGTCCAGAAAGGAATGAACCTTAGGCATTCTATAGCAACAAGCTCTTACTTCCTTATACTCCAGTGCCAACCTATACTGAAACTAGACCTCCAGTTATCCAGATGAGTATAGGCTTCAGCTTATAAAGCAACGGACAGTCCATTCAGTATCATAGGCCAAATAACTACAAATACATCTTATGATCTAAAATATCAATACATAGGCAACATATTAAGATAAGGAAAAAGTTATTTAGCTTAGCCAATATAAAATGCATCAAACAAAATGCAGAAATAGAGGAATATACCCCACAAATGATGAAGCCAAACAAAATCCCAAGGGAAAAATAAGGCAACAGAATTAAATAGCCTACCTGAGGAAGTGTTCAAAGTTTAACATTCTTAATGGTGTCCAGTGAAACTGAGAGAATAGTTGATGAACAAAATGATAACTACAACAGAAATAGAGGAAATAAGGGAAAGTTCCAAATAAAGATCATAGAGCTAAATAACACAATAGTTGAACAAATAACCATAATAGTAGATAACGGCAGCAGACAGAACAATGATACGGCATTAGATAACACCTAAACTGCCCAGCCAAAAGAAAAAAAAAAGATTATAAAAATAACATAAAAGACTAAGGGAATATTATCAGGAACAGCAACATCTGCTTAACAGGAGTCCCAAATAAGAGAAGAGAGAGAGAAAAGAGTAAGTCTTATTTTAAGGAATAATAATCTGATAATTTTCCTAACCTGGGGAAAGAAAAGTATCTAAATTCAGGAAGCTCAAAGTTCCAAATAAAATAAGTCCAAACAAATATATAGCAAGACATAATTAAAATGACAAAAATTAAGGATAAAGAGAATTCTAAAAGCAACTAGAGAAAAATGAATCAGATACAATTGTACTTTTATACTACCTGCAGATTTCTTGGCAGAAACCTTACAGACTAGAAGGTAATTGTATAATGTGTTCAAAGTATTGAACTAAAACAATATATTATTAATAGTTACCTACCCTGTTAGATTATATTTAGAACTGAATGGTTGATAAAGAGCTCTACAGATAAATAAACTTTAGAAAAATTCACCACCAAACTGGCCTTGCCATAAATACTCAATGGTATGCTGTAAAATAAAAAGAAAATCTTCTTAGAAGTAGTGAGACTCCAAAAACACACAATAAAGGGAATTGTAAAATTGAGGACTACTGGAATGAAATTGTGATTAATTTCTTATTAGGTTCTCAACATAAAATCATATCTACATGTAGATATCAGAGAAAGAGTTATATAGATATATAGACATGTATATCCTCAAAATTGATAGATGAAAAAAATGAAATGAAAATATATGAAAAGATAAAAAAGAATTCAAACATAACCCAAAATGAAGTTATTAAAGAATGAGAGAATTGAATAAAAAAATAAAACTGCAAAAATAATAAAATATCAATACTTATGTTTAAATAATTATCTTAAATGTTAATGGTCTGAACTTAATATTCAAAAGGAACTGAGTGACTGGATGGATTAAAAAATAAAACTTAACTTTCTACTACGTATAAGAAACTTATCTGTGCTAAAGAAAATATAGGCTTAAGTAAAAGATTGGAAGACAACCTGAAAAACTGGTAATCTAAAAAAGATAAAAATTCAGGTGCAGCCATACTGATATTAGATCATATAGATTTCCAGTCAAAAACAGTAAAAAAGAGTGTGACAGGGATGTAGGTTATATAATGATTAAGGGCTTAACATTTCAAGAAGACATTTATTAATATAGATGTGCAAATATCAGAGTACAAAAATATATAAAGCAATTACTAATAGAACTAAAGAGAATAATTTGTAGTAGACAAATATACTAGAAGACTAACATGTTTATTTGAAACAAGTAACAAATCAACCAGACTAAATGAGAAAACAATAGATTTAAATAACTAAATAGAACAATTGGGCTTAATAGAGAGTCTCAAAACATTTCAACCAAAATCAGTAGAAATTATGTTCTTCACAAGTACACAGGGAACATTCTCAAGGATAGACCATATGTTGACATAAAACATATGTCAATAAATATATAAATATTGAAATCATACCAAGTATCCTTTCTGATCATAATGTTATAAAACTAATAATCAACCACAAAATGAAAACCGGAAAAGTCCCAAAGATGTATATGCTATATAGTATGGTTTTGAATAATCACTGGGTCAACTAGAATATTAAAACAGAAATAAAAAGATACTTAAAGACAAATCAAAGAAAAACATGAGTTACAGAACCTATGGAACACAGTAAAAGCAGTATTAGAGGAAAATTAACAGCAATACAGGTTTAAATCAAGATAAAAGAATAGTCTCAGATACAATCTAATTGCACCTAAAGACATTGAAAAATAAGAACAATGAAACCAAAAGTCAATTGAAAATTATAAAATGTAAGAGTTGCATTAAATGAAATATAAACTAAAAAGATAATATGAAGTACCAATGAACCCAAGAGATGGTTATTTGAAAAGATAGACAAAACTAACAAGCATTTAGCTGGGCTCACAAAGAAAAAAGAGGGAAAACTTTAATAGAATCAAAAATGAAAGAGAAGTTATAACAGATACCACAGAAATACAAAGTATATAGTTATAAGCAAGTGTATGATAATAAACCTGATAAGCTAGAAGAAATACGTTTTTATAGAGCACCATACAATTGACAAAGACTGAATCAGGATGAAATAGAAAAACTGAACAGATCAATCATAAGTATCTAAATTGAAATAGAAATAAAAAAATCTCTCAAAAACCAAAGTCCAGGACCAGGTTACTTTCTAGTAGATTTTACCAAGCATTTGGAGAATCAATGCTTATTCTTATCAAGCTCTTCCAAAATATTGAAGAGGGAATACTTCCAAATATATTTAACAGGGTCAACATTATTCTGATACCAAAACCATAAGAGGACATCACAAAAAAAAAAACTGTAAAGCAATATCCCAGATGAACAAAGATACAAAAATTCTCAACAAAATGCTGCCAAACTGAATTGCGCAATACATTAAAAGAACTATATACTATGAGCAGTATAATTTATTCCAGAGATAAAAAGTATGATACAATATAAATCAATTGATACAATGCAACATACTAAAAGGGCAAAAATCATATGATCATATCAGTTGATACCAAGAAAGCATTTGATATGACTGAGAACATAGCTGTGAAAAAGCTGAATAAAATGGGGTTAGAAGGGTCATATTAAAGATCAAATATCATAATCTCACAGCTAATTTTGTACTCAGTAGTGAAATATTGAAAGCTGTTCTCTAAGATTAGGAGCAAAACATGGTTATTCACTTCACTACTTCTATTTAGTTTAGTTCTAGAGGTTGTGGACAAAGCAATTAGATAATAAAAAAGGAATTCAGACTGGAAAAGTAAAACTAACACTATTTAAAAAGAGCATAAAAATATATGGAGAAAACCCTAAAGACTACACTAAAAACCTATTCAAAATAATAAATTAGTTATGGTAAAGTGGCAAGGTACAAAATCAATAGACAAAAATCTATTGCATTCTTACACAGAAGCAATGAGTTGGAAGTTAAAAAAAAATCAAAATTAAGAAAATAATCCTGTTTAGTCACATCAAAAGGAATTAAATGTCTAGGAACAGATTTAACAAAGGAAATTAACCTTTTAAATGAAAACTATCATTAAAAAATAGAAGACACAAAGACAAATATTCTATATGAATGAAGAGAATATAGTTAAAATACTGAACTAAAGCAATATGTGGATTCAGTGCAATTCTTATTAATATTAACTATATTTCTAAGGAAATAAAACAAATTATACTAAAAGTTATGAACTACAAGTGAAACTGAATAACCAAAGCAACCTTTAGAAAAAGAGACCTCATTATATAGCCTCAAACTATAAACAAAGTGTTTGTAATTTAAACAGTACAGTATTGGGATAAAAATAGGCACAGAGAGCAATGAAATGGAATCAAAAGCCCAGACATACATTCATATATATTCAACAGATAATCTATAACAAAGAAGCCATAATCATACAATGGAGAAAGAAAAATCACTTCAACAAACGATGCTGGAAATTTTGGACAGCTACATGCAAAAGAATGAAACTGGATTACTCTCTAACTTCATATACAAAAATAATTTCTTGGATATAATACCCCAAACCATAAAACATTTTGAAGGAAAGATAGGTGATACATTCCATGACATGGTGTCTTTAGGGACCTGACTGCAACAAAGGGGAGATAAAAGCAAAACTAAACAAACAGGACATCAAATTTAAAAGTTTCTGTGCAGTGAAATATAAGCTGAATGAAAAGATATGTTGCTGAGTAGGAGAATGTATTTTTACATCATATATTCATAAGAATTTAATATCAAATTTTTATAAAGAACACATGCAACTCAACATAAAACTAGTCCACTCAGTCAACAATGGGCAGAAGGTCTGAACAGATGCTTCTCCAAAGACATACAGATGGTCAACAGGTACATGTATAAAAATACTTATCACTTATTAGGAAAATGCACATCAAAATCACAATAAGCTATCATCTCACACCTATGAAAATGTCCTACATAAAATGATTATTAACAACCAGTGTTGAGGAGCATGTGGAGAAAAAAGAACCCTGATACATTATTGGTGGAAACATAAATTGGTTCAACCATTTGGAAAACAGTATGGAGATACCTCTAAAAACTGAAAAAGAACTACTTTATGATTCAGCAATCTCACTTATGATGTGAAATTTTTAACTCGAAGATAAATGTGTATCCCTATGTTCATTGCATCACTTTTTACAATAACTAGAATGTGGAAACAAACTAAGGCACAGGGAAATAAGCACCCATTGGCAGATGCTTCAATAAAAAATGAGATACACACACTCTAAACTATCACTTAACAATTAGAAAAGATGAAAATTAGTAATTTACAGCAAAACGAAAGGAACCTGAAAATGTTAAACTTAGTGATATAAGTCAAAGGTAAATGAACAAATGTTGGATGATTCACCTGTATGTGGAATATGAGGGGAAAAAGGTCAATGTATGAATAAAACAGTAAAAATAAACAAGTGGACTTTAACAAAAGAACAGAAGTTACCAGAGATGAGCAGGGTGGGAGATGAGAGTAAAAGTGGATGGTGATCAGGCATTGTTTAATGACTTTTTAAAAATAAATAAAAGCATTGTGCATTTACATTTTTTAAATAAATTCCCCGCATCAAAGGAATCATATTACCAAATTACAATACCCACTAAGTAAATAAAAAGGGCATGAAGAAGATACAATAAATATAAATACCTGTTATCTCCATTTTTCTTACAGCTGAAAGACAAGAGGAATCAAAGACTTGACGAATCACTAGAAGGTAGGAAGACGCAGGAAGGGCTGCCCAACATATTTCAGGAGAACTTGACATGACACCACCCATTCTCGGGATTCAAAACAACAGAGGGCTATGAATTTCTGTTACACTAGGCCTCACAGTTTGAGGTATGTGATGTCAATTCTGGCAAACTCATACATTAAACATTGGAAAAAAGAACAAAGGCCACAGTTTAGCAGTGTTACAGGATCATTTAAAATATATTGGTTAACAATAACATTATGTGTAGCTTACTGTCAAAAGCAGCAATATCTAAACACAGATGTGATTATCAAGGTAATATGATATCTTACATTAAACTTATTGGGGTGCTGTAACAGAAGAAAAACTAAAATGGATTTTTATAAAATAAGCAAACACTATTCATCCAAATCTAATTATTTAAATTCTAATTGCTATGCCTACCAAACACATACGATCTTGAAATATACACATAACATTTTTAATAGGTTATAAAAAGAAGTTTGAAAGCAATAGTTCACAGATCTGTAAAATTAAATAGATCTGAAATCTTAAATTTAAAAACACTGAAAAACTCATATTGATGTATTTACATGACAAATTAAAGTTGCACATTATCTTCCCAAATACTTTGTTAGCAAATACAAATTATTTAAAAAAATATTTTAGTAATCACACCCTGGTAGAGTAATGGCTAGGTCAGCCACCTCTAGAGGAGCACAGTCCATGTACGTCCCAAGGACCCTTGTCCACATCCTGGGTGTAGGGGATCAACCAATGTGAACAACTATATAAAAATAAAATGATTTTTTCTCCTATCTCTTCCTGCCTGCCTGCCTACTTGCCTTCATTCCTACCTGTATTTTTCCTTTAAAACAGACAAATATATATATATGCACATATATATACATATATATCTGTATCTCTATGTAGATATACACATATATATGTGAATATATATTATATATATTTACAGATAATATGAAAATAAAATTCACTGGCATAAGGAATATAAAAAACCTAATAAACACTTTAAATCTTATTAAACATCAAATTTTCTTATTATAGCTATTAAACAGTACTAATTTTTAAATGAGCTAATAATATAGTTAACATTTTCTTTTATGAAACATAATTCTACATATACTATAAACACTAATGTCCATACAAAACAATCCTGGGAGGTATCTACTATTATTATCTTTGCTTTACAGGTCAGATTAGTGGAGTATAGAAAGATTCAGTGATTAGCCTAAGATTGTTAAAGTGTTAAGTGGGACAACTGAAATTTAAACCCAGAAAATATGGTTCCAGAATTTTAAAAACAAATGCAATGCCTCTCAACTTATCAAAAACCACATATTCATTTATAGACAAATGGAACTACATCAAACTGAAATCTGCACAGTAAAAGAAACAAACATTAAAATGAAAACTAACTTACTAAAAGGGAGAAGATATTTGCGAATTGGAGAAACTGAATAGAGACTTCTCCAAGGAAGACATATAGATGATGAGATTCACATGAAAAGATAATTCATTATGCAAATCAAAATCACAATGAAGTATCACCTCACAAATGTGAAAATGGATATCATCAGAAAAGACATGAAATAAGTGTTGCTAAGACTCTGGGGGAAAAAAAGAAAAATCCTTCGATACTATTGATGGGAATGTAACCTGATGCATTCGCTAAGGAAAACAGTATGGAGATTCCTCAAAAAAAAATCATATGTTCCAGTTATTCTACTTATGAGTATCTATCTGAAGAATATGAAAACACAAACTCAAAAAGATGTATGAAAACCTCTGTTCACTGTAGTCTTATTTTTAATAACTATGATTTGGAAATAACCTAGATGTCTATTGACAGATACGTGAACAAAGACCTGTTGGTCTTGTGTCATTTAGTGAAGGGGATACATTCTGAGAAATATGTTTTTAGGTGATTGCTTTATCATGCAAACATCATAGGGTACAATTATATAAACCTACAATGGTACAGTTTGCTACATACCTATACTATATGGCATAGCCTACTAGGAATCTATATGTATGTATATTTTTAAGAGAAATTTCTGGAAATAAAACTATTCAATTATGCAGACATGTACATCTTTGAGGTTTAAATTACCCTCCAGAAGTTATATCAATTTTTGTAAGCAAATATTATTTAAACAAAATTTTAAATGAAATTTAAAAAAAAAATTACCCCTAAAAGAATATATTAGGTCTACCAAAATGAAATCTCAGAAAACAATGCTAAACATAGGATTTATATTAATAAAATCAATGATTAATAATAGGCTAATGATATTGTGAGGTGGTGTATTTTTTTTTTTTTTACTATTTTTCTTCTTGGGCCCTTTGAGTCATTTAAATGAAAGTAAAAAATATTTTCAAGATTCAATACTGATGAAATAAATTTTATTTTCTACAAGTCATCACTTCCTTTGTGATTTCTAAGGCAATCTTCACACCAAATGATTTCAGCCTCAATGACTGCCTTCTCTGCATTCCTATTAAACTGTATGAGCAGCACTCAAGTGATCACCATATTAGCTTCAAATAATTTCATATGCAATATTTTGTTCAACTCATCTAGGGCAGTGGGCCAGTATTTTAGGCCACATACATAAAGTTCCATTGTCTTCTCACACTTCAATGGGCTTAAAAACTATTTATTTTGAAGACCCATCTCCAGTCTAGGTATTGACAATCTTTTAAAACAAAGGGTCATGTAGTCAGTGGCTTAAACTCTTTTGGCTACATACTATCTGTTGCATATTCTTTTTTATTTTTTAAATCATTAGATATTAAATTACTAAGTCTCAGATCCTATTAAAACTGGGATCCAAATTCTGACTTGTTTATAGCACTCTGGCAACAACTACTCTAGACTATGACTCCCTAAATTTGAAGGGATTATACTTCATTATTCATGTCTGACCTATCGTATCTAGCATAGTGAATGGTATGTTATAAACCTTAAAGGAATTATTACATTACCAAGACTGATTGATATAACTAATAAATAATGAAAAGATAAATACAACAGGCAACATTACTTTAGGAAGCTATTTACTTGTCCCAACAAATAAAATATTGAATATAAGAAAAGGAGGTTAGCTGTTGACGAAATATAATTTTAAATCAACACAAGAATAGTTGTGTGTGTGTGTTTAATTTACAATGAAAATTACTGTGAACTAGAGCTATGAACTGAAAAATTTGATGTTCATGTTGGTGATGATCCCTTTACTTCACTTCTATATCTCCTACTCAAAATTTGAGACAAATCAAGCTTTCTAATTATATGGCAATTTTAACTTGTATAATTACATGAAATTACTTGTTTCACATTTACATGTGCTCATACACTGATTTTACTTTCATAATTTTTTAAGTCTATAACTGCATTTATGTATCCCCTATTCCTAAGTGTTTAAGCACCATGGTTCTCAGACTGTGATCCTGGATGAACAGCATCAAAATTCCCCCTGGAGAATATGCTACAAATGGAAATTCTGGGGGGCTATCCCAAATCTATTGAATCAAATAATCTGGAAATGGGGTCAGTAATCTTTGTATTAGCAACATTTTCTTGTGATTCTGATAACTACTAAAGTTTATGAATCTCTGCTCTAGTACAGTACAGAAGATAAGACCTTTATTTATTGGAGGTGCTCCAGATTTCCTTCTCTGCTACTTCTAGGATTAAAATAGAAACATTGTTTACAATCACTTGATAAATGACTTCTGTTTCTGAGGAACCCTCTGCACTATACTGAGAATCCTGTAAGAGACTATAATGCTGTATTGTTCCCTTGCTATCATTTTCAACAGCCTAAAATTCCAGTATTAAAAGAGATCCTGGGATGCAAAACACATTTTTCAGTCACTGAATTATATGCCACATCACTTGTTTGCGTAATGAGAAACAGGTGGCTCATTTTCAATTGCAACCATTTATTCCTTTGACATAAACTTGTTTTCCTTACTTTTTCATGGCACTTTAATTTGCCTGTTATAACTCTCTCTAAAAGTAAAACTATAAGTTTCAAGAATGGTTGGTGTGCATTTCCTTGTTGCACATCTGTAATAAAGTGTTTCAATGCCACAGAGAGTTTCATAAGAAGAAATGGAAATGAGTAAGCAAAGTAGAAAAATGAATTGTAAGATGGATGACAAAGCAAAACTTGAGCAGAGGAACCAAATTTCACATATTTATTTTAATCTAAAAAATAATATAATTCAGAATTACGTCTTGATTCAATTTATCACAAAAAATGATAGGAATAGTATAATGCTAATACCTTTTATAAGCACATCTAGTAAATTAAAGTAATATGCAATGCCCATATAAATATGAGCTAAAATTTTTAAATATCTACTTTGGCATGATTAATGAATCACTAGTAATTTCAGGTTAGAATTTATTTCTCTATATAAATACATCCATGAATTAATCAGTCGTGAAAGTCCAAGAGAATAAGAAATATAAAGTACGTTGCCTACATAAATTGTTTGGCTGATCATGATAATAACCTGCAAATTAAGACCTCAGAAGGCAAACTAATTGCTAGCTAAATTCATTGCTTCAACTGAAACAAAAGACTAATTTTTCTTTTATCACTATCAATAAACTTCTATGTTCCTTGAGAATCAGGCCAATATCTTATGTATCTCTCCACTGAAAATGCCTTTCATTCATCCAGGCAAATCTTTTACTGAATTCCTTTGTGCTAGGTACACAGACATAAAAACAAAACAGCATCTGGCAACAGAGCTTCACATTGTTCATACAACAGATTCACAGTCATTCCTTAAAACATTTATTGTTAATTATAATGACCTGAATTTTATTGAAAATGCCTTACTAGCAGATTTTAGAGCAAATTTTATCTACTGAGAAATAATAAGTCCATACTTAAAATAATTTTGAGTAATCATCAACTCTATAACAGGTGTTACCATGTTTCTTTTTATGCTAGCTTTTTTAAAGTGCTATCATCTTGAACAAGTTACACTAGTTCTGTGGATGCTAGAAATACTAACTAGCAAATCATATCAATATAATTAGAATGCTAATCTCACATTTGTCTTCTGAAAATGAGGGTGATCACTACTATTTGAAAGGTTGTGGTAAGGATCTTTACGTAAAAATTACATCTTACATAAAATTTTGTCTCTATTATCATTCCATAAGGGGAATACCTGTCATTAATATATGCCTACATTTGGGAGGGAAAAACCTTAAATTTCTCATAAAGGAGAATATAAATGTTGGTGGGCTTGCAGTCCTTAAACAGGCATGTTCAATGTACCGCCCTTCAGCTTGTTTTTCTCAGATACTCTTTTTTTCTAAAATCTAAAAATTTTCCTGTGTTAAGCAAGTATATCAGTGGCATTTTTTGAACAGCAAATTCTCACTTAGTGACTGTTACATTTTATTAAATCTCACAATATTTCCAACTTTAGGAAATTTATCTATTATGGTGATCTATAATTATTCCCCAATTCCCTTTCCTTGGATCTCCTGAGACATAATGTTGAAACTAGACCAATTAATAACAATGAATGATCTCTAAGAAGTCAAGTAAAAGTACAAGACACAAAACTCTCATTTTAAATCAAAGATACAAATGATTAAGATTAGTGATGAAGGCATGAAGACAGTCGAGAGGCCAAAGCTAGGACTCTTACACTAATTGAGTAGCCACATTATGAATGCAAAAGAAAATGTACTGAAGGGAATTAAAAGTGCTATTCCAATTAGTGCATGAATGATAAGGAAGTAAAGTCATATTGCTGATATGGAGATAGTTTCAGTGCTCTAGATTAAATATCAAACCAGCCACAGTATTCCCTTAAACTAATCCTTAATCCAGAGCAAGACACTAGCTGTCTGCAAGTCTATGAAGACAGAGGCGAGGAAGCTACAGAACTTTAAGTAACAGATATTGATTCTTGAGGTTTAAAGAAAGAGGCATGTCCTTAACAACAAAGTAAAAGGTGAAAACTCTCACAGCTCTTTTCTTAATAGGACCAGGAATTTAGAGTATCATCATGAATATTAAAATCATTCACAAAGTGAATTACCGTTGGTTTAAAATACAGGGTAGAAAGGGAATTATTCAATTGTTCACAGAGATACTTGCAAAATGGGTAAGTGAATGGTATAATGTCATGGAATGAGAGACTATGCTGTATGTTTTAAGGGAAAATAATTACCAGTCTGAACATAATGAAAGCAAGCTAGAGTCGTGACAATCTGAGAAAATGGATCAGTGAGTGACGCAAAAGAGAAAGTCACTGCTCATCTAGAGGCCTGTAGAAAAAAAAAAAAAAAAAAAAAACAGTACCATCACAATAGAGATGGAATCTGGCTTTCAAGATGTACAGGATGGTGCTCTCTATAACCATTTATCAAGTTTGTACAGAAGACATAGCAAAGGATAGGAACTGAGAATGTGACAACACTTACTACATCTTATCTCATTTGCGATTTTTAAATATGCCCACCCTCAATGAGGGTGTGAGGGTGTGTGTGTGCATGCGTGTGTTGTTGTTGTTGGAGGGAAAGAAGTTGATTTCTAAAGTTTATAAGAAACCATAATATACAGGCTACTTCCTACTCTCCCCAGCAAGTGATACCTAATCTCCATTTTATTCATTAAAAAAAGCTCAAATCTTATATACGTATTTCCCAAGAGACATTCTGCATCAAAATATGACATCCAAATCCAGTTAATTAAATTACTTTGTAGTCCAGAAAAAAATTACACATTCTTATTATATTCTTACAACAAACCTGTGAGGAAGATTTACTTAATACACTCAATTTACAGACAAGGACATCAAAACCTAGAGATGTAAAAATAAACTACTCAAGTTCACAGGACTGGTAAAGTGATAAACTTGGTATTAAAAACTGTTATTTTACTTTAATACACAAAATAAAAGCAAAATTACACAGTCTTTCATTACTAATAACCAATAGATATTGTGTTCAATAACAATGCATCGTTTGAGTGCAAATTGCTCCATTCTTCAAAAGAAAGTCTTCAGAGAAAGTGTGGAGCAACTCTATAACCCTACTTTCATAAACCAGTATCAACAAGACATAATCAAGGGACTTACTCAGAGCTCTCATATAATCAAAATATTACAGAAAATTTTTCTTAGTAAATATTCTTTAACTCCAAATTTCACCACTTAAAATATTAGGGGAGACCAAAATACCCACTTGCCCATCCCATATTTAAAATACAGTGTGTCTCATATCACTTTCCCAGAAAACTTAGGTCTGAAGAACTAATGACTGATGAAATTGTCCCGCCTCCCACTATTCTGTCAGAAGTGGGCAACAGCAAATGAACTACATTTAGTTCCATTTTTTTTTTTTCCAGAAAAAAGGTGCAGGCAGAAATAAAAGTGAGTAAGCAGGCAGGCAGGAAAGAAAAGAGGAAGAAACCTTACTTTATTTTCATTTAGCTATTCACATTGGTTGTTACCCTGGACCCAGAAGGCAAACAAGTGTCCTTGGAATATATGTGGACTGCACTCCACCAGAGCCAGCAGAACTAGCAACTACTCTACCAGGGAGCATGGATAAAATTTAATTTTCTTTAAAAAACTGTGCTGAATATGAAATATTTCAAATCACATCAGTGCAATAATGTGTCATGAGGCTGAAACTCAAGTTTTGCTTTTGCCTTTAGTAATTAAAATTCATCATATTTCTCATTTATTGTACTGCAAAGCACAATTAATTCTGTTTATGATAGGCTTATTTGCCTTTGTCTCATAACATACTATTAACATTTAGGATACAAACAATTTAAAATTTTCTATTTTTCAAATTTAAAGGCCTAATAAGTACTTCTTAAATAATAGCTATTTGATATAGTTTAATATTCTAAAACTTTTGCCAAATACCAATGTGCTATATTATAATTTTATAGCAAATTTCATGGTATATTTGGTAATATATGAGTTAAAAATATTAATATGCACATCCTGTTTTTTAAATGACATGATATCTAATCTATGTTCCACATTCACTTTTTCTAATGTTCATAGCCAGGCACTATTCTAGGATTGAAAGTTACAAGAGTCATTAAAACAGACAATGGATCGCCATCAGTGACTTTGAATTCTGTGAAGAATGAGAATGCTAGGACAAAAGCACAAATAAGGAATAGGTATAGAGGGTGAAGAGGGAAGTGAGAGAAAGGAGATCTGCTATATTGACTTGGCCATTGAAGACTCCTCCAGAGAATAGACTTCCCAATTGCAAGAAGAGCTTATGTACAGCAAAGGTGAATGCCACCTAGGATGAATCAAGTTTATAGGGTCTGAATTTTTGATCAACATGTTTTATAATAAAATCTCAAAATAAAATTAGCTAAAAATAAATATTTTTGAAGAGAAAATAGCAATCTGAATCTTTAAAATAGCTAAAAAAGAGCATAAACACTAAATGAAAATCAAAACATCAATGAGCTATTACCTTAAACCTATAAGATATGTTATTCAAAAGTCTGGAATCAATAAATGTTGGCAAGAATGCAGAGAAAAGGGTACCCTGTTACACTGTTGGTGGTAGCACAAATTGGTACAAACTTATGGAAAACAACATGGAGATGCATCAATAAATTGAGAATGGAAATCCTGTATGATCCTGTCATCAAGTTCTGGGTATTTACCCAAAAGTCACAAAAACACTAATTTACAGAGATATATGCACCACCAGGTTTATTGCAGCTTATTTATAATAGCCAAATATTGGAAAGTACTTAAGTGCCCATCATCAGATGAATGGGTAAAGAAGATGTGATATATATACACAATGGACTATTACACAGTCCTTAAAGGGATGAAATCCTGTCAGTTGTAACATGGATAGAACAAAAGGGGGTTATTCCAGTTGAGATAAATTTGAAAAAATATACCAGATGACCTCACTCATATGTGAAATATAAAGAAACAAAACAAATAGGCTAAACAAAAACCGACCTTTGGACATTAGCAATAGAACTGAAGATACCAGTAGGGAATGGAATTGGGATGGGACCAAGTGATAGTAGGGTTCAATAGACAATGGTGAAGAACTTTTGGGCAATTTAGTGGTAGGCAGGTATACTGTCACATATTTGAGGAATGGGGAAACTGCACATAGGGATTTACATTATTTTACAAATCAGACTTACCTCAATAAATGTTTAAAAAATATATCTCAATGAATTACTGCTTTGCTGAGATATGATTTCTTTTTAATTTTGTTCCTTGATATCAAAATAATTTAAATTGATTTCATTACTCATTTCTCTCACTTTCCTTTCAGTGACTGAAATTTGTATCTTAACTTATTCCTCAGTTCTTTTATATTTAAAAAATACAAATAAATACTCTATATATGTGTGTGTACATGTATGTGTGTGCAAAATCAAGAATCTCATTTCTTACTTTTTAAGTGAAGTATTTCAGACATATTTTTCAATCAAATTTAAAACAAAAACACTATCAATGCCTAAATTTTATCAATTTATGTTGACTTCATGAAACATTTCTATGTTGCAAATTTAATAGATATGATTATCATTTATTGGAATCTGGCTAAGCAAGATTAATAATTTAGTGGTATATATATTTTATGTATAGAAACAATATGGTTATGAGTTCAGACTGGATTTCCAAAAGACTCCCTTTGCACAGATGGCATTGTTAGTGATGGTGAAGAAAAATGGTTTATTTCATATTAAGGTATATTGAGGCCTCGCCATGGTCTTCTAGCAGAAGCAGATATATGAAAGGGGAAGTTGGTGTGAAAAGGTAGTAGCACTAACCCATTGTGGTTAACTGCTTTCCCTTTAATAGTGTGGGCATATTTTCAGTCTATGCCCAGGGTCTTAGCAAGGACTTGTGCATGTGAGGAGCTTTGAAACTTAAATTTTGTTAGTAATGAATTCAACACTAGGGGGCAGGAAAATTGGAGCATAGTGAAGACATAGACATAGGTTTGGAAGGAGACCTGAAAAGAGGTAGGAGCTCTTATAATCTGCTAGATTTGATATTAAGGTAAACATTGGAGGATTCAGATAAGGAAAATAACCTTATATGATTCATTTATAAACAATTGTTTCAACTACTGAATGGAAAATAAACTTTGGGGGCAGCCAGTAACCTTGGGAAGAGGAGATGCTTAGAGTTCAGTTAGGAAGTTGTTTCAATAGTTCAGGTATAAAATGGTGACTTAAACTAAGGTATTACTTGTAATAGTTGTAGAGGTTGAAGGTAGAGTTCAAATAATTTATTAAGTTATTTGATGACTGGTACAAAAAAAAAAAAGCTCAATAAGGATACTAACATCTTTAAACTGAGAAAATAGCTGTGCCACTTCCATGGTTGTGAAGACTGAGGAAGGATAGATTATGGAAGGAATCAAGACTTTGGGCAATGAAAGTGTTGGAAAGTCTACTGAAGCAGTGACAGTTTGAGTAAATAGTTGCATGCATGAGTAGAGTTTGATGGAGAATTCAGAACTAGATAACTATTAGCTTTATCAAAGTTTTAGAACTTGATGTTCCTTAAAGATAGATATAAGTGGAAAAGAGAAGAAATATGAGGACTAATCTGGAGAAACATCAATAAACTGAAATCAAGAACTGGGAAAAATACAAGGAGATTAAGGGGTCCACATGTCAAGAGAACAAAAGGTTTCATGAGCATGTGGTCAATGGTACTTGGCTGGCTTCATGGACATGGCATCTGTGCTGTCACACAGAGACCTCTACTTGAATTATTTCTCAGCATAATGACTATTAATGAGGAAAATGATGACAGATTTTGGTTAAAGAGTACAGACTATAATATGAATAAGTTGTAAGGACATAATGTACAATATGGTTGCTATAATTAATGATACTCTATACTTAAGATCTAATGGCATTTCTTAAGTGTTCCTACCACACACAAAAAAAATGTGATGCAGTAGCTATATTACTTAACTTGATTGTGGTAAACATTTTAGAATGTAAATTATCATATTTTACAACTTAAACATGTTGTACTACCTAAATATATACAATTTGTTGTGCACCTTCAAAATAACATGTTGCACTACCTAAATGTATATAATTTTATTGTCAATCAAATCCTAATAAAGTTGAAAAAGAGGAAAAAAATGGCAGATGAAGAAATAAAAAGGTAGCAACCCAAAGTTTCTCTTGCTCTCAGTCCTTCCTTATCATCATTAAGTTTATGGTATAGAGCATTGGCAGAAGATGCATCAATAATGAAAATAAAAAGTTTTGATTTTTAAAAATAGACACTGTTGAGAAAATAATAGAACCTTTAGTACCTTTAAATTTACTTTTTTTCCTGTTTTTTGAACAAGGAGTCCCACATTTTAATTTTCAAAGAGATCTGCAAACTTCAGTCAGCCCTAAAACTGTGTCAAATGTTATAAGGTTCATGTAAGATGAGAAGTGAGAACTGAAAGATGTGCCTTTATGATTTATGTAGAGAGAGCAATAGATACTATAACATGGAGATATTTGCTCATCTCTGTGTCACAAATGCCTAGAACAATTATAGACAAGAGAAAGTGATAAATTTTTGAATGAGGAAGTCCAAAAATGAATGAGCAAAATTATGTTTAAATGAAACATAAGCTGTGATGTTATCATAATAGTTTTAAAGTTCTATTAACAATTGTAAAACTCTGTATTGAGTAGTAGCTTAGTTTTTATTCTGAAAAAAGTTATTTTTAAAATTTAAACTAGTAATATTTATTTTGACTGACAAAATTTCTAAATAGAAAAAAAGTTTGCAATAGTTTCAACCTAGCAGTTATATGTCAGCAAGAGTGTGGATGTCATTACTCCCACTCATAAAATAAGAAATTGCTATACAAAATGAAAATTAATCACTTTTCTTGAACCCATCAGAGAACAACGCTTCAATACAAGTTTCCACCCCAAGATATGGAGACAGGTGAATACAGAGTCACAGTTTAGATGAGCTTAGCTGAAGCTCAGCTGTTTGAGCCATAAATCAGCAGAAACACTTAAAAGGTACTTTTGAGAAATGACTGGAGGCTGAGTTTGGACTAGCATGAGAATACAAAATGTGTGAGGCCATAGATCTAGAAAAGCCCACAGCCTTTCATGGGTTTTTACCTCGAAGAATTCCATAAATTTCTCACTGTGAAGATCAAAGGAGGACACCCTCATGTTTCTGTCAGGAAACAAGAAGAGTAATCACTGTGAAACATATCCAGCATTCTGGACAAAGGACTGCTCCTCTGGGAAAAAAAAAAAAAAAAAACCTATCAGTGAGGGGAGCAGCAAGACCCCATGGTGAGAAGGAGGTGATCCCATGAGGGGAAGAGGAGGATCCTATGAAAGGTAGGTCATTTATCCCATTCTAGGGCCCTCCTGGATTCCTGTCTTACCTAAGAGGAAAAAAACCCTATATACTGGAAAAAAAATGTAAAAGATCACTTTCTAGTCATAGTTTCACTAAAAGACTACTATGAAGATTATGACTGTTGAATGCTTTGCCACTATTTCCAACACCTAGCTACCACACCTACAGGACTTCTATATAATGTCCGAAGATTGCACCTGAGAGATGTGATTGTCCCTGAGGATGAGTGCTTAGGTAAATCTAAAGTACAAAGTCAAGAGGGGAAACAAAAAAAGAACTAAAGATATTCCAAGCTTCTAACACCTGCAGTTATAGAAAACAATCAACTCAGGGCACTCCTAAGTAAGTTAACACAAAATCTCATACTAAAAGCATATTTAACTCAGCCCCTATTACCCACTATAATATGCTCAGCTTTCATGAAAAAAATGCAATAAAAAATATATGGTCTGAAGAAATAGAGAAAGCATCAGGATCACTCAATAGATGATGTAGATTTTGAAATAATCAGATACAAAATTAAAATAACTGGTTATCACTTTAATGGTTCTATTATAAAAAGTAGACACATGAATGAACAAAATAGTAATGCAGGCAAAGATTGAAAAATAAATAATATCTTTGATTGGGTCAACAGCAGATCAGACATGGTTGAGGAAAGACCATTTTGCTTAAAGATGAATTAATTAATACTTCCTAGATGGAGATGCAAAAATACAGAAAAAAATTTTTTAAAGATGCCATGACAGAACTATGTGACAATTTCAAAATATGTAACCTTGACCTAGTTAGAACACCAGAAAGAGACTAAAGAGAAAATGAAGTATTTGAAGATTGCAAAGTCCTTTTCAAAATTGAAGATAACAAAATCACAAATGCAGAAAACTCCAAGAATACTGAGAATGATATGTATCATTCCACTTCAAAAAATGAAAAAATCTATACCAAATTGTATTATACGCCAATGCAGAAAGCAAAGGGTAAGGTTAAAATCTTTCAGAAGCCAGGGTGTGGTGGAGAGATACTTATTGTAGAAGAACAAGAATGAGAACAATATTTACCTATTTGTCAGAAATCTTGAAAAATACTAAAATATTTAGTGTTAAACCATAACCAAACCAGACTTACAAATCCCATAAATTATCAAAAGTGAACCGATATAAAAACTCTCAGCCAAAACAATAAAATAAAACAACATTAGCATACATGCCTTACAAGATATGCCAGTGAAAGTTCTTCAGAGAATATAAAATTGTATATCAGACATTTGCTATGTTATATGAAAAGAACACTGGAACATTGGAGAAGGAACAAAGGTAAAATAAGCTATTTTATTTTCCTTATTCTGAATTTATTTAAAAGACGCTTAATGTATAATAGCAGTATTTTGAAGCATAAGGTAAGTGACATCAGTATTATAAAACATGGAAAGGATTACTCTGTTTTATACCCGTACTACACATAAAAACACGTAGTATTAATTCAGATTGGACTTAGATTAGTTTAAAAATGTATATTGGTAACTTTAGGAAAAAAATAAAATATATTTTTAAAAGAATTATAATTAATAAGCTAAGTGAGGAAATGATGAAATTTTATAACATTCAATTGTAAAAGAGGGAAAGTAGAAGGAAATAAAGACAAATATAACTAACAGAACATAGTTATGAAGCTTACATTAATCTAATCACACCAAAATCACATTAAGTGTGTTTTATTTAAATATACTAATTAAAGACAGATGATCAGATTGGAATTTTAAAATGGTTGCTACTATAGTTGGGTAACAAAAAATTCATTTTAACTACAAAGACTGATTGAACAAAAGTTAAATGGAATAAGATCGTAAAACAAATTTTAAAAAACTGGATTAACTATATTAGTTTCATACAAAACAATCTCAAAATCAATTTGAAATAGACACATTACATAATAGGGTAGTAAATTCCCTAAGATAGCATAACAAGTTAAAAATATTGAATTGAAATATATTAAAATAAAGGTGCAATTTATAATATCTGCAGGATGCAGTGAAATAGAGCTTAGACTGAAACATAGCATTAAATACTTATGTTAGAACAAAAGAAAGCTCTAGAATCAATAATGTAAGCTTACACTTAAGGCAACTTAGCAGGACAACAGTTTACAGAACAAAAATATAATAAAAAATGAATAGAAATCAATGAAAGTAAAAATAGAAAAAAGTAATGGAATCAAAATCTGGTTCTTTGAAAAATAGCAATAAAATTATAAACTATCAGACAAGCCAAAAAGGGGAGTCATGGAGTACCAATCCAATATCAGAAAGTAAAGTTACCAATTCTCCACAATCTCTTCTAGAAGTGGAAACAAACTCCTCAAACTCATTCCTTAATTCCAGCATCACCCTAACACCAAAATCAGTTAAAATATTTAGTAGTAAGGAAAACTACAGAAATATTTCTCATAAAACACAAATGTAAAATTCTTTAACAAAATATTAACAAAACCAATTCAACAATGTATAAAAGAGTTCTACAATAAGAATTAATGATATTTATTTGTGGTATGCAAGCCTGGCTCAACATTTTTTTAAAATCGATGTCAAATTCTGCATTAACAAACTAAAGAAAACCATCCAACATATAAACAAATGAAGAGAAGTTATTTGGAAAACATCCAACACCATAACAACTTTGAGCAAACTAGAAATGTGAGGGAATTTCCATACTATAATAAAGAAGATATTTTAAAAACCTACTCCTCTCAACATATTAAATGATCAGAAATATAACACTTTCACATGTTATATAGTAACATTCTTAGGACACTAAAACAGAAAAAGAACATTATATAAAAATTAGGGAACTCTATAACAGTACTACTTAGTAATATAGCAATATTAAGTACATTATTAATATTAATTTTAATTCTGGCAAATATATCTTAAAAATGTAAGATAATAATTCAGATGTGGGGCTATTATGTACTATCTTTGCAACTTTTTGGTCTATTTGAAACTCTTCTAAAGTAAAATGCTTATTTTTAAAATAATACAATAATTTATTAATCAGTTTACTGTTTGACATATATTTATTCAATTGAAAAGTATTTTCTGAAGTTTCTGATAATGAGTTCAAATATAAGCAATTATCTGATCAGTATGTGCAGTGTACAGTATTTATGAAGTTGCACATGAAAAACAATGCATATGAGAGAATTATAATTTTTTTTAATGATCAAAATAAAAATAAATATGTTGGGATAGAGATACTTGCAGTCTTTTGTACAAGACCATCTGTGAATTGGTGAAAAACATTTTATGTAAGCACAGCTAGTGTTTAAATTAATACTAAGTTAACAGAAATGATTTAATCCAAACATGGTTAAAATGTTACATATGTATAACAAAAACTATTTTACAACAATGCTATTTAATATTTATTCCATGATTGTTGGAACTTTTAATTATAAATGCAGCTTCTCTAGAATTTTTTTAAAAGGCTTGTTTTTAACAAAGGAGGGAAACAAAATGCTTGTGGGTATTCTAAAGTAGGTTCTTGTGGATTTAAGTTTTGTAGCAACAGACATTCTTACTTAACTGCCATGTCATCATATCTAAATGAAATTTGAACACATATGACTTAAAATATAATTGCATGGCTAGAAATACTCAACTACCAACAGAAACCATATACATTTCACATAGGACATTAAAGAGGGATAAAGTGTTCTATAAAGAATATAAATATATGTGTAAGATCACTTATACATAGACACAAATAAAATTTATTCTAAGCACTGCATATAAAAAATCCATAGAATCCTGAAATCTATAAAAGATATTTGTGGAGAAAAAAATCAAAACAAAACATTGTACCTAATAGGCTATAGAAAAGGTCCCACATGTCTTAATAGATTTGCTAAACATATTAAAATATTGAAAGAGTGGACAATTATTAATACATACAAACACATGCTGAATTTAAATTTAGAGTAACCAAGATTGAAGTCTTAGGGAAAGATGAGTAACAGTTACCAAATTATCATATATCATAATTCTCAGTAGCAAACACAGAATCTACTCTGAACAGTGTAGAGAGAAAATATTTTATTGTAGAAATCAAAGTATTGGTGAAGGTGTTAGTGGGAATATAAACTGGAAGAGTTACTATGGAAACAGTATGGAGAGTTCTAAAAAAGTTAGAATAGAAATTCCATATTATCCAGCTATTCCATATCTGGGCATTCACTTAAAAATTATGAAAACACTAATTAGAAAACACATATGCACCACCATATTCATTCAGCAAAATTCACAGTAGCCAAGAGTTTGAAATAATCTAACCTCCACCAACAAATGAATGACTAAAGATGATGTGGTATAACAATGGAATGCTATTCAGCTATGAAAAGGATGAAATAATGGCATTTGCAACAGCATGGATCGACTTTGAAAATATTATGTTAAATGAGATAAGTTAGATTAAAAAGACAAATATTATATGATTTCACCCATATGTGAAAGATAAATAAAACTAATGAACAAAACATCTTAAACTATAAGAACAAGGGTTTCCAGTCAAGTTAGCAACCTGGCAGGAACATGATTCACATCCTCCCCACAGAGAAACTAGGAATTCACCTATTTTCCAAAATACAAACACTGAAGAAAATTAGGCACAGAGGCTCTAGGAACACAGCAGCATTCATGACAACAAAGGGTAAGCAAAAATGTCAGGGTTCAGAAGTACACTGCAGAATCAAACTTAGGATTTGGGTCACAGCAGAGTGGGTGAACTGCAAGAAGAACCAGACCTTCTAGGAACCATGAAAGCAGCAGAGAGCCCACTCCAGTGAGACTGGGACATGGAACTGGGGGAGAGGGTCTAGACACAGGGTAGAAGGAGGACCAGTGCCCCAGTGGTATGAAAGGGAAGCCCAGCAAGAAATTTACACTGGGCACCCCATAACTGGAAGGCAGCTAGAGGAATGACCCACCCCTTCGCCCACCAGTATCCTGGAAATGCAAGACATGCTCACTGGAAATCCTGCCCTAATGCTTAAAGGAGGAAGTCCATCTACCAGAGGGAGAAACCTTCTTTGTTACCCATTAGTTCCACCTTATGTGTGGAGTCTAAACCTCAATCTGATTGCTGATTGTGAGCTAACGGCAAGGTGTTCACTGCTGTTGGGAGCTGGGATGCTGGGGAAGGCTTTACATGCCCCACAAAAACTCCAAACACATACACTGAAATTTTGAGCAGCAATGGACCCAAATAAGAACTTCAACAAACCTAACCAGTGGTGATACCAAAAAAAAACAAGAAACCCTAGAGCCCAAACCAAGATCCGGCTTACTTAGTACAACTTAGTACCCTACACATGGCCATCACTTCAGGG